>CM035776.1:30015738-31215738 GCA_020466155.1 Pachypeltis micranthus
TTAACCAAATGTTTACAATGAAAAGAAATGAAAAAAACTCTTCCCAAAAATCGACATTTTGACATTCCACGAAATCATCTTCGTGGGAGTTATATTTTGTTGTGAGATAAAGAAGGCGAACCCTATACATTCCGTAATGTAACGCACTTCTCCTTTCATGGAATACTTGTCCATGCAGGCAACGTGGTGTGTATGGTAGGTATTTATTACTCTTGATAGGAAGTTTTAATCCATTTTAACGTGCACCCTTATTACAAACTTTGGGATGTTCGGAATGACATCCTGTTACGTTAGTTGGCAGAATGAAATGCTACTTCAACTTCTAATTGGCAGTCGAACTATTAATGAGATTCGCAAAGAATAGCAACAAGAAACGTTAAACAACGTTTAAAAATCCCACACAGATTAACCTAGGCCAGAAAAAAGCACTATAGGGATATCAAACCTAATATCATTTATAATGGTCTACCTAGTGATGTAAAAGAAACAACCGAAAATGTGAAGTTCACGATATCATTTTAAAAAAATATAAAAAAACTCGATAGGCGACTTTTATTTGTTCTGGATAATGTAATGAAGCTCAGTTCCTATTTAAATATGTTTAAATTTATTCTTAACTATTCATTTTTTGCAAATTTCTTACATGCATAAGTAGCAGCAATAAATGACGACACGAAAATTCTCCCCTCAGTGCAAGGATAAAAGAGCTATGTGTCCGAAAACAAAAATTTTACCAGTTTTTATTTTTTTGGGCATCGCGTTAAATGTTAGTTAACGAATGTTTTTGCCCATCTCTGCTTCTAGCAACCTATACTCGCATTTCGTGCTCTGCGACTTTTTCTGTAACAATCCGTTAAACGGAGATGCAAGGCGAAGCATAACCGAAAAGATTCTTTTGAAAGTTTGTTTCAAATTTCCACGAGAAGCTTTTAACTAGCTAGGAACTGCATTTTGTTCTCGATAAGCGTCGTTGCGGAAATGCGGAGAATGAAGATATGACCCTAACATATAGCTTTAGGAAACTGAATTGAACTGTTCGCAATAAGAATTAAACCTTTTACACTTTGAATTAAACTTTTCACAAACTGAATTATCCCTTTCACAATTAGAATTCAACCTTTCGCAATTACGAGTGAACTTTTCATAAAATTAACGCTCTGCAGTAAATATGATTGGAGAATTTGAAGCGAATGGAGTCCCCAACGTAATATCTTGTCTTAGGAACGTCAGTACCTTTCCTGTGCGCCGCCTTACTTTCTCTGAACTTGACAGCCTAGCGTCAAACCTCTCATCGATAGTTTGTAACAGCAGTAATGGTTTTCGAGGCACCAGTGTTAGTAGTTGTTTTTGGTTTTGTGAGGAACATCGTTGCGGTGATGAGTATTGTTGATTGGAACGCTCGAAGGAGGGACAGTCGAATCAGAAGTGATTATTCATGAAGTATTATACAATGTTGACTATGTATTGGAATATTAACTATAGGTACGAAGGAATCACTATTGGTATAACCCAGGATGAACACAGAACTAAGTATGAGTTTGTCTTTAACATTTTCAGTAACCTACCGAGAAGATTAGGGGCAGATAAATTGTCCCTACACAAATTCAAAATTAAAATAAAATTTCTCCTGGAAAAGAAAAGTAGGAAGTTTGAGCCATTTTTAGTACAACAGTGAAGACCTCTTATATACTAATGTGAGAGGCAGGTCCGTCCCAGAGCATCCATTGGCTCTTGAGAAAGTGAAAGGCTCTGTAATGGGCTCGGAGGGGGACTGACTTTACAGAGTGTTTTGTTGAATAACTCAACCTATACTCTGCCTTTCCGAAATCCTAGCTATTCTGTTCGAAATAGCCCCATGATATGGCCTACTAATTCATCTTTTAATTTCATTGACCTCGACCATACCCCACGTTTTTTTCATGGCCACCCTTTCACAAATGCTTCTTGCTCACTTTAACCATTGCTTACTGCAATCTGGTAGCAAGAGGAGCTCTATGTATCGCACTTGGAAAGTAGCGTGTTTATAAATGCGTGAATGATTTGATAAATTATGTATTCTGACATCACTACACGTTGGTTTCTAATAAATAGCAAAATTGTGTTCATCATCAGTTTAAGAAATTTCTAGATCAAGAAAATTAATATTTGAATTTAGCCAATTTATACCGTCTAAGAGTTTCCCAAGCAGTTTTC
This sequence comes from Pachypeltis micranthus, assembly GCA_020466155.1. Taxonomy (NCBI): domain Eukaryota; kingdom Metazoa; phylum Arthropoda; class Insecta; order Hemiptera; family Miridae; genus Pachypeltis; species Pachypeltis micranthus. The sequence continues at coordinate 30,017,932 of CM035776.1, forward strand.
CAGTCCCTAACCATTAAAAAAATGATGTCATCCAGATATATAAATATACCAGTGTGTTCAATTTGGCGAGCCGATTTCATCACGCTTCTAAATAATTCATAAAAATATCAACAAGCGATGGCGACAGCGAAGATTCCATAGCTGACCCTGGTTGTGTATCATAATTTCCTTCAAATATAAGTAATCCATGCAAAATCATATCAGATCGATTAATTTCGATTTCTCAAAAACTGATAAATTAGAAACACAAATAAGTCTGTTTACACCTTCGTCGCACTCCGCACCGTCAGCGTTTGTAAATAAACTGACAACATCAAACGAAGCCAATTTACCATTTGGAATTACTTGGATATTACTTATTTTTCCCACAAGAGCATAACAGTTCAAAACTTGGGCTGAAGGTTGGCTTTAGCCCTAAAAATTTGAAGCAGCAGTTTGTAGTCGAATGTATTTTAAATTTAAATATTTTATTTCGTGAACAAAATTCATTATTAAAACAACTAATGCTGGAATATCAAAAGCAATGGGTTGAGTGACACAAAATTCATGTGTTGGGGTACGATGATGACGCACCGTTTAATTCTGACTCCGAATGGCTTAACTCAGCCAAAAGTTAAGTTCAGTATGGGAACAGTTTAATTCTAATAGTGAAAGGTTTACGTGTTGCAGTGAAAGGTTTAATTTTAATAGGGAAAGATTTGCGTGACGCCAATTGCGTGTCTTTGAAGGACACATAATACACGAAAAGTTTAATTCTAATAATGAAAGGGTGAGTTCAGTGTGGTAGTGCAATATAGCTAGAAATTTGATCTAGCGTGGAGAGGAAAGTTAGTTGATGCGGTGCAGTAGACGTTTGCGTTAGAAGTGAAAGAAAAACGTACCATCGAAGTAAATGAGAAGCGATTGGGAGCGTAGCGTTGAAAAGTAGCAATCACTCGGCGTACGGAAACCCGACTGACAACTCGCACCGGTTCGAGGGGTTGATTTTGAGGGGTGAGGAGCAGAAAACTCCAACGCCCCCCGCAGTGCGAGGGGGTGAGCTCGCATTCGTTGCTGGTTGGTGGATTCGGTTCAAGGGAAGCGGCAAGAGATGCTCCGCCCTCCAGCACCTGTGACGTCGGAGGCGTCGAGGCTTCGTGGAGGGACGTGGCAAGGCTTTGGGGAAGGAAGCGAAAGCGGCGCCACGCGACCGACCCGCCGGCGATTAACTCGATACAAACCGAAACCACCTGACGTGGTCCGAGGCGGCCACGCGACCTCTCCTGGGGGGGGGGACATTGGCGTGTTCGATCCTGCGTAATCGTTCTCTAATTGCCATTATCCTCCTTCGGCTTCTGGGCTTTTGAGCATGAGCAGTTAGCAAGGATTTTGTAATTATCTACATCAACCGAGCAATCACACTGCTTCCCTGATATGTGACGGTACCTGCTGGTTGGCCAGGTCAAAGGCGTTTTGTCCTAGGAGAGCATGAAGCTGGTATGGGTGGCAAAGGTACAAGGAAGGTAGAAGCCTTATTCAGGAAACTACCTACTAATATCCATACTGGGGGGATAGCAGGGAAATGGGTCAAAATGAGTTTGGTCCAGAACCTGGAAAAAAATTACCTGATGAGCCCAGCCCAGTATGGGTTTAGGTCATCCGGAGGAATTGAGGGTGCGTTGTTCGATTCAACGGAGAAGTGCTCGAGAAGCGAAATCGAAATTCGCCATCGTGGTTTTGGGCCTAAAAAAAGCATTTCACACCATAGATAGGTCCACCCTCCTATGGGTACCAGCTTGACGTGGTTCAGGAGCTTCTGCCAGTACGTAACGCTCATTCAAACTGACAGTGAGGAAAAGGCCAACAATTATGGCATAATTCAGGGTGACACCTTGAGGTTAGACCTGTCCCTGGTATATGTGCATCGTGTAGTCGTATAGCCACCTCATCGCCTGTAGAAGGCAATATTTTCTCTTCGCCGATTACATGGCAGTTAAGGTAGCTGGCTCTACGTGAAGTGATGTATTGAGTCGAGTGCAAAGGCTCCTGGATCTGCTCTGAAGGTGATGCTTTGCTTTGACCAGTCTTAGGATACATTCATGTTATCTGAACACTTCATGTAGTTGTGATCCGCTGGAGGTGGTCTCTTTTTATAAATATGTTGTGAGGGACCATGTAGTCCCACTGTCGTGGGTACATATTGCCAACCTGTACGCTAAGCTCCACGAATGCCTATGAATATTTCATCATGTCAAAGGCGTTTCGTCCTAACAGAGAATGAAGCTGGTGTACACCTCCCTAGAGCAGTAGAGCAGTAGAGTTACTGTTGCAGTATGGTATAGCAATATAAGGAGGAGCGCAATTGTAATGTACAAGTCCATCCTAAAAATATCTGCTAGAGGCCATGCATACTAAGGTATTTGTTGAAAGTATGGTTTTTCTCGCCCATAGGAACCCTGATGTAATCAAACGGCCTTATTGCTCACTGAACTCACTTCCAATATCTCCAAAATATAGCAAATCCTAAGGTGAATAGGAGCCTTCCATATTTAGTGCACTTGGTTATACCTTGAATAAATATCTTGTCTGCGTACATCTCTCCCTCTCTCTGTCTTTGTCTGAATGTTGTTGAACTAGATGAGTAAATACTCCTATTTTTTCGCACTCTTTATGGTTGATGAATGTGAATCCAAATTGTCGAGGATTATTGTGGAGTATCCTGTAGGAATGTAAGAGAGCATTCCCCCAGGAGGCTCAATCTCCCCCACCACCTCTCTTGATGTTTGTGCAGAGGCATCTGACGTCAAGTCGGAGATAAATTGGGGTACTATCGTTCCCATCGAAGAATTGGGTTACTCTGTGGTTTGTTCCTTGCTTAATAACCAATGCAATTTCCTAAGTGGGGTTTTGTCCACGTGCACCCTGCTCCATCCCTGAAGAGAGGGAACAGTAGTTTGAATTGCTAAGGTAGCAATGCTTAGTTGTAGTATGGATTTCCATGTTGAAAGTAGTAGCGTCGGGCTATCGGAAACTGAGTTATTTGTGTGCCAATGAACATTCGATTAAAGAGGACTGAGAATACAACAATTTGTTCAGATTTAAGGCGTTAAAAATAAACTTTATACAGTTCAAGTGTTAGTTGTATGTTGCTATTGTCTTTCAGCAGTTGAGTCAGCTTTTATCCAATACGAACAATACGAAAACGGCACAGAAGCCCTCAAGTGTCAAATTTCCCTCTTCTTGAACCTTGAACGGCCCCTGAACACCGACTCGCCACAGAGCACATTTAAGCCTGTAAAACTAAGGGGGGGGGGAGATGTGAAGAATAGGCACGAAAGTGCATACTAAAGGACTTGAAGTGATAACCATTGCAAGGATAACAGTCAACAAGAATAACATTCAGCTCTGAAGGTATTAAGTTATGATTTCCCGAGGTATGTCATTTTCCAAATTAATAAAGTTCAATGTTTCTCTATAATTTTCTCATAATTTACTGTAACCTAATTGTATGCTGTGATACCCTATAGCCCTGATGATGCTTAATAAATTAAGCGAAGCGTCGGCCTAGAGAAAGTTTTTTTCATTCATCCTGACGGGCTCTCAAGAATTCACACCAGAGTAAACTACTACAGTCAATAACGACCCCACATCATACTTGTACTCAGCAATATCTCTCGCAATTCTGACGAGGTCCGACTTGTGTCCCGATCTACGAAGTTTGAACACATTTTTACTTTCCGCAACCCAAAGGGTAAGGAAAGTATTGTTATCGTGTCAACTAAAAAATTGGGTTTTCTTCAGATCTCTGCGTTTTGAGACCTACAGAACCCAAAGAACATAAATTCAGCGCGTGGTCCGTATGTGTGCGTCTATAGATCGATTGGTCTTCTAGCGACCCATACTCATATTTTATTCTCCGCAATTATTTCTTACCTATCTTTTGAACGGAAATATAAGCCACGATAGCTCAGAAAACAGATTTGTCTGTTATTGATTTATCGTTTTTCCAATTTTATCCAAACTGGCTCGATTTCGATCAAACTTTCGATACTCTCAACTAACCAGTACTTACTTATTATTTTCCATAATGTTTCCGTAGAAATGCACTGAACGAAGACACAACTACAGTATATATAGGTGCCCGTCGAATGTACAACTATATTGCTACGCATCAGATATTTCTACTTTAATTCAACGATCAGTTCGTCATTCTCTACTTACTGAATCCACTAAAAAGACAAGTTAAGTATAAGTTAAGTTCTTCGTAGGATCGTCAACATTTTTGAAAAAAACATGAATTTATAACTCATTAATTAACCTTGAAATAGATATATTTCACCCTGCTTCATACCAGCTGTATAAGTTATTATACATAACATAACTTGTAGTCATGACAAATTTTGTTTGTGGATGATTTTTGAGGTGCATTCAGAAATAATTCGCGTGTACGCCGAATTTTCGGGGTATTTCACGCTTGCCTACCTGGAGTATTATCGAATTTACTCTGGAGAGAGGAAAATTGTGTAAAGTGTCGCCTCAGATATTTTTGTTTGCAGAAATCCGTTTAAGAATTATAGTTAATTTCATGCCTCCACAAATGTGATTGACAATTGATCTTTCAGTTGAGTCTTTTTCATATTTCGTAACACGTTTGTGGAGATACTTTCCTGACGTATTTTGAATAATAAACCACAACTCGGATGAGCACCGGCTTTTGTGACCATTCGGACGACGAAATGGTCCTCCTGGAGCGGGGCACGTGACTCAATGTGAACAGGTGCGATGGAAATCGGCGATCAGAAGTGGGCAGCTGTCGCTCCAATCACGACAACACATCGCAACGCAACGTTGGGCTCAACGCGATAATTAACTTTTTGACTTCCCCTTCCACGTCGAAAGCTCAATAAGTCACCTGCAACTTTCACGTTCGGCGGCAAAAGGAAAATATTTGGTGCGACGCCTCACACAACTTTCTTTAGCCCCTCGTACGTCTAGCGATTTTCATGGCTTTAACTACTAATCAAAACGTAACTTAAAGTTCCAAAATTGATTGAGTTGCTCCTATTCACGCCACGATCATTACTGACCAATCAGTGCACAGAAGAATTATAAAACTGTCTACATAACTTTTTTTTGAAAAGGATCGTGTTTGCTTTTTTGGAATGATTGGAATTTAGAAATTTCGGGGATTGCTGCTAATAATCCTACGAGAGTTATCAAACCCTCGTCGTATACTACTCATTGGACTACCCCGCTAATGTTTCTGGACTCATTTGATCCGAAATTTATTAGGAATCAACTGCAGTAAATTCGATTTTCTTCGATTCTTCGAAATTTTTGATATTTAGTTACGTTGCTACTTTCTTTTTACTATGGATAAGAATTTAAGGTGCTGGCACGTTATTTGAAGCAGTTCGTACAAAAAATGTAATCAAAATCGTTAAAGCCGTTCTTGAGAAAAAAAGTTTGAGTTTGATCACTTTAACTGTAGTTAGTTTTGAGCCGAATTTGGAAAACCCCTAATTTTGACGTTCAACCAGTTTTTTTAAAAATCGTAATCATTATTCCTTAACCTGTGTGAAATTTATAAGGGGGCCATATCAGTCGTCTTGACTGAGGTGAATATTAAATTTGAGTCGGTTTAGCTCAGCCGTGGTCACATACAAAGCATTTTCTCATTCGGCGTCTTCCGGACTCAGCAGCCGATAACATAACTTTTCTTACAACTTAGTACAGCTACGGAAAGTAAAAAGGAGGTGGGCAAAAATCGTATCGAACCGAAGTACGAAAAAGAGACGATTCACGACTCATCCCGATCAAATTTGTAACGTGAGTTTATATATGCCCTATCATACTCGGAGTCGGACGCAGAGTAGTCCCCTACTCGCTAGTAGTGCGGCCAGGTTCGATGATAAGAAACCTGGCTGGAGGTTTAGCGGCTGTATGTATGCAACATGGTTTTTATTACTCATAGCTATGGAGGTTAATATCGTGAGCCTGAACCTACTATTTATTTCAGGTAGTATTAGTATACTGCGCTTGCTGTTGTCAATTTTCGAAACTTCTTCTGTAATTCAGAAATCTTGAAGTTCTATTTAGAAATGAGAGTCGCTTCCCAACATTGCATTTTGTAAATGTGTATTAGTTATGTGGAAGAGAGGGAAAGAAAAAATATGAACGAAACACTAAGAAAGACGTTACGGACTATTTACTATCCTGAGCACAACGTTAAATAACGAAAAACAGGGACGACATTTTTTCTTTCCATAGCCCAACAGACTAAGAAGGAAAGTTATGTAATAGGTTAAAAACAAACTTACCTTAGTTACCTCCAGATCTGCATATTTTGAGGGCTTCCGAGTCCGAAAAAGACTATTTGAGAAACGATTTGCGCGTTTGTGAACGCAATTGAAAGCCAACTCCGAATCGACTGAAACTTGACAGTCACTCTACAAATCACCAGGGTATGCGCGAAATCGGTTCAAACTGTATATGTTGATGCATAGGGGCTAAAACACCAATTTTCTTTATTCAAAAACGGTTCTAACGGGTTTGATTAAATTTTTTGTATTTACTGATCCCAATAATGTGACAACGGCGGTAACTTAATTTCTGATTTTGCTGAATTGCTCCCAATTACCTTATGAAGATTGTTAAATCCTCATTGCACAGACACTTTATAAGACTATCATTCTAAGTTTTCTGTGACGTACGAACGATGAGATTTAAAAGGAAAAAACCGCGCTGATTCAGCTCGATTGTTGATAATTTATTGTGCTGCTCACTTTATTTGCCCACGGACCCCCATTTTATTTGGCGTCCCAAGTTGGTTTGCAGAATAAATAGCAAATATGAGCCGATTTGAGTTAGCCGTTTTCATTCAACCGCATGCAATGACTCACATACACGCACAGACCAATCGTCGAATTCAAACGTAAGAGTCTGAAGGAATTAAACGCAAAAATAATTTTCCAGCCGGTTCGGTGTCTTTTCTTTCTACACTATGGGAAACGAACAGTTTTTTGTTCATAGGCCAATATCTGTTGACAGTTTGGGAGAGCGCCACTTGTCTTAACTGATGATATCGATGTCATTCGGAACATTTCAGACTTTAAGGTGTCCCACTAGCAAAACCCAAAGAAAACTGCCCAGTCAATCAAAGGGTTTGGCACGTTGCAGTACATTTTACAGCTCAGTTCAAGTCCCTGGACTGTGTTACTTCCCTTCGGCAGTTGTTGACAGATGTTTTTTTTACTCTCTTCGACAATTCGACGAGCCGAACGCTACAGAAATCTCAAATAAAACCTCTTCGCTTCATTTTCAACCCTTTTTTGGCGTTCACTGAGCTCACAAATCGATTCCTAGCCATCTTCGACGGCGTTTTCAGTCAACATCTGCGTTTTATCAGGTCGGTCGAATCGGGGAAAAATAAAATAAAATTCCTGGTCGCTCGACAATACCGAGGATAAATCAGACGTCGGGTTAAACGGAAGAGCGTGAAACGCGCGTTATTTCCTCGGCGTGTCGAGCGATTTGTAAACACTGATTCGGAAGCTGAAAAAGGGGTTATGAATATTGCGGGAGAGCGGGGGTGGGGAGTGTTTAAAGGGGTTGAATTGAAGGATGAAGGGGTGACAAAACGGTCTTATTCTGCCACTCCCTCACCATACCTCCGGGGGCTTTCCTCCGTCGCGAGGGTTGGGGAAGGGTACAGACGAGGTTTGATTTTGTGAAAGCGAAAAAAGGGGGTGAGTTCATAATAGAGAACCCTCACTCCTCACCTCCTCTCTACACATCTTCGTTTTGCGCTGGTTATTTAACAGCGACTCGAAAAATCGGACAAAGGAAGAGGGTTGATGCCGGGCGAGGAAAGCAGAGGATGCTGCCACCCACCCGATAAACAATACGACTGTGCATGGAGAAGCAGGGCGAAGGGGTAGGTTCGACAGGCACACCTGCCCCCCGCCGCCACTCGGATTCCCCTCCAAGTCCACTAACTCATCGACTACCCTTCCGCCGTTACCATCTCTTTTGTTCCTGGAGCCCAACCCCTAACGAGAAGTCAAATTCATCAAAGTTGGCTTCGGTTTGAGGGCGTTTAAAAGAGCGTCGCTTGTTTATTTTCTTTGAGGACTTTGGCTGGAGGGTAGCAAAGGGAAGTAGGGGAATTGGTCGAGGGCTGCATGTGTCATGGTCAGACTGAGATTATGCATAACGATGCGCTCATCACACACGCTACACGTTCACGAGTGACATTTGGTGAAAGGATGAATGAGGTGCTCATGAAGTCTGTGCTAACATGTCCTTTTTCAAGGTGGCGACAGTGGCCAGATGCCGCTGTGGCGAGCGGCCATTCATGAATTCAGCATGTACTTCGATAAGCACGGAAGAAGCAGAAAAGCAGGACAGTCCACCAAAAACTATTTTCACGAGAATTGATCACTGAAAGCTCAACGAAACCTTCACTAAATCACGGGCGCCACGTTTATAGTACACAGTTAAGGACGAGGGTGATGTGCACTGTTCAGCACAAGAAATAGAGGTTGAGTGACGAGAAAAGGAAAACTCGTAAACGTAAATTTGAGCGAAATTGGCTGTATTCGAAGAGAAGAAGAGTTCATTTATCAGTTCTAATATGAAAACGATGACGGCAAATTTACGCGGTTCCAATTGTTCAAGAAAAGTAAACCATTGTGCTCCTGCCCACTCACAACTGTTTCCCTGACTAGCTCCGTCCACCTTCCAAAGCTCGTTGGGCTGTGATTGTTCTCAATTTTCGATGATAGAAGAGCCATTTATAAAATGTGTGGCAGGGTCCGATTAAGTTGGATGTTGAAGACTTGCACATCCCCGGTTGAAGTCAGAGAGCACGCAGTTTCCATAGTTCGGAACAAAAACAACAACACCTACAATCTGTAGGTGACCAATAGACGGCAGAACAAGACGAACGTATCCAAGTAACATTTGATTTTTTGTCGTCGGAAGCTGTTTGAATTGTACATATAGCATTCCAGACTACGACGCATTGAATAAACCACAAGACTGCTTTGAAATGGAATATCAGATTATAATTACCGGTCTTGTTATCGCGTAGATAATTAACTTCTTTAAATCCTCCCAAAAGTAGACGCCCCAATTCCAATTCGAATGGCCGTTTATGAATAGCAGTTAATTCCACTTGGGCGGTTTGAGCCAAAATACGAGGCTCAGAGCGGGAGCCACCAGGCGAGCAGATGCGCACTTGTCCCAGAAAATGAAACAGATTCGTGTCATTGAGTTTCGACAGAATGGGGAGGAACAGTAATCGCCATTTACAGTCGCCCCATCGACCTCGTTCCCTTCTCTCCCTCGTGCTTTATGGTGGCATGGGGGCATAGGAGTCGCGCCAGCTCCTTCTGCTGGATTTCTATTCTAAGGTTCAGTAGAGTAAAATATCTCGCTGCACGCATCATGCTTCTTTAACCCCTCCCCCGGGCTACAAAGCAGATGATAGACTGATATAAATACGTGCGTACGTTGATTTATGTAATTCGCAGACAATAGTAAAAAGAGCTTTCTTCGGATATTCGGTATTTCTAAGGCTTTTGAACCTGAAAAACACCGTTTGAGAAAATTACCCCTCCGTTTCTGTGTGGCAACGAAATGCGAGCGAATAGCTGAACTAAATCAGCTCAAATTTGACATTTACCCTTGAGTTCACCAAAAGACGCTGAAATACCGTATAATATGAGCAAAATCAACTTAAAACTAACTATAGCTATTATAGCGACGAAAGCAATATTTGTATTTTGACTTTCTTGAGCTCTACGAAGTAGAAAGGAAAGTTAAGTAACCAGTTGAAAAAAAAACCCCAGTATTCTTTATTGTTGTATTCAATTCTAACGAATTTAATGGTATGCAGTTGGCTCACCTGCACAAGTCCTCCTTCCACCTAACCCCCTGTTGTCTCAATACAGTTATTATTTTGCCTTCATTAAAAACGTTGCGTCCTGAATCTCTTTTTTCTTTTGTTCTAGGAAATCTGGTTCCTGGAGCGCAACTTCAGGTAATGGGCCCAGAGTGTCCGATTGAACAGGACCAGTGCAGAAAAAATTAATTTTCGTTACGTTCGAAAAGTCTGCCGTGTCCGGTCGGTTGCGTGTGCGGTCCTCGTGGTTTCAAAAAGGTTGTCTTTTTGTAGCACCTAACTCGAGATGTACACCATCACCTCACAACCCGTCAACGTTCGACTTTTTGATGGAAGCGGATTTGAAAATTGGCTTTTTCGCGTTGAGAAGCTCCTTCAGAGAAATGAAGTACTTCACAAAATCAACAGTAAACCACCTGAAGCGAAGGGACAAGATATTACAGTGCAATGCATATCAGAAAACTGTCTGGAGTTGATACAGAAAGAAAATTCGGCTAAATGAATGATCGACGCATTGAGAACAATCTACGCTAGAACCAGTACTCTTTCAAGAGTGACCATTCAGACCAAGCTTCCAAACATGAATTTTGATGGGAAGTCTAGTTTGAATGAATATCTAATCGAATTCGATAAAACTATAAATGAACTTGAAGATGCTGGTGGAATCATGGATTCTCGTGAATATATATCTCAATTATTGGCGATGATGCCCGAAAGCGATCACTCCTTCGTAACCTCAATTGATATTCTCCTAAGTACCGAGCCAGATATTAAGGAAACTGTTATTACTTCCTCGTTCGTCCGCAACAAACTGCTTGCTGAAGAAGAAAGGATCGGAAATACGATGCGGAATAGTCACGATGTTGATGGAAACGCATTTATAAGTTCGAAAAATTATCAGAGAAATTTTTCCAGATATTCGCAAAATCGTTCCGGAAGCCATATTGAGAAGAAAACGGAAGCACATGGTGCAGCAGGTGTAAATATTTACGAAATCATCGTGACGTCACATCATCTTCCAATTGGAATTCGAGACAAGGAGGTAGCAGTAGTGCCAACCCAATTACTTTTGTTTTCCGTGGACGCTGTCATAAATGTTCAGGTGGTGGCTGAATGTCCGTCGCGAAAAACTACAGACAGAAATGCTAACGTTGCCCAACTTGAGAATGAAGAGGAAGAGATAGCCTTTCTATCAGGTAAGGTTATAAACAACATTTCTCCCGAAACTGATCGTTGTTTTGCAGTCAATGAATTCGTTATTGATTTTTGCATTGATTCCGGTTGTTCTCATCACCTTATTAAAACGGAATATGAACATTTACTAGTGAACACGAAAAATGTCGCGCAGAAAATCGGTGTCGCGAAGGAAGGACAGTCAATCTTTGCTTCAACGGTCGGTGATTTGCAATGACCTTTCGTGCAATTTGTTTTCTGTGAAGCAGATGGTTGACAATGGCCTGAAGATTAACTTCGATGGATAATGCTCGAGTTTACAGAAATGACAAAGTTATTCTAGTCGGTGATAGACGCGGTAGTTTGTTTTGGGTAACGGTGCTGGTTAAAGGCTCTGCAATGGCAAATACTGCTCATACATCTACGCTGCTACACCGAGTAGGTACCCTGCAGATACTAATATATGTGAAATTTGTTTGGAAGCAAAACAAACCAGAAAACCTTTCATGAACGAAATTCCAGATGAGATCCAGTATACTCGAAATCGTTTCAACAGATGTGTGTGGATGAATAACACCCACCACATATGACGGTTATAACTACTACGTCACATTCTTATGCAGTTTTTCACATTTTGGGATTGTTTACCTTATGAAGGAGAAACCCCTGCAAATTATTACACAATGGTTTATTATTCTCATGAACAGCTTGACCAAGTATTACTGCTCCCCCATCCCATTCGATTCAGCATCGAATACTAGTAAACCATACGAAACATGACCTAACTACAATGGAACTACTGAAACAAAACGTCTGATGATTTTGCCCCGTCAGGTCGGAGAAATTGGAACAGGGGCGCTTCGAGCGAAAGGGGAGTTGAGTGGCGGCATTGTTGGGAGGCGAGCGAGGGCGGGTGGTTTTTTAATGTGATGGGCGGGGAGGGAGGGAGTACAAACGACGAAACGTTGACTTCCGCTGTAGTTCCTGCGTTGTACTGCGTTTCGTTAATTTTTTTAACCGTTTTTTGTCCAAAACAATCATGGGCTTCGTCCGATCGGATTGCCGAGATGGAGGGCACAACTAGATACCAAATGGGATTTTTGTGCGAAAGAACGAATTTTTTAGACCACGTTAAAGGCACAAAACGGCCCGGACGGGGGACGGCGGACGGACATTGCAAATTTGGAATCTCCATGTCTTGAAACGTAAAGTATCAAATTTTGAGGGGGGGTTGTAAAAAATTCTTCGTGACCGAAAACAGGGTTATTACACAATGGTTTATTATTCTCATGAACAGCTTGACCAAGTATTACTGCTCCCCCATCCCATTCGATTCAGCATCGAATACTAGTAAACCATACGAAACATGACCTGACTACAATGGAACTACGGAAACAAAACGTCTGATGATTTTGCCCCGTCAGGTCGGAGAAATTGGAACATTCTGAATAATAAACCGAAATGAAGTTGAGAACTGCTTCAGGAAATACTTGAATCACGTTGAAAGCAAGTTCGGGAAATGTCCTACGTATTTGAGATGCGATCGAGGCGGCGAATATATTTCTAATGCTATGAAACAGCTATGCTCAGATAAAGGTATTGAAATAATATACTCAATTCCTAGAAACCTTGAAAATAATAGTAAAGCAGAGAGGTACAATAGATCTATAATGGAGATGTCCAGGTGCCTCATTTTTTACTCAAATCTTGGAAAAGAAATGTGGGGTGAAGTTGTATTAACCTGTGTTTATCTACTGAATAGATTACCCTCTCGTGATATTGTTGTAGGAAAAACTCCTGCAGAACTGTGGTACGGATACCAACCAGATCTCTCTAAAATGCGCGTTTTTGGTTGTGTTGCTTACGCCCACACACCATCAGAAGATCGTCAAGGGAAGCTGGAACCACGATCCAGAAAACTAATTATGGTTGGATATTGTCCTAACGGTTACCGTCTTTTTGACCCACCAAAACGCAAAATAATAACAGCAAGATCCGTAGTGTTTAATGAGGGACTTCCTATTACGACGGTGGAAGTTCAGGATGATCCATCGCTGATTCCTTTACCTGAAACTCCTATATCATCACCTGAGAAACAAAAAACATCTCCGAAGACAACGCCAGTGCATCAATCTCCGCGAAACCTTGGAGAAGTGACCGAATCCGAAAGGAACCTGTCAGGTGTCAAGATTTCGATCTCTCAACTCATAGCGCATTGCTCAGTAGATGTGAGATGCCACTAAACTTTGAAGAAGCTACAAGTCAGATTCCTGGAAAGAACTTCAGAATGATGCATGGGAATTGTCATCCTTACCACCTGGTGAAGCGCTGATAGATTCCAAGTGGGTTTTTCATGAAAAAACTTATCAAGGGAGAGAAAAAAAGAAAGCAAGGCTTGTGGCAAGAGGATTTCTCCAGCAATCATCTCAGGAAGAAGAAGTGTATGCGCCAGTTGCCAGGATGTACTCTTTGAAAATTCTATTCGCAGTGGCAGTCGAGTGGAGCTTATTGATGCATTGTTGATTTGATCATGCGTTCCTGAATGGTTGGTTTCTTAAAAAAACCCGTCTTCATGAAAGTACCTCAAGGGTTTGAAATTAATGAAAAGTGATCTAGTGTGCAAGCTTAAAAGAAGTATTTACGGACTAAAATGCAGTCCCAAATGGCTGGTATAAGGTTTTCAATTCTAAGTTGGTTAGCCTTAAACTCACTAGAAGCTTGTCAGATCCTTGTCTATATTATAAGCCTACAATATTTTTAATCGTATCGTATCGTGGATTGATGATGTTTTGCTTTTTTCTAAAAATCCAATTGAAATAGAACATGTTAAAAGTTCATTACAATCTGAATTTAAAATTAAAGATCTAAGCAATAATGATGTATTTACTTTTCTTGGTTTAAATGTTAGAAGAAATGAGAATGGTTTGGAGATTAGTGAGAAGAACAATTAGTCAATTAGTTTAATTGATAAAATTATTCAAAAATACTAAATGAATGACAGTAAATACTCGGTGATTCCTATGGAACCTAAGCTACAACTGAAATGTTCAGAAATTAATGAAAACGATAAATATCCTTATAAAGAACTCATAGGTTCATTAATGTATTTAATGATCGGATCAAGACCAGATTTGTGCTATGTCAAAACTTTCTTTAGTCAATTTCAAAATGAGTTTAACTCGTCACACTGGAATCATCTTAAGAGAGTCGTCAGGTATTTAAAATATACTCGAGATTTCACTTTGAAATTGAAAAAAATGTGATACTAATCTACTAGTAACCGCTTACTAATTTTCTAGTAACCGCTTTCGTAGACGCAGACTTTGCAAATGATATAAATGACAAGGAAAAGCATAAGTGGTTATGTAATAAAGTTGAATGATCATGTTGTAAGTTGGAGGTCCAAAAAACAATCAGTGTAGTCCCGATGCCGAATACTACGCAGTTTAGGACTGCTCAACTGAAGTGTTATTCCTAAAACAAATGCTGTTGTCACAAATTGTTTGTGATAAGTTGTGCAATGAAATATATGTATATGAGGACAATCAAGCTTGTGTCAAAATGGCCTCTAGTTACGAAACTAGAAGGACAACGCATGTTGATGTAAAACATCACTTTATTTAGTTGATAAAGGCACTGTCAAATTTGAATATGTTCCTTCAGAAAATCAAATTGTAGATGTCGTTACCAAAGCTCATTCAGCAAGAAAATTTGAAAATTTTCGTAATGATCTGAATTTGTCATATCTTACAATTTATTTATTTTTGTTGATCTCACCTTCTGTTGTTGAATCCGTTGGTCACCCGTGTTTATAAGCATTTAATGCTATTGATTGTTGAATACCTATTACTTGTAGAATTGCAGGGGTGTATTGTTTTATTCAATTTTACCGAATTTAATGGTTTGCAGTTGGCTCACCTGCACGAGCCCTCCTTCCACCTAACCCTCTGTTGTCTCAATACAGTTATTACTTTGCCTTTCGTTCTGAATCTCTTTTTCCTTTGAAATCTGGTTCCTGGAGCGCAATATAACTTCATTCTTTAGATCTTTACGTTTCAAGGAAGTAAAGAGAACCGTTTGGGAAAATAGTCTGCGTGTTCGTCGACTAAAAGTGGTTTGGCCGTGTCTTTGTTCCACACCCGCGACTTTCCTAATCAGCAAAATGTACCACTGGGACGCACTTTATTGTAACTTATACTGACAAACGTGTACTGTTTGGAACAACAAAGGTAACTGCACACCTGAGTCTCACATTGGATAAATATTTGGTAGGACGTGCCACTTGCTATGTTCCAGGGTAAGGCCGAGGTGTGTATTGCAGATTTTGAATGTTTCGTTCCGAACTATGGCAACCATACTCTCTGACTACTACCCTAGGATCAGCCTTTCAGAGCTACTACTTTTAACAAAAATTTGAAGTTATAATTTACCAAGTTCAAATAATTGGATAAATTTGATTTATAACTAAAGACATGAAAGTCGCGGAATGTACGAGCGGCTAAGGAACGTTTTGTGGTGCGTTGACCACACATTGTTTCTCAGAAACGGCTATAACCATTTTCATCAAATTGATTTGAATGTGTTGTTCCTAATGGGATAACAATACTACACAATCTTCTGTCTACATTTCCAGTGATGTTAACATGAACCTTCATAAAAGGATCATGTTGACAGACCCATCAATTACCAATGCGTTGGGTTTTAGATGAGGATCGTGGCATAAGTAACAGCAGCCCAATAACTTACGGGACTTAAGGCGCACCCAGTTAACACGCAGAACGTTATGTTCTGTTTAATAAGTTTGTAAGAACTGGGCGAGAAATAGATTGGATTAGTAGCTAGAATGTACGAGTAGCTATGGAAAGTTGTGTGATGGATCGCAGCAAATATTTAAATTCGTTCCCCAACGATTTGAGCTCAATGTGGGAGCATGGGCGCTTCCATCCCTGTACGATTTTACTTGGTTACTGGATTTCTCAGACTTTTAGTCGTCTTCCAGCGCCTGTTTATCGATTCTAATGTCAACAAACATGCCTAACATTTTTTGTCGATTAGTCAACCAAAATCAAAATTCACGGTGAAGTTTCATTTGGTTCTTCTCGGATCAAATGGGAATTGTGATCCAATGAATTTAAGAAGTGCAGGACTTTACGAGTTTTCGATTTAAATGTTTTTAAGGTATTATCGACGCTCTTGCTCTACACCAACAAAACGGTGACTGAGTTCACCAGCTGCCCGGCGCACATCCCACTTGCCCATCGGGAAACTAGAACGCGGATGCCATTCTGCTCAACGTATTCAAGTCTTCATTAAAGCTACACGACTCGTCGAGGTGCTTTACAAAGATCAAGTCGACTCCTTTTCCTGACGAAAACCTTTCATTTCCAAACAAAACGAGTTCTCGAGTGCTCCCAAAACGCATCAAAACGATTCTCGGTGTAAAGTTGTACCAGCAATTGTTCGTCTTCCGAAGGAGATGAGCTGCTTCTATGAAAACCCAGTGGCCCTGTGGGGGGGGGGGGGTCAACCCGAGACCGAGGCCGTTGTGGGGAATCATTTCGAGCAGAAACTGACTGGTAATTAGGAACTGAAAATGAATAGGCATAAAAGCGGATTCTCTTCTTTCCGCTTTTCTTTGTGCCGGAGGTGCTTTGAGAAAAGAGCGTGGATCCTTAATCTTTGTTGTTGATTCCTTCTGAACGCACAATATTTAGTTTAGGTTAGTAATTTGAGAACAAAACCATACCCCAGTCTGGGAAGAGGGGTTCGTTCGTTTACCTGTCCGCACTGTTTGTGCGGGTGGGCTCTGTCTTCAAGAGTGTGGACCAAGGCTACCACAAGAGAAGCTACGTGATCTTACTGAGAAGCACGAAAATGGACTAATCGGGCCGGTATTTCACAGCCTAAGTATCTTCTTTCCACGGCGGTTGAAGATTCACTATTGTAGATTCTACATTTCATTTCATTTGTTTAATCATAAATTCTGTTGGTGTAAAAGAGATCATCACAAAAATGAATATGGTAGTGCGAGTTGATTGGTCTTTCTACTGAATGCAAGTTTAATAACAGTAATAAGACAGTGAGCAGCAACCTAAACATTTCAGAATTCAAGTTACTGCCTACTTCTGACTTACTTTCTTCACCATTTTTCCCATAATTCAAGAACAATAAACACGAACCTACTCTCCACGTCGATAGCGTTGGCATCCCTATACAGCTCATGGTATGAGTAGACCGACCCCACAAATTGTGAAACACGTTTGTGCACTCGTACTGAACGTCAAGTGGATTTCTAGGATAAACAGGGCGCAAAACGGAATGGTCACTAGTCTAACCAACCCGTTGAGCGCAAGAGAAGTTGTGTCACTCCGTGATTATTTTGTGTTAAGAGTTATGCGGTCTTTTAATAATTATTTCACGAAGAAAGTCAGCTTTTTTGGTTTAAATAACCTCTTTTTACGTGTTCCTTCAATTAAAAGAGTTGTACCACTAGCAAACGTAAAGTGTACTACACAAAAATGAAGAACGAGGGGAAAAGGACGAGCAAATACTGCGATTGAAGGACAGGGTTTTAATGTTTGAGTTCTGATCCCAGTTTTCAGTTTTGGCTACCGTTTGCCGCGCGTTATCGACAAAACCGAATCTCGTTTGTCGACTAATGTATTCGTACTCCTGAACGATAATGCAGCTCCTTGTCATAATGTTTACCAATCACTTTGACGCCAAACAAGGAACGATAGTGGCTTATCGTCCCAGCTGTCAAACAAGATGGGAACCACTCAATTTCCTTTTTTCGTGTAGAACTGAGCCACGCTCCTGCAATTTCATTGAATCTCAATATCTCCCCTGTGGCGCTACGTGACGTTTTGTCTCCATTAGATTCATATTTTTCCCCAAATAGGCTTTAGATATACTCGCCTATAGATCTACAATCATTGTGGGGTCTCTGTGAAGCTCAACTGTAATGGTAAGGCTTCGTCTACAACAGAGACGTCCTTACAGAATTGATCCCGAGAGTCTGAGACAACCCGAAGAAAGGAATGAGATTGAAAGAAAAGTAATATGAATCCGTTTCAAACTGTTCCAGAATCGAATTCGTAAAAGAGCAACTTGTCCGTCTGAGCACCACATACTTCTGGAATCGATGTCTTGACCGCATTTTTATGTTTTTGTTTCGAACTCTGACTGTCTCTTATTAGGGATGACCCAATATCCTAATAGTGTGCCAGTCCTGATATCTCACAGGCCTTCTTAAGGAGTGCCAGATATTTTTGATGTTTGTCAAAGACCAGCAAAATTCGCTCACTTTCAATTCTCTGGCACAGGGACACGAAATGTCTTCTCATCCGCGCCACACAACCCAACCTGCACCGATGGGTGTTGACTATGCCCATAACATACACGCGTTTGTTAATTTCGCAATGTCCCGTGATGGTCCCCAATATTTGCCTCAAGTCCTTCCTATCCATCATTAGAAGACTACATCTTATCTCGCGTGTTGGTCCAAAGGTAAAGCTCAAGGGCCTGAATCCCACAGCATTCCAGATTGTCTGCTGCATTCTCCTGGCATATTCTCGCACTGTCTTCTTGACTAGTGATGGAGATGTCCTACAGTGGGAAAGTGTTACAGAAATTGAGTAAGCGTTAATTCTATTTGAGTTTGCTACAGAGTTGAGCCGCATCCTGCACTCCCTCAATAGTAGCGGAATAGTTTTTAAGTGCCTCGCAAGACATTTGACTGTCAGTCATTATATTGATAGTTTTATTGCTATATCCTTTTTCAGGCTTCATGACGGTCCTAGCGATGATTGCATAAATATCTGCCTGAAAACCCGTTGGAGTGGGACCCAGGGTGATGTAAGTCCCACTCCTCCCACAGCCCCTTATCCACACCCCTGAGCATGTAACCTCCTAGGTAGATCCATCTACGTAGATGTTAATACCATAGAAAATAGTCAATTGCCACGAATTTGTATTCCTTTCTTTGGGAGCTTCTTAGCGATTCTATTTCAAGTTATAGCCTTATTGGCGAAACACGTAGACTGCTCTGAGTCTGGCTGAGCTAGATCAAATGTTAAAGGGGAGCGTATAATATCTCAGGCTTCGAGACGGTCGTTGAAGAGTAACTTATGAGGCGTAACGGAACGCTTCGCGACTCCTAGTTTTAGATCATTTTGACACAGTAAACTGGGAAGCGGCTAACGATGCTTATACAGTGAATTTCATGGGGTGTCCAGGGAACCATTATTTTTGGCCACCTGCTCTCCCCTCAGCTCCGTCGTTCCTCTTTGTCGACCGCTGGTATTCAATCTGACACGCCAATGTTCCGCGCACCCTCCTTTTCGGGCCGGCCGTTTGAGGAGGAAAATGCGATGTTTGAAGAGAACATTTCATGCTCGTCAGGGACATTCCTGCGTGACAGAAATAATACGGTAGAGACATTGCTTAGTGTAGTTGAATTTGCTTGCAGCTTTGTAGGCTCACACCGCTGAAAGCATCGAAAAGCACTAGTAAACGATACAAAACATGACCTGACTTCTACGGAACAATGAAAATTGACATTTTCTAGGCGACGGTGATAATTGGTACAACGGAACGAATCGAGCTGACACTGGTTGGACTGAGATGGGAGTATGTGTGGGAGAAACATTAACTTTCGCTACTTTGTCCCGCGAGTTCCTTTTAGTAGTTGAATTTGCGTGACTATATTTATTGTGATTTCACTATTTTCCATTCCGACGCAAACGTACATTCCTAAGACTCATCCTATTCGTCTCAGAATCGATAAATACCAAGGACAATATACCAAACACGAGGTAATCGCGATAAAACTGCCAAAATTTCGTTTATGACTACTTTGTTCCACCATTTTTTGCCCATAACAACCATGGATTTTGCCCAATCGGATTGCCGACTAGATCACTGTTCGGGTTTTTAAATAACCACATAATAAATATTTGTCCATAAATGTCTGTTGAATAATTTGAGTTATCGTTTGATTGTAAGACCCTGGCAAGATCGGGCGCCGATGCGCCGGCTCCAGAAGATCCACCTGCGTTATTAATGTTCAGATCCATCACAACAACAACAACTACTACAATCTACCACAACTGCTACAATGACTACTATTGACTGCGCCACTTTCGGGTTTTTAAATAACCACAAAATAAATATCGAATTAAACGTGTAATGTATTGGAATAAAACTGATTTCTCCTTAACTCGCTGTAAGCACAAAAATAATAATTAAAAACTCTTTAAAACATAATCATCTTCCCTCTTATTCTGTCTGCACAGAATGAATGAACGTAACAATCACAAAACGAAATTTTTGTGCAAAAGAATGGATTTTTTAGACCACGTTAAAGGCACGCTGACGGCCGACGGACTTCGATTTGGAAGGTATAAGTTCGATAGGAAATACTAAGTCCAGCCAGAAGAAAGCTTGTAGAGTGTGGATAAGAGTGTGGCTTGTAGAGTCTATGCCTGGTCCTGGGCATAGACCTATGGGACATTAGGTCAGGCGCAATAGAACTTTAGCGGCGGTTCTCATTCGCCAAATAAGGGACAGAGTTATTAAAATAATAATAATACCCTGGATTCTGCAGTTGCTGCATGAAGGACTGAAATGAAGTAGACGAGTCACTCAACTAGTGCAGCAATCCCAAACATCACAACTGAGGTCTACATAGCTGAGGTACCTAGAGGGTGAGGTCCCGACTTCAGGCTTTAATGACACGAGTACCTACGAAAATGACAAAACAAGTTTTGCATTTATTCATAAAAATTAAATGCAGCCGAGCCTTACTATTAAGTTAGGTAAATAGTTGCTTACTTTTTTAAATTATTTTCTCATGGAGCTTCTTAGAGATTGATTTTTGGGCTTCACCATTTTTATGTCGGTGTCTGGGTCGTATTTTTTTTCAAACTCGCACAATAGTTTGGTGCCCTTCGCATTCAAATTTCCGTTTCCACGTTATGTTTGTAACTACTCAGGTGCTGGGTGGCTTCTATAGACGTCTTCGAATTCTTTGGGGACATCTTTTGGCGCACTCTTTGTCATTCTTGTCGTCTTCACCCCATGGTTCTTGTAAACAGTAAATAAATACAGTAAGCACGATGCGCTTATCAACAAGATCAACGCAAAAGTGGTATGACAGGACTGGAGAAATATAGCAGGATTCCTAGAAAACTTTTCTCACGTGATCCATCCACCAGCGTTCTAACTTTGCATCCATCCACCTCTGGCCATCTGTAGACACTATACAGGTATGTTACGCTGCAGGACCATGCTCTTAGTGCTTCGTGTTGCATCCTGATGTGAAACGACCTGGGGGATCGCATACTATGAGCTCTACACCTAATTTCTGGTTTTCCATGTGATTTAATTCTACATCTACGCAGTCTCTCACAGGAAGTGAATAGAGTGGATAGGTACCTCGTTTTTTTTCAGCAGTTATCTTCGTCGCCAGCTTAGAGAAACGTTTAAAAGCTTGTTTGAAAGAGGTGGGAGCTGAGAGGGTTGATTTTTCATGCAACAACATTCGTTCCTTACCGTAGAAGCTGCAATGGCTGTCAAATATTTTGTTTCTTTCAGTCCATACCACTCGATCTTGTGCAACCCCGAGTTTATCTGACTCCACATCACATGTTTCCGACTTATATCACGAGCTTTCGCTCACCCTCTTCTCTCCTGAAGAATAAGTGTAAAAAAATTGGAAGCCGGTGGAACACTGGAAGGTATACAACTAGCTCTTTCTTAACGTACTTGTTTTATTGGCAATTGAAGTAACAAATAACTCGTTTCACCACAGTTACAGATGAATAAGACAAGCATGGAAATTAGATTGACACTTTTATGAACTATCTACACGTTGATAATTCAGTGGGAGTAGTCAGATGTTTAGTAAGGGTTTGACCTAATTTTTGGAGTTTTTGACAAGCGAAAGCGGAAATATCAGCTGAGCTCAACATCAAAAAGGACGACAGAAGCTTGATGACAGTCTGCAATCAAATTCAAGGACGCGACGCGGACAATGTAATTTGAGTTCGAGTTTATAGGCGCTCTAGTTCATATCTCGCGATATTCATCAGCTTCGTGCATCAAACGATGTACCAACGTCGAGTAAACTCTAAAATAAAACGTAGTATTTTTAAACAGCAGGGATTAAGTATCAAGGGGTTCAACCGTGGATGCTGAGGAGCTTGTAAACTGAAGAGGATTACGCGATGTAATCCGTAACTTGAAGAGACATTTTTCCCTTTGGGGGTTGGGTATTTAAATGACAATTAGAATTTGGAACGAAGAGGGTTGTAATCCGCAGTGCGATCTAATGGGCCGATAAGGCGCTCGGAGCTCAGGAGACAGGCGACCCCTCGGCGATCCGATCCGATCTGCTCCTGACAAACCGCTCATTCAAGTCTCCATTACACGCTGGATATTCAATTCGTTTCATCGGCCTCGTCGGGAGGGAAGCGGCTGGTCTGTCAATCACTTGGCAACGAATGGGACGTATTTGAACGCAGCTTGGCAAGGAGAAGACACCCTGGTCAATGACTGTATTCCACAAAATTCCAGCCCTGACAGCCCCACGTTTAGCCTTCGCAGTTTTAATTTAGTCCACCCGGTATTTCGTGTTCGACAGCGTAAAGCAAAAAAAATCAGCTGCGTCACACCACACAAATTTCTTCAGCCCTACATAAATTCAGTGGTTTTCAAGGAATTTTTACTCAGTTCATTTGAACTAGATAAAACACCACTTCATGGTGGCAGAAAGTGGTAGAACTTACCCCTTGCTCATTCCCTTATCATCACAGAGCAATTCATGCACATGGAATTAATAAGACTGTACACGGAAGTTTTTTGATAAGAGTAATTTTTCTACAAAATAAGAAGAGGTGAACTTGAGGGAGCGCAAGAATTAGTGGGGAAACTGTAGAAGACTAATGTTCGAAATTACACATATTGATAGAGGAACACGTAAAAAACACTTGAGATCACGGTGAAGAAAGTTCAGAATGAAGTCACTTGGGAACGGAGTGTAAATTCGGAAGAGACTCGGGTTAGTCGAACTGACGTAGCGCACAGCAGACGCGAGGGCTCTTCAATCGAGAATGATTAAGGAGCAGTAAAGAGAGTCCATATATACCTGCAGTCTGTGGGAAAACCTAAATAGGGAAGTCCTTTGAACCCACGGAGTAAACTTGGATCATTGACCTGAATTTTTCTGAAGATTCTAATAACATTTGAGCGGAGTTTATAAGAAAAAACCTGAGCTAAAATCGATTTTCATCGAAAGTTTAGTAATGAATTGTACTACTCTCGTCATTTTCCCACGGATGGAAAGTATATGGTACAGTTGCCTCATCGAAAGCTGTCCACATAAGAAATTTCATCAAAACCGTTAGAGCCATTTTTGAGAAAAAAAAATTGGTGTTTTGATCACTGTGATAACTATAGCTAGTTTTTGGCGGATTTCGCTCATACTGTTGTTTTGGCGTCCCATGGTGACCTGTGGGCTACATATTAAGATTGAGCTGATTTTCTTCAGCCGTTTTCTCAATCGTGTGCACAGACACACATACAGGTTTGATAAGGAAACTAGGTTAAGCTCCAAAGTATGATGCGGGGTTTCCTTGGATCATACCTCCACTGGGTCTCATATGGGCACCAGGAGATTGGCTAAATGACATTACGTGCCATACGTCCATAGATCTGGGTTAAGTGGATGCTCAGCTAGTGCCAGTGCTCTCGCATACTAGCAAAGCCGAACCCAGACGATATTCATAAACGTCTTATGGATCGCAAGACTCCTGTCTGAGGGTTCAGGAGCAGTCATCATGAATAGAAAACAGACCTGATTTGACTATTTATCGGTGTTTGGATACGACCACAATGGCGTCGTTTTAAGCGAAAAATCGCTAAAATGTAACGCTACAGCATCTTTGCTCTCTGAACTATCGATCGAAAAATGTTCTTTTGTCGTTCGAAACCTGTTGTGAACTCATACAATAGTTTCTCTCCCATTCTCACCAAATGACCTTATCACTCCGAGAATAAACTTCGTTACTTCGACGGAACGGGAACCAATTTACATTCGAAATCGTAGGACAGGGAACGGTTCGGAGCAGAAGCCCGAAGTTGAGATGAGAGGGCGGAGAAAAGAGCTGGCTATTATATTATTATGCCGAAGCGGTGGCGGGTGCTAAGCTCCAGAAGGGTGCAGTGTGGAGAAAAGAGAAACTGGTAGAGGGGAAACCTTTTCAACCGAAGTGAGTATATGGAAGGGGCGAAGAAATGAAGAGGAAGGGGACTTGATTGAATCGAAGGCTTTGGATAAGCCGGCTTAGCTCCCCATAAAACTAATTTCATATTAATCCGTTTTCATCCTTCTCTTGAGGTGACGCTTTGGACGTTTTAATGCCCAAGAAACACGCGATAATTATCTCAATTTTCGCTAAGTACGTCCGAAACAGCTCCAAGTTATCGACCAATTATCTAACTGTGCATCAGCTATGGTTAAGTTTTGGTCAGTATAGTGTGGTAGCGATAGATAACTAACAGACCCACCGAAGAATTGATACTAATAAAATATTCGACTATAACGAAGTTAAAGTATCGATATTTCGATGTAATTGAATCTATTGCTTTTATGCTTAGCCATAGATTTGGAGTTAAATACATCTCGTTTGAAGAAACTTGGTACGTATCAAAACACAGAAAATAAGCCCGATTGATTGAAAAGTTAATTTTGAAAAGTTCAAAATGTACCAAAAGGTTTCTTCACTTTCAACAACTGCTCCGTAAACATTTTATGAGAGGAAATACACAGATAACCCTCGTCATTCAGTAATTGAGTGGACTACATAAAGAACTCGGGATATTTCCTTAACGGTTCAACCAATAATGTTTGTGTGGTCTCACTCGAATTCTCGTTGATTAGGAAATACCCTAAAATAGACCCTCAACAAACATATTTTTTCTTTAAACTGAGGATATCTCCAGAACGACATTTCATCACATTTCTCACAAACAGGAAATTCGGTGAAATATACCAATCACTAATCATTATTTTCTAAGCTCAAGATTTCAAGATTACTCGAATTTTCCACACCAAAATTGAATTTCACTGGTTATGAGCCAATGTGGAATGATAACGATCGTTATGAGAAGCAAATGTAAGTAATTCCAAACTTGTTTACATATACGATTCAATAGGGGAGTGCCATGAAGCGGGGTTCAGGGGAAAATAACTGGTGCGTAGCAAGACGCAACTTTCCCCCCGCCCACGTAAATACGGGTACAATATCTCCGTTCAACGGATAGATGCAGAAATAATTACGGAGAACGAAATGTGAGTTATAAGTTGCTACAAGACACTCCATAAGATCAAACCCTGTGGCGCAGTTACTCGGGAAATTACAAAAATGTTAAAAAGGACATTAATTTCGACACATTTTCATTTTCATCTCTGTTCAATGAACTGTCAGAGGAACCTTTATTGAGAACAATACGAGTATATAGATAATAACTATTTGAAAACATCCAGTGAATTCGGGGAAAATCGGTGAAGCCGTTTTGCTCGAAAGCGTAAAAAAACGCTTTTTACTTTTTGCCGTATTTTCACGGAGATAACTATACAGAAGACTGGTTTTGCGCTAACTAGTAGATTATTTGAAGGTTTAGTCAGAAAATTTATAGCCATTTTCGAGAAAAGTGGAAAAAACCATAGTTTTTGGTATTTTTGCCACACACCCCTCTTCCCTATCGATAGAAATCGCCATCCAGCTAAATCGGTTCAGCCGTTCTCCCGCAAATCGAACTACGCGCCTCAAAACGAAAGGATCTGCAGAAAGCTCAGCTTTTTCCTTTGATTAAACTTTTGGGTCGCGGAAATTAAAAATGTATTTGTTGTTCATTATTAAAAAACCCTGCAAATTATTACACAATGGTTGATTATTCTCATGGGAGCTATTAGTGCTCCCCCATCCCATTCGATTCAGCATTGAATACTAGTAAACCATACGAAACATGTCCTGGCTACGATTGAACTACGGAAACAAAACGTCTGATGATTTTGCCCCGTCGTCGGGGAAATTGGAACGGGGGCGCTCGAAGCGAACCCGTTCCGAGGCGAAAGGGGAGTTGAGTGGCGGCGTCGTTGGGAGGCCAGCGAGCGGGAGGCGAGCGAGTGCGGTTGCTTTTTTAATGAGACGGGCGGGTAGGGAGGGAGTTCAAACGCGAAACGTTGACTTCCGCTCTAGTTCCCGCGTTGTACTGCGTGTGGTTAATTTTTTAAACTATTTTTTGTTCAAAACAGCCATGGGCTTCGCCCGATCGGATTGCCGAGGTGGCGGGCACAACTAGATACCTAATCGGATTTTTGTGCGAAAGAACGAATTTTTTAGACCACGTTAAAGGCACAAAACGGCCCGGACGGTGGATGGCGGACGGGGGACGGGGGACGGCGGACGGTGGACGGACATTGCAAATTTGGAATCTCCAGGTCTTGAAACGTAAAGTATCAAATTTTGAGGGGGGGGTTGTAAAAAATTTTTCGTGACCGAAAACATAGGGTTATTATTCAGAATGAATAATAAACCAAAAGCCAAAACATGTTACGTAAATATTCATACTCACAAATATGTATGCGCGTATTTGTTGAGTTAGCTTGCCTCGAGCAATTATAACTTATGGGATGTCATCGAGGTCAATAGGAGATATAAATAACTTTCTGCCATCCTGAGTGATGATATAGCAGGATATCCTGTCCATTTAGCGATTTATTAGCGAATTCGCCTTGTAATTGAATACGCGATCTCACGTTTTGGATTGCCGAGTGTTTCCTGTCTCAACTTTATAGACGCTACGTCTTTTGTGAACTCATCTCACTCTGGACGTGGTGGTTATGGTGTAAATACACAATCTTTGTCTTATATTCCGTCTAATACTGTGGTGTGGTAACAACTATCCAAGTATACTTCTCGGTAAATTCACCTTTTTTAAAGCGAACTCGTGATTTCGAATTCACAATTTATACACGTATGTGGAATGTGGATATGCAGCCATCCTCTTGCAAAGAGGTAACCCGTGAAGAAGAAATTGGTGCCGAGATGGCTAGTCCAGTGTTTGTCTGTCGCGTAGTTACGAGTCATGTAGTAATCGCGTCTGATTGAAAGATAACTAAGCGTTGTAAAGTCGAATGTTGAGTCTGTTGAATTGTCGTTCAAATTGTCATAATAAATACGTTTTCAGTTGAAGGTAAAGGCGTGCGTCAACTTATTTTGGTCACCACAATCCCCACACGTATATCTCCGTGAGTGTAGAGATTTGACCCCGTGTCATGATGCCCTGCAGTAGGGGGTCCAGAATTCCACTGCCGTACTTACACTTCTTCCACATACATGACGCACTGGGAACCCCCATACCTTGAGCTGGGATCGCAGAACACACCCCCCAGCCTTAAAGGGGCTTAAAGCTCACCACACTGACCTACGCAACAACATATTCCAGATACAAACAACATGTCTAACGTGGCAGAACACATTGATTTAAAACACTCATAATGAGCGAAAGACAGTCTTGGAAATAGCTCACTAACACCTACGAGTAATCCCCTATATAGGTGCGGTCTTCAGAACGAGGAGGGGAAAACCCAGGTTTGTGCGTTCCTGGGGAGGCTATGGCGTGTGTCCCGCTCACCAGTGGCCGAGGGCTGACTCTGAGCAGCAGCCGAAAAATCCCTCATGCGTCTTAGTCCTAGTGGGTGGCTAGATGGGCAGCTGCGGCGGATGTGAGGGCCTCCCCTTGACCCTCAATAGACCAGCGAAAGGGGCTAGAATCAATATGCCGGGGAGGGGAGGGGGAGCTTCCAGGACACTGCTTCGAGCACCTCTCACTCATACCACAAACACACACAACAAATTAACTCACAAGGGTACACTACATCAGTCTGCTTCCTTAATTTGGGTTTCCTTAATAAGGTGGGGTTTCAACCAACACCTCCAGTCCCTTAAAGGCACTACCATTGCAAGGTTTGCCTCACTGCGTGCCATTACTAAGGCCACTTGGGGTGTGTGTTACCACGACACTATCCTCATGTATAAGGCCATACATCTAGGCGTGATTGGCTACTGCCCTGTTGTCTGGAGTAGCAAACTAACAGTCAATCAAAAGAGAGTATTGGCCCAATCCCAGAGAGCTGGGCTCCTGTGGATCACCAAGGCCTACAAAACTGTATCAACAGAAGCACTCCAGGTGGTCACTGGTCAGTTACTAGTTGACATGGCTGTTCAGTGCATGGTTGACAAGTGGAGAGTGAAACGGGAGCTTCCCCCGCTTTTGGCTGAACTCTGTGCAGATCTCACCACAGAACAGAAACTTAGCGACGAATGGGCGTTAGAGAAATTGCAAGCGAGATGGGAATCCAACATCCGTGAACTTCTTTCAAAAAAATGGGTTGAGCCAGACCACTAGACGAGCCAGTTCCTCACTGGACATGGTGACTTTAATGCGCAGCTCCACTTCTCTCTCAATGACTCTCCGTCATGCACCTCTTGAGCCTACAGTGCGGAGGAATCAAGAAACCACGTTGTGCTCCACTTTAGTGTCTACAACAGTGAGCGACGGTTGTTAGGAGAGCAAACGAACTTAGCCGCATTGACTGCTACAAAGCAAGCCTATAACCATTTTGCAAAGTTCGCGAAGAAGGTGATGGCTAAGAAACGTGGTCATAGTTGATCTGTCCTTTTGAAACTTGCCACCCAAGTAAATAGTTAGATCAGGTGGGAAAACAAATTAAGAACTCCTCCCAGACGGTACGGGATTTTCAGGTGGTCACCTCGGCGCCGTAACACACGGGCAACAGCTCTCTACCGGGGGCAACTTCCATGACTGATATAACCCTCGTCGAGGATTTAGGAACAGTAATCAAATAAGGAAACAGACCGGTCATGAACACTTATTGGAGTTCCCGGCAAAAATAATGAAAACGTTTGGTATCTACCAGTTCCTTTTAGATTTATATGTGTTTACATTATTTCACTATTTGTGACTCGTATCGATAAATACAGTCATAATGTTACGATATCGTACAAGGAGAGGGTGGTATGTAGGATAACGACCGAATGCAATTAGAACACGGAGTTTTATTAGCAGTTACAGAGATTTACCACCACAAACAGGGAAGTGGGTGGAAGCGATGGAGCGTGGTGGACAGCGTGACACCTCGATGAGGCATCAGCTCTGTTCAGACTGGCATAACCGAAGTTTCAAGTAAATCGGGATGTTTGAGGTGCCTAATCAGTGCACATACCGGAGAGGAGCCTTCGCTAAGAGTTCTGTTCTTCCTCGTACAATAGTTTCAAAGTAAGAGAAAAAAAAATTAAGGAAGGAAAGAAGGAAGAAAGGAATTATGTGCATCCGTCGTTTCAGATTTCCCCCTGCTTTATATGTGAGGTTTATACACACACGTGCACACGGAGCGAAAACATAAATTGATAATCACTTGTGTTGTACCCAGTCGAGAACAGCGTTCTTCATGTAACAGCCTCTGGCTAGCCTCCATGGTTGAGAATGGCTGTTGCCTCTCTTATAAAATCTCAAATGCTTTGTTAGTTGATGTTATACTAGGTCGCTGAGACAGATCACTAAATTCATCGGCATCTGAATTGATATTTCTCTGGAAGAGAGAGGGAATAAGACTAGGCGTCGTGTACACTGTAAGAGGTTGCTTATGAGAAGGGAGACGTGAAGGCGTATCACAACACAAGGATACACAACAACCACGATAACTGTGTTCTATAGAGAAATATCACAAGCGTAATGTGCAGCCCTTGTTAAGCGTTAGTTGACCAACGTTATTTTAGGCGCATTGCTCTTAGGTGGGAGTAGTCCAGTTCGTTTCTGTGGTCTTTCCATTGCAGAGTCCTCCCTACTAACATCTTAGATAATTTTGATGGCAACTGATGAGCTTTCATACTGAAGGTTACATTTTATTGTAATTTCTTCTGTGTATACCTCATTCCAGCCTTCAGATCCAGAACTTTCAAATTGCGAATAGATTCAGGAAGCTCAGTGACGTCTGCCAATAGTTATCAATCGAACTAAGCCTCCGATTGGCCCTGTAAAACTGTTTTCTGTGGTAGATCCCTCGCTCCTTCGAGGGTCGTAAATGTTATAGACGATTAGGGGTTTAACTCGCCCAGATTCACTGGACTGGAGCTCAACTTTTAGTGACAAAAAGGCTCCAGAACGAATTTCATGGTGAAAGCTGATGGAGGCCAATCCTAATCCTCGGCGAAGAACAAGCCGCTCAATTCATTATTTCTCTCCGCTCTGTGGCTGAGCGTCAGAGCAGAGATCATCCCCTCGTAGACGCGAATAGCAGGGGCTCTCCATCCTGCAGGGGTTTCATTCCCTCCGCCCTCTCGCGTTTGTTGTCTCGTGCTCGCTAGCGTGATCACCACCCGATAGACAGTGGTATGGGAAGTGGTGGGGCCGAGGAAGGCAAAAGATGACTCATCGTAGAGTTGGCCCTGATTTTAAACCAGTATTGATCAGTCGAGCGCTGAATTAAAGGGCCGCCTCTTTTCTCTACGACCGTTCTTTGTACTGCGAGGGGCCGCTCGAGCAGAACGACTTCACCATCCTGTACTGGGGGAACGCTTTGAATGAGAGAGTTCTGGTCCTCCCCGGGGCCGGTCCGCCCCTAAACCAACACAGCACCTGCCGCCTCCGTTTCAACGGGCGGATCCATTTAAATCCCATTTTATGAATCGTGGCTCTTTACGTTCCGACAGCTTTTAATAGCTGGAGACTTTTAATGGCCCTAGAATTAATGGACTTTTAAAATGAGTCAAAATAGGCGAAGGAGGAGGGAGGTGAGGTAGCTGCTTGAACAAAACTGGTCCTTCGTCAGACACGGAGGTGAGTGTCACCAGCAAAACAAATATCAGCGAGTCCAAGAAAAATTGCCAATTTTCCACTGATTGGTTACAGTGCTACCTTCTCACTCATGACCGATTGTCAAATGATCTTGTTATCTAGTCGAGAAACCTGTTCCAAAAGCGTGTACACTCCGAGGTTGTACACTTGTAGACTAAGTGCTAAACATAGAAAACTGGTTGGCATTTATGAACGAAACTGCACGTGTAGTCTGACCACATCGACAGTACGACATGGTCGCATCTAGTGGATAATGTTTGAAACTGCTACAACTTATGAACTGATAAAAAGTCAAACCTGTGCCTAGTAGCCCGTAAAAATTGGAACAACTTGAGCAGCTGAGGACGTTTAAGGAAATTGTGCTGGTATCGTGAACCAGGTGCTTCTTATTCAAGCGGTGAAACTACTTTAGAAATTTCGTTCATTGCAATCACAGGGAAGTAAGAACAACAAGCCCATTCTCCCATCATCTCGAACCCTACAGAAGGTGCTTGTAGCACTTCCTCCCAATGCCTGCCAAAGATTGACTGGCTAACGATCAAATACCTGCCGTACCACCGCAGGTCTGAGTTTGGCGGATGCTGCAGAGACTGGTCTCTTGCATATTAGCGAAACCGCAACTTCCATCACTGATATAACCCTCATCGAGGGTTTAGGTACAGTCATAAAATGAGGAAACAGACCTGCCTTCCAAAGATTCCAGTGAGGTGGCAAGATAATCGAACGCATAAAGATATCAAAGATAAGTGACCCAGGGTCTGAAGCTCGTTGAGCTGAGGATGATAAAATGTGGGTTGCAAGATGAACCGCATCCAAGCGATGGCTGAATGCATTCGTTCTCTGCAGCACCGCCATTCGTTTGTTGTTTCAGTCAGTCCTCTCCTTTCCCCTCCGATCATTGTATACCCAGAGCTGGTATCCAGTTGGACTCTCCGTTTGTTGAAGTTTTTATTTATTCTTCCCCCCCCCCCCCTTTGGCTGAACTCACCCTTGCCTCGTCTTTGTGGCGTTGCGTCAGGGTGACACCAACACGTCCAGCGTCGAGGGCTCCTCCGTTATTCACATTCTGTGTGGGTGCCACCATATTCTTTATGTTGACCTTCAAGAAAAGTGTTGTGTGCGCTTTCCCTCAATGAATATTTTAAGGGAAGCGTGTGAGGTGGTAGTTGAATTATAAATGTGCGTAAGAGGAGCTCAATGAATTAAAAAAATTGCCATCAATTTCTGGTGCCTACCCCTACCCCACGGTAGCAAGGACTTATTTTAAACTTTTGGGCGACTATGTCTACATTGCAGTTAGGGTGGCAACTACTAGGAAGATGAAAACTGTTTGATACACCACATTGCAAAATTTACGATCAGTTGATTAATATTCCAAGAATTGGTATTTCAAACCCTGGAAGCCCATAAAAACTCTCTCGACAAATAAAGCACGTCCACCCTGAGAGTCATCTGGCGTTAGCGCGAAGGACCAATTAAACAATACCTTTCCACTTCCCTCGCTGTACTCGACGCAAACCTTGTTCTTTATGCTTTTTGCGTAGATCGCACAAATGTCAGAGGCAAGACCCACTGATTTAGTCTGGAGTGTGATATCTAACTTATTTTCTTGTATTCGCATTACGCGATCTCCGCTGCAATACTAATACAGTTCATTTTGCTTTGCTCAACATTTATAAGTTCTTCTTCGCACGTCACTCAATTGTTGTCCTGAACTTGCACGTTCAGCTATTCAGACGAAGTTTAACCAACGGTTTCTACTGTAAGTTGAGTGAGCTTTTTTGCATGTCAAGGATTTAGAAAGATGGCTTCCCATATGAGTTTGAAATACGGAAAGTACTTCATTATTCTGCGCTGTCAAAAAGAACTTGAATTAGATACCAAGTTTACCTAATCGTACGAAACATACAGTAATTTGGTTACGAAAACACTCAGCGATTCTTGACGGAATGTTTATTAAAAACGGTGGCTGTTGGATGGTCACACCACCCACTTGAGCCACCGAAGGTAACTAGATCTTTACAAAAGCAATTAGAAGCCTCTCGATAGTAAATATCACGCCGCAGCTCAACAGCTGGGCGCGTGCTCTGGTAATGCGCGGCACGTGCGGCTCTCTTCCGCCGTTTCCTGCAGCAGGGGGCGCCGAGTTAGTAAATGAAGTGGCGACCTGTTTACTGACAACGAGATTGGAAAAGTGTTTGACGAGTAACGTGACGCCAAATTGCTCGGCCGCGTTTTGTTTAATTAATCTTCACAGTTGGGGAACTTGGAGCTGAGCTAGAGGGAGGCAATTGAGCCAATGACAGTTGGTTGTAAGTCATAGGCCTCACGTGCCGCTTACACTTTTTAAAGCCTGGATGTAAGGGTGAGTTGGGGAAGCCTACGACAAACTGTTCATGAGGTTGACCGATAGACAATGTGTGGAGCAACCAGTGCCCAATATTCTCCTAACCAAGATTAGATGTTTTTTTTTTTTGGTTTATGATTCATTCTGAATAATATTTATTTATTTATTTATTTGAGTTAGCACTTTCATAAAAAAGATACATAAAAGAAAATTAACAACATTCTGTTAAAGAAAACGACACTTGATATCTTCAGTACACATACACTTCCAACGTGCCCACGGAAGGCTAAGTCCACATGAACTTGTGTTCTTCCGTGAAGTCTCATTAAAACAAATCAATTATTCAGCAAGCTAGCAATCAGTTTCTGAAGGAATCACAAATAAAATGTTTGGCATTAAACTGCCAGAAAGTTCCCAGGTAGTGGTTGCTCTCTTCAACCCATTCTAAATTTCGATCGCAACTGGTTAATTTTTGTGGTTTTTATACATACGCATAACACTCAAGAAAACCGATAGGTTGTGAAAAAAAAATGAAAATTCAATTCGAGTAAGTGAGAACGAAGAAAATTCGCATAAGGTCCAAGCATAACCCAATTATTGTTCTACGTGGTGGTTCCGTTCTGAACAAACCACTATACTAAAATTCATTTTATAATTTTGGCACAAAATCGATAGAAACGTTGGTATGCGATCTGCTATTGAACTTCAGTAATTGTAAAACTTACGCACGATGTGATGTTGAACGCTGACAACCAAATCCCTGAGCGCCTTCGAGACGATTCAGCTAAACGCTTATATATACTGCAGGTCTTGCCGAATCTTCAATTGTAAGGCGCATTACCCACAAAGTTCGTTAAATCGAATTGCATTCGGTTGTAACATCAGAGTGATCAGTAAAAAATACTGTTTTATTCCCGTTAAACTTGTGCATTGAAAAATCGAGTTACGGGCAATGTATCGTTTGTTTTGATTTGAGACTCAAATATAATAAGACTTACTTGTTCGTCAGTTGAAGACAATTTTTATCAACGCTGCGCATTTTGCGTTAGCTTCTGTCTAAAAACAAATCAAGAACAAACACACGAAAACACGTTTTCTAAAGCCATTCATGTCAGCACTTGTAAAGCTGTGTTGGCTACGCACATATAGACGTGTGAATATAGCTCGTAATATTTTATTACCGGTTCGAAATAAACTGGGAGAGATATTGCAAGTTTTGAATAAATTATTATTATTATACCTTATTGGATGTTATCACAAATAGATGTCAAAGTATAACGCAGCATTGAAATGGCAACCAGTTTTAATGGCAATAGGAATGCAATAAAGTGGATCGTTGCTGTGCCCAACGGCAGAGAGTTGCGCTAGGCAACTGTGAGGAGATGCCCTCAGAGAGGGGTCACATCTCTGCTCCGATGGAACCTGGAGGTCGACTCCCTTCTTGGAAGACTCAATGCGGAGTGGTTTTGCGCCCAAGGATACGCTGATGGTGAGGCAGTACTCATTCGGAGCAGAGTGCAAAGTATTATATCTGACCTAATGGGGGCAGGATGGTGTGCTCGTCGTGCGGGGAGGTGGGACTAGCGATCAACCCAGTAAAGACGGTCATAGTGCCATTTACAAGACAAAGACAGGAGGTCAGGGGGTGAGACTGAAGTAAGTTATGGGTGTAGCAGTTCACCTCAATGAGCTCGTCAAGTATCTAGATGTGATTTTGGATCGTAAACTAACCTGGAAAGAGCACATTAGATGTACGATCAAGAAGGCGACTATGGCACTGGGACGTGTCCTAGAATGTGCAGGAAGACATGGGGCATACAGCCAAGAATACGCCGCTGGTTTTATGAGGCAGTTGAGAGACCGATCTCATATGGGCACCGAACTACCGTTCGAGAGAGCTGTAGCAGCCTGGCCAAAGTGCAAAGGCTGGGGTGCTTACTAATAGTGGGGGACCATGGAGAAAACTACCCAAACTGTGTATGACCTTATTCCCCTTGATATATTTGTCAAGGCCGAGGTTATGAAGGAGGCGCAAAGACTCACCAGGCTTGGAATAGCTAAGGTACCATAGGGGATTAATGGGCACCTGGATATATTCAGGAAATTTCTGGGGCCATCATGATAAAGGGTAGGGCAATGAAACTATCAATATTCTCGCAAGGCTCTGAAATGCTGCTGCATAATGTCAAAACTGGTGTGGGAGTGCAGGGTGTGGCTCAACTCTAAAATAGAGTTAATGTCTTCAGGGTTCCTGAGCATAAAGGGATCATTGGAAATGAGAGGGCGGACATCTGGCCAGATTCGGTTCGTCTAATGTGCTTATAAGGTCTGAGGGAGAATATGCCAGGATAATGCATCAGACGGTTGTCAGGCTCTCCAAATGCTTCATCTGAGGAACAACACACGAGATAAGATATTGCCTTCTGATGATGGACAGGAAGGACACAAGATAGATAGTGGGGATCATCACGGAACACTGCAAAATGAACAAACACATGTATGTTAAGGGCATAGTCAACACCCCTCGGTTTAGGGGGGGGTGGCACAGGTGAGAAGGCTCTCTGCCACGTCCTGGCCCAGACCAGAGACTTGAGACCCATTGAGTGGACATCAAAGAAGACTCTTGCAGGAAATGTCTGGGATTCCTTAGGAGGCTAGGTATGGACCTGTCGTTAGGACAGGAACAATAGGTCTTTAGGCCGCTGTAATCATCCTAATTTTAGCACACACAGAGAGCTGCATATAACTTGTTATCCTATTAAGGAAATAGTATACATATCATTTCTAATTCATTTTATTTTACAGGCTTGAGGCTCGTCCAGCACTTAAAGAACTTGGAGCGACGCTCCGCATAACTTGTCTTCACCTGATCACCTCAACCTCGGAAATTTTACTTTCAGTCTCGGTATTCAGAAACGAAAGGGTTTTCGTGTTTTAACCTTTTTTTGTGTGTGTTCCTCTTCGTTCCACTTCGAACCCGTTAATTCCGTATCTTCCTCTCCCCCTTCACATTCTGCTTGTGTTTTCGGGCCGAGGCGGAGGTCAGGGAGTGGCGAGAAATACAGTTAGGAGTCAGGATCTGAGCGAAAGGGGGGAAAAAGGTGGCTTCGGCAGAGCCCTCTCACGGCGGGATCCTTGTTGAATCCTTCGAAGAAGGCCAGTGTCTCGAAGGAAGTGTCCTAAGAAACCTGGTGGCACCTCGCGCCTGCGCCGGGTCGCGATTCGTAACGAAAAAGACGTGAGTGAGTTTCCAGTTTGGAGGAAATCGTCGATGCATTTTTGACAACCCGCTGGCACTCACAACTCGAAGGTACAAAACCCAATTGATTTTGTTGCGCCTATACACTAAATTTCCGAACTATCTTCAGCAATTTCGCTATCGATGGAGCGGCATAACAAACAACATGCAGTTCAATACAAAATGACGAACTCAATCGGAATCCTTGAACAGTGAAATAACAGCATCAAACACCGTGCACTTGCATCACATCCTCTCTGCCTACTTTCCTTACGTGGAAACAGGTTTTGAAAAAGTGGACCACGACTATTAACTTCATCTTCGCGTTCTCCTCCATCGCGAGTTAAGCTCCAACCAGTAGTAAGTCCGTACAGGCAGACCGACGCTCTTGGAAGGTCTGCGAAAAGGTGGGAGCGACACCCACTCGAAGTGTATGGGCGCAGGTATCAAGTCAGGTCGATTCAACAGGTGGAAGAGCCCAGGCGGCAAATAGAAAAATTCCTTCTGGTTCTTGCTAGGTTATTCGGTGCTCGTGTTTTGAAGAATTCTGATCAAAAGGAAAGGATGTCAGTAATTGCCGAAGATAGAAAACATGCGTCTAATCCGATAAACCTCAGAATATGTTTAGTTCTGAAATATTGAAGGACAAAGACTTGGCTCTATGTTATCACTACCTCAACAAGCTTTTGTCAGTTCTGACTGCCTTTCGGTCAATGAATTCAAGATGAACGGTTAAATGACAATGGCAACGTTGCATTTACTTTACTACTCCAAGACACGAACAAGCATATGTTAACCTGCAACTGTCACTGCACACTGACACAAATTAGAATGTTCGAACTTAGAGAAACATGGATTTCTAGATGGACATGTATTGGCAGTAATATCGAGAGAGTCCGCCTAAGAGACGGCACAGTTACCAAAAAACTTTCTGGCATTCAGAACCTGTTGACATGGTGACTGAAGGAAATGGGAGGGTTCTTCCTTAGCAGTAACGAAAGACTATGCAATTGTTATCGTTTATACGATTTCACGAGTAGGATTATCGTTGAGAGATATAACGCTCAGCAGAAATAGGGACCAATACAACTAACGCAGTCCAATTCCTAGCCATGAGTGAGGAGATGTCGGAGTGTTAATAAATAATGCAACCAGTCTTCAAACGATCTATTTACGAGAAGAGGATAAGTAAAGATGATATTTACTTTACTAGGAATCACGTTTGCTAGTGGAATCCCAAAAATAGGGGAGGTTAAGTACTTTTTGGATTCCAAGCACTGACAAGCGAGGGCAAAGTGGTCCCAGTAAGAAAGTGGAATAAGAATTAGGATTGTGCAATTGAGTGTGAGATGAAGTAAGAGGTGTGGAATAAAATTGAGGTAATCACAGTGTAAAGAGAAAATCGAATGTTCTAGGGGGCGCACAGAAGAGTCCGCACAACTTCAAATATCACTCTGGACACGTTGAAGTGCGTGTTACAGCACGTATCATGGATGGAGGAGATAAATTGAGCCAATCCATAACAAGTCATAGAGGCAGTTGGGCTTGATGCACTCCTATCCACTCTTTCGGCTATCCCCCTATGCTATTTTGAGCGTTTCTATTGACATTTTTGGGCGTTTGATTCAAATTCCCCCGAAACACCCGTTGCGACATGTTTTACGGTATTTTCTTCCTCAGCCCCGATTGGTCTCTCTTCCTGAACAGATTGGTCTCCACTGCTCTCCTATGGCTTTTTTTCATAACTACTTGTTTGGTTATACCAGACGTTGATATCATATAGTTGTCACAAAACCCAACTGTCGGCAAAAACTAGGGAGATAACTACAAAATAATGAACAAGAGCAGGGGTTGAACGATAGGAACCATTAACTTACAAGGCCTGGAGCGAAGTACTAGTACGGTGGACTACTACACTGGGTGGTGATGACTTAACACGTACTTCAAGATTGGATATGGACTAGACCTTCGGATACTAATACGATCAAAGGTTCTGGCAGTGGGTAGGCAATATGCTCATGTGCTTCTTATATTGTGAAGTTGTTATTCCCCTGACATAACAGACTATCGCTTGTCGTTGCCCCGAGTTATAATAATAACATAGTTGATAATCATAGTAGTAACTATAATAATTTGGATTATTTAAGCAAC
This sequence comes from Pachypeltis micranthus, assembly GCA_020466155.1. NCBI lineage: Eukaryota > Metazoa > Arthropoda > Insecta > Hemiptera > Miridae > Pachypeltis > Pachypeltis micranthus. Next base: position 30,056,671 of record CM035776.1, read on the forward strand.
GGATAAGACAGCTATGCACCCACAAACAGCTCGTTCGAGGAAAAATGTACCAGTCATCCAGGGTCAAGACTTTCTTCAGTAATCAGATGAGCCACAGCTGAGGCTGTAACTGTGTTGGGAACACCGTTGAGGTAGGGCAAAAACTCCAACAATAGAGCCAGTTGAAAGAGTAGTTAACAAGGCGCCAACACCTGCTGGTCGCGGCTTAATAACCGGATCCTGCCTGACCACCTGTTAACGTCTCCGAGCACTTCTGAAATTGAGTTGACCCATCGTTGCGACACTCTTACCCAAAATTGCGATCTCCTTAACTTTCGTTAGAGCTTCGTCAATGGGGGAAAAAAAACTACGCCAAAACATCCTGCTGCTGTATACAAAATATTGTACGTCCTTTATCATCATTGACCAGTCCTCATACGAGGCAATGCCTGGTTGTTCACACTTGTCAAAAACGCAGATGAGTAATGTCCGTACACATGGTAATTCATCATTAGTACGTTTAGCGTTGTACAGATGGTACGTTATGGTATCAAACGTTGATGTGGATGCTACAGTTTCAATAATGTGAATTATCGTTCATTTTTAGACAGTTCCCTTTGGATGAGGGCAAACGCGGCTGTGTGTTTTCATTCACTGTCGTATCCAGCTCGCTGAGGAAAGGCAAATAGCTGTTGCGAGAGCCCTCTTTGGTATTTCCCTGTAGGGTCGAAGGATTATGCTCATTATCGGGTTGTGCCACTCCATTAGGAGTTGGCTGCTTCCTATGTTTTGCACCCTCTGAAAGAGAAAGGAATTTATGGTGACGAAGAGCCATTGAAAAACACAAGTCTGTATCACTGGTTGCTTGAGATAAGGCTTGTTCAATTATATGGTTGTAGAGAAATTTCGAGGATGCATAAAGTCTGTCATCTGAGTCTGAGTCGATGCTAGAATGGAGACTGCATAAGAGTTGTTCTGAATGATTTCTGAACACAAAAACGGGGCACATAATGAGGAACGGGGTTGATTGACAGCCCGAATTAGGTGGGTCTTCAACCTCCCAATTTCACTAGGCCTAATGGAAGGTCATCGTTTCCCCGCGCACCGAACCTCCTTTGTTTTCACATGGAAAGTTCACCTCTTCAGTCACTTTCGATTGACTACAGATTTTACCTGTCCAGGACTTTCCCCTCTATCTTTCCCACCCTTCAATTTTTCAGATTCCTCTTCTCATCAGACAACTCCTTCCGAGTCAGTCATCCTTCAGCACTCGCAATACAGTTGTCTCCTAGCTCTCCCCCCGATTCTTCTCCCAAGTATCATGCTAATCACAACTCAAGTCTCCTTGTCTCCCGTTCTCCACTTAGTTCCCGAAGCCCCCAGTTCACGTGTATTCAGAGTCCCCTTGTTCACGTTTATATTCTCATACTCTACCTGATATCGCTATTCTGTCAAGTGCAATGAATGCCAGACAAAAACCGATAGGAACAATACATCAGCTTTTAATCACAAGACTGAAGGTTATGAACAAACGGATATGATGCCCTTAGGGCTCGTTATTGTACTTGCTAAACCTTAACATAAGTAAAAATTCAGTAGTAACTGAGTAAATATTGAGAGATAGAGAGAATTGTGCCTGTACGCTTAATCTCACAGAGGCTACTTGAAACGATTTAGTTTTCCTTCTTCTTCTCAGAGTAAGGTCAGTCATGGATGTTAAAAGCGCTAACCTCAAGTCAATTCCCTGGGGGGTTTTTGTTGGTACCCAGTGATTATTCGATGTACCTCTGACCGTAGAAAACCCCAAGCGGTTGACCTGAGATGTCAACACCTTCAACGTCCATCTCTGACATCACAGTATTGATAGAGGAATTTCTAGTTAGCACTCAGAGAGCAACCTTCTATCTTTTATTCTCCGTGTAATGGAAGTTAATTTTGTATTACGTCCACACTGTCGTGGGATCTGCACACGAAGGTAGCCGCCGCGTTTCCCCGTAACTTCGAAGTTTTCTAACCGCTAAAATGCACACTCTTATTTCGTCTCTTGTCCGTTCTCGCAGCCGAACTGCCTGCGTAACCCCTGGGCCTGTTCCCCTCGTCGTGGTTTTACGAGTGTGCTACATGAACAACTTAACACAAGCATGACAAGTTCTTAAAGGTTATACCCACCTTAACTAGAATGTTAATCGGGAAAACTGGTTTATAGTGGTGTGTTGTTTCAGGCAAGAGTGTCACGTGGCATTCCCCTGATGAATAAATCCATTCGTATTTCTTTCATATAAATCATCATATATTATTAGAGTTAATATAAATTTGTATGCAACTTCACAATAAAATTTTGAATGATTGAAACTGGTATTTTTCAATCTCTAAAACTCTAAGAAAAAGGAAAGTTGCCACCGTTCTGTTGCACACCCCTCAATTGGGAATATTACCGCTTCCATTCCATTGCACAAGCGGAGGATCGACATAGTAGCTGCAAATCTGTCCGGCGTGGATTAAGCCACTGCGGTCTAGCGTACCTACGTAAAAGCAGGTTTCAACGAGAACGAATAATTTGAGACGATCAAGTCGAGACGAACGAAATGATCGGTTGCGCAACCGTTGCAGTGATTTTACTTTCTCACGCCGTTATGTAACGACTACCCTTCTCAACCGTCTAAAGTAGAAGCAAATAGGTATGCAATCAATTTAAGAAGATTTCTTTATATCAAATGGCCTCCTTCGTCAAAATATATTGATACGCGAGAGCGTTTTTCATTTGATTTCAACTACCTCCAGTTCGCGGTGGCTGAACAAGTCGCTTTAGGAGGAAGCAGCTCAAAACGCATTAGCATTCGTTCCGTAGCTCGAGCGTGAACTGGTGCTCTGGCTGGTTGACGAACTGATTACGGGATTAAAGTTACAAGCCCGGACAGAAACGGATTACTCCGTCTGTAGTTTGAAGTGAACGCAACAGGACCGTTTCACGCACCTTGAGGACATACCCGAACTGGCGAACTCAACTTAAAAGGACCCAGTACTCAACGACCTTTCACTGCGAGGCCCCGTCCGCTTCCCTTAACACCACTAAGTAAGAAGAAAAGTCATGCAATCGACTGGAATAAAAAAGAATTTCATTCAGGTTTTGACGTGTCAAGGGCTACTGAGTACGAGACATCACATGAGAAAATGGCCTGCGTGTGAATGGCTGTCTTAATGCGATTAAGATGGATCGAAATTGGCTCAAATATCATAGTTAGCCTTCCGATCACAAAGGTACGCTAAAGAATACGAACAACAAACGGATTACGAACAACATAAAATATTTCAATAATTGTCGTGGCATTAATAAGAACATCTGTGGCTTTCCGAAACTTTAAGCACTAGATGACTTTCTACGTAAAACATTCATATAGTATTAGTAGCTGAAGCCAACAAAATTGCTGAACTAATGCTCAGGGAATATATCCCACCAGATATTTATCTGGTGGAAATATGTCTAGAACCCCAATCTGTCTTCTAATTGAATTTTTGTTAAGTTTTGAACACATCCCACTCGCTCCTACAATCAACACTATAACGGACCCTTGGCAATATGGCTTAGCTTCAGAGGGATTACCTAACTAGGAACAGACTGTGTAGTTTTACGAACCAATTTTTTTCATAAACCGTCAAAGCGTCTACGCTCGTTGTTTTATTTATTAAAAACTTCAATGAATAGTTTACTTTACAGCTGTAATAACAACATAACTAGACATCTTTAAAGCGTTCCAGCCCTAGTCTTATGATTTATAGTTTCACGGCTGTTTTATGGTATTTATGCAGGTAATGGTATCTCGAGTTGTTTCACTATGAGGTTTTCCGGATACTACAAAGTAAGAAAGTTCTTTTCAGTCTTCCAACAGTTCGGTGGTGTTGGAGGCGTTCAGCATCCGCCAGACTACAGGTTTAGGCGAGACATGGCACTTTGTTCTTGAAACGTTTCCGCGATCACTTCGTTGACTTCGGGAGTGTCTAACTCGGTTTTGCTGGATTTGCACTCTTTCGACTTGGGTGTGACTGGTGGAACCCCAAAGTGAGCTGACAGATTGCCAAATGGGCCTTACCATTACGAGATAAATTAATCTGTGTGTGGAGGATTAGATCCGATTAGTAGCGTTAAAGTCATCCTTTCTACTGAGTCACCAATGTGCCAAAAATTAGCTTTTTAGGGAGCAACGACTACTCATTTACTCGCACTCCTATCCATACCGTTGCTTTTGACATCTCGCTTACTACCTTAACGGAACGTCTGGAAGAAACTACCTGTCGGGTCAGCCAGTTGCGGTAATTCTCCCTCTTTCAAATAGAGAAACGTGAAAGGGCAGCGAGGAACATGGAAATAGCTGTAGTTGATGGCTTTGTCGGAGGCAGAAACGAGGACAACCTCCGTTCCTAGATGAACGATAAAATCAAGTACCCTTCCAAACTAGCGAGCGGGATAAGCGACTGAATCAAGACCTTAATAGCGCAAGAAGATATTAAGGGCCTGTTTCGTCTAAATGATCCAACCATGTGTCGAAATAATCGGTCCACTTTCACCTAACTTTTTCATTGCCCCAGCTTAACAAAGTAAGAACAAAGGCATTATACAGTAGGCAGAAAAAGGTCGAGTTTTTTTTTTCGTATTTATACATTTCAAGTCCGCTAAGTGCAAAACACGCCATTTTCTGCACACAACCGGGAGAGACTAGACTTAGTACGTGTCCTTAATATAATGTGTGACTAACTTTGCTTCTGTAGCGAAGCTATCGTGATTCTTTTACATTTTTGAAACACACACTTTACTGTTTATTTGATAAACATCACAGTTGTGATGAAATGACTTTTACAGTACGAAATTCCTGATTCACATGTAATTAACTGCCAGTCGCCAACGCCCACTGGAGTAGTGTTAGTGAGCCCAAATCGATCTGAGCGATGTTAGTGACAGTGAACGTTTTGTCAACAATCCCAAAGGTGAACGTTTCCTTTGTTGGAGGAAGTTGAGTTGTCTGATGCGTACCTTTTGTAACAAGAGCCTTGGTACGAAATTGCCACTTTCTTGTTCAGCTGTAAGCCAAGGATCCTCTCTTAGTATTTATCAGCACAGTGAGCTACCGTTAAAGTAGTAAAAGGAAGGGAAATTGCCCACACTAATCGAATCCAAAGAATGTGTATGTGCGTAGGTATGCTTCCTTGTGGGACACCAGCGTGTATGCTGCATGCTTCAGAGCAGAAGGCTATTGTCATAAATGGTGTTGAATAGGATATAAATAGCAGATATGAATTCAGAAGTAAGCAGGTTCTACGTATAGACTGATGCAATCATATTCGCTTGCAACTTGCATGGAGATCAGAGCAGAGGGAGAGGTTATTATATTATGCAGTGACTAGTACGCCAGCCAATGGGACGTTTTTGTTAATGAATGCATTAGTTATCCACACGTTGTGCAGCTTCAGTTCCACAAGCACAAAGAATTTCATGTAATCGGATGCAACATTTTTGTTGAGTTTTCATCAATCTTTACGTTATACGGCTCCCTGCGTGAAAGGGCCGCTAATCACTATTTGGGGAAACGCTTTATGTTTTTGTTACGCTCGATGGTTTATTTGAGACCCTTTCAGAAGCAGCAGTCGCATCAGTCCTTCAGCTTCAGGTTTTAGTCATCGTTGCTTGGTTCGTGAAACTGAAAGCCGAAAGACAAGCTACTGACTCAGTGGCGTTTAATTAAACCGTTTATTCTCTGAAACCCTTTTGAAAAATTAGGCATTTCATCCATCTCTACTGCAGTGCATTGGTTTATGTATCAAGAAACACATAATGATTGTGCTTTTATTTTTGATTGAATGGTTAAATTAATTGAAAGAATTTTCATAGAAAGCGGAGCTATTATAATGATTTAAAAGGAGTTGACAGGGGTACATACGAGCATATCTACATACGCACATACAAACAGGACAAGCAGTACTCTAACCCTGATGTCGAAAATATAACAATTTCAATTCTTGAAAACGTGGACGCCTCCAGAACGAAGGGGGCTCCCTTAAAGAGATTGAAAAGGTTGATAGGATTAGTTGATAGAGCGATAAAAATCATTAAACGTTCGTGAGGCAAAGAAAAGTTATGCATCTCACGGGATATTTGAAGCGGTGGTACCACGAAAACCGCTGAAATCTTCCTAAATCTCGTTAAACCGAAGCCTCGAATAACTCAACCACGACTTCCAAAGACTGGAGGCTGTCGAGGCTCACGACATACAGCCTCTTAATTTCTAATCCTTCGTCTCTAATCGCATTCGTGACCTTAATCGTAGGAAATAACAGGCCAACAGGTCAGCCACCGCCGTTTTTTGTCGTTAAAAGCTTCTGTGAATTGAATTAGTCCAACGCTGATGATATGGCAGTTTTTACGAATAGAACGAGAAAGTTAACTACTCCGAGCAATGGGCTCTCAAAGGAGTTTCGTCCTACATGTAAGAAAAGCCGCTATGGAGAAACAGAAGGTAGATGAAGGAAGGGTGATTGAACTGGCAACTTGAACCGCCATTCGGGCAGCTACTACTGGTCGTCCTGGATCGTTGGCCTAAATTACTTCAATCTCCGTGCAACCAGATGATTAGCAGGCGCTCACTTTTACCTCGGAGTCTTCGATGTAGGTCAGCCATTTTAGACCCTCACTTCACTAAATCTACTTCAATTTACATCTGTGAGCTTTTATTCAACAAGTTCAGTCCAGTCTCATTTATGACTAACACTATTGGGGTGCTGAATAAGTTGCATGACGAATGACAAAAAACACTAATTTCACGATCGAGGTTTGCGTCAAGACGAAAGACTAGATAGAGCAGTATTATTGGGTTATTAGGAATTGTATAATTAACTCAAGATCGGGTTAATGAAATACCAAGACTTCAATGATTTCCAAATTATCAGGACTGTTTAAAAGGGACGTTGAAGAACTTCTAGACTCTTAAACTGAGCATTAGTTGGGTGTTGATTTGGAAATTTGAACACCACGCAATCACGAGAGTTAGCCGCACAAACGAATCGAACATTTGATTATTGAATTTTGAAGACCCGGTTCCCATACGTTGGAGCGAGAGAGAGAGAGAGAGAGAGTGAGAGAGAGAGAGAGAGAGAGAGAGAGAGAGAGAGAGAGAGAGAGAGAGAGAGAGAGAGAGAGAGAGAGAGAGAGAGAGAGAGAGAGAGAGAGAGAGAGAGAGAGAAATGAAATAGGAATGAAAGAACAGACCAAGTGATGAATGCGATGAGTGAAGGAGCTCTGTATTGTCCAGAAAAAACACTGGTTAGTTAGATTATCACAAGAGGTTCATGAAAGGGAGGGCAAAAGAGGAGCGGGCGAAAGAGAGAAAAAGTGACAACAGATAGAGCTCAGTAACAGGTAAGAGAAATGAACACCCTTATACTTGGTGGTTTTGTCTCCAAAAATAGTGAATACAAGGACGAAGGGTGGACTCGGATTGACTATGGATTTCGGAGTGTGAGACAAGATGAGGATTGGTGGTAGGGGTAGATAGAAGTAGCGGAAAACATGATTAACTGATTCACTGAACAGGAGATTCAAGAAGAAGCTTCAGAGATAGTCGTGGGAAGACGTTCAAGGAGTAGGAGTGCTGCCGTTCAGGAGAGGAGAGGCTAGTGAAGTTTGATGATCCAGAAATACAATAAATTGAAGGAGACCCACGTTTGGAAGAGATTGGGAAATCGCTTTGAAAAAAGGAGTTGATTGAGAAAGGTCGTCAGCACCATTCTTGGCGGAGTTAAGGTGGAGTTACTTGTGAACTTGGTGCAGCTTGGGAACAGCGTTGGAGCCAAAGCAACGTCCTTGGGGGAATACGGCAAAACGAGCTGCGAATTTCCAATTTGTTTTTGGCTTGTACAAAACACTATAATTGTTAACTATCCTCCACGACAGAACGTTGAACTGGACATAGGTACATGACGCAAGGTATGACTAGGAACCACCTAGAGACTAATCACTCAATGCTTTGGTCCTTGTGAAGGCTATCAGTTCTCACAACCCGAACCTATTAGTTCTCACATGTTGCGAATATTAGTCCTCTCATGTTGAGGCCGTTCGTTTACAAATGCTGAGGTTATTAGTTCTCACATGTTGAAACTACTAGCTCACGCAGGTCCAGACCTGGTTAGCTCTCGCCTAACTGAAGGGTGGAGAATTTATAAAAACATTAAGGCGTGTCAATTGCCCGATAGGGTTCAAAATTCTCAAGATAGGCAACGAAGAGATTTCTGAATAATGGTCTCAGGTAAAGTAGGGTGGATTAGTGGAGACGAAAACCAGCCAAATCTAACGGCTGCATCAGAATGGAGCGCCAGTAATTCGTTAGATAGAGTGAAATGAACCTATAAGTCGGCCTGTGGTAACAGTTTGTTTCTAAAAGGTTTCTATTATCATTGTAGCGAGATTAGTTTTGACTCCACGCAATTCGGACAAACATCTTAGCTAATTCCGAAAGTTCTGTGACTGTGAGTAAGACAGATGTTTTCAATCTCCAAAGACCTTATTCGCAACGCGAGCCGTGATAGTTCGACGTACCTTTCCAGGCTGGCGACGTTAAAGGAAGTCATGGGTGCCAATTACTTTCTCAACTCGGGTGAAACACTGCTGCCGTGTGAATCTTCCTCAAGGCGCCTTCATTGACTTAGAGACGAGTCGACCGCACTGTTTCACGCGTCATTAAAAACCGTTAAATCGGGTTTAACCCACCGATTAAGATTTTCGAAAAACAATCGGCTCCCACGTCTTCCCACAGGTAGAAAGCTAGTCAGCTTTCACTGAAAGAGCGATTACCCTCGGACACAGTACTGACCGACCTTTTCATTGTACGTTCCGCTCCAACCTGATTTTCGTGGGAGAGAAGCTTCGCTTTTTTCTCGTTAGTTAATTTTGGTATTTCCACTCTCGAATGTGACGCTAAACGTCTTCACGAACTTAACAAAACGTGTTATTCAAATTTACACTTCACAGGGGAAAAGTAAATGAGCTAAAAATAATAGGTAAAATAAGACGGTTCCCGAATAAAGTCTTCGTAATAATTAGTCTTTGTGACAACTTCTGGGGGGGGTGTTGTAAATTAGTATTAAGAGTAGAGCAATATGAGCTGCATTATTATCAGAGCCTTAAGAAAAGATTATAGAATAGAGTAGGTACAATGTCAGTAACACTCGCGACGTAGTAATTGAGTTGACTCTTAACTCGGTGAGAATTTAGCAAAGTCAAGAGTAGTCTAGGCCTAATATCTCAAACGAGGATGGCGTTAGGTAGAGAGATGGAGTACGAAAGTTTTGTTGAAGTTGAATAGTGCTGAGTGCTTTCCAGAAGTTGGCGGGAGGCGGAGCTTCATGTTATGGTTGGTACGAGTGCCTACTTATGAATAGAATAAAACGCCCCAAGAAGTTCCATAACCATCTTGGAAAAGGGATCTAGTTCAACGAAAGTGCAGTTTGGAGTCTGCGAGTATAACTACCACATGTAACACCCGATCTTTCAAAGGTTGTTGATTCGGGTTCATCAAATACTTGTTCGGCAGTAGTGCCAGAAGGTACCCGTGAGCTTTATCTCCCAAATAGTCATACTTGTGCGATCAGTACATTACCTCACCTATGTCATCTGCCCCTGACTGTTAGGAACTTCGATGTACTGGAAGTGGCAAACTAATGCCACGGTTTACTTACATGTATTAGCCATGAGACGAAGCACCCACAACAGAACTAAATGTCAAACTTACCTAATTATCCATTGAACTAATTTAACTCTGTATAAACCCAAATAGTTTGATGAGATTTGAACAAATAAACGTAATAATATTGTAACAAGGGACGAATTAACACTGGCATGTTATGTGTATATTCAGAATGGAATGGACTGTACTAGTATTACCGAAAATGATGAGGAGAAATGTGGTCAGAGGGGCGTGTCTCCCAAATCGTTGCAAACCCGGGGCTGTGAACTTGGATCTTATTTGTTGAATGAGTGGAAAGGGAAGGAAGAATACCACAATGATGTTTATGTCAGGCTAAGTAATGAAGAGGAGGACAGTTCAGAAGGGACTACTGAGGCAATGATTGTTAATAACTCATTTTCAAGAAGGTGTTTTCCTGCAGTTTGAAGCCGAAAACCTAGTTCAAGTGAGTGGAACCCGGTGGAAGTATTAATAAATGAGATGCCATTTGGTACTTTGTGTGTCACAACTTGAAATATTACACCTATTTAATAATCTTATGAACACGTTATATTTATTTTTTGTTGGTGTAATAATATTTCCCATTGCAAACAGCTAATACCTGCGTAGCGTCCACGAACGTTTCTTTTGAAATGCGTTGAACGAAGATGCGTAACACAATTTACTTCCTTGGGTGAGGAGAGTGGTGAGACGCGTCGCACTTGGTAACTCCTCTTCCGCTACTGGATTCAGCTTTTGCTAATTGAAAACCTGCACTTCAGGAGGCTTTGTTTGTCCAGTCACGCCACTTCGTAATTGATAGACCTGTGAACGCGTAACCATTTCCTTGGTAACATGAGAGCAAAGACTGGAAGCCATAAATGGTGTTTTTTCCCTCTCTGAGAAGAAAAAAAATCGAGAAATCAGCGGAGGTTGAGGCAGATTCTTGAATGAATTAACCTGTTTCACACTGCAGGGGAATTTATTATTGAAAAAAAAAACGCGTTATTCTCGTGACCTAGATAAGAGGGAGAGAGAGTTTTAGTTCAGCCAGAGGCTTCAGTACCAGAATCAAGTGCTTCCGCCTTCTAAAGGCTTTGAGAGCAGCTATTCAGGGATTGTCAGACCAACAAGTCAATTAAACCGACATTTGTTGGCTAAATCTACATGATTGCCTATGTGATTTCGAACTGAATTTTACGAACGCTAGTGCCACATGCGAATGAATGAATTTATTTATCGACCAGGGAGCAAATTACAAATTAGTTGAGAGGGAATTACAAGGAAAAAACTGTACTAAAATAGATTTCTGTCGAAGAATTTCGTATTTATAATTAATATTTTGGCGTCCCACGTTGATTTGGCGGCTGAGTATGCAATTTGAGATGATTTCAGCCGTTCAGCCTATGTGAGGGGAGACCAACAAATTATCAAAAATATCGAGATTAAGCAATTCCTCATAAACCTCGCTCGTACGACAGCTTTCGCACAAACATCTTGAAGCTAGTGAGGGTGGAAGTTTAGTAGCGGTCATAATTTAATTTGGAGCAACCCGAGAAAATCCTGAATACAAGCTACCGCCGTTTAGTTGACTAACTTTTTACTTTCCATGGTTTCACAGTATTTTCATAGTATTTTGAAAAAAAAACTCATGCTAACAGTTGTATAAACCTCCTTAACAGCGGTTACTCAATGAGGGTCGTAACAAAAGTGGGGGCAACCAAATAAATTCCTAGAACATTAGGCACTACAAGCTTGTAGAACTCAACAAATTTCGTATAAACTGAGTGAAAGGTAGATGATTCACATTTATCGTTTGGTTAGTGCCTGTACTGCTCGTAGGTCGTGGCCGTATACGATGGGAATCGGAATGGTTTAGAGGTTCTCAAAAGTTTCGGGGTTTAAGTATCAAGCAGTTACGTGAATTAGTTGCCACGTTTCAAAACCATGCTTCTCCCGGCTTTCGATTCAATCGGTGAAGGCTTCGAGCAGTGCGATGAGGTCACCGAGTGACTGCCTGTAATTTCAAGGTCGATAGACAGGCCCAACAGATCCGGAGACTTACTGGGAAGGCGTAGGACTGGGAGCTCAGTCGAAGACCGAAATCAACCTGCTTGACTTACCAGTGCAGGTTTTATTTGTCGTTAAAGTAGTAAAGCCTAACGCTACTATTGAGTGAGCGGAGTAATACCAGCCAAGACAGCATAAAAAAATATATGAAATTGGCTTTAGGTGCTGTGGTGAAAAAAGGAAGGAGAGAGGGAGAGAGAGTGCGAGAGAGAACCCAACTACCAATTAACACTTGAGTGGGTTAACTTGAGTTAGGTTACTAGGAGAACCAAACGCAGGTGGGTGCCACGGAAAATTCATCAACAGCCTGTTAAGGCACTTATCAGGTTTCAGTTTCGCTCCAGGGCCAGTTGAACCGGGATTCCGTCGGGAAGTTGTCACCGACTCTCCGAAATCTTGATGTAAGGAGGTTGCGAAGTCATTGAAACGATGCTCTTCCTGACATCTGCATCCGAATAGCGTGATTGGAAAGGACCGAGGAGGAAAATACCCCTCAGATAAATTGTACGATGTTCAACTTTCGTGCTAAGGTTGTCATTATATCTCCGCCATGTTCGTCGGAATCGTGAAGAGGGGTTAGGAAAGGAACGCGATTTCTCTTCTTTCAAGAGTTCACGCTGTGAGCACGAAAGTGAATGTCATCTCAAGTTCATCTTTTGTCGTCGGGTTGTTGGGGAACTGGCTCACCCTCACAGTGAGCTCATCCAGCGCTGCGCGAGGGGATGAAAACCGGATGATATCAGGGCGAAACAAGGAGTCCCGTTTTTTATATTTATGTACGCTATATGCGCCGATTTGGGTTGTTTCAAGTTCCCGAGCAAAGAGAATGCAATAACATAATGTGCGGCAACGCATCACACAACTTTCCTCAGCCCCATGTACACAGGTACCATACAAATAATATCCATATTTCACTAAGTTCATTTTGAACTTGGTAAAACACAACTTTCTCGTTCTACGGAGAAACTGGTAGCGCTTAACAATTTATTGGGCTGCTACTAGTATACCACAACCTTCATTAAAACCAACAGTATGAGTCAATGATGTGACTGTCAAGGTGATTGAGGGGAAGGAGGAGATTCGTATTTGAAGTCCCGGAATTACAAGGAGAAACCCGCGAAAGAAGTATATCTCCTTCATGCTACGTGCAGCACAAGAAAGTGAAAACCCTCAACAAATTTAACAAATCTGGTCCTTAAAATTAACGCTGGCCAAAAGCTCGTTCATAAAAAATGGCCCGAAAAAAGTACCATATAACTATAAATTTTTTTTGATTATGGTTAAATTCGTTAAGTGCTTTGGAAAACCCCTATAATTCCTACAATTGTTGTCGGCTGTACTAAATCACCAGCCTGTTTGATAGCAGCATTTCAACCCACAAACACCTTTTAATAGCTAAGCCCTTTTTTATCTTGTTATATCTATTTTCGACAGAAACTTAGGGACTGTCATTATTTGTAAGCCTTACGTAGCAGTGAGAACTCTCCCTGAAACTAACAGCTTACGTTGTCAACATTGGAAATAAATGTAATAAAATATAATGTAAGCATTTTAAAGTTAAGTGATTTAATCTAAACGAAATAATAAATTATTACAGTATAAAATGCAATGTATTAAATACAGTATAGATATATGCTAAAACATATTCATAGAAATAGGCGATTTTTGAAATTGGGTTTCTATTACTTTGAGAGTCGAAATATATTCCCTGGATAACAAATCTAGTCAGTGCCGCAGCTAATTTTTGTATTTTGGTTAGTATCGAGCTTAAGAACATCTTCTCATTACCGTTGAAATTGGGAACAACGCCAGGTAATATAACTGTAATTCAGCCTGTAAACGGTGGGGTTTTCGCCAGAACCCTTCCGAGTCGTTGAATCAAGAGAAATCGCTTTGATTAACATCTAAGAACTCAAAAATGTTCATTCCGTTAGAACCGCTAGTCCGTTAGAGCCGGTTCCATTTCGGATCAAAAGTCGACGAACGCAATATGAAACAACATCCTGTTATGGGCTTATTAAGAGGTTCCATTGAGCGATTTCGACAACACGAGCATCCACCCGTGACGCTACGTGATTGTTTACTGGACCATTGTGGTCTTTCAAGCTGACTGCCGTACGTTCAAAACATCCCGAACGCTTGGATCCGACAGAGCCACACTCTCAGATTATTCGCCTACATATTGATAGAGATGATGATTGGCTTTACTATTCGAGAATTGCCAACCTGCGCGAACTTCCATGATCTATGAAGTAATCACTGCAACTGGACTAGGTACGAAATGTAGGCTGACGCGATTGAGCGATTCCTTCGATCGTGCTCCGAGACACAGGCGCACAGACCATTTTCTCTACGGGTTTTCAGACTCGTACACTTTACTTTCCCTCTTACTCCGTCGGGCTAAGGAAAGTCAAACGGGAAAAGATCTTAGCCTCAACACTATCGGTGTAGGCACGATCAGCAGTATAGCTGTTCGACGTGAAGCATGGGAGTCCCCGTTGAAGCTGAACCTTTTCTTGGGTCCGTTCTGTTCAAATATAGGTTGCGTTACATTTCGAATAAGAAATCACGAAGTGCAGGCCAATATACTACCTTAACTCATAACACAATGTAATTTATTATCAAGTTATTATACAAGCTCACTGATGGTAGTTTAAAATAATATATGGTATTGCTAAGTCGAATTGAAAACTTTCCTAACCACGAATTTCCTAAACAAAAAAGAAGAAGGGAATTACCCAAACCGAAACGGTAATTTTTTTGGGCGAGTCCAAACTCCTAGTTGTTGATAATGAAATTGTACAAAGCACAAGTAAAAGAAAGATTGTTTTGTTTAAATTTAAAAAACACGAAAAGTCCCAGTGAGTTTTTTATCTAGCAGACTATCTATAGAGTGGTAGCCACGAGCAAAGATTGCAGTATTCAAGCTCATCTGGGTCTGGATAAGTGAACTGTGAGTCTGTGTAGTCCCCTTGGCCACTTATGTACGGATTTGAATGTATCTTCTCAGTGTAATGCTGCTTGAGCAATAAAGATACACAAATTAAAAACGAAAAAAAGTAGGCTAAGCCAGTGTTGAGTCTCGGTTTTTTTTACTACAAATCTAATCTTATATTTTTCTGTGTCATCATTATCTAATTCGTAAGGATATTTCACCTCTTCGCAGTGTCCATGATAGTCCACTTTGAACTTGTGCCAATAATAAAAAAAGGTAACTTTACTTTTCTAAAGACCCAAAAAAAAAAAAATAAATAAACAAACAAAAAATCTAGGAAGGAAATTTAAAAGAAATTATGAAACTAGAAATTAGGGGAATGTAATTATGAAACTAGAAATTAGGGGAATGTAATTATGAAAAAAAGTTAAGTTTGGTGGGGGGGGGGCCTAATCAATTATCTTCTCAGGGTATAATGGTACAAACAATAATTACAATAAATATCAAAATAAACTGAATCCAAATAAACAAATAAATCGGAAAGGGAAAACTTAATGTTCCGGCGAGTGGCGGCGATGTCGATACGGAATGGAGATCGACGATGAGAGCAGTCGATGGAGAAATACGGGAGATTTGAGGAAGAATCCTTCGAAAAAGGGACGAAAATACGGTACTTCGAAAATGTCCGGATCGGGAACCAAAACTCAGATAACCTTCCACGTACGTTTCCTCGTCTCAGATTATCTTGGTTGGCGGGAAACGAGACTCTGGGACATGGACGACTGATGAGGCTCCTCGTACGAGACCGCGTAAAAACTTCTACGTTGCAAACTTCATTCTCACGTGTTGGAGGGGAAGGTCTACATTTTGTTAACGATAACGTAAACATATTCGGCCCTTGAGTGAGTAGCTGCAATTGTTCGCTCGCTGACTGCCACCTGTTCGTTTATTACTCTTCTACACTTGAGAATATCCTAAGTTGACGTTCGGCGTCCACGTTCTGACCGTCCGTTGCCCCTCGCTCGAGCGTCAGGGAGCGGAAAAAACAAACTTTTCAAGACCACTTTTCTCGCTTCACGGTAGAAGCGGTGAACCGTGAAACCTAGTTGTCTTTCGGTAATTTCGTTGGAAAAAAGCTGTAGTAAAACTGTGGAGGAAATCGGTCGATGAAAGAAGAACCGGGGCAGGTCATTGAAGGAGCAGCCAAGGCCAGGGGGGCACTCCTTCCTGACCATTTCTTCGGATTCTCAAGCTAAAAGGGGTCTCCTTTGCTGTAGGAAACAGTTATTTTTTTGTTCTTTTTACCGGCGTGTTTCCTTTCTTTTCCCACGTGACAACAGGTGGCAGTGGAAGCAATTGGCGAGGAGAATTCAGTAAGTGAGACGGCCAGTAGGTAATCACCATGGTCATAACGTCAAGTGGCTCATAAAAAATATTTATTCGACATTCCTGTACCGAGTGAGAGAAGTGCTAACATGAACTACGCAGTAATAGTATATAGACGTGTGAACTGCCAATGTTGAGTGATATTGTGGCACAGGAATAGCGATGAGAAGGATGAAGACGGTTTTGGTGATTGCCTCGTCTACAATAAAGCAGAACTCTATAACATTTTTTGTGCTTTTGAAACTCTTCTCAGTGGGAGTCCCAAAACCGTTCGACTGAAAGCAAACGAATCGACGGCGGCACGAATCGACACGAATCGAACAAACGAAAGCCGTTTCTTCGTTTCCATCTTCGTACAGGTTGAAAATCTAAGTTTTATTTGCCATGAAAAGGAATCCTGTTTGTGATAGAAACGACTGTTGGAGAAAACGGCGTAGCAAATCAATTGTGTGGCGACACAATGGAGAGGCGTGGCTAATCGTGTGGAGAAAAACAAAATCTGTGGCTTATTAGTGTGTTGTGCAGATTGTTACTTCGTGATAAGGATTTTAAGAAATGGTCTCCAGATATGGGAATCGGTGAATCAATATTCAATTGCTGCGTCGTTTGTTTGGCTGTAAGCAGTTCAGTGTGCTTCTACGTTTTCCAGTAGTTTTATTCACTATCGCTTCTAAAATAAGAGCTCCTTTTGTTTTATCAATTAGATTTGGTTGTGTAACTTCCAATCACCTTGCCACAATTAATGCGTTAGTACGAGTATTTTGTACGACCGACATGTATTTACTGTTGACATTATGTCACTGTTGGTTACAGGGGAAAATGTCGATACTTGAAAAATATTTCCACACTTTTAAGATTTGGTAAGTGAAAACAATTCCCTGCAAGCATAGGCACGACAACATTCTACCAGAAACTCCCATCTTCCCACAAGAACCCGAGAGACTAAATTGTCCGCGACGTGTCAAAACAGAGCAGTCGAGCCAGTCGAGCTTAATGGTCCTGTTTAGATCCGCCAACTTACTGGAGATTCTCTTCTGTCTAAGGACTCGTTATGTGGCAACCGCTTTGTACCGTTCGTGCGTTTCCAAGCGGCGCCAATTATCAAGCGCTACGGAAGTTGCGGGAAGTCGCCAATGTTACCGTTGATTGCGTCATTTCCTCGACTTGGGAACACCCTTTCTTCGTCGAATTCGCTTTGAGAGGTCGAAAAGAACCCAACACTTTCTTATTGATCAGGTTACTAGACCTTGTAGTTGCGACCCCAAGCTTACTTACTTCTATTCATCTCAGCACCGCCACAGCTGGGAAATCAATGCATATTCGTGGGAGATCCCATGAAAAATTGAAAAAGAAAAGTAAAAATCTGGTGCAACTCGTCAATCAACACTCCTCAGCCTCGCGTAATTCTAGCAACTAATTCAGATGCCATCGTATTTGAAAGGGTGAGGAATATAATGAATTCACAGTACGCAAAATAGCAACTACAACCATGCAAGCTATCGACGCTATTGAGGTCTCATTCCATTTGTTGTTTTACAAACACAATCCCCGCAAGATACAACAACAGACGATCCGCATTCTACATTTTTCGACATGTCCAACATTTCTTAGATTTTCGGCAGTTTCAGATTTGTATTATTTCTGATTATACAATTTCACAAATTAACACATTTGGTAAAGTGATTTGAGTAAACTATTTTTGTTTTCAATTTGAACGATCGAGCTTCTGAAAGTTATTTTTTTGTTATTGTAAAGTTAAATGGTGGGTATATAACAAACAACTTTAAAAACTAGTATTCGTATATTTTGGTACATTTTCCCAAAACGTGCACACTACCATTTTTGAAACGATTGCAACAGCTTCATTTTTTATGAAAACTCCGTAAAAGTTGGGATGAAAAGTACGTCAGTTTGAAGTTCAGGAAAATAGTCGAGAAATACAGAGAACGTAGTTGTAGAAAAATCAGTGAATGGAGAGATAGTGGAGTAGTTGGGTTAGCACATCTGTGAAACTTCGGGAAATACTTGAAGAAGTGAGTAGAAGTAGTTGGAAAGGTGTGAGGAAATTTGGCAACAGAAGTTTGAAAATCAAACAAAAACAGTAAGTAGAGTAAAAATAGTTGGAAACCAAATGAAAATTTGTGGGACGTCGCTAAACCCAGAAAATTGTAGTAGTGGTCCTTTCAGTGGGCAAAGGGAAGGAGTTTGGCCGAATACGTAAAAATCTTCCTTTCAAATCAAACAGTTCACAGTCACAACATTTCTTTCTCATCTTCCTACAAGTTTTACTTAGTTATTTAGTAGTTTTCCTCGTACCTAAACACTTCTTTTTACATTTTCAAGCAATTCCTCGACGTTATGTAATCAAATTTTAAAGAATTAGATAAGATTTTCATTACGACTCTAACACATGTTGAACATTTTACATCGATTTTTAACATGTTTACTTCTCATTGTGAATAATGTACCGACGTTTTCGGCTATGAACGTTTTTTACAGCCATGTTGTCTTTATGATTTATTACAGGATGTTGGTGGGGGTGTTGATGTTGCTGGGAATCGCCTGCCGTTCCCACGCTGCAATCAACAGCGCTCCCCAGTTCATCCCCGGTGGCGACATGGCCAAATTCGCTGTTCCTGAAGACACGAAAGTGGGAAGCCCGGTTTACAGGTTGCAAGGAGTCGATCCGGAAGGAGCGCCAGTTTACTATTCAATCAGCGGTCAACATTTTGAGGTCGATCGCACGACGGGAATAGTATCCCTCATCAAGCCACTGGATCGAGAGTCCAATGATATAATTGAAGTCATCATTAGTATCACAGGTTTGATTTTTTCTGAGTTATTAAAGCAGTGGACATTTCATTACACTGTCACCAATAAAATAAATGGATTTCACTTGAGAACTCTCCTTTCCGTCTTCCAAAGTTGGTGTTTTTTTTTCAAATCTCAAACGCCGTTTTAGCAACCTAAACAAAAAAAGTGATCTGAAAAGCCAACTTTGCACTGCAATGTACACTACAAACTAGTTGGAGGGAAAGATTATTGATTTTTACGGACCTTTGCCCTACAAAGTAAGAATAGAAGTAACGTAGTTGGCAAAAAAATGTTTTCTTCACATCTTTACGTGTCAGTGGCTTGTGTATATACGAGCACGTACCCACCCTCCTGAGCTTGGTGCTATTGAAAACCCCTCCTCTAGGATTCTAATGTTCATAATTGCAGATGAATCTGTTGGTGGATCAGAGCCAAACACAGTTTCCCTGAGAAGAGAAATACCAGTTTTGGATGTCAACGACAATGCTCCTGAGTTTCTGGGTAGACCGTATTCAGTGGTACTATTCGAAAATGCAAAAGTCGGCTCTCAAATTTACTCCAACATCACAGTTGTCGACGCTGATGCTGCCCACAACGCCGAAATATTCCTTGAATGTGTATCTGGGGGCTGCGATAATTTCGCCGTCAGCGCTGAAAAGGTATACGATTTTATCAACGTCAAAAAATGAAACACGTTGTTTTACAGTTGTTTTTTAAGGATAATTTCATTGGTTCATAACACCCCGCTTTGCACTTTCAG
The DNA here is from genome assembly GCA_020466155.1 of Pachypeltis micranthus. Lineage (NCBI taxonomy): Eukaryota > Metazoa > Arthropoda > Insecta > Hemiptera > Miridae > Pachypeltis > Pachypeltis micranthus. The sequence goes on from CM035776.1 coordinate 30,076,322, forward strand.
ATTGGAGACGGCCACTATCGAGGAGTTATCTGGTTAACGAAGGCTCTGGATTATGAGATGACCACATCGTACAGTCTCACCCTTAGAGCTAGCGATCTAAGCACAACTAACCCATTAATGGCTACGGCTAATGTGGCGATAAGCGTGAAAGATGTTCAAGATCAACCGCCGATATTTTTGAACGCTCCCTACTCTGCTTCATTGCAGGAAAATACTTCTCCCGTTAGTAGTTTTATTGCATTGAACAATGAGGGAGTCGAGTGTTTGACGATTAGTTGCAATTTTGTAGAATGGGTGTAAAGGTGTCTAAATATAAAGGAACTGTCTTCGAATAAAACAAATGTCGTGTGGTTATCATGAAGGAAGAGGGAGAGAGGAGAGAGGGAGTGGTTTCCCAATCACTTGCGCGAATTGATGAATGTAGTGATGGTTTTAGAGCTGGAAAGTAGGTAACCATCATGCGGCGCAGGTTAGTTTGGAAATGCTGGTTTTAAGGCAAGGTTGGAAGTGAGAGAGGTTTGTATTGCTGCACAGATTAAAACACTAAGCGTGAATTGGTTGTATGTATGAATCCCAACCTCATTCTGGGCACATTTCCCCATTCACAGTACTTACACAGAATATTTATTGAAACAAAACATAGTTACGAATTAGTAGAAAATCAATCAAATATCAAATCTAATCAAAATGAGATAGAGAGTCTAGGTTACGTCTTGAGGGAGTCCTATGCCAGTTGGAACATGGGCAACATTGGGTGCGTTTGTTCTGCCTGACCTCTGTTGCACTGCTCGTAATCGCTTATGATGTAAATACTTCATTTTTGATCTTTGAAACTGACCTCATCCACCTACATTGTCCATGTCTGGGTACCTGGGACATGTTTACGGCCCTCGTTTCATGTCATTCCGGAAGTCCAAAATGTCGTTGTCTCAGAACACAAATATTTGCAGCTCATATCCTTCCTACTATCATATTAATTTAACAATCATCTGGTTGATTCCATTCTTTCAAGAACAACACTGCACTCGATTCATTTTAGTTTCAAACCAGTCTTTGGAATTTATACAAATACAAAATAACCGTTTCTTGATCTTTACAGGGATTTCAGGTGTTACAAATTAAAGCCAAAGACGGAGACTCTGGAGAACCAAGACCAGTTCTACTTTCATTGGAGGGAGATACACTTAACTACTTCAAGTTGGTTAAAGATACGTTAGTGACCAGCCATGTCCCCATTGATAGAGAGGATCCCTTAGTTCTGCAAAATGGAGGTGTTTACAGCTTTACAGTAAAGGTATAAATTCTTGTTGAAGTACACTATTTGTCTTATCAGATAAGTTGTGCGTCCTCCCCAGATGGGCAGGTAATTGGTATCTTTTGACTGTTTCGAGCTGCCAATTCTATTGCGAGCAATGTTGATTAAGATGCCTATTTTGCTTTGAATCATCTCTGTGCAGCACACAAAGGAGAGGGGAGAGAGATCCAGAGATTTGATACAGCCTCACTACACAAATTGGGTAGCTTCTTTGCCTCTATCAAATTACGATAAAATTATAATGAACTGATTACAACTTATTAACTTATTTAAAAAAAATGATTTGGGTTGAATCAATACATCACTACGGAGCTTAAGTAATTTACCCTGGAATTTAGTTCGAAAATGTTATCTGCTGACCTTTGAATCAAATAAATCCGCGTTTTGATTATAAACTTTAACAGACTTCCTAGCGAAGGATAATTGGACCTCGTACCTCATGAACGTGCACAATACTCTACTCCCTTATGTAGGTCGAATTTTTCGAAGTGGAACCCTTTAAATGACATTGTTGCTCAGTCTAATCTAATCCACTCCTGAATTGTAGAGAGGGAAAGGGTGAGTAAGTATTTTAAAGTTTTACTACGGAGAAAAATATTTACAAATTCACTAAATTTACAACTGATAAAAAAGTGTGAGAAGGGCGTAAGAGAGGACCACATGGTCTTAATTTCATCTGTTAAATAAAAACTTCCAAACTCTCTGTACTACCTACTACTGAACCTGTTAACCTGCGTAATGTATCCTGATGTTAGTAGCGGAATAATTTATTTCAGGCCACCGAGCTGATCAATAATGAGCTTCCTGGCGATTTTTCTGAAGAGCGGGTCATAATCGTAGTTACTGACGTAGACGATCAGATCCCAGAATTCAATCTCCCAGTGTTTGAAATCAACGTGTCCGAAGACACAGGTGCATTTTTGTGATGTTCTACTCAACTAAATCAACGCTTTTGGTACGTGCATTGATGTCGTTTCTCGTTGCAGGAATTGGAACGCCGCTGCCAGGATTGAATATGGTAGTGTCAGACCGAGACTTGGGTGAAAATTCCAGATATTCATTGGCGATTAGGAGTAGTGACCGAAGAGCCGTGCAGTGGTTTGACGTTGAACCTTCAGAAGCCCACGGCCGAACTCCCGTTGTTGTCAGGTTAAAGGATAATACTGGTCTTGACTACGACGCTGGCGTCAGGCAAACTCAATTCGCTGTCACTGCATTTGTTCACTCTAAAGAGGTGAGTGTCATGGGGTTTACTTCATTCTTCACATTAGTGCCGCCATAAAAAAGAAGTTGTATGAATCGATTGGTTTGAGATGGGTACTGGAAGAAATCAGACACGCCCTATGGGAAAATTAGACAACCAAGACCTGTTTCCTTATCAAAAATGACTGTTCCTTAACGCTCATAACAGTGTTATATCTGAGTTCGGCTCTCTTTTCACTCTCTCCAGGATTTGGTCAGGACTCTCCTTTGATTGACTGTCAGTTAGTTACCCCAGACAACGAGGTAGCAGATAATCACGCTTCAACTACTACGAATAATTAGAATGCCACTTACTGCATATTCTGAACTTTCAAAATATTCTGTTTTTCCAGGGAGAAAAATTGGAAGTTGCCTCGAGTGAAGTTGTCGTCAACATATTAGACGCCAATGACAACTCTCCCGTCTTCAGCCAACCCAATTATTCGATCACTGTACTAGAAAATCTACCTGTTGGATCGCGAATCGCTGAAATTCGAGCAAAGGACGACGACAGCGAGAACTTTGGCAAAATTACTTATTCGTTGCGAGGGTTCGGAATCAACAAATTTTCGACAGATCCACAACAAGGGAATATTTACTTGACCGGAAGTGAGTACAGGTTGCAATCAAATGTTTTGTAACTGTGATGGCTAAGATTGCTTAGGGCTTGTGTGACTGTCACCTGTAGCAAAATTTGGTTCTTAATAATTCAATAATAGCGGCTCTAATAAATAACTCATTGTGTTGTATTTGAAAGAGAAAGGAAACTGGAACCCCGTTAATATAATTTGAGAAGGTGCTAGGAAGGGTGGGATGGAAGGTAATAGAGTTTCCTAACTCTCCACGAAGAACTCTAATTGCACGTCCGTTTAGCTAACCTAAGCCCTCATAAAATGCAGGTAATTTATGAAAAGTGTCTCGCAGCAGGTCAATCGAAATAATGAATTAATAAAAGGAAAAAGTAGCAGAGCATTGTTTAATACAAGCGATCAGCAAAACACATACTCCGTGTTTCGGAGTGAAGTTGTTAGGAACCTTTATACAGAACTTGAGAATTCCCTGGTCAATTATCGCTTCCATTTAACAACTATGAAAGGAATCATCCCATCGTTCTTCTCAAAAGCTTTTCCACAAATTCCAACGATCCAACGTTAAGACCACACCCTGAGGTATCCACCCTCTTTCCTTCACAGGTTCATAGGATTCAAAAAGAATTTCACAGAGGGATGCAATGACACTAAACACTAATTTCAGGTGCGCCACATCACACAACTTTCCTTAGCTCTACGCCAATTCAGGAGTGTTCATGGCTTTTCCTACTAACCCTTTTTTTTTACTAAGTTCATTTGAAATATCACTTCACGGCGGCAGAAAGCAGTACGCTTACAGATCCGGAGTTTATTGTGCTCCTGGTTTATTGTGCTCATGCCCTGACTATTACTGAGCAATTGATGAGCCTGTAGACACGATTTTTTTAAAAGGATAACTTTTCGAGTATTATCGGGTGTTTAATTTTGGGGAATAAATAAAACGAAACTTCCAGAACTCGAGAATATAAAGCGAACTGTATTTATTTACAATGGGAGTAACGTTGTGGCGCTTACGTACTGGGATGTCCACGGTACATATAGTTCCAGATACCAGGAATGTTCATAATTTCGTGAACCGGTCGTGGATTCCGCCGACCGAACGCGAACTCGGTAAAAGCAAAGAATATGGACGGTCGGTCCATATTCTTTGTTTCACCCAACGAAAAAATATTAGTGAGTAAAAAAAGGTGGAATATGGCGGCGCACAGCGCGAGCGGGTGATTCGTAATAAGTTCAGGCGTCGCCTCGTGATATCGAGATCTCGAACATCCTAGATCCGCGGAAAAATGGGCGAATTCCGCAGGCGGTAAATAGAAGTCGCGGTCAACAGTAAAAGAAAGAAAAACCCTGCAAATTATTACACAACGGTTTATTATTTGGATAAACAGCTTGACCTAGCATTAATGCTCCGAGACCCATCCCGTTCGATTCAGCATCGAAAAATATCAAAATGAAACCCAAAAAAAGGTCGAAAATTACTGAATCGTAATATTAAAATTAAAAAAAAAAACAACGAAAGTATCTAGAAAAAACTGAATTTTAATATGAAAACACGCAGGCTAAATATTAATATCAAAATGTAGCCAAAAATCTATGAAAAAAACCAAAATGAGAATGAAACGAAAGAATCTAAAAAAATTGAATCGTATTAAAACCAAAAAAAATGAAACGAACGAACTATTAAATAAATAAACCAAAAATAAACGAATAATGAAAAGTTCAATCGAAGATAACAGATATTTTGCTAACGGAAATAGTTGAGACGGAACGAAACATTCATTCGTGGAGGTGAAGACGAGAACAAGGGACGATAAAGAGACAAATCGTAATGCCAAAGTTTAAATACGAAACGCGAGCGCTTCCTAGAGGAAGCAAAAAGCCGAGGGGGCGACGATGCCAGATGAGCAGGCGAGCGATTTCGTTGAGCTGGGCGGGAGGGGTGGAGTTCAAATGACGAAACGTTGACTTCCACTCTAGTTCCTGCGTTGTACTGCGTTTCGTTAATTTTTTTAACCGTTTTTTGCCCATTACAATCATGGGCTTCGTCCGAACGGATTGCCGAGATGGCGGGCACAACTAGATACCAAATTGGATTTTTGTGCGAAAGAACGAATTTTTTGGACCACGTTAAAGGCACAAAACGGCCCGGACGGCGGACGGACATTGCACATTTGGAATCTCCATGTCTTGAAACGTAAAGTATCAAATTTTGAGGGGGGGTTGTAAAAAATTTTTCGTGACTGAAAACATAGGGTTATTATTCAGAATGAATAATAAACCAAAACAACAACAAACTCCACGAACCACAAATTTCAAACAAATTTCGAACATCGGGTAAAAACGTTTAGAAATACGTGGTAAGTAAAACGGCGGTAGTTGAAATTTCTGAATTTCTGGAGTAGCTCCTGTGTCCTTTTATGAGCGTTATTGAAGACTCGTCGTGCCAATAGGCAATTCATTGGGCTACCACCCGAGATTTTCTAAGATCTTACTGACATTTGAGGAAAGGCTGATTACCCTGATGGTACAATGTCCTGCGATGCCAGAACCTCTTGGTCATAAATAAAGTCGGAGGTAGAAGGCGTTTCACGATAAAATACAACAAAACTTACTTACTGAGATGGTAAGCAAACGATGGAAGAGAGTGTGTGATTGCCTCCCATTAATGTACTACGTTATCAACACAATTCGAAAGAAATTCACAAAAAGTTGAAAAGTTGCCAGTAACAGCTCAGAAACTGATTTTACGCGCTCGACTTTTGAAAAGTTTTACCGGGAAACGGCCGATTTCGCCTTGGCCGCGCAACCTATACGACGTTGAACAAACTTGAGTAGTTTCTACGTTCGCCCCTAGAACGCAACGAAAGATATTTGAACAGACGTCAGTTGTATTGCATATTATCGTCAAACACCTTCTACCTCCGACTTTATTTATGACCAAGGGATTTTGGCATGACACCGGTAGTCGATAGCTTCTTACTGTTTATGATCTCCTTTTCGAATACCTTCCCAAACGCACACTTGACGAGTTGACTATTTCCTATGTAGCTGCCAGTTGTTGGAAAATCCCTTCGCTCGAGTCAATTTGTGTTCTATTGGACATTGAGAGAACTAAAGTAGTTTGCACGCTCGTCACTAGAGTGCAGGAGTGAAATGAAAACCGTCCGTCCAGAAGAAATTTTTGAAATCACGCAACTTTCCTCAGCCCACTTTCATGTGTATGTGAGCCTGGTTTAACTTCGTGCTACCCTTTCGGATACTCATTCATGAGCGATCCAGGTGGGAAGGGGGAGCTCCCACTTTCGAAGCTGGGGCCCTGGTATACTACACTGATGGCTCAGTGCAGGGTGGCCTTGCAGGGGCAGGCGTCTTTGGCCGAGGATCAGAGCAGCGATCCCATTGGGGTCGCTGGCCACGGGGTTCCAGGCAGAGGTGGCTGCGGTGACAGTCTGCGTGCAGCGGCTGCTGCAGAGGGGACTGAAGTGGCAGAGAATCTACATCATGGTGCACAGTCAGGCCACTCTCAAGGCCTTAGCCTCATACTGTCTCACATCACCGCAGGTGTGGGAGTGTGCGGAGTATCATGGACGCCCTTACAATAGGCCTGTTTGTGGCTGCAGTGAGGGTATTGCCTGCATCCACCGTTTCAAAAAAAAAAAAATGTAGGCCTAGCCACTAATCTTACTAGCTTTCCACTCAGTTTATGCAAATTTGGTAGAATTTAACATTGGTAGGTCCCACTGTGCCGCACCTTCAGTTTTCCCTCATGGTTGAAACACCGCATGCACAACTTTCGTTAGCTAACGTTCATTCAATTGTGTTCATGGCAGTTGCTACTAACTAAACTTTTCTCTCATCGACTCAATAAACCTATTGGGGTATCATGAATAAAAGGAGGTATCATCGCTTCTAAAATACTCTGATGTGAGTCATTGATATTCTTTTTTCTCAGAATTGGACTACGAAACCCAAAAGTCATACTCGCTGAGTTTAGAAGCTCGGGATGGTGGAGGACAGGTCAGCACAGTGTCCATACTTGTCATTTTAACAGACGTCAATGATAATGCTCCAATTTGGGAGGCACCACAGTATCAGCGAACGGTGCGTGAAGGAGCAACATCGTTTCAGCCTCATTTCCTTATTAGAGTAAGTTATGACTCCTTTTAATTTTTCAATAAGCTACGAATGCCTAACCATAACATCAACGATATTCAAAGGAATCTCAGCAGTTTTGGACATTTTTACTTCAATTTGTCGTTTTCAGGCTATTGATGCTGACAATGATGGGAAAAGCATGATCAAGTACAAAATCCTCACAAGTAACTCTGAAATTCTGGAAGTTGAAGAGAGCACCGGGGAAGTCAAAATAGTGAACCCTGTTAGCTCGAGTCACACATCAAGAGGGCAGTACGAGATGATAGTTCGAGCTTTTGATGATGGTAATGTTATAATATAATTTTACGTGCTACTTGTAGATTCTAAGACTTTCACGATAAAATTCAGACTTTTCTATTATTAGTGTATCAAATATATATTTCAAAGGCACTCCTCCGTTGCATTCGGACGTTCCTGTTCTTGTACGAGTCGGCGTCCCGGGCAACCAGCGGCCTGTATTCCGCGGGGTTCCCTACAACGTGACACTTCCTGAGACAGCTCAGCCAGGAGAGAAAGTGGTGGTTGTGAAAGCCACCGATCCTGATGGGCCAGACACGTCCATACAGTACAAAATTGCCAATGGAGCGGATAACTTTCAAATAAATCAAACGTAAGTAGCAATTTATCAATATTCATGCAACGCAACACATTTGACAATGGTTTCTACGTTGCTTCAATCCTGGGGGATCTAGAGATTTGGTATGTAGGGGAAGATGGAGATGAATGTGAACTATTATTAGTTTGTTTCTGAATATTATTATTGTAGTTACTATTTCTGTTATTACGAGGGACGTCCCAAAAGTAAGTTCCGAAGTGCTGGGAAAAATCGAAAACTCAACCAATTTGAAAAAAAAAAATTATTCTTAAAGTTACGGATCTACTTTATTTTTCGACGTAGTCGCCATTCCGATCGATGCATTTTTGGTACCGTGGTGCCAGTTTACGTAACCCCTTGTCGTACCATTCTGCATCATTTCGTTTGAAGAATTCCGAGACTGTGGCTTCGAGTTCAGCGTTCGTAGGGAACTTTCTTCCGCCCAGGTGGACTTTGAGGAGGGGGAAAAGGAAAAAGTCACTCGGTGCAAGGTCTGGAGAGTATGGGGGGTGGGGGAAAACATCCCAATCAAATGTTCCAAGCAAATGTTGGGTGATTTTTGCTGAATGGGGTCGCGCATTGTCGTGGAGCAGCAACACTTTTTTCCACAGATCTTCCCTAATGATTCGGTGTACTGAAGAACGAGTCAATTGATGTTTGTTGTGCACTTTCACGACAATATCACTTAGAGTAAAGCGGGCAATCTTCCTCCAAAAGCTTGCAAACTGCAGAAACTGCGTCCTCTCCACGAGAAGTGGAAGGGCGCCCACTTTGCTGTTCATCGTGCACACTTTCCCGCCCTTCCAGGAAACTTCTCTTCCACTCACGGACCATTTTGATGCTCATGACCCCTTCTCTATACGCTGAAGAGAGTCTGCGGTGAATTTCGGGCACAGAAACATTCTCAAAAACTAAAAAAACGGATCACCAAACGGATTTCACAATTTGACGGGGTTTTCAATGTAGCAGCCATGTTTACAATGGTGCTGATAAGCCGCAACAAGTGATAGCAACATAAGAAAAATTCAGTGTTGCCACCAGATGTAACACGAAGTATCCCTTTTGGAATTTTTTCACTACGGCATTTTCCCACGGATTTACAAATGATCGGAACTTACTTTTGGAACGTCCCTCGTATTTTACGGATGCATCCAAGGAAAGGAAATGTTGAAGGGACAAACCAATTCTTACCCTACCTATTTAGTGCACTGGTAAGAATTCTATCGCCGATTTCAATGTGGCCAAATAATGATTGATGCAAAAAGAATACCTATTTACTATTACAACCTTTCATTGGAAACACGACGAGATTAAATAACTGATATTACAACCACAAGTCAGAAGGATCGTTGCTTATTACAACAGCTTTGACGTACGGTACTCATCAGCTGGTCTGAGGAGCGAAATGCATCCAGCAAGTCACTCAGTACGAATTGGTTGAAGAAGCCTTGACAGAAAACGTGATCGCTTAGCGCAAAAAACATTTCTTTGTTCAGACTGAGGGTCAATGCGGGGTAAAGGTATACCACCCAGGGATGTAGGGACTTTGCTGTTTGTTGCACGTTTTAGCTACAAAAACATGCGCACATGAAACGAACCTAAGAGATCAAGAATGGATTTTACTCTATACAGGCATGGCCGGAGGGAGTGAGAACATTGAGGGGGGAGGGGGGGGGGTTGTCCTGTACCCAACACACTCTGGACAAGAAGCAACCGCTACTTCAGTGGTAAATGCTGGCCCTCTCAAAGTTTGGTTCCTTTGACGATTTTCATAATCATCCCCTCAAAACGTGACTCATGAAAGGCACGCAGTGAGAGTTCTAGAAACACGATGCTAATCACCAAGAACAAAAATTTTTGATTGATGGATAATTGATAACATTCCCAAAATAATGGCTTTTCAGCTCATGGCAGGTTTTCACAATTGGGGCCAACTATCGCTACATACTGACCTACAACTAATACTTTTTAGTGCTGGATCATGAGTAACCTGCAATCATTTGGGAAACTAGCACGCCAACTGTCTATCGTTGGCCGTTCGTTTTGACTGACTTCGACTTTATTTTCAGATCTGGCGTAGTTTCTATATCCCCTGCGGCCATATTAGATCCTGACATCACACTGACTCACCGTTACGCAGTCACAGTTTTGGCAATCGACAATGGCACTCCAGTGAGAGAAACTGCTCAAACTACGATCACAGTCAACATTCAAGACGTCAATAACAAGCCTCCTTATTTCCTACCAGACGCCAATTACGTTCGTCACGTCTCAGAGAAAGCAGAAATAGGTGACATTTGATGTAGTTTTTTTTTACACACATTCAAAGTTGACAGACATGCTCATCGTGTTTTGTGTGTTGCAGGGAAAACTGTGATCACTGTGAAAGCCATTGATCCGGATATGGATGCAGATTTGGAGTATCGTGTTACTGACGTTCGAGCAACACATAAAACTGGTGTTCGAGTTAGTGAAAAGTCGTCGTTCGACTTTACAAAATCATTTGTGTAAGTCAGCAGATTTAGTTGTATTTGTGACTTACTTTCTGAGTATATAACCTTGTAAGCTTCTTTCTGAGTGCTAATGAGCTCTCAGAAGGAGGCACTCCACTTCAGAGGGCTTGTGTTGGTTGTAGTGTATCGACAATAAGCAATTCTGTGAAAGGAGGATTGGTAGCTTCTCATAGCAGATACTATCCTACATCAACAAATATCCCTCTTCAGGGGGTACAAATTCTGCAGGTGAATGTTGCTTACCCATTATCAGGACACTTTGTGAAGTAGATTTGAGAGAGTTCTGGTAGGATGGTATCCTGTTAAACTCCTAGAAGCCAAAACAGTGACATGTAAGGAACCCAAGGCAACTATTCTTGAAAATAGTATTTTACCTCGCTTGTTCGAAGCCAGCAGTCTCGTCCCATAGAGAACTCACATACGTGTTCCCCTCGTCACTGTGCTGGCCCAGTCAATTCTGGGTCGAAAGAAGGCTTTACATCAAGCTGCCGGATGTTTTGGATCAGGAGTTGTGACAAGAACATATTAAACTGTGGTTCAACCTCATGGAGGGTTCAGTCTCTTCCGAAGGAAGAATAAAACTTTGCAAATTATTACACAACGGTTTATTGTTCTCATAACCAGATTGACCTAGTATTACTGCTCGGAGACCCATTCGATTCAGCATCAAAAAATACTAGTAAACCATACGAAACATGACCTGACTACAATGAAACTACGGAAACTAAATATCGCACGCCAGACGCCTGTAGGCAATTGGCACAACGTTGCGAGTCGAACGGGTGGGTGGTTTTGATGAGACGGGAGGGAGGTGGGAGTACTAACGACGAAACGTTTACTTCCGCTGTAGTTCCCACAAGTTATTTCAATTAGTTGACTTTGGCTCACTATAATTACTGTAATTTCACTATACGCAGTTGTACACGTCTGATACTCATTCCATTCGACCCAGGATGTGACAATACCTTGAAAACTATACGAAACACGGCGTATTTGCGATTATACTGCGTTTTGTTAATTTGTTACACTATTTTTTGTCCATAACAACCATGGGCTTCGCCCGATCGGATTGCCGAGATGGTGGGCACAACTAATTACCAAATGGGATTCCTGTGCGAAAGAACGGATTTTTTAGACCACGTTAAAGGCACAAAACGGCCAGGACGGCGGACGGACATTGCAAATTTGGAATCCCCATGTCTTGAAACGTAAAGTATCAAATTTTGAGGCGGGGTTGTAAAAAATTGTTCCTGACCGAAATAATAGGGTTCATAGGGTATTCAGAATGAATAATAAGCCAAATGAGAATCTTTACCTCGTGCCCCTTAGCCATGTGATCAAGAGATCAGGCATGACACATCACTCAACGTTTCTTAACCCTGTGTACGTTTCAGCTACTGATCGAATCCATTTCTCACTCAGTTCATATGAGCTTGGCAAAACGAAATTTAACACTCAAGATAGAAACTGGCAGTGCTTACGAGTTTGATCAAAACTGTTAGAATGGGTTTTGAGAAAGAGTATTTGGTGTTTTGATCAGTGTGATAACTAAGTCATCCTGACTTCGATCACACAGCTAAACCTAACTCAATTACCTAAATTATCTTTCAGAATTGACAACAAAACAGGAGACATCAAAGTCAACTCTCACCTAAACTACCAAGCAGCAGCTGTTGTCATTCTTACTGTCCAAGTTGTAGACAAGAATGCTGTTGTAAACCCAGAATTACAAAGTACTTTAGGTAAGTTTCAATCTTGGTGCTATTAAGCTCAAAAATAGTGTTCTGTTTCTGAGTTTTATAAACATTTTTAAAAACATTCTATTGATATCAAAGCCGTTTCAAAATATCTGACGAGACAAATCACACAACTTTCCTCAGCCTCTCACGTCGATTATAGTTCCAGCGGCTTATCCAATCAATTTTTGCTCATTTCATACGAATTTGGTAAAACATAACAACGTTCTACCTCGAAACTGGTAGCGTCTAAAGTTCCTAAATTTATTGAGCTGCTGTTACTAATGCCACTACTTTCATTGAAAAACCATGGTGTAGGTGCAGTACGTAAAGTTCTGGAATTATGGGGGAAACACTGAGAAAAAAGGCAACAAAACGTCGTCAGTTTGAATTCTGGAACTTTTGTGGTTGCTCTCGACTGTTTTATGAGCGTTATTAAAGAGCCATCGTATAGACATCCGCTTATGTACTGGTGACAACTGAGAAAACCCTTACTGCCCCTTACTGCTGGGGCGCACTGCAGCCAGCCTATCACTAGTTCACAGTACAGGCTTTGCTGATTCCAGCTCTGCGACATACCAGCCGTATACTTTCTCTTTCAAGATTTTGCCCCTCTGTTGTTATCTTCTAATACATACCCTTGCCACCTTTGGCCAGGCACACTCCGCCAATAGGCATACCTGCACTTTTTCCCACTTGCCAATCAGACCTTACTGGGAGAAGCAGAAATTCATCTCAAATTTCTCAAAGGGGCCACCTCATTCCCTTACATGCTCTTCCCTATGCTCTGGTACCCAAGGGTTCCAAGGTGTTCTCTTAAGGTGTCTTCAGACCCATTCGACCTACACGAACCCCAACAAAGTAGTATAAAAAGGCAAGGCCTTATTTGCATCCTATCTGTCTAACATAATGTTTATCTTTTCCCATTCACGCCCCTTGCACAGGAAGTGCTACATTGTTTTCAAAGCACCTAGCAGCTACTTAGATTCCTGCACTTGCTCCACCTACCCCATCCTACCCCGTTCCAAACTGGAACCTTTATTCCAAAGATGAAGTTGTACTTCATCCATACTAAGCCCCTGACATCCCCCCCCCTCCATAAACCCTGCCCTATATCAGATGGTACTCAGCCCTTTTACTCTGCCTGACAAGACCCAGTTCCAGGATACCTGCTGCCTGTAAGTAGGCAGCTCTCTCCACACGTATGTCCTTATGTGCAGCTTTGGGAGTTATCTACTCAACTGCATATGCACAGTCTTTTTTCAGGTCATAATCGACCATGCCAGGTTACCCAGATCTAACAATCACCATGTACATTCACAGGATCATTCTTGGCTGCAGTCCCATGTATTCCAGACTGCCCATATCATGAATGAAGCCCTTGACGCTGTTCTCCTGACATGTGTGGCCCTTGTGAGCCTCCCCTATCTAGGGAGACTCTCAAGTAATTCCCCTCCTGTTGGATCATCACCCCCTTCCCCATGAGCCAGAGTTCTTGGATTGTACAACTGCGTTTTCTGGTGAATGAGGCCAGGCTGGTTTTGCCTAGGTGGCATACAGCCCTTGATCATTGTACTGTGTTCACAGCGAACTAAATAGTTAGATCAGATAGTTAGATGGTACAGATTTCCCAGGGTCATAACTCCATGTCCATAAGTCTGGGTCCAGTGGCAGGGCAACCTCCATGACTTTCGACTGATATAACTCTCTTATGAGCTTTAAACAGCAGTCATTTCGATGTGGAAACATACCTGAGTGAGACCAGATGTACTATTAGGTCACACATCTCACAAAACATGTTCATAATTATGCTCTTTGAAAGTATCAGTACTACGACATTAATACTAATAATGTGTTTTGCAGTGGAAGTGACACTTTACATTCAAGCTTTTGACGAACAAAACCCCAAATTTACGGTCGGTGGATGGACGCCAATTGAGCCTGTGATCAACGTGACCGTCCAAGAGGAGAAACCCGTAGGAAGCTCCGTTCTTCAGTTGTCAGCTGTAGATCCCACTGATTTTTCGCCAATAACGAAATTCACCCTCATTCCACCAATTCCATCAACGATAACGATGGATTTGTCCGGAAACGTTGCAATTATGAAGCGCATTGACTATGAAACTCTGAGTGAAAAGGTTTGCAGTTTGTTATTTTCCTGCAACCGATTGAGTAATTTAACAGTGCGAGTAATAATAATTTGATAATTTTTTAGATCATCGAGTTCAACGTGGAGGCCCAATCAAACGACGGGCTTCGTTCCAGTGCTGCCCAAGTGATTTTCAACATTGAAGATATTAATGATCACTCACCGGTGTTTGCACAAAATGTAAACCCATATTTTCCTTAACGTTATTATACAACCAACTAAAACTTTCTTTATTCTTCACACGTGAAACGCGACTTGAAGTAATGAGCATCTTTTTTGCAGATTTACAATGGGAAAGTGTCCGAAGCTGCACCAAATGGAACTGTGGTTCTTCAAGTGAAGGCTTTAGATGGTGACACGGCAAACACCACATCCCGTTTTGGAGATATCGTGTACTCACTGAGCGGAGAGAGCCTTCCAATGTTTGACATTAATCCTTTGACTGGTTTGATCGTGGTATGGCATTATTTCTAGTTTCAGAATTTATTTGTTTAAGTTGTCACAACGATACGTACAGGAACCTGAAGTTGCTCTGTCTATCCTCTCCGTGCATGATGTCAACTTGTCTGCAGAATGAAAATTAACCGTAAACGTTGTTATGAAGTAGGAATAGTTTAAGGTTTGGGCGGCTAAGGACTGGAATTGGGTGGTAAACAAAAGTAGTATACGATCAGTCTACAACTCAGCTTGAATAGCTGGAGATTCACCAATGAGTCTACTTTCTATGGACTAGGTCATTCCATGAAATGAATATGATTGACTGTGTCTATGGCAAAGTCTGCGTCTTACACTTTTGTGCTGGAACAGCTAGTAGAACATGGATACTCTGAAGTCCTTCACAACGTGAACTGGCATTTCCCCATGAGCACGGCCTGAAGAGAGAGGAAATATCTGGTGCGTTGCAACACACAACTTTCCTTAGCTCTACGTCAATTCACTATGTATATGGCCTTTGAATTTGGTCAAACAACACGTCACAGCAGCAGGAAACGGTAGCGCCTACAGTTCTGGAATTTATTGTGCTGCTCGTACTCATTGCAGGACCATTATTGAGCAACTAGTACACAGATAATTAACGAGGCTGTAAACAACAATTTATTCAAGAAGGGTGGTAATTACTTTTGCAGAGTTATTGGGTAAAAACATTAAGAACAGGAAGTAAGCGAAACGGCAGTAGTTGAAATTCAGGAATTTCTGGACTGAGCCCCATGTATCTCATGAGCGTTTTTAAACACTCAATCTTTACGTATTGGATTGGACTACAATACTAATTTATTTTAACATTCTACAAAAATTCCAGCGGAGTTTATAAAAAAAAAAAAACTGCGCTAAAAACGCTTTTCGTCGAAAATTTTGATAATTTATTGTGCTGCTCTCGTCATTTTCCCACGAATGGGAATTTTATGGTATAATTGTCTTATTGAGAGCTATCTATATAAAAATTTAATCAAAATCGTTAGAGCCGTTTTTGAGAAAAAAAATTGGTGTTTTGATCACTATGATAACTATAGTTAACTTTCGGTAGATTTTGTCCATACCCTTATTTTGGCGTCCCATGGTAACCTGTAGGCTAGACATCACGTTTCAGTTGATTTGGTACGGTTGTTTTCTCTAAAAACCGCGCTAAAACCGATTTCGTCTAAAGTTTTGGTAATTTATTGTGCTGCTCTCGTCATTTTCCCATAGATGGGAATTTTATGGTGTAGTTGCCATATTTGGAGCTACCAATGTAAAAAATTTAATCAAAATCGTTGCAGCTGTTTTTGAGAAAAAAAAATATTTGGTGTTTTGATCACTATGATAACTATAGTTAAATTTCGGTGGATTTTGTTCATACCCTTATTTTGGCGTCCCATAGTAATCTACCGGCGAGATATGAAGTTTGAGCTGATTTGGTACGGTGGTTTTCTCTAAAAATCGTTCACAGACACACACACACACACACACACACACACACACACACACACACACAGACCATTTTCCCAAATAGCGTTTTTCGGACTCAGGGTGGTCTGAAACGTAAAGATCTGAAGAAAACTCAAAATTTTTTTTCAGCCGATTACATAACTTTCCTTTCTACTTCGTAGAGCAAGGAAACTGCAAGTTGATGCCGGGGTGTTCAAGACCAACCTTTACGAAGATTTGCCTCAACCTTTTCGATTCCACTGAGCTCATCAATTCTGAAACTCTATTTTGAAATGTTAACCATTAATTTGATTGAAACATGACGAGAGAGTTGTAATACGAATATTTCAGGATGAGTTATTTTCTTGAACAGGTTTCTCAAAAAGGAAGAATCGACAGAGAAGCACAGTCTGTCCTTCGTCTGACCGCTATAGCCACTGACACACCACAAGGTGGAGCCAACCAAAGAAAAACTACTGTGCCAGTGAGTGGTTTAATTTTTTTCTAATAAAAGGCGAAGATTAAATAAGTTATAGCGTAGATTAGTGGTGGTAAGGTACCTGTGCTACTACACTCTCATTTGATTGGCAGGTGGTTATTGAAGTGGAAGACGTCAATGACAATAAACCTACTTTTGGGGTATCTGAGTATTCAGCAGTTGTGTTGGAAAACGTACCGGTCAAAACGTCAGTTTTAAACGTTACAGCTACTGATTTAGACACTGGGCCAGGAGGTGAAGTTGAATACGAGATAGTGCTTGACTCTGAAGCCTCAGGTTAGTTTATGTTGTCACTTCGTAATTACATCGATTATACATAAAGCCTACGAACTTTGGCCACTAGACATAATTAGGTGCTGTGGCCTTGGAAGCTCTTGAAACGTTGAGGAAACTCTGATTTTCTCAGCCGACCACATAATTTTCCTTTCTACTTCATAAGGATAATGAAAATAAAAAGTCTAGATAATGTAGTATTTTTAGTGATTAGATTTCGGCAGTCATGCCATCTTCAGTAGCAATTTATAATGGTTGAATTAATGAATTCCACGAATAATTGAACTGTTGATGGGTCAGTGTGGAGAGGATCCTGTGAATGGCTGTTCTCTGTTGCTTCCATGGAGTTCTATTTTCACTGATGGCGTGTCGTTCGGTACACTAAAATATTTATGACTCAATCCAAACCAAGGGAACTGAGGAAGATTCCATCCTCGGGAGTCCTACATAGCCATTATATTTTTATTAAAGTGTTGACATTACTAATGATCCTGTCACTGTTATCGCAGGTCTATTTAGCATCAACAAAGTGACTGGGGAACTAAGCACTCAAATGCTGCTGACGGGGAAAGGTCGAGTGGACCCTTATTTCATTACCATCCGAGCTCAAGACAAAGGAGAGCCCAGTTTGTTTTCGGACGTTCCTGTGAAAATTATTATCGGTGACGTCGTTGCCAACGATGGAATCCCAACTTTTATTCATCCTACTTTCGACGAAATGGCGTACATTTCTGAGGTTAGATGTGTATAATTACCGATCATTCAATCATAGTGCTCCTGTTATGCTGAAAACATGAACTATGAGATCACACTTCTTTACAAACGACTGTGTGTGTTGAGCAGGCGCGTTCATTGAACTTGAAAGTTTAATCGTTGAAGTTTTGGAAAAATGGAAGACCTTTATCTGTGATACACTTGGATCCCTCTCCCATCTTCTTTTTTTTCAACAAAGTTCACCATAAATAGGACGGTGGCACCTAAGAAAGGAAATTAAATAAATAATAATTGATGAAGTGGATAGAATGCCTCACTCTATGATGTATCAAGAGATAGAAGGATTGAGAAAGGAAAGGAAAGAAGGATAGGAGAAAGTTCCACGGTAAAACGACAATCAGCCAACGATAAGTTCAGATACAACCTGAGCAACATGCCAGTGGTGATATCACAAAGGCTGCCCGCAGACACACTCAGTCAATGCGTCTTTTCAGGACTTTTGTTGCATCATATGCAGTGCCAGGATATGGCCAATGGAGCAACGAAAATCGCATAATAAGATTATGGAAACAAGCGTCAAATGGACGAAAACTAAATAGCTGTACCACTCTTAAAGAAGGAGATATTGTACGAAAAAAGTACTTTTATCGTTGTACACAAGAAAGCCGATTGAATGGTCTTGCAATACGAGTATATCTACCCCCATGTTCGATTGACCTACCAGTCCACCTTTCTTCTCAAAGCAGGTTTTTCAAGTAGATGAATATAGAAAAGGGCATATTAAAATCAGGTATCCTTTGATTTTGGTTTATTATTCATTCTGAATAATAACCCTATGTTTTCGGTCACGAAAAATGTTTTACAACCCCCCCTCAAAATTTGATACTTTACGTTTCAAGACTTGGAGATTCCAAATTTGCAATGTCCGCCGTCCAGGCCGTTTTGTGCCTTGAACGTGGTCTAAAAACTTCGTACTTTCGCCGAAAAATCCGATTTGGTATCTAGTTGTGTCCACCATCTCGGCAATCCGATCGGACGAAGCCCGTGGTTGTAATGGGCAAAAAATGGTTAAAAAAATTAACGAAACGCAGTACAATGCGGGAGCTACAGCGTTTCGTCGTTTGAACTCCCTCCCTCCCGCCCGTCTCATTAAAAAAGCAACCGCGCTTGAGGCGATGCGGTCCCTCCCAACGACGCTGCTACTCAACGCCCCTTTCGCCTTTTGCTTCGAGCGCCCCTGTTCCAATTTCCCCGACGTTTTGGTTTTAATACGATTCAATTTTTTTAGATTCTTTCATTTCATTCTCATTTTGGTTTTTTTCATAGATGTTTGGTTAAATTTTGATATTAGTATTTAGCGTGCATGTTTTCATATTAAAATTCAGTTTTTTCTAGAAACTTTCGTTTTTTTTTTGTTTATTTTAATATTACGATTCAGTTCTTTTCGACCTTTTTTTGGGTTTCATTATGATATTTTTCGATGCTGAATCGAACAGGATGGGTCTCGGAGCATTAATGCTAGGTCAAGCTGATTATCCGAATAATAAACCGTTGTGTAATAATTTGCAGGGTTTTAAAATCTCTGTATGGCCCTGGAGCTGAGGAAAGTTACCTGATGCGTCACACCAAATGCACCTCCTCATTCAGATAATTGTTAACGATATGATTGACGTTCTTGCACGCTAATTAATAATTATTTCCTAGAACTCATCCATTGGATCTCCAGTGTTCCGTGCAATCGCTTCTGACCCGGATGACCCCAACTCTCTCGAAGGCCAAGTCAGGTACAGCTTTCTTCAAGATGGAACTGACTCACTCGCTTTCAAAATTGGTACGTCCGAACAAACCCTGCACTACCGAATAGTAGCTATACATTTTCTATCTTAAGAATAATTGGTAACAAAAACTGTTTAGATCCCGTCACTGGATTGATCACTACGAATGAACATTTGGATCGAGAGGTGAAAAGCAATTATAGCGTTATACTGATTGCACAAGATTCAGGAATGGTCTCTCAACATACGACTCGTCAACTTAGAATCAGTGTGACAGATATTGATGATAACAAACCTGAGTTCAAGCGATCTATTGTAAGTAATCCGTTGCAACTTTTTCCGAGGTTAGAAGGGTTAGTCCTATTACATTTATTCTCCTAGGGAAGTTGCTATTTACATCTATTTGATTGCAGGATGAATCGCCAGTCATATTTTCAGTCTTAGAAGAGTCGCCAGTGGGGACTATGATTGGTGTTTTGACTGCAGTTGATATAGATGATGGGGACAATGCCAAAATTGATTACCTCATCACATGTAAGTAAGCTGGCAGTTATTATTTCGGAAGCCTATTAGGTTCTGCAAAAAGGGGGAATACTATAATATTGCATGGTCGTTCGATAAAACTGATATGGATCTGATTATAGTTCATCAGTGTCAGTTGGAACTTACTGCAACTATGATTGGAGCATATATTCATGTGATGCATGGATCGAACGTGTGTGTGTGTTGGTGCCAATGTCAACAAAGGGATAGAAATGTGCATGTATGTTTCCAAGTAGCATTGGTAATGAAGCTCTGTGATTGATGCTGAGGTGCTGTGAGTGCAGTCTTCAAGCAGAAGCCCAGGTCGCCTGACTCTGGGTAGCCTGTGTCAGAGGCGATTAATGAAACCTGGATGAACCTGACATAGAATGCCAAAGGACATTATTCTGTATAATGTAAATGGGTTTCACAGAAAAAAGCCTGTGACTTAGTAGGTGGACAATGGTTTGGCCTGCAGCCACGTTTTTAAATCGAGGAATAACAGATAACGAACACTTTATTATTAAATGAGTAGAGCACCAAAGACAGTTGCGGATAGTTAATAGTTCGTTACCAAATTAACCAAGATAACTTTTCTGTCCATACCATGCTAGTCCAATAATTCAGTCATGCGCCGTCTCCCAGAACCATCGCTTGTGTGTCAAACAACTACATTTTCTGAGATTCAGCCAAAGACCAAATAGAACGACCCACAGCTTACACAACAACCGCTCTCATCTTTCGCTCGGGATGATTTATTCACTGGATCCTTTGAATCCCTAAAAGCTTTTAACTGTGTTGTACCCAAAGATGGCTTCCCAGGAGCGAGGATTCTGACTCGGGGTCAGCCATATCTTTTAACATTTTAAATTATTTGGACTACACTCCTTCCCCTTCCTAAGGACGTTCACTTGTTCCCTGGTTGATATTAACTGCCCTCCAAACTATATTTTATTAGCTGTTCAATTATTATTGTTAAATGACACAAGGTGCAGAACTGTGTAATAAATAGATAACTAATAATAGATGTAAATCTCACAGTACATTACGTCTTTTTATCTTTCGTTTTTCTTTCCAGATGGGAATGAGGACAACCGATTTGCTCTCACCCGGTTGGAAAACAATTCGGTGATCCTGAATGTGTCTGAGCGCATCGACCGTGAGAACTGTGAAGAGCATTTGATCACTGTCAAGTGCTTCAAAGCGAGCGCCAAACCCTTGAGTTTGAGAAAAATCTATAATCGCCAGGTGCAGTATTATTTTGTACGAAAAAAAAACACTAAATTTATTTGGAATGAGGCTGGCTGCTAGGAGCTGATCATATGTGCGTGATTAATGATCTTCCATAAAATTAGTGATGAGTAATTCATTAACGATAGTGTGAGTTAAACTTTTCTTCCATTTGACTGATAACTCCTTCTGAGATTGCAAAACTCCTGACTGAGGGGTTGCAATTTTATATTCAATCAAGTTTTTACTTTCCTTGGCTCTACGAAGTAGAAAAGAAAGTTATGTAATCGGCTGAAAAAAAATTTTGAGTTCTCTTCAGATCTTTACGTTTCAGACCCTCCTGAGCCCAAAAAACACTATTTGGGAAAATGGTCTGTGTGTCTGTGAACGATTTTTAGAGAGAACCACCGTGCCAAATCGACTCAAACTTGATATCTCGCGCGCAGGTTACTATGGGACGCCAAAATAAGGGTATGAACAAAATCCACCGAAAGTTAACTATAGTTATCATAGTGATCAAAACACCAAATTTTTTTTTTCTCGAAAACGGCTCCAACGATTTTGATTAAATTTTTTATATTGATAGCTCTTAATAAAGCAATTACACCATAAAATTTCCATAAGTGGGAAAATGACGAGAGCAGCACAATAAATTACCAAAACTTTCGACGAAATCGATTTTAGCGCGGTTTTTAGAGAAAACAACCGTACCAAATCAGCTGAAACTTGATGTATAGCCTACAGGTTACCATGAGACGCAAAAATAAGGGTATGGACAAAATCCACCGAAAGTTAACTATAGTTATCATAGTGATCAAAACACCAACTTTTTTTCTCAAAAACGGCTCTAACGATTTTAATTAAATTTTTTATATTGATAGCAATCAATAAGGCAATTATACCACAAAATTCCCGTTTGTGGGAAAATGACGAGAGCAGCACACTAAATAAACAAAATTTTCGACGAAAAGCGTTTTTAGCGCAGTTTTTTCCTTATAAACTCCGCTGGATTTCTTGTAGAATGTATAAAAAAAATTGGTAGTGTACTCCAATCCAATACCTAAAGACTGAGTGTTTAAAAACGCTCATGAGATACATGGGGCTCACTCCAGAAATTTCTGAATATCAACTACTGCCGTTTCGCTTACTACTATTTCTAAACGTTTTTACCCAATAACTCTGCAAAAGTAATTACTATCCAACTTCAAAACATTTGTGTTTACAGCCTCATTAATTATCTGTGTTCCAATTGCTCAATAATGGTCCTGCAATGAGTATGAGCAGTACAATAAATTCCAGAACTGTAGGCGCTACCGCTTCCTGCTGCTGTGACGTGTTGTTTGACCAAGTTCAAATTAACTGAGTGATAAATGAATTCATTAAGTAGAATTAGCCATGTACAAAGTGAATTGACGTAGAGCTAAAGAAAGTTGTGTGTTGCAACGCACCAGATGGTTTTTAAAGCAACATTTTTAATAAACTTTTTATTTCTTAATAAGTGTTCCATTGGTGTAAAGATATCTTTTTGAGGTTACCTTCTCAATTTTCTGTAAAACCCACACTCTTCAAAACCCACAAAATCCCAATATTGATGATGGTATGCCGCATCATAACTGACATGGCCTTCCTTCATTGTATCCTCTCAGGCAGGCTTGATGTTCCCTGTCTCCTTGCGCTGGTTGGCAAGAGTCTCCCCGCTTCCCCACATCCCTCCGTTCTCGACTTTTTTCCGGCCCTTTTTCCCCCTACAAATTACAAGACTCGTGGTGTATTGAGTCGTTTACCTTGCACATCCACCCTGCTGGTTCCTGTACCCCACCGCCTTTTAGTGAAACTGCTTATACTAGTTACGAGTGTTGTGTAAAGAAGCCATACCATTCTGGCTAAACTAATATGGCTATTGTCATCGTTACTTAATTTTGATTTTAACGCACATTTCCCTGCTCCTTACAGGACCTGAGCGAGCGGCAGGTTTTGATAAGAGTAATAGATATTGACGACAATTTGCCTTCATTCACCAAACACAATGCTACAGTTGGTAAGTCAATTTAAGTAATAACTATAACTGGTCGTTTACCTCTACCTGAAAACCCTCTATGTTTATCATTTTACTTGATTGGCGAGGCATGTATATACACTGAGGAGCATCTGTCTTCCAAGTAGATAAAACTGCAGTATTTAAGCACCACAGGGCTTCGTCCTGGCAGAAAAAGAGAATTTAATTGATAAGAGACAAAAGGAAGGAGAATTGAAATTAATGAGACAGGTGTGAAAGTAGTGCTGCCAACTGATCAAAAGGAATGATCGTAATAACAGTTCTTTGTATGTAACACACTTTAGAGGCTACTAACTGCGTATTAAAGAACAAATTGTTTCAGGCGTGAGAGTAAATGTGGCTGTAGACACTCTACTTCACACAGTACAAGCTATTGACGAGGACGCCGATGCTGAACCAGTACTGTACGAAATTGAAAGTATCCAGTACACACCTCCTCCTGGAATACACAGAGACATACCTGCTAACGTCTCATTATTCAGCCTATTCACTGCGGACAACCGCTCTGGAGAAATTCGAACAGCGGCCAATTTAGCCGATTTCTACGACGGATATTTTACAATAAAAATGTCAGCTTCGAATAGAGAAGAGGACGGGCGAGTCTTTACTGACGTAAAAGTGAGCTTTAGCCCAAACAATCTTTGTATTCGTGTATTGTTCGCCTTTGGTCTGTATCAAAGTTGGTCGTTCTCAAGCAACTGCTAGGCACAACACTATTCATCTGTATTGAATACAGATGATAGTACGTACATACTTTAAAGGTGATACACATTGACGTTTTTGTTTTATCCCGTCAGTATTTGCTATACGTCAGTATTTAAGCTGTCTTCTTGGATATAATTGCTCGTTCATGCATCACGTTTCCTTCTCAATTTAACTTCCACAAATTAATGGATTCATGCCGGTAGGTAAATATACTTAGAAACGCAATAGTTGATGTTTAGGTTCGTTATATGAGATTAATAAGAACAGCCGAGGCCTGAAATATTTATCTATTATTCCAAACTAAATCGTCACAAGAGTTGCACACATACAACTTGAACAAGGTCAGCCTAGAGTTAGTTCATATCTACGATTTGGCCTTTTTTGAAGCCAGCCATGTACGATGGTGTATCGGAAAACGTTTTTTCGTGAATGATGTCCCTGAGCTAAGGTTCTGAGTGATGAAGAGCGCGACTTCTTTCGGTCAACAGGTTGGAGGAAAAGCAGTCGTGCAAAACAGAATTGTGTCATTTATGTTGAAAAACTCGCGAAACTAATCAATAAAACACCTAATCGCACAACGTTTATTAGGAAATTCGTGAGTTAAGCAAACTGTAACGAAATAGTGACGGAGAAATGTTATTAACTGAAAGTGAGGGACCGTAAAAATCGCTACAGCTCTCCCCATTCGAGCAAGTTCGTATTCTGCAATATGAATGATGAACAAATTAAAACAAAAAAATTCAGAAATTACTGCATTGACACAATTTTATGATTCAGATACTTAAATGGGCATGGCAGCACTCCCATGTGAAGAAATGTTTCACAGGCACTGGCAAAATGGAAATTTGAGCATTCTTGTGTGAGGAGAGCTGCGCAATAACTTGAGTTCTGACGACCAGAGGTGACTAAACCTTGACTATCCAGCTATACCTGAGTCCGTGTTTCTACCTCCGTTGTGTGTTTCAGGCCATGGCAAGTACAGGCGGGTTATAAACAATTATTGAGGTTTAGTCAGGTAAACGTTTTTTCGTCCAAACGTACAGTATATTGCAATAATACTATCACCAAGGTATTAGTATTGTAATACTAACAGCAAATTTACCATCAAAGAAAATATGCTGTTGTTGGAAGTGTACGAATTATATCTACAGCCATACAATCGAAACGAGTGCCAACAGTATACTGTTGTAGAGAAGCTTTTCCCTTTTTGGCCTTTCCCAGCGCAGTTCAATCATCACAGCTTAGTTCAATTACTCCAACATCTTTAGCCGTACCAACCCAGCAAAATCGACAGTGCAACTCTGCCAGCATTCTTCTCGTGCCAGCATGTCCTAGTGAATGAACGACTGTGAGTGTGATATTGCTGGGGAACTAAGATTTGGCAAACTTTCTGCGACCACGAATCATTTTCCAACTTCCAGACAAGAACGTCGCCTGCGATTTCCAGACTGTTCCACATGCCTTTACTTCGGTGTTGCACTCAGCAACAATATGCCCTAGCAATTGACTGAGCGCTTTATCGAGAGTGTGTTCCTCTGCTCACAATATTTTGGTTTCCAGCAACACAGCATTATCTATATATAACACAAGAGACAGAAGACAAAAAGAACACGAAAAACTTACAACAGCCTCAAACCTCAAGCTTTTTTACGGGAATGTTGATCACTCATGAATTGTTTACTCCCTGTGGTAGTGGTAATAAAGGTTTTTAAATTCCCCACTTCCATTATATTGGAAATGACATAAGCGCACTTATTCTTTTCAGATCTATGTCGTGCGGGACCGAGGGCTGATGAAATTCATATTTTCTCAACCGCCTGGTGAAGTAAGGTCCGCCCTCTCAGAGTTCAAAAAGGACGTGGAAAGCGTACTTGGAAACCCTGTGGCCTTGAACATATATGACACTCAGTTCTTGTCAAAAAGAGACGGAAGCTTAGATTTCAGTGCAACGAGGTGAGCATTTTACTATTAACTTAATTTCATTAAAAACAGCACAATGCTTAAAAAATCCATGAAAAAACAAAATAATATAAATCTCGTTATAAAATTCGTTTGGCTAATGGCTTGGAGCAGGGAGTAAGAGCTGTGGCGACACTGGTGATAAGGTTATGATAATTTGCAAGTCTTAGCTGAACTTCCTGCAACTGTTGTTGCTAGCTGCTACTGCCTAGCTATACTTTTCACTAGAACTATGGCTTGAGTCATTCGACTAACTATTGAGCTCCTATAGTAAGCTGTTTATCCCTTGGCTAGTTTACTGTTGTAACCCTTTCCTCCGTCAGTTCACAAATTTGAGTCTCTTTCCCTGTTTCCTTCTTTTTATTCCTCATTCATGTCTTTCACCTCAGTGCAAGTGGCTAGGTGTGTGGCTATGAACTTGTGAGGGGGCATATGAACGTGGATCCAAAGGGCAATTGAAGTGGACGTAAAAGTGTTGGTTGGCTCTCTTTCAACTCTGCTGCAGTGCTAATATCGTTCACTTTTCCCAACATTACATTTATGAGCTCTTCTTCGCCAGTCACTCAACTTCTCTCTTGCTCTAAACAATTATCATTTTCCAGCTCCTGTTTTCAATTGGTCGGGGCGAGAACGTTCGACATCAAAGAAATGGAAAAGATCATGTCTCCCGACGCTAACCCCAAAATGGAAGGCGTTTACAAGAAATATAACGTCCAAAGCATTCAGGTGGGTACTTGGATTTGACACATGTCTACCTAGAAAATTAATCTTAGTAATTTTTTTAGTACCAAACGTACGTATGGACTTAGACCGTTTACTTTATACACAATTTCGTATCTTTCACTAGATTTCCAAACGAGCCTTGTCAATATCTCAACTAGATTCCATTTATTTTACCCCATTTCTCCACAAAATTACCTCAATTCTTTAATGATTCGTATTCGATTTCCCAACAGTTTTTATTCTACTTCCTAAAAGTTTCACTCGACTTCTTAACAACTTTTACAGAATACTTCGTTTTTTACTCAGAACACTAAAGTTGACCGACTTGTTTCCTGATCGAAATAACTGTTCCTTGATACTCATAAGACAGTTATATCAGTTGAACGTCATAGAGATCGCAGTTTTGCTATCATGCAAGAGCCCCAGCATCCATCGAACCCAGCCCTGTGGAGGTACTGCGAGTTGTCATTTAGCCAAGTCGACAGGTAACTGGCAGCGTGACGTTAGGTCACGTTTCAGTCCCTCAAGGGCATCCCTTACAAGGTTTAGCTCACTACGAGCAATTAGCAAGGGCACTTGGGGGGTTTGTTACCATGACGCAATCCACAAGTACAATGCCATTTACTAAGGTCTGATCCACTACTACCGTGTTACCTGGGTTAGCAAACTTACAGTCAACTTACCACCGAAGCACTTCAAGTGATTGGTTTCTGTACCAATGCATTGAACTAAGGTACTGCACCTGTTCATGCAGTTTACTGTGGAGAGAGAGAGGGAGAGAGAGAATTTATAGCATTGTTGGTACATCTTCTGGTTCTTCTACGTCAAGAGGTGAAGCCATGTTAAGGTTTCTCAAAGGGGGAAAGAATATTTCAATTAGAAATGTCAAGGACGTAATGTTTTTCTTATTTGGGCTCAACAAAATAAAATACGATCCGCAATACAAAATAAACCTTATCCGCATTTGCAAGTTCATGCAATTTCATCATGTGATTTCTAAATTATCCTTTCTCTTCCAGAGATGCGCTCCTTCTCTACTAAAAGCTGAAGTGACATGGGTACAGCTGTGCGTTTTAGGCATCGCTGCGTTTATCGGAGTCGCTTCCTTCGTGTCTGGCTGCGTTTTATGCTGCAGTTATAATCGGTAAGAGTTGTAATGCTCAGTAACGATTTGTTCCCATCTTTTTTTTATCGAGATTGGGATGAAACCTACTCTAAGGCTGTCTATAAGCCCAAGCCAGCTAGTCACGATTTTGTGGACAGCACATCATGTCGAGACAGTCAAGATCAGTAAGCAGATGCAGGTGGTTGTTTTGGATGTGATCCTCGTCTGCCATTGCTAATCGCTATAATGATTTGGGCAACCTTGCTTGTATAGTTCATTATGCAGATTCCCCACATTGTGAAAGTGGCTCCAGTTTAATTCAATTTTGTCATTCGTAATTATTCAATTAGCTGTCAGCATATTGTGTTTAGATAATTAACAAGTGGGATACTTTATATCTGATTTGAGGGGGGAAGGGGGAGTGTTGAAGGGTGAGAGTTGACAGCATTGTAGCTAATCCTATCTTCTAGAAAAGCCAATGAGCCCCAGGTAATGAAGGGGGCTCATTTTTTAAGCTTGTGACTAGAGCGTTGCAGTTAATTTTACAAAGGCTACAGTAGTCTATTGAAGGTTCCACATAAAGCCTTGCTGCCTGTGACATTCTACCCAAATTCTTGAAAACAGCAATCTTTCCCACACTTTGCAAATAACCATATTTCAGTCTCTTGGTGCTGAGAGACTGGTACACTGGACTTCAGGCTGTACAAATTTGTACGGCTGTACAAATCAATGGTACATCTGAATCAATTTAACAATTTAAAAAAAAACAAACGCAAGACTTTCTTTCTTAACATCTCACTATAAACATTGTGAACATCACGGAATTCTCCACCCTCCCTATCACCTGGAACTGACTTCGAAATGCCAAAGAAGTCCATCTAATCCATTGCTATCGTTTCAAGATAATCAATGGATTGTAACTCTTTCAATGTTCCACGCTGAGATAGTGCATTTCAACGGAGTCATGCTATGTTTATGATCTCAAATGAGATATTCTTAAACCGATTAAATAAATAAGGAACTTTCGTTTATTTAAAAATATTAAAACTTTTCATCTAGAAGAAGTATAGATAACTAATGCCTGAGATCTGTAGTTTCGGGGTATCTGTGAAATAATTGAATTCCAAGTGATATTTTGTTTTCCCCCTGCTTTTAACGGCACTGTGAATTTACGGGTGCGTGATGAGGCACTGACTCAGATCTATTTAGCGCATTCCATCAAGTCAACCCTCACACTTCTTGGCGGTGGCAGTTCTTCTCCCTTATCCATCTCACTCTGCAATACTTGGCGCCTGGGAATCTTTTCCTGAATTTACTCTGCTTTTACCTCAACACACATTGTATGTTCAATTTATGTTTATTGTTGCGACATTTACTTTTTTTCAGATGGCAGAGAATAAGGTGATCCAAAAAAACGAAAAGAAAAGACTGAGTTTCGCTTGCCATTTTTACTTCCTATTTTAGACGACAATCAAAACGACGAAACGATAAAGTAAATTAGGGAAGAAAATACGAAAGCTAGTGGGATTATGATTTAAGCCAGTGGCCAACACTTCACCAGGTGTTCAAATCGACACCGATAGCCGCTGTTTTGAATAAATACTAACCCATCACAATAACCTGCCTGTGTCGCAATAACCTGCAAGCGCCCCTCCATTCTACCTTCACGACCTAAATTCGTTTATACCACGTAAACTCAACGTTTTTGAGCGAAACTATTGGTATGATGCGATTCTGCTCAAAAAACATTGCAGACAATTATACATTTCTCATTTCAAATAGGCACCCAAAAAACTCCAGTTTTAAGGATTGGGTTTCTTCGTATTTAACTGCCCGTAATCGTGATTCTAAAATTAGTTTGACCCCTTTTACTACAAGAACATACTGGTAGAAGCTCCTGAATCAGAATCAAAAATATCAAATGAAGGGAAAGAAATAGAAAAGTACTATAAAACATGGTGTCATGCGCTGCTGTATAAAATTGAATTTGTACACGTTAAAAACGTTTTCTGCTTTGTTGAACTTAACAAAAAACGAGGAACAAAATAGTCAGCATGAGTTCATTGAAACATAAACGAGAAATGAGAAAGTTAAGTGCTAGTTAAATAGCCATGAATATGGCTATTTAACTAAGAGTAAAATATATAAGAGTGAAATGGACTCTGTTGTATAAAAACATGGGTTAGGTTGGTTGATTTTCACTACGATTTATAGATGAGAGCGCCCCTTATCACTCGTAGCACTTAAAGGTTTTTTTTCTCCAGAGAATGATGAATTGGTTCACCTCAAGGGTAACGAACAGTTTAGAGCAAGCTGAGAGTAACAACGAAGAATAAAATAGCATGTAGGAAAAATTCCAATACCTAATAAGAAACAGCAGTTACAAAGGTTCACAGAACCTGCCAAACAGTGAAATGAGCCGGAAGGAGGCGTTCAACGATAGATATCTAAGACATTGTGGTATGAGGGATACCTTTAAACGATCATGAGATGAGAAAGTGAGCGGAGAAAAATTCGGGGGAGGGGGAGGAGTAGTTCTAAATTTCAACTTCAAACTCGTAGAGGACTAATTAGGGGACCATGAAATTAAGGAGTTGTTAGTACTCAGCTCAAAGTAATCAAAGTATTTGTGATCTCTCGCCCCTTGTGCCTCCCTGCAGGTGCTAAAGGGTTAAAAGGAAGCGCTGCAAGAAAAAAAACGTGGGGCGTGAATGTAGGCGCTTGCAGCTGTTGCAGTGCAACCACTGATGAAACACTCAGAAGTCATCAAAACATGGTTGTGCCCTAAACGTATTTTATGAGTGGGGGAATCTGGCACCAGTTTGTCATGTTCTCAGACACCTTCACACCAACCAACTAGCTCCCACTAGTTCAACGCATCACTTACTAACTTTAATTCATCATAAGAGCAGTTGATATATGATAAGAGTTTCTGCCGAATCCCTGACTTCAAGTGGAGCCTGAACGAACATTAACAGCCTCAAACCACTTACTGTTCAAAAGTGAAGTTTTGGGTGTGTAAAATTCAGGCCTGTCTCCCGTTTTCCACATTTGAACATTTAGTGATGATTTGGCCGTAATCACTAGGATACCAGAAGAACTAAGTAACTCTCCTTCGGCATAAAAAAGCAGGCCTTACCCACTACCATCGTTCACTATCATCTAAATCTTGCTTTTTTTCCTTCCTCCTATCTAGAAATGGTCATCACAGGTCTTGAACTCTCAGTAAGGAAGCTTGTGATGCATTAAAAGGGTTATATCAGTCGTCACAGTAATGACGTGTGTGACTTACAACAAAGGGCCTTTAACCTTACTTACAGAGTTCGCACGAAATTTAGTCTTAAATGGTTCTTCCTCAAGTGCCTGGGAGTGACATCTTTAAAACAAAAAACGGGCGAGATTTATTCACCAAATTTGGAAACAAAAGCTGGGACAGAATAGCAAAGAAAAGCTGTTATGTTACAAACTGGTGGCTAAATGCAGCTGAATTGAGTTCTGGCTAGTTATGTCACGAGGGTTTAGGTACAGTCATGAAATAAAGAAACAGACCTGGCTAGTTATGTCACTGTAAATTCTCGCATTAGTTGGGAATCAGGCAAAAACCCTTGTTAAAAATCTACATTCACAATTTAACTTCACACGTTTTTTTTTCTTTTAAAATGACACTAACTTATCAAACCAAGTAGGCTGCGTCAACATTTTGGAAGTCATACCCCAGTTATTTTTTGGTACCCTTGGAGGGACATGATAATGAGAAATATTGGTGGTCTTCAAAGTTATAGTTTTGACGAAGAAGTTGGCAGTGAAGAACGCGTTGAAAGTTGAATTGTGACTGTAGATTTCTCAATAACTATGATACTACTATAAAACGGCTCAAATTATTTATTGTACATTAATTTGTAAATAATGTACATTTAGGTATTTACGAATTGTATATACGATATTTTGTAAGTTGTGTTGCCAATTCGAACGTTTACCACCTTGTTAGTTGTTTATATGAGTGAAAGTAAAAATAACGTCGTTGCAAATAAAATGTGTTTGGTACAAAAAACGAGTTGCTGTCTCTTATATTTCTTGGTCGATTCTTTTTCTCAAAAGAACCGGTAAAACGTTTTTCTCAGATCTCAGGAGAAGGTAACGAATTTAGAACAGAATCACTGACGAGGCCTCAGTTCGACAAACAGCCTCCATCTTGACGTTGACGTCGAACAAACAAACCCTCAAATATTTGGCGATGCTCGATGTGAACCGCGAATCCGCTAAGCAATTGACAGAACCTGATTGTTGGGGTGTGTGATCAGGTGCGGGCTTGCCAAATGATAAATAACCTTTCGACGACACCGCCGAAGGCGAACCTTTTGTTGCATTATATGAACGCCCGCGATGTGGTTCTTTGTTTTCGTCATCTGCGCCTTAGATGTGGTTTTAGGTGAGGATTTATCTACCACGTTGAGAGTATGTCTCTTTTTTCTAAGTGTAACGACAACTTGAATTTCAGCAGCTTCGTTTGTATTCGTGCATTTTGTGTTGGAGACGAAATTGTGTTTAAAAAGTGGTGTACTGAGTCATTAGAGTGGCCTGGTTGGTTTCTTAGAACTGTAGAAGTACTTTCCTTCAACAGTAAAACGGCATACTTATGATAATCTAACACACCAACTCCAATCATCAACGGTATTTCAATGGGAATGAAGCTGGTGAGATTCAGCAATACACGAATTACGGCAAAACATGAACGCTTCAGGCTTAATAGACTCTTTGTAGGAACTAAGCCCCAGTGCAACCGTTGAATAGTTTTTGAGGCAGAGAGGAAAATTCGATTGGCGGGTAAAGAAGATTTCGTTTTTTGGAAACTTCGGTAAAAATGTTCGAAAAGTAAGTAGAACTCACTGAGCAATTATTTGATCATCTCATCACAATCTTTCAAAAAAACTAAGAAATCAAGTAGGAATCGTTGAGAAGTGAACCCACTAAAAGTCTTTGGACAATCTAGAAAGAATATGTAGTGCAACGTCCAAATCCTCAGCTGTTTACTCCTACTCGTGTCACGAGGATAATAAATACGTACGTAATTGATGTAAAAAACTGCACAAAAATCAATTTCCGCTGGAATTCATAATCATTTATTGTTCTGCCCTCATGATTTTCTTACGTATCGACCTTTTACATTTTGTTGGGTTATTTGGTCCCCCCAAAAAAGTAATCATACTCGTTCAAGCCGTGTTTGAGCATAAGAGGGTTTAGCGTTTTCATCAAAATATTAACCATACTTCGTTTTGGCCGATTTTGCTCATACCCTCATTTTGGCGTCCCATGGTGATCTGCAGGGTTAATGGTAAATAAACCGTGTTCTCTCAATCGAGTTTATAAACACGCACAATTTTCTCAAATGACATTTTTCGGGATATCGAGTCTTGGCAAATAAAAATCGGAAGAACAATACCCTTTTCAACTGATTACATAAATTGCTTTCCTGCTTTGCGCGACTAAGGGAAGTAATAAGAAATCCACACAAAACTTGTTGAGAGAGGTGGTTAAACATTTTATTTTTTTGAAACTGAGGAATTGTAGGTAATTGTGTAAAATTTGCCAAAAGATTGAGTCAACGTATTCCGAAAAACATCTCAACGAAATTCAGCAACTTACCTACATTCTGATTAGAGTACAACTGTTGGGATATTCCTATAACATTTTTGGAAAATTGAGAAATGGTTACTTGGAAATTTGTTCCATAAATCATTGGGAGTTAAGTTTTAAGATTTGTTGAACCCTCTCTCTATAAAAGTGGCGACGCGTAGAGCTGCAATAAGCGTGGAAATAAAAAACCCATGGATGGCAGAAAAGCAAATCATTTTAGTGTACTGACACGTTATTTGGAGCTATCCATTTCCAAAAATTTCAGCGAAAATGATTAGAGCCATTTTTGAAAAACAAAATATTTGGCGTTTTAAGCGCTATGATAATTTTGGGTGGATTCACTCATTTTGGCATACCATAGTAACCTGCGGGCTAAGTATCGAATTTCAGTCGATTTGATTCAGCCGTTCTCTCTCAATCGTGTAAACTTGTGGCGGACAAATAACGTGTTATTTAGTATCTTTCAACCTCGCCATGCGGCTGATGAGTGCGGTTTTTCTCTTTTCTCTCACAGTTGATAAGATGGCTATCTACTTTTACCTATTCACCTCTACCCAATCAGTGCAGTTAGAACGAGACACCAGTGGATAGAACATTCCATCACCTCATCCTCATTTCCTGCCAGCTTTCTTTATCTCCCCAAACTACTTGTGTTCAAACAAATTATACCAACATTTACTTAGCCATAACTTTTCATAGAACCTGAGTAACAAACATACTTTGATGGCCAAAATAAATTATTTTCGGGCCACATTTTTTGTAGTAAAGCCTATACATGTGCACATTTGTGCCCCATTCTTGATTGGGTTAAAATATACGTAAATATCATGATCTTGATGTCTGATCTATCACAATTCCATTAAGAATTTTCATTTGATTTATTTGCCGAAATTTTAACTTTCCAGCAACACCTCAAAGTTGGACGTATAGCGCTGTGCCTGATAGCAGCAACGTTATATGGTACACAGACGCTAACTCTCAAGGTAATCAGCAAATTCAAAGTTATACAGGAGGCGGAACTGGAAGTACGCAATGGCTGCAACAAGGGGGAGATCAAACTGGAATGACTCAGGGCAGCGATGCTACAACTTATCAGGGACAATATGTTCAAGGGCAACAAACAGGTAGCACTGCACAGGGAAACGTTGGTCAAACAGTTTACATCCAACAAGGATACACGGGGCAGCAAAGCACTGGGCAAGTTTCTCAAGGAGGAGTAAACCAAGTGGTAGTTCAGAATGGTCAAGGCCAGACAGGAACAGGGCAAATTTTGAGTAATCAAGTTGATCAGCAACAATCCGGCGGGCAGTATCAAGGAGTGTGGCAGAATTCTTATACCCCACAGATTACTGGGTATATAATTCAAAGTTCTTCCGACAACGGGCAAGATTTGTCCAACACACAGTATGTTCAAAATCTAAACAGTTTAGGGCAACAACAGCAAACTATAAGTAATACATATCAGGGCCAGCAAGCCATACAGGGACAACAAAATCCTACTGTTACTTATCAGCAAACAACAGCACAAGTTGGTCAAGGTCAAACAGGAGGTGTGGCTCCAGGAAACACAGTAACAGAACAGTATGTGGACGGCAGCCAAGGACAATCTTCTAATACTGGCTCTCAAGGGCAGCTTACAGGGCAATACCAACAGCAACTCAGTAAGCAGAATAGTGGAGTACAACAAACAAATAGTCAAGGAGGTCAAAGCCAGTTTGTAGGGGCTACAGTAGTACAAGGGAACCAAGGTACACAAAATCAGTATTCAGGAGGGCAAGCTTCTCAAGGTCAATCCTCTGGAAGCCAGGCTATACAAGGGCAAACCTCTCAGGTTCAAGCAAATGGGGGTCAGACTATTCAATACCAATATTCTGGAAGCCCAACTGCTCAAGGCCAACAATCTGAAGGAAAAACCAACCAATATTCTGGAGGTCAGCTTGCCCAAAATCAAAATTCTGGAGGGCAGACCACCCAGTACCTGTATTGGGGAAACCCAGTTTCTCAAGGACAAAACTCAGCGGGACAGACTACCAAAAGCCAATATTCTGGAGGCTCAGCTGCCCAAGGTCAATACTCTGGGGGACAAGCAACCCAAGGCCTACAAGGTCAACAATCTGGAGGAAAGACTACCCAATACCAATATTCTGCAAGTCAGCCGGCTCAACTTCAAAGTTCTGTTGGTCAAACAGCTCAAACTCTAAGCTCAGGGGAGCAAACTACCCAGACTCAACAACCTGTAGGAAAGACAAACCAATACCAAATTTCTGTTAGTCAGCCTGTCCAAAATCAAAATTCTGGAGGGCAGACTACACAATACTATTCCGGAGGCCCGATTTCCCAAAGTCAAAGCTCTGGAGGAGAGTCTGCAAGTCAACAATCTCAAGGACTGAATAATCAAGGTCAAGCTACAGATAAGTCTACGCTAACCCAATATTTTGGAGGCCAGCCGGGCCAAAATCAAAATGCTAATGGGCAAAGTACCCAATACCAATATTCTGGAGTCCCTGGCTCCCAAGCCCAAAGCTCCGGAGGGCAGACTGTAGTGAGTCAACAATCTGAAGAACCAGCTGCCCAAGGTCGACCTACAGGAAAGTCTACTTTTGTCCAAACTTCTGTTGGTCAGCCAATCCAAACCACGCAATACCAATATTCTGGAGTTCCAAATTCGCAAGGCCAAAACTCCATAGGACAGTCCGTCTCAATTCAACAATCTCTAGGACCGGCTACCCACAGCCAATCTACAGGAAAGTCAACTCTAGATAGCCAGCAGCCAGTACAACATCCAAAGTCTAATAGCAAAAGTATCCAATACCAATATTCTGGAGTCCCAGGCTCCCAAGGCCAAAGTTCTGGAGGGCTAACTGTAACAAGTCAACAATCTGGAGGACCAGCTACCCAAAGCCAACAACCTATAGGAAAGTCTACTTTTATCCAAACTTCTGTTGGTCAGCCAATCCAAACTACCAAATACCAATATTCAGGAGAAAATTCTAAAGGACAGCCTACAAGTCAACAATCTGAAGGACTGACTACTCAAGGTCAAGCAACAGGAAAGGCTAACATGAACCAATATTCTGGTGGCGAGCCTGCCCGAGAACAAAATTCCAATGGCCGAACTACTCAATATCAATACTCTGTAGACCCTGTTTCTCATGGGCAAAACTCTGGAGGACGTACTATTTCAAGCCAACAGTCTGGAGTATTAGATGCTCATAGTCAACAATCTACGGGGAATATTCCCATCATCCAAAATACTGGCAGTCAGCCTACCAAAAGCCAAAATTCTGGAAGACAAGCTACCCTCTACCAAGATTCTCCCAAGCTCCCAAGCTCCCAAAGTCAAAGCTCTGGAGGGGAGACTACCTCAACTCAACAATCCGAAAGACAAGCAAGCAGAAGTCAACCATCTGGAAGTTCAGTTGCCCAAAACCATCCTGCAGGGACACAGGACCACAGGCAAGTTCAACCTACTAACA
Source organism: Pachypeltis micranthus (assembly GCA_020466155.1). Taxonomy (NCBI): domain Eukaryota; kingdom Metazoa; phylum Arthropoda; class Insecta; order Hemiptera; family Miridae; genus Pachypeltis; species Pachypeltis micranthus. Next base: position 30,113,193 of record CM035776.1, read on the forward strand.
GACAGACTACAACAAAACCTCAATATTCTGAAGGTCCAGTTGTTCATAGTAAACCCACTGGAGTATTGTCAACTCGTCCAAATTCTGAAGGATTGACTACTCAGGGAGGACAACGTGCAGGAGGGCAGCTTGCCGTACGACAACAATCTGAAAATGCTCAGGGTAAGAATACTAGAGATCAGGCTGGTAAGGAACAACATTCTGAAGGAAAGATTAACCAAGGTCAACACCCTGGAGGCCCACATGCTCAAGATGTACATTCTGGAGGACGCACTACCCAAAGTCAACGAACTGGTGGACAGGCACTCCAAAACCAACATGCTGGTAGTCCAACTACTCAAGATCAACATTCTGGAAAAGATGCTGTTCAGAGTCAACGTTTTGGAGGTCAGGGTCAAGGCCTTGGTGGAAAGCCTACCCAAAATCATGACACTGAGGGTCAAGCTGGCCTAAGTAGAAACTCAGGAGGCTTGGGTAGTTCGGGTAAGTATTCGAAGGGACAAGATGTTAGTAGCGTACATTCTGGAGGTCAGGCAGCCCAAGGTCAACACTCTAGAGGTCTGACTACCAACAGTCTGCATTCTGGGGGTCTAAGTGCTCCTAGTATACTTTCTGGAGGCTCAAGTGGTATGAGTAAACATGCTGGAGGTCAAGCTGGCCCAGGTCCTCATATAGGAAGACATACAGCTGATGGTGAACATTCAGGAGGTCTTGTTACTCATGGACTACATTCTGGGGGAACTGCTGCTCCAGGAAAATATTCTGGTGGCTCGAGTGGTTTAAGTAAACATTCTGTAGGCCAAGATGCTCAGAGCCCACATTCCAAAGAACAGGGTGTTGAAGGTGAACATTCTGGTATGTCTACTCATGGATTACATGCTGGAGGTCAGAACAGCAACGTACTACATTCTGGAGGTATGTCTACTCCAGGTAAATATTCTGGTGGCTTGGGTGGCTTAAGTAAACATTCTGTAAGCCACAATGGCCAAGGATCACATTCTGACGAGCTAGCTGTTGAAAGTCAACATTCTGGTGGTCCTGCTACCCATGGATTACACTCCAGAAGTCCGGCTGATCACAGTCAGCATTCTGGGGGTAAGAATGCCCAAGGTCAACATTCTGCAGGTTTGGAAGTTCTGGACAAACTATCTGTGAGTCAGGCTACCCAAGGACTGCACTCTGGAGAGCAGGATGCTTCAGGGCATTATCCTGCAGGTCGTGATTCTCAAAGGCAGATTTCTAGGGAACAGGCTGCTCAAGGTGAAGGTCCTGAAGAGCAGGCTGCTCGAGTTCAACTTCCTGAAGGCTACAATTCCGATTCCAGAGGACAAGCTGGCCAACAACAGCACGTTGGTCAAACTGCACTTGCTCTGCCGGTTGCTGCAGGAAAGTATACTCCTGGGCAAGGTTTATCCGCTCTAAATATTGGAGGACGACCAATAGACAGACATGGTTTGGATAGTGGTGTTGGAGGGAGAGACATTCCAAGAATAAGTTCCCAGCGACAAAATTATGGTGAACGAGAAATTCTTGATATGAACACTCGAGGTAACAATGTTCCAGCAACAATTTTGCACGACCAACGTGTTCCCTCCAGGAAGTTTTCTCCAGATTTCGAAGATCCACAATACTCAGAACCCAGTTTGCAATGGCAACGGTTTGGAGAACGACAACGTCCAGAGCAGGATTATCGACCGGAAGTCTTCATTGGAGAGCGGCAGTATCCAGAACAATACTCGCAAAAGCCTCTAATGTTAAATGATGAAATGGAGCGCGAACAGTATCCAGAGCAGAAACTGCAAAGGCAGGGGATGAGAAACCAAGAGTTCAATCAGGGAAGGCCTCAAGAACATAGAAATCTTTTAAAGCGTCCTTTTAGACAATGGCCTTCAAATCAGGGCCCCCAAAGGTACTTCCCTAAGCAAGGTTTTATGGTGCAAGACGCCCCAGTACGTGGCTTCCCCAGTCATCAGTATTCACTGAAGTCAAACAACCATTTCCTTAATCCAACACATTGGCATGAAGGTTCAAGATTTGACAGACAGAATACTGACAGCGACTTTGATGATTATTTTATGCCTGAAGGGGGCGTGGAGTACGATCAAGACCTTGAACCAACTGACGGTAGATTCTACCATACCGAAATCCCTAATCGGAATACTCAAAGGCCATACGGCGGGCGAAAATGGAACCGTCAAGACCCCGTCAACCGAAGTCGGAACCAGCTTCGTTCCGAAGGGCAATTGAAGCCCCAGTGTCCCTTCAAAGAGTCTGGAACAATCGAACGTCGTGAAGGAGAGCAGCGGCATGCAGGAAAGCATACTAACCGGGAATCTTCAGGAGCGACTGTGCAAAAAGGTAAAGCAGTGAATGACGGTCAGCTTGAAGGGGGAGCACCAAATGAGAGGCTGATTTATCAAAAGTCAGTCGAATTTGAAGGCAACAAGTACATGGGGCCGCAGACATTGCAAATCTCGATAGTCACTCATCAACATAGCCCTTCTCCCGAGCGCCCTCAAGCACAGATTGGTCATGAGGAAGATCCAAAGAAACATCACCAACAACAGAAGTCCCAGCCACAAAATAACACAGTGAACGTTGGCGATGAAAATGGGATTAAGCCAGAAAATGATGCTGCAAATTCAGATCCTTTGGAAGAAGATATTGAAGAGAAGGAGGAAGATGTTCAAAGCGAAGATCTGGAAGAAGAAGTGGACGTGGACGAAACAGAGGACGATGATAGTGAAATCATCGAACCATCAGAAGTAGAAACCAGCAAATTTTGCAGTCAGCTTTTCTCAGAGCTTCTCAACCCTCCTGCTTCAACCACCACTCGTCGAACAGCATTCGAGTCAGTCAGAAAAGAATTGCTGAGACGCTGCAACAAATTGGGAGTGTCCATAACGAACGGCAAAGACGAAAATTCCAGTGCATCTCAAAATACTTTCAAAGTTGGAAATGATAGTGGAGATTCCGCAAAATCACAAAAGGCTTCCATGTCCAACTTGAACGATCACAGAAACTCCACCGCGCTTCAAGAATCCAAGGTAGTGGTGAATAATCGTGGAAATTCCAGCGTATCGCTGAAAGAAGTCAAGAAAATTATACGCAAGCCTGAAGAGATTTTGCAAGCGAATTCGACCAAACAGAACCAATCAACTGATAAAGTGATAGGTAAAGTGGCCAGAGATGTATTAGACGAAGCCATGTCCAACATATTCTCTGACCCTGTTTCCACCTCTAACTCGACAAACTCAACTAGCTTCGAGACTAAGCCAGTTCGAGTTCCAGTGGAATCAAACATAAAAAATGTTACAAGTACAGCTCTGGATTCATCGCATAATTCTGTAAGTAAAGTTTCCACTGTCGAAAGAGTGGGTTCAAACGAGAAAGGAACCGAAGATTCAGATGTACATCAAACTAAAAAAAACCAGGCTGAGCCCGCCCACAGTGAGACCAACCAATTGAGCTCCACAGATAACACTAAATCGAGCAACCAAGATAGTGGACCACCCGGAAGACCAACATTAAAGTCGATGTGGGAGGAGAGAATGATCAATACCAACGACAGGCGCCCATTCTTCTGATAGGACCAGAAACAGATTAATTCGCGATAATGAACTTTAGCATTCAAAATATAAATATCGACGACTGTATTTTTGATGACGAATACAACCAGAATCCTGAAATATGCAGGCTAATAAATGAGCAAGTAACGCGTCTATTTATGAATCACCTTCCTCCACATCCTGCTGTCATTATGCGTTTCCTATACACCGATGCACTCGAGGTGTTCACTAATTTCTCATTACAGGTTTTCCCAATGAAAGATTCTACATCACGACCCCCCCCCCCCCCCATCATGACGTCCTTTGATACGATGGAGCTCCTGACTCATCACATTTTTCTTTCTTCGTCACTGTAGCTATTCACGGCATGTTCTACGCCTCGGAGTGTATCTACCGTTCTCCTCGATCTCATTAGCAACATACTTCAAAAAAACACCACTACAACCCCTCCCTCCAACATAGTTCCACATTGATACTTGAAACTCCTATATGTTGTTATTTTTTCGAAGCTATTCTATGCTAGAAAGTGTTAACACTCCTTCCTCCTCCCTCTTGAGCCAGCATGTTGCTTGTTGTCTGTGTCAGTAGGATATTAATGGCGTGTACTCCTACTAGGCGGTATTTGCGTGGGCTTCACTCACGTATAATTACCACAAGACCCGCGCTTAGTTCCTCTTTAGAAATACTATACACGAGATATTTCTATTCTGTAGTGCCAATCACTGAAATGTGATTCTTGTTCTCTTTCTTGCCATTGAACGTTTCGTCAAGGATGAATGAAAGGGTTGGAGATGGAGGTGTCACTGATCGAATGGGTACTGAGAACCGTGTTCGTATTCTACGTAGACTTACACATTCTTGAAATGGTTCTGTTGTAGTGCTAGGAGGCACTAATTACCCCTACCCAAAACTTCCATACAAGTCGATAAGTGAATTAGTTGGTTATTATTGACATAGCAGTAGTGGTGTGAAAGTAAACAACACTGACATTTACAATAATTACCGAGGAGTCTTGTTTTCGTACAGTTGTATTGCTGAGCAACACTATTGGGCACGGTCCACATCAAACAAGATGTTCGTATTTGAAACATTTGGATATTAATAGCATGTACCGGTAGCTAGTGGTGATGGAAGGATCATCATTGGGACTTACCATTAGTACGCAGGAAGGTGGCTACTTTATTGAATACACATCACTCATCACACAAAAAGGGAATCGTACACAACCTCATCGTATATATACCTTACCCCTAACACAAGTTGCCTGTTGTGAAGCAGAGAGAGATGAATGGACCCATACTTGGACTGAATGAGCAACGCGAACAAATGTGAAATTAACTCTTAATTCTTTCGAATACCTGCTGGGCTAAAAATGACCTTACCTTGAGTTGCTAAGTGTTGGTGAGCAAAACAGATAAGTATGTAAAACAACAATAATAAAATGCTACAAGTTTCAATTTAATTTGATTTTTAATCGTATCAAATGAAGTTTATGGAATAAGTGAGTTTCGGAGTGCTGTGGACGGTATGTATTGAGCATGTTGAGATTTTCAACTGTTGTGACGTGTGTATTAGGAATTTGGGCATGGGAGAAAACAAGAGAAAGTCATACTCGGCCGATAAGACGAAATACATGGTTGTTATGGCCAAGAAATGGTTACAAAAATTAGCCAAAAACGAAATTTCGGCAGTTTTATTGCAGTTGCGTCGTGTTTGGTATCGTTTCCTAAGTACTTTTCGATACTGAGTCGAGTTGGACGGATCTCAGAGGCGTAGCACTGTGTGTATATGGAAATCGATGACATCAGAGTAAATGTAGAGAGGCAAGTTCTACTGCTTGAAGGAACACACGGGTCTGTATAGCGACAGTTGTCGTTTCTGCGATCATGTCGATCAACGCCTCCCGTCTCAGTCCAACACCTGTCAGTTCGACTCGACACGTACAACTGCCCTAAGTTGCCTAGAAAATGTCAATTTTTGTTGTAACATTGAAGTCTGGTCGCGTTTCGTATCGTTTACGAGTGTTTTTTGATGCTGAACCGAATGGGATGGGTCTTAGAGGTGGAAGATTGAGCCAATCTGGATAACCAGGAAATAATCGGAAACACTGATTGTCCGCCTACCGTCCTCCACCTTCCGTCCAGGCCATAACGAAACTGATGTTCGCAAAGGAATGCGTTTCCGGGAGATTATTTTCAAACATGCAATATTTGCAAATTGCTGCTGCACGTTACCATTCCGCGTTATTCGTGGTACGCCCTATTCTATTTACAAATGCGTAGCAACACACAACACTCCAGTTGCAGCATTTTCATTCAATGCACTTTTCTATGGACGCATGTACCCAGGAGTAGGTACTAGTTAGCTGAAAGCTTGATCAACATTGCCAGAGTAGGTTTTATAGTAAATGATTACCAAATACCGCAGAAATAGTTATGGGAAACAACGCTTAGGTGCAGGTTGCTAGAAGACACTTTGGTTCATAACATTCAGTTATGTAGTTAAGTGACAATTTTCAGAACGTTAAAAATACGATTTTGGTTCTGTACCAGAATAATACATTCATGTTTTCGCCCAGGAAAATTTTTCGTTACGTTATAGTCAGGTTTCGTATCGTTTACTTGTATTCGTCAACGTTGAATTGAGTTGAGTAGATCCCAATCGTGCTGTGCAAGAGAACAATAACGTTGTGTAGTAATTTGCTGCGTTTTGCCCTTTCGAAAATGGGAAAACTTGAGTTTCCTCCACTTTTAATTCACACAACAGGAAAACCCACGACTTCCAATCGCGAACTAAACGAAATCACATCCGGCGACACGCAGAGTAATCCTCAGCAAATCCCCAGAGTACCACAACACCCGAGCAATTTCAACCCTCGACGTAAATGGAACGCGGCGGCAATTTTCCGACGTCTTCCCGGCTCTTCAGGAAAACTCCCTTTTGACAGGTGTCGCCTCTGGCGGCGGAAAAGACTCTCACACGCTCCGCGTCCGCCTTCCCGAGTTTCCCTTCAGTCGGCTCTTCGAGTGTCAAGTGTTCAGCCCTACCGGTAAAAACGCGACCGCTCTGCCCAAACTCTCATCGTAAGTTTACTCCAATATCCGTCGATTTTGCCCAAAATCTGCACTGAACTCTCGTTAAAACTCACACAATTTCTCACTGTTTTACACCGTAACACGTTGTGTAATTCAATAAATTAAATATGTAAATAAACATAGCAATTTGTGAACGTATTGATGCTCACATTGTGCATCAAATCCCCAACACCAAACACTTCTTTTTCAGTGAACTTGCCAGTCACAAATGTTGTGTCGTTAAAATTTCAATCTTTCCAGAATTGACAACATCGTCGGAATGGGGAAAGATTTTGATCTCTTCCAGTCACATTTCATCAAACCTCCCACGTTTCAGTCCTACCTCAACGCTTCTCAAATTCTTCACGAACTGAAATTTCCTCTATTTCAGTACTCAAAACTCACGAGCCGACTTTAAATTGATGACGTTTTCAGTTCAAACGTTGGTTTTTAAATATTAATTCTGGCGCGACTGATGTTCCGATCGAGCACTTACTGATAGGCAAATTTTCGTACAAGCTGCCTGTAAACTTCGTCTGACGTTTGCCGTTTCCCGTGATGTGAAAATACGCGCCACTGGAGTGACACTGCACTGAACACCTACTTAACAATTTCTCTTTCCCTGAGGTGTTTGGCCCACTGTGTCAATTGTTTTTTCTCTTTGTAGTTCACTGAACTCAGCTAGGGAACGTACGCAGATGATTCAAATCACTGTATTTAAAACTTGAGTGAAATATACGATTACACGAACCACACAATGTATTTTAGACAGATCAAGCCTGAAAAATGCTGCTCACACCTTCTTCAGAGAAAGTTTCTGGACATTCCCGGGGTTTTCACAAATTTTCCTAATCAAATATCCGAGTTTATTGCCTATCAAACTTCGTTGGGGGAATTAGAACTCTATTCGTACCACAGGCTAAATTTGAAGCGGGACCTTCCTCTCTTCTTTAGTGAATTACCAAGCGTAATGACGAACACACACATTCACAGATGGGTTGCTACGTGCGCGGTTGCTACGTACCAGATATTTCAATCAGTTTATATGAACCTGGTAATCTTTAGCTATGAGTTCTTTGTAGAAAGTGGAGGCACTTGATGTACTGGAATGTATTGAGTTGCTCCGGCTTATCCCAGAATCAGTGCACGTTTAGTACACAAGACGGTCAACACGAGTTCTTGAATGGGTTTGCATTTACCGCTTTAAAACTACCGGGTGAAGACTGAGAAATACTAATAGTTGAAACAGCATGGCTTACAGTCTAGAATTTTAGTGGGTGCTATAATGACCACCATTAAACTTGCATCGTACAGGTAGTTTGTTGAAATGCCCCCCTGATTTTTTGGGGACGCAATCGTTTGGGCGAGGGTCATAAGAAAAAGTAGCGTCAACCAAATTAAGTTTTGTTAACTTATAGTGCAGCTCTCGTCAGTAGTCTACAGAGAGACTTTGCACCGCTTTTCTACCACCCACTAGTCTAAATCGTTAAAGAGGCTTTAAAAAAAGTTGTGTTATGAAATAACATACTAGTACTTAGACGCCCTATGTTGACTAGGATGCTGAACATAAAATTTCATGTATTTTGATTCAAAGAGTCGACATCTAGGAGTGCTACCAACTAACTGCTTTATGACCGTTCTTGAGACCTCACTGCGAAGGTAGCATATTGGACAGCCAGTAAGATTTTCGGGAGAACGCCAGGATTTATAACACGAAATATGCCAAAATTGATTTTTGTCAATATTGTTGACAACTTATTGAACTTCTCTCGTTATTTTCCCAATTTTGTGTTACTTTTCAATAGCTTCGACCTGTCGACACATTTTTAGGCAAAACAGCTGTTGCGGCAAAAAAATATTTTGTGTTTTTATCACTATGATAGGTAATGTAAGTTTGCTCATACCTTGTTGATCATCAGGCTGAATATAAAGTTTGAGGTTGAGTTCAGTAGTTCTTTCAACCGCACATACCACCCTCTCAAATGATGTTTCCCTGATCCAGAAGCCTTGGGCGCGTAAAGATCTGAAGAATAGGTACTGGGAAATAGCTCTTTATTGCCAACATCTATCGGTGGTAGGTGACATCATTCATTCAGAGTAGACATTCTCTTAAGCTAACTAAATCATCACCCGTAATGGCCATCTTGAAACTACCTTCAACGATCGACCGGTCGACTTGCGGCTTCTCGACAGTTAAAACTGCCTAAAAATAGCAAACGAAAACAAAAAGGACGAGATGAACTGCTTCTACCGTACTCCCGCAAAACTGGCAACAGACAGACTCATACACTTACACACACACCACGCGGCGAAATAAGGTTCTTTCGACTCAAATGGCCTCAGAACTTAACGATCTGAAGAAAACTCAACTTTCCTCTTTGGGCAGCGGGAAGTAATTATTTGACAAGGGGAATTTCAACAGTAAGAAAAACGCGGAGTAACGACAATTCAAGTAGTTTTCACGATATCAATGTTTAACTATAAAAAGAACTGCACTATTCATGAAGGGGAGAAAAATTGTATGATCCTTCATACCGGAAATATTTTTCTTTTGTTGAAAACAAACCAAAGAACAATAAAGTACAGTAGACGAGAAGGATTCTAATGAAATTCCCCAGAACGGAAACTCCGAAGCGTTCCTCTGTTATCTACTCAACTTCCGATGGGGAGAAAATGAGGTCCAAGTTCGTAAAAGTGAGGAGAACGCGAAAACCACGAACTTATAAGTGGAGTTATTTCTCGAGTTTCTCAGTTTATTCACGAACGAGATGGGGAAAAAAAAGGTGCTGGGGAAATTCGAAGAGAGCTACAATCGACTAGTTCCACTCACGGTAGAGCTCCAAAGTTAGGGCGCTTTTCATTTCAGGTGCAATCGACGTATTGCGCAAATATTAGTTTTGGTCGGTGGAAGTCAACAAGGGGGGAAGCGTCGATAGAGAATGGTTCTCAGGTCGCAGAATTAGCAGGGGCCGAGAAGATGGAATAAAGACACCTTCTGAACGCTGATGCCTCGCGGCAACAGGGTCTCTCTTGACATCTCAAAAAATGTTACTTCCACTCATTAAATACGTCGTATGTGACATATTTAATCAGCCTATCAACTTGGAAGTTACCAATACAGTAGAAAATGTGTGGTGCGACGCTTCACACAACTTTCCAGAGCGTTAGTTACTAATCCTATCTATTTCTAACTACGGAACCTGGTTCTATCCTGGTTCTGGTTCCTGTTCTATCTATTGGAACCTGGTAAAACAACACGTCACGATTTACATGGAAAGTGGTAGCGCTCCAAGTCCTCGAATTTAGAGAGGTACTCCTGCTTATGATCATTATCGAACAATCACTGCAATTATGCTAGGTGATAAACTACGGTGGTTCAGATTCTGTTCAATAATTAATTGTGCTGCTACCTCCAGTGCCCACGAATTTTATGTTTTTGTTGTGTTATTCGGAACTGTTCGTACAAAATATTTAATGAAACTCGTTGACCCGTTTTTGAGAAACAATTGGTGTTTTGTTCACTTTTTGGTGGTTTGCTCACATCATACACTTTGGCACCGAGTGGTTTCGTAACCTTCCTTCCTACTACGTAGTGCAAGGAAGAAATAAAAAAACAACAACGACGACTACCACGTTTTGTTTCTGGCTGCTATACCTATCGCCCTTGTTAACCGACAAATTATTGGAAAATGACATTGATCTTCAACTTTTTTGGATAACGATTAAATTTCAGAAGCGCTTGTATCTAATGAGAATCTATATTTTGTTTTAACTAACAGTTCCATGTTAATGCATTAAACTGAATTACAGCCCCTTTATATGAAGTCATCGAGTTTACAGGAGTTGTGGGAAGTTCTGTGATTCCTCGCACCAAATGTTTGGTTGATCAACTTGCCCTAACCAATACCGGAGCTTGAGTGGTGATTAACTCGCAATCGGTTAAACTGACTAACTACCATTCATGTAACAGCCCCAAGCCGATAATCCGACGTTCGACCTCCTGTACCTCATAAAAGCTATCGTATCACAGCAAAAGGTTTTTAGCCTCAGTAGGCCTCAACAGGTCGGAAGAAAACCCGACTTTTTTTAACACGATTACAATACTTTCCTTTCCCTTTGGGTAGCAGAAAGTAAAAATTACCAAACACGAACCGTTCCACCGTCGCGAGAAACTGACGACTGAGAAACAGCACGGGAAGTTTACATTACATACAGCTGGTTTACTTTTACATTGAACGAGTATTGAAACTTCTTCGTGGCATGAGTAAGAGCAGCACAATACATCTTGGAGCCCTAAGCGTCACCAGGTTTTAAGTAGAATGATGTTATAAATGGATGAAAAACAGATTTGATAAATCACTAGAGTGAGGAAATCCGCTGAATGCACCCGATAAGGTTTGATACATTTTGGTCCAATGATGGAAGCTTCTCATGATTCTTATCCTTTAACCTCAATAAAAAATCCTACATAGTTGACACAAACGTTTGTTTTCGCACCCTTCGTTTATAAAGTGAAACAAAGGCACTTTTCACTAAATACGGTAAACTCCGACTGTCGATGGGCCCTGATTATGAAGGGATAGTGATTGACGATACATTTTGAAGAAACGCCCTTCCGAATCCGCAGATTGAATCCAGTATTTGTTGAGTTGAAGGAAATTGCGTGACGTTCGACATCAGATATTTCGTCAGATAGTTCATCAACGATTTGACATAAAGAAATCATCGCCCTCGAGACTATTCTTGTGCTGACACGTCCTTTTGAGGTCGTTACGGACTAATTACCAGAAATGTAAGACACCCCCCCCCCACCACCACCAACCCGGACACTTCCACCGAATTACCTTATCGATCCGAGGGAAACTTGAAAAACCCCTAAATGGACAACCGTAACGAGAATAAGCAACTTCGTAATGGCTGGTAAGGCTGAAGGTGTCTCTTGGCATCGATCAACGTGGCACACTTGTTGTTTGGCTCCCCCCCCCCCCCACAACCGTCACACTATTCCTGACCCGATGAAAAGTCGATAGGGTTTTGTCACACAAGTTGCTCAGGTGGACGTTTAAACTCTGACGTCAACTCTCACTCAGCGGGTCTCAAATCGTTACTCAGTCTTAAATGTCAAAGTGGTAACTGAAGTTTGGTCGATTTCCCGGCATTTTTATCAAGTTAGAAAAGGGAATTGAGTAAATGGCAGTGTTCCTCAGACCTTTACGCTGCGAAGGCTTCTGAAACCCCCGTCTAAGAAAGTGTGGTTACGTCTATGAACATGGTTGAGAGCTGAACTTTTATATTCAAGCCTCACACCAGCCCTGGACGCCATTATACGGCTACCAGCAAAATCGGTTCAGAGCTCTAGTGATCATGGTAATCAAACACCAAACATTTCCCCTTACACAGATGTAGCAGTTTTGTTTTCATTTTCAGTGTGGATAAATCCGAATAGGAAAAAAATGATGTGGACTTTTCATCTCTTGAAAGATGAGGAGAATAGCATAAACAGTAACCATATATTTAGACGAAAAGCGATTTCAGTGCAGTTTTTGCTTTTCCTTGCCCTAAAGCCCTGAAAAATTGGGCTAAGAGTGTTTTATTACCTGTACGCCATTCTTAACAGATGTCCGTCTCTCAGTCTGATATGAAAGTGTGTCTAATAAGTTTTCGGTCAAATACTGAAAGTTAATTTCTCAACGCGGCCGCTTCATTTTTTCTCGACAGGAGAAACATTACAAACCGTTATTATTACCTTGGAATATAAACTGAACAGGGGAATAAACTGAAGAGCTGAACGAAGCCTAGAAGCACACTCCTCTGAGAGAATTTACTTTGAGGATCATTCGGCGTTGGATTCACTGTACTGTAGAAGTTATTGTGCATAATTGAAACCTTTTTGGAAGTAAAAAATTGAAATTTGCCATCTTCAGGTATATTACTTCTACTTTGGAATTGAACAGTAGAATTAAATGGGACATTACTTCAGAAAGCTCTTTTTGAAGTCAACGAGGCAGTACTTCTGACTGGTTACGTCAGGGGTCATTTCAACCCTGGCTAACCCCAATCTTTAATTCTGATCTTCTGATTCAAATCGCGTTCTTTCGAATAAATACTGTTATGACTCAGACCAAATCCGTTAAGCCTGATGACGTAATTTTTGACGCCGTCATATCCAACTGTCCCAAGTTCGATTCAAGGCCTTCAAATTCGAGGTAGTTAGTTTCATTCTACTCGCTACCTCAGTTCCACTTGCATAGCGTGGGGGTAAGCTACTCTTTTAATTGAATTTCTATTCAAAGGACACTCGAGGGGACTGCGGGAATCCACTTGAGGGTCAACCTCTCTCGGAACTCCTCTCCACACCCTCGGAACTCGTCATTGAAATTGATGGAATTCCAGTTGCATTCCAAAGAGATCACCCTTCAGCCAATGGGATGTCGTTCTCGGGTGTCTTCCTCAAAATTCAATCAACTTCGGAACAATCCTACATTTCAATGTTCTGAAGCTGTTGTTTAGTTTAGATTCTACTTGTTAATGCAAATGAGTACTAGGCTTGTTATAGAGGCTACTTGTTGACAATTATTTACGACCTGTTAACCGATTTTAATCGTAGAAGTAAGCGTAGCAGTCCGACACGTTCTTTAGGCTATTCATTCTCCATTATTACATTCCTTAGTGCCAAGGAGTGGGAAGAAAAGTTATGTGATCGGCCGAAAGAATAGCATTTGTCTTCGGATCTTAACGATTCAAGGGTTTAAGAGCTTCCGAGTCCGAAAAACGCTGTTTGTCAGGACAATTTTTTTACAACACCTCCCCCCTCAAAATGTCATACTTTACGTTTCATGGCATGGGGTCCACCGTCCGGACCGTTTTATGAATTAAAAACCACATTCTTTCACAAAAATCCCATTTGGTATCTGAATGTGCCCCTTGCTCGGCAATCTGATCGGACGAAGCCCATAGTTGTTATTTGCAAAAAATGGTTTACAAAAAATTTGCCGGAAACGAAATTTTGGCAGTTTTATTGCATTTACGTCGTGTTTTAAATCGTTTCATAGCTATTTTTTGATGTTTTAAATTTCCGAACTATTGCTACTATACTCGTATATCTCCAATTAAACTAATTGACGATCCAATCGATTACCTACATCTTGGTCACTCAATGAAGGACTCGTGGCATAAGTAGCAGTAGGTCAATAAATGCCGGAACTTTAATCGCTACCGGTTTCTACACAAAATGGGAAGTAATGTTTCACCGAGTTCATATGAATGAGTGAAAAATAGGAATGGGTCAGTAGCATCCATAAAAGACATAGAAATCGCTGAGAGCATATGGAGCTGAGGAGAGTTGTGTGATGCGTTGAGAAAATACTGTGTCTGAAAATATTAAATATCTTGTATGAAGCATCACACTGTATTCCAACACCCATTAAGTGTTCATACATTAGTATGAACCCCACAATTCAACTCCTAATTGTCTCAAATACTCTCAAATTACCTCATTTCCCGTCATTTTTGTTAGCTTACTTCCCCACCTACTTTCTTCCTAATTATGCAGTTATTCTCTTCCATCACTAGTCACGAGCTGTGAATTCAATGAAAATCATTGATGCCGTTTTTCAGAAAATACGAAGACTGAGAATTCCACTTCAGGTGTATTTTGGATTACGTTTCCGTTCAACGGAGAGTTACAGAAATCGTTGCGTTTTTATTTTTCAAGGGATTTCAACTCAATTTGATGAGCGATCCGAGGACCCTGAATGGCCCGTTAACCGTTGTAGAAGTCTGTTGTGTTCAAAGCTTCTACAGTTGAACACCTCCAACGCTAGAGTTGGATCGAAGTTGGCCAGCTGTCATTCCCCCCCCCCCCCTGCCAAATAAATGACAGGGCAATGTCACCGACTGCACGGCGAGGTCCTTCATCCAATTGCTATAATCGAGTTGGCTAATAAAAAATTAATTTTGCAACAGTTGAACATTCTTTAAGAAACAATAATACAAAAAGCTTTTACACAACAAACACGAGCTGAGCTCACGACCTTATTTCCCGCTACAGCAAATAACTGAGTCCCCCTTCCATTACTGGATTATATCGTTCGAAGGTCATAAAAGATTAAAATAAAGACTGAAGCTAATATCTCGACGTATTATTTAGTGTTCCGCTCGCCTCTCGCAAGCGTCACTTCAGGTTCTCACTGTTCCTTCAGAGCGGCAATATTGTTAACTCAGGCGATAAATATCCCAACGACTTGCCACATCTGCGGAACCCTCTTCCTTCTTTCATCAATTCCCAATTTGGCGGCGGATTTACACCTCCAACGCTGTTCAGGTCGTGGCAAATGAAGGCGACGAGGTCAATTGCCGTTAGTCACTGATTGACATGAGCAGCACCTAATACTGTCAACTAATCGAGTAGCCAACGGTGCTAACGTCAATGCCAAAGTGCGAGTGGGCAGTGTTTCTCGAATTTATTCGGTATTTGTTAGCAAATTTTGAGAAAAGCCATCATTTACGGCATTTATGGTGCAAAGTACGGATTAAATCATTTTCCGATCTATCTTGGTTCTTATCTCTGTTTAACGAATATTCACAGAAATAGTTCTGGAGCACAAAATGCACGTATGTAGGTGTATGCGTTTACTGTAAAAGCGTGACATGTGCCACATTTTGATTGACATCTCTGTTCATTAATGGGATGTATAGTGATTGGCTGGTTGGAAAACTTCGGTTGGTCTGCTCAATAAACACCGTCTTAGCAATTTTTCCGAAAAGTTAGAAAAACTTGGTTTCGCTTCGTATGTTCATATCTTCATGCACTGAATTATCAAAGAGATATACAGAAGTTTGTTAATGATTAGTTGGAGATCATTTAACTGCTTAATCAACCTCGTTAGAGCCGTTTACGACCAAAATGGGAATCACACTCAGCTCAACTTTTTTTGCACGATTGCAATACTTTTCTTACGGTGTGGGCTGCGGAAAGATGGCATGGCAACATGATTGCAGGACAATGACCAGACGTTTTGAGAAGATTCAGTTCATTTATTTATTACTTAGTTCGGCTAATCAGAATAGCAAGATATCATTGAAGAAATTGGCCTCGCTACGCACGTTTCTCTTGCACTGCTGGTTCGATCAATGATGAAACACCATCTCGTTTTTGGACTTTTCAACTGTTCTCGTTATGAAAAACTCTCATCGAAACTCTCTTCGCTTTTACAATTACCATTTCCCCTTGTCCAACCAACTTCCACTCAATTGAACCATAAAATATGAAAAATAACGACGTCTGCTGATTATGTCACAATCGTTGTTTTGTGATGGTTTCATCGATTTATTGGTCAAGAGAGAGAGGGAGGCGAAGGGAGAAAAAAAAACTTTCTGGAGGAACAAGTTCTGGCCCATTTTCTATACAGAGGGAGAGGAAGCGCTTTCGTTGATGTCCCTCATAATTACGGCGACTCATGCATTTTTCAAAAGGCCATAAATTTCCGGTCGAACTCGGAGGCGGAGAAAAAGCCTTCTCCCGCTGACCAGAAAATCTTTATCGCTGTGGAACTAATTAGCGTTTGAAAGGAAGAATAGGGAAGGGTTGAGTGTTGGTTGGTTGCGGTGTGAAGCGAGATGGATGGGAGAGGGAGGGGGGCCTTACAAGGGCCTTGTCCAACTAACAAGGAAAATGAAGGGTTCAGGGTATGCTTGGAAAACCATCGAGCTAAGCAAACAAGTCTTTGGTAGGCAAAAACTGCTAAGAAAGGAGCACCGGATCTAAAGCAGCGAGTTCTCAACATGCACCAACAAAGATGAACGTTGAGCCTAGAAAAATAAGGGGTTTTGTATTTTTCGCAGCACCAAGGCAGAAGTGAAATGTGATGTCACACGCTGATATTATTGTATCACAATAGAGAGTAATACAAACCGATCGGTAATGTAATAAAACTATCATAATTTTACGTCTTTGTACTTCTTTATATCGTAAATTGTCATAAACAAGGATTTGGCTGAGAACTGTACGATATTTTATAATATATCTCTTAGAGAGACAGTTCATAGTGTGGAATTTAGAGTGTACCTCTCAACAGACATAACAGCTCACCCTTTGTAAGACTATTTATAGTAATGTACCGGGACGACCCGAACTCTTTGAGTAAACCAAGGCTCGTCCGGGGATTTTTTCTGACTAGGCATCAAACGTCCTGATTTACTCGAAACTTAGGTGTCAGCAGTCGGAACGGACATGTCTCGTCGTAGAGTCGTACTGTCACCCGCGCTCGCGTTCGCTTCCACCCAGTTCCCAGTTTGTGGTGGTAAATCTTCTCCGAACTGTAATTGCGAATCAAACTACGTGTTTCAATCACATTCGGTCGTGATCGCTCATACTTCCCTTGTACACTCCGTACTATATCGTAACATTGGCGCCCAACGTAAAAAAGGAAAAGTTGGAAATGAGTTCGGGTGATCCTGTACAATAATAAGGCAACTTCCTTAATAAAAGCCGACTCCTACTTTCGTCTTCAACACTTGCCGGCAGAAGTTCCTCGGGGCGGTTCCAATAAGCAAGAACTCGTTCCGTTCCTTTGTCACTGCTGGTTACGATCGTGTCCATAACAGTAGAAGCAAGGTGAAAAACTCGATGTATACCACGAGGAGAGGGTTTTAAGCAGCTGTGAAGAATCTTGACCCCTCGTTCGAACACTTGGCTCACCGCGATATATGGACACCAAGCATCATTGCTCCAGGAACCAGACGATGTGGAACATCCATTCTGCCCAATGCCAATGGCAGTTCGTGGCAAGTAAGCCGCTGATTATATCTCTTTCCGTTGTAGATAGAACCACTCCACCGTGCAGTACCCACGACTGGAGATACGAACTGGGCAACTTGCGAATGGTGTTACTGCGGAGAATGCCTAGCTGACAAATCAAGCCCTCGAATATTCTCAGCTGATGGACATCTGATATTAATCTCCACATCCGTTCTCCGTTCTGTTGTCTTTAGCATCTTGGTTCAGCCTTCCTCTAGGACAAACCGTTCTCCTTCTCCGATGCGTTCACATTTAACTCCTAATTATCTCAAATACTCTCATAAGCCGAATTAGCTGGGTCATTTACCTCCAAAATGTCCACACTAGCCCTAACAGAAAGTCATTGTTTTCCCAAACACCTACGTTCACAAGCTCTTCTGTTACCTATGGAAAACTCACATCTTCAGTTATTTCTCATTGACTACAGATTTCCCCCTGCCCTGGGCTTCCCCGTCTATCTTTTTCTGCCCTTCAATTTTAGATTTCCCTTCTCAACGGACAGCTCCAAGTCAGCCGTCCTTCAGTTCTCCTGATACAGTCGTCTTCCAGTTCCCCCAACTCTCTCTCTCTCTCTCTCTCTCGCTCTGTGCCTCTTCCTACACTTAGTATTTCACAATCAGTTTCACATACATTGAGAGTATGTCATAATCAACCGGATGTCGCTATTCTGTCAAGTGTAATACAGTCCGCACACGCTCACCACATTATTTTATTTCTCAGTTTCAAGACTCGTGTGCCCAACAACGTCATTTCCCATACTTTTAGTCAACTTTGTACGTTCAAGATAGTGTTGTTAGCTGAATACCTTCCGAAAACATGTCAGCAAAGTCTTTCTATTGTGGTGGAAGAATAATTCATGAGTTCTTTACAAGATCCACGACACGGCACGAAAGCGTTATGGTAATTGACTCCATTTCCATCATCGGTAAATCAATACGATTGATGGTTAAGAGGGTGAAACACTTTGTTGAGTTAACTCAAACTGATTTTTGTCTGGTAAAACGGTTTGGACGGACTGTCGTAAGTGCCTTCGTTAACAGACTGCTTTGGAACTTCGATTCTCATGATGAGATAACCGAGGCTTATGAATAACCCAATGTCTAGGGAGGGAATTGAAGAACTCATAGCCTGCTGAAGACAAGTTCCGGATAATGGAGGAATCGCTCCGTCTCCAGTAGTTGCTTTTGATTCTCCATAAATATTTATGGGTTAAAGGAGTGGGGAGGGGCGCTTTACTGTCACCGTTTCTGGAGAAGAGACCTCCCTCTCGACGCTGTGTGCGATCTCATTTCGTTCTCACCAATTTCACTCGTCGCTTACCGAGCCGTGAAAAACAAATATTCGCTATTCAGACAATAAACTTCTGCCGTTCTGCAACGGCGCAACCCTCTTTGCTGTATAAACTTTGTTGTCTCGGTTGAAATGGAAATCTTATTAGCTCTAAAATCCTTCTGGGGGGAAATCAAATAACCGAACCTGGATCACCCACTCGGGTCTGGTTACCGTTGAAATTGTAGGGAAAACACGTGGAAATGGAAATGAATCGAGTAAGAGCAGGTTCTCGATCTCAACGCTCCTAAAATGCTTTTCCCATGCAAGGACTCACTTCCTCGAGCTCATGCAGACTTTTGCGTCCCGAGAGTTATCAAGCATGACAAAACAATTACTACCAGATGAATTGAGTTTTTTATCTAAATGATTATTTATGGAGACTATAGAAACATACGTGCAGCACATTTACCAAGGGTTATAATAGTGTTAGTGGTCAGCATAAAATACTTCGTAACGTCCTTATTCCTACGGAGCAGGAAGACAAGTTACGTGATATCGTTTTTAACATTTTTCTTCAGAACATCGTTGCAAAGTCTTCTGCCTGTGAAAAACGCCATTTGATAAAATCGATTAAGTCAGCTACCTGTATCTCCAGCGGTCCTCCGGTGCTACCAGATGGTGTTAGCATCCCCGCTCTTGGTGTCATTGGCGACATCTAGTAAGCGTTCGACCAGTGGATAGGCCTCTCTCCTGTTATCCTGCATGAATAGGGAGTGAATTCTGAAAAATAGTGCTCGTTGGCTTTCTGCTGTTCTATCTGGATTACAGCATAATGAAGGTTTCGTCATTGCCAAGTCTCAGGCCGCAGCTAAAAGCATCCTCGAGATGTGGTGGTACAATAGATTCCAATTTCTTGTCCACTGCGTATGCCGTGGTAATTAACGTAATTGCCAAATCTAATCTATGAGCTGGTTTTTGTGAGATTCACCGACAGGTAAACAAGTCTCGGTACAATGGTCTCCCTGTTGTACCGACTTGGTTAGATTTTCTACATAGTCCGTAGTGCATACATTTACACTCCAGTCCAACACGAATAACTGGGGTTTCCGTGTTTATCTGCTCCTCATTGTGCTCACGGCATCATTTCACATTTAAAGATGGTTTTGCCTAGCCTTTATGAAGTTGTAAGGTTGCCTGCTACATCGATCCTACAACTTCCTGTCACATAGTTGCAGGTAGTCGGTACTTTAATTGATGTTGCTGAACGAATCCGATGGCCATGTGAAGTGCAGCAAGTAGAGAGCTGGTTAGTTGTCATTTGAGGGATGCAATTCTGGTGGAGAGAGAGAGAGAGAGAGAGAGAGAGAGAGAGAGAGAGAGAGAGAGAGAGAGAGAGAGAGAGAGACAGTCTGACGAACCCACAGTGATTCTTCAGGTTGATGTCGAGAAGCGCAAATATGCCAGGAAGGATCTTCTCATGGACAGACCTCGATATCTGCCTCCACTCCATGTGCTTCTGAGTTAATAGAGTGAAGGTATCAAGGTTTGTAGCATTGGCCCTGTAGGGTCGTGGGATGCAAGAAGTGGAGGAGATGCAAACTCTTGTTTTGTGAACAGGTGTGCGTGTTGAAGGTGTCGGCAGGTGTGTATGTTTAGTTCATATTTTCACTTGTGGGCGTTTTATTAGGGGATTTCCTATTCTTCTTTCTTCCTACCTCTCAATCCTTGCATAGCTAGTGCTGGAGTACACATACATCTTGAAGTTGCGGTTTGTCATCATGTTTTCGTTATCGATCCATAAAATTCAAATATTTCAAAATTATGATACATTTCTTTAAACGCCTTTATGCTAATAATTAAATGTTTATTGTTGGCAGTATTAATTCATATGAATTCATTGGTAGGCGTGTCAATATGACATATAACGATGTTGTAAAAAGAAATTTGATGAAAAATTCGCCGGGTTTGTTGGCTGCCATTGAATAATTATTCAATTTTGTGATACGAGTTATCGATGATTAACATTTAATTAGGATAATTAGGAAAAAGATTTTCCAACAAAGTCGTGCACCGCTCATTCGACGGTTGGATTTCCACGGCCATTGCTATTATTCTGTTTAATTCCTTTCAAAGAGGTATTGTCGCTAGCGACATTCTAACCATAACTATAAACAAAATTAAATTACCCGTAACTCATTTCCATCTTTGAAAATACCGGAAAATCCCCTCCATAAACGTCGACAGACGTAATTTCGTCAGTCAAACAATTACCTTAAAAGAGGGGGAATCCGGTAGTGACCCAGAGGAGTCAGGAAACGTTGGTCGTTTGAAGAGAAAATTAATATTTTTCCCCCTCAACTGAAAAGGGGTTCCTCGATTAGCGCTTAATTGAACCGTCAGTTGAATCTCATTCTTCTCTCTTCCCACTTCATTCGTAACGAATAATCAGCTTTTGCAATATTTTCGGAACGCGAATCTCAGCACGTCACATGACATCACATTTGTCGACACGTCGTGACACACATCTGTGACGTCACATTTGTACAGATAATTTGTCTAAAAAAACTCCTTCGCACAGTTCGTCTAGCACGTAATGTCTAGTCTGTTCAATTTACAATACTACTGTTGGAGGGACTTATCTGTCAATCAGAATGTAAAAACGCATCCCCTCGCCACATTTCCGGCCGGCACATGGAAAATCGACGACCCCGATTATGTATTGTGTTTTCTTCTGTGGACGCGATTGAGAGAAAACGGTTGAACCCAATTATCCCCAAATTTAATATTGACCATGCAGGTTACCATGGAACGTAAAAATGAAAGCGTGAGCAAAACCGGCCCGAAACCATCAAACATTTTCCCCCTAAAACGGCTAAAACGACTTGGATTACGCTTCGCATTATTTTAATTTTACGAAATTCTTTGCTCAACTCGGTAATTTATCATAAAATGGTATCACCGAAATGAATGGTGGTCAATCTCTATCAGTTCTTGCGACACGCAACGGGTTTCCCAAACAATGAGACATAAACAAATTTGTGAGAAGCGAGAAGGGTGGCGAATATTCAAAACTGAAAGTTCGCGCATTCAACACTCATCAGGTCGGGTTACCTCGTTGAGCTGCACGAACTATAAACCAACTCGCGTGACCTTTTCATAACGTGATATGCATTTGTGTGACTAACTGCTGTTCTCCTATACAATACCAACGTCAAGTTTTGTGCCGATTAGGCGGAAACTAACAACTATAGTCCCCCGTTTGAAACAATAGTCAACTAACGCGATTCAATCTGCCTATTGAACCTCCAACCTCCATTTTGAGATTCCCTTTTAGCTTCAGACTGTCTATCAATTGTCTCTTTCCTCCTTCCCAACAATCTGCCGAGGCAATTCACGCAGGAGCGTCCTAAAGCCTTCTCTTTGACTTCGCCAATTCTCCTCCTTTGGCGACCAACGTTCGAGACATGTAGATCCAATTTCAATCGTGAAAGGTGAAATACAATATCCTCCTGAACGTTATACAGATCGTATGTCACGTTGACAAAACAACAAACCCAATCACAAATGCCATAGCCTGCCCTTTCGCCACCTTTAATCCACACTTATTACTTTCCACAAACCGACACGACGTTTCTTACCCAGATATACAGCCAGCGATTTTTTGAGACACATTTAATCCATTTTCCATTTCACTTCAATTTATTATATTTATTTTAACCCCTTTTATGTACACCTGGTTGAAACTCAGCCACGCACATACTCAACGTTCCTCAACGCTTAGAAATTTATTGGTATTCCCCGACTTAATTCACGCCTATTATTGAGTATCCACTGCAGGTAATGTATGAGGCTGTAAACACTACTTTTTTGGCGGAATATTCATGTTTATTGTTCTGCAATTATAGGAAACAAAACCCTACGAAAACATTTGCTCAAAGAAATGACATTTTGAATTGTGTTATATATCGCTAATTAAATAGTTAACACTCTGAAGGTAGCTCATTGAACTACTAATACAATTGTTTTGTGACCGCCAATGACTGTAATGCCAATGCATTACAATTGATTTTTTGAGAGTTTGGATAACTGTCCAGCTCTTATCTTTTTCTTCCAAACAAAAATTTCATGTTTCACACCGGTTGTTTAGAGTTGCTCAAACACAAAATGTATTGAAAATCGTTTGAGCCATTTCTAATAAAAACCTGTAATAGTAAGGAAAGTTATATAACCAGAGGAAGTTTTGAGAATGGAAACCCACCATTCGGGAAAAATGTACAGTGTGTGTGTGTGTGTGTGTGTGTGTACATGACACTATCCTCATGTATAAGGCCATCTATCTAGGTGTGGTTGGCTACTGCCCCGTTGTCTTGGGTAGCAAACTAACAGTCAATCAAAAGAGAGTATTGGCCCAATCCCAGAGAGCTGCGCTTCTGTGGATCACCAAGGCCTACAAGACCGTATCAACAGGCTGTATCCAGGTGATTACTGATCAGTTACCAGTTGATTTGGCCGTTGAGTGCATGGTTGACAAGTGGAGAGCGAAACGGGAGCTTCCCTCGCTTTGGGCTGAACTCCATGCGGATCTCACCACAGAACAGAAACTTGCCGCCATTGACGAATGGGCGATAGAGAAATGGCAAGCGAGATGGGAATCCTCGTCAAAGGGACATGATACGTATCAGTTCTTCCCCAACATCCTTGAACATCTTTCAAGAAAATGGGTTGAGCCAGACCATTGGACGAGCCAGTTCCTCACGGGACATGGTGACTTCAATGCGCGGCTCCACTTCTTTTCTCTGAAAGACACTCCGTCATGCACGTCTTGTGTCTCCAGTGCGGAGGAAACAAGAAACCACGAGCTGCTCCACTGTAGTTTTTACAAGAGCGTGCGACGGTTGTTAGGAGGGCACACGAACTTAGCAGCATTGACTGCTACAAAGCACGCCTATAACCATTTCGCAGAGTTTGCAAAGAAGGTGATGGCTAAGAAACGTGGTCATAGTTGATCTGTCCTTTTGAAACTTGCCACTCAAGTACATACTTAGATCAGGTGGGAAACCAGATTAAGAACTCCTCCCCGATGGTACGGGATTCCTGAGGTGGTCACCTCCGCACGGTCACACACGGACAACAGCTCTCTACTGGGAGACTGGCTAACGACCAAACAGGTCTGAGTTCGGTGGACGCTGCAGAGGCCAGCCTCTTGCATATTAGCGCAACTTCCATGACTGATATAACCCTCGTCGAGGGTTTAGGTACAGTCATCAAATAAGGAAACAGACCTGTTGTGAATACTCGCTGTCGTCCCTGTGGTAACCTGTTTGAGTCGCTGAATCATGTGGTACAGGTCATAGCCGGCCAAGCGTCAAGCGTCATAACGCCGTCTGCAAGCAGGTCGCTGGTGAATTTTCATCTGACGGCTGGAGAGTGGAGTGAGAGCGGCACTACTGGGTTGTCTCTGGAGAAGGGCTGAAGCCTGACATCGTCGCCGTCGATCCCAACCAGCCTGGAGTGGTCCTGGATGTCCAGGTAGTATCTGGCAGCCGGGATCTTGCGCTAACTAGGCAAGCCGAAAAGCGCAAATACGACAGGACAGATCTTGGACTCGGGTCGGAAGCTCGTGGAGTGTAGGCATGTAGCATCAGGGTTGCAGCATTGACCATGTTCTGGAGTGGATTGTGGTGCAAGAATAGTGCTGAGGAGATACGTCGGCTGGGTGTGTCAGCAGGCGTTCTTTGCAGTATCACCACCCACTGTTGCTCGGGTCGTACCTTAACTGGTGGTCGCTCTATCGTGGAACATCCTCTTATCCTTCTTCCTCTTTCCTTCCCCATCCCAATCCTTCTATCCCTACAGCCCGTGTAGGGTAGTATGGGCGCCCTGCCCATTTCCTTACTTATTAGTTATTAAGTGGCTCCTTTTTGGGCGCCACCGTCCCATTTACAGTGAGTTTTAGAAGAAAAAAAAGTGTCTAAACCACCTGCCCCTTGTCCGCCCAAAGGGGTGCAGCTGTGTCTTTGTCAAACCAGGTGGCCGTAGACTCCTAGAAGGGGACCACTTGACGGGAGATCCTGGTTTCCCTCTAGGGTGGCTGAATGGCTTTGGTGAATGAAGGTCTGCTCCTCACTCAAATCGTTCTCATCCTCTCTACTACTCAGTATCATTTGAAATCGAAGCTAGTGTCTGAGATTGGTGGTTTGGAGGATAAGACTCTGAGGGAACTGTCTGAGCGGTTGTTTTGAAGACGGATATGACTCGATATATCAAACAGTGAAGTTGGGTGTAGACTGTTGGGTCTTGCATTGTGAGCAAGCCCCCCCCCCCTTCTTCGCTCGCGAGGAATGATTTGCAATGGCTCATTCTCCATCTTTTTTCCGAGTCTTCCTCTCAATTTATTCTTCGACCACAACCCCAACTTCGAGCGTTTATTTCCCTTCGTTGACTTAACCACAAAAACGCGACCATATTTCACACCTTGAAAGCTCTTTTTAAAAGAAGTGTAGATGATGCTTGGGAGAGGGGAAGACGGTCTCCTCTTCGCAGGGCTGGTGATATCCAATGTCGAGGATGCCTTTGCTGGAGATGAGCTCGTCCTCCTAGTCATTTATCACGAACACCCTCCCTCCCCTCCCCGCTTACATCAATAACTCCTTTTTAGAGCAGAGCGTAATTTTTTGGAAAGCTTCTTTCCGTGTTTGAAATGGGTTCATATCACTCAAGCACACACCCGAGTAAGCGTTCTCCCCCTGTTTAACAAACGAGTGAGCTTGTTTGACTTATAAGTTGATTTTCTCCCGCCTGAAATTGAATGTATGCCAAAAGCATGTTCTGTGAAGTTATGAAGTAAGTCTATAGTGGTAACCGCTACACTAGGTAGTATGGTCGACTGCAGCGAGTTAATTTAACTGCACTGTTAAATTAGGTGGACGGTGGACATTAATAAAAGAGGGAGAAGTATGACTAACAGTGAAGTCCTAAAATTAAAAGCTGAACAAAAATGGACTGATGTTCTCACCGTAGGGTTAATGTAACGCTCACAAGTGAAATCAAAATGGTAACACAGAGACATGGTGTTAGGTATGACACAGACTCTAAGCACTGTTTTCGATGGAGAGAGAATGAAACATGGGAAACTGGGGGGGGATTAATGGTGTGGAAGTATTCCAACAAACTGGGCCTGTCAAAATGATCAGCTTTAAGGTCGGGAAGGCCAAATTACTATTTACGGCAGTTAACCTTAAGGTCGGGGGAAATTATTATTAAGTTAACGAAGTCCAAGAGTCTTATGGTTTGATTTGTGTCAAGCACAGCTCGTAAACATTAGAAGATCCTGGTTGTACGGGTGCCTGGATTACTGATAGCAATAACATTCACCCAGAATAGTATATCGTAGTACAGAGAGGAAGTTCTATGCGTGACAAGAAATGAACTTGAACGTTTTCTCAAAATGCAGTCGTCTCGTTCATATTATGAAAGTTTCTCGAATGCCTCTGTTAACTACGAATGACAACCCTAGAGACCAGTACGGAGAGCCATAAGCTTGAATCCGCAAGAGGCCTTACTTCACTCCAGAGGTTGGAAGCCCCCGTTGATGTTACGAGAAAGTTGAAGGTGATGGAGGCTTCCATTACCGAGTTTAATGGAACTATCTCTAAATGTCCTCACTGTCAGGATGAAAGCTCGATGTTTCAAGCCCACCTTATGGAATGGAGTTTAAGACCACGAAGCGTGGTGACACATAACGCAGAGAACCCACTTCATCGTGCAATCCACAAATATGTGTACATTTAGGGGAAAATTTGCAATATCACTCCTCCAGCAGCCCCACTTGAGCACAACCCAACCCAGGACGATTTCAGCGGTTTTTTTGGTTGTCTACGAGGTGATTGAGGCTGTTAGTATGTTTCTACACTTCTCGCTCGCTTCAAAACCACTAAGTGCTAAGAAGAAGGTTACAGAAAGGCACCGGCACCTCCTTTTTTTGCTTTGTGCATTATTTTGTGAGCCAGGCTTTATCACTTGACCTTTCTCCTCTCCTTATGTTTACCTTTCCCTAAGCGAAGTTACCTCTTTGCAGCTATTCAAGCGGCACACAGGTTTCATCAAATCTTCAAGTTTTGAGATCTGCTTAATCAAAAACCCCTGCAAATTATTACACAATGGTTTATTATTCTCATGAACAGCTTGACCTAGTATTAGTGCTTCCCCATCCCATTCAATTCAGCATCGAATACCAGTAAACCATACGAAACATGTCCTGGCTACAATGGAACTACGGAAACAAAACGTCTGATGATTTTGCCCCGTCAGGGAAATTGGAACGGGAGCGCTCGAAGCGCCCCCGTTCCGAGGCGAAAGGGGAGGCAAGCGAGCGAGAGGCGCACTCGCTCGCCTCGAGCGCGGTTGCTTTTTTAATGAGAGGGGCGGGGAGAGAGGGAGTTCAAACGACGAAACGCTGTGGCTCCCGCGTAGTACTGCGTTTCGTTAATTTTTTTAACCGTTTTTTGCCCATTACAACCACGGGCTTCGTCCGATCGGATTGCCGAGATGGCGTGCACAACTAGATACCAAATCGGATTTTTGGGCGAAAGAACGAATTTTTTAGACCACGCTAAAGGCACAAAACGGCCCGGACGGCGGACGGACATTGCAAATTTGGAATCTCCAAGTATCAAATTTTGGAAACGTAAAGTATCAAATTTTGAGGGGGGGTTGTAAAAAATTTTTCGTGACCGAAAACATAGGCTTATTATTCAGAATGAATAATAAACCAAAACCGAATTTTGGCTGGTGGTGTGTGGTTTTGCCGAAAAACTGCCGAACTGATAGACCTTATTCGTTCATTATTTTTCAAGGATACACAACCAGGAAGAGAAATAAGGGGCCAAAACGTACCACAAATGAGTGGTTACAGCATCAACAGCGTATCTATCACTGTTCAACGCCTAACCTCAGTTCTCCACAAGCAATGCGATGAATCAAGGAACATAGAGTGTGTCTGTGAACGTTTCAAATGTTACACGTAGCCTGCCTCATATCCAAAATAGGGATATGAGCGTAATCGGTCTAAAACTAACTATAGTTATCATAGTGATCAAAACACCAAATGATTGTTTTCACGCAACCAGCTCTAACGATTTTGATTCAATTTGTGTGTGCACAATTCGGAATTACATAACAGTTCTATCAAATTGCCGTGTTTGGGATAATGATGAGGGTAGCACAATTAATTGTCAAACATTACGAAAACAATTGATTACAGTTCAGTTTTTCCCTCATAGTGGTATGTGTCTTCAATGTAATACCAGCGTTTCCGAAAAAATCAGGGTGGTAGCGCGATAAACTAAATGCACGAAGGCAGGTTAATAACCGTCATTATACACTCAAAAGCAGCCCCAGACATTTCGACTTACAACATCGTTTTTTCACCATCAGTTTCTGCAGTGTTCCTTCTACAATTAGAGAACTGTAAAGACGAACATTAAAAAAAAAGTTAACAGTCCCATAAACTCTCCATGCGTTGGTTTGTCAATGAAAGTCATTACATAAGTAGCAGCAGCCTAATAACTACCAAAACGTTAAGCATTACCAGTTTCTCGCTATACAACGTTGAGTAAGTTCCTAGGGGCTTATATGAACTGAGTGAAAAACATATTGAACTAGTTGCATGAGTGGTCAAAATCGTGAGATGTACGTACAGCTGACGAAACTTGAATTATGAGTTGTACTAGCTATTTCCTTGTAAATCCTGCTCATATGGTACTGGAGTTTTATAAAGAATCAGAGTCCAATTCGTCACCTGTACGGTAGAAGTTTATTAATGACCATAAAATATTGGGAGAAACCTTAGAATTATATTCCAGAATTGTGAACCCGAACCATTCCGAGACAATCGTGTTGACAGTCTCATTAATTACTCATACGTTAGTCACTCAATGAAGATCCTTAATGTAAGCAAGTGCAACTCGATAAATTTCGCGTTTAGGCGTTACCAGTTTGTGTAGGACTTACTTTAACGTTCTATAGCGAGAAACTGGTAATGCTTAACGTTTTGGTAGTTATTGGGCTGCTACTACTTATGTCATGACTTTAATTGAAAAACCAATTGGGTGAAAAACAAATTTTGTCTGTTGTTGGAGCGGAAAAACTAACTAAATGCACATACAGTGGTTGAGAAAAGTTGTATGATACTTCGTACGGATATTTTTGCTTTTATTTCCAATGTAATGGTTCGATTGAATATTTGCAAGAGACAATTGGTAAGTTAATGTTACATTCTCACTACCTCAACATTAGCAACTCGGAGGCAACCGACATAAGTTGCAATCTCCTATTTCGTTACACCAAGTCGTTTTTCAAAAATAAAATGTTCGGTTTTTTTTTCATATGAATCACCCTTTCTTAGACGATTGATTCGGCAGTTCGTAAGTAAATATACAGGCAAGGAGCAGATGCTTCGCTTCAGTTCTCGCGGCCAGGCGCACTTCTAATCTGGGATTCATCAACGACTCACTTGCATTATTTATGCTACCAACCTTTTTTGCGAGAAGAACTCCCTCTAAATATTCATAAGACGCTCTTCGTCGGGATGTTGGGGATGTTCAAAGGTGCTGAACAGTTCTTTGGAAGAGGGAAGAAAAGGGATTCAGTTAGCCGTTCCACGTGGAACTCCTTGGACTTAGTTTCAAAACGAGAGAAAAGAAACCTAGGAATAAACGAGTTTTAATCTCGCCTCAAATTAATTTTCTGCGGGTTTTATCGCAGCACTCCAATTAATTAACCAGCGAAGTTAAATATTCCTTTTCCTCCTTTTTGGGAGCCAAGTGATTTGAGCCCTCAGCACTTAATCATCCATGCGGCGGCGATAGAGTAAATGACCGAATATGTTAACGTGATTGTTATAGTACGCTGTACATGGGCAGGACATACAGAGAGTGATAGTAAAATGAGTTGGTATGGGGTGTTCTCGTCGCTAGTCGTTGGTCTAATGTGAACAAGGAGCACCATGTGAAAGTGACGATGAAAGAGGGGGATTTGTAAATATTTCGTTCGCGCAAACTCGGAAAGAGAAGCTGCATTTGTGTGCTGACGAAGTTGATTAATACGTATCAGCGTTTGAGCAGAAGATAGGTGGTGGTTGTCACGGGCTTCCAGTAACATATGCACACTTTTAAGAGTCCCTTTCATCCAAACAGATACTTTGGAGTGACATATGAAGTTGGCCATATCGTCAAGAAAACCTCAGAAATTCCTCAATCTGAACTAACGCTGTTTTGTTCACTATTATTTTTCACTATTGTTCCCCCATAGTTTCAGAACTCTAAACCTGGACCTTCCAAAACAAAAAAACATCATGTTTACAATACTGATTGCTCAAAGATTGTGATAGAAGCAGCCCAATACATTTGAGACACTGGATTGGTAGCTTCAGACCTTTGATAATCGCCGATGTACGTAAGGCTGAGCAAAACTGTGTGATATTTTCTTTTGATTCTCAACGATCATTATCTGTTTAACAAATACCTTTCACCACGATTTTAGTCCATCTTATATTGCGTTCTTGTCATTGGGTCACAATGTCTGTGAACCAGTTTCTCCATATCCCAACAATTTTTCTGTGTTTCCCAAGCTTTCGCTCACTTATTTTACTATACGCTGTCAATTTCTATTCCTTGGGTCTTACGGTGGTGATCCCATAAAACAATCCTCATTCCCTTTTGGCCTTGCATCGCTTATCACTTGTCGACAGCGTAATTTGTGCCTTCTCTCCAAAGTCAACTTGAACTCTGTTGCCCCTTGAACCGAGAGACCGTTAATGCCGAGTCCTGAGCTAGAAAAAAAGAAGGGAAAAACGAGGCATCTTGAAGAGATTGCTGAGCGAGTGGGTGTTTGAAAGCCGGGAGGACTTTTGTTTAGAGCACAGCACCTCCATTAAGGCCGAAGGAAAACCCTTTGGGTCGAGTTGTAGAGGAAAGTCTGTCAAAGCTGAGCGGAAAAGAGTGACATACACGTGATGACACAATGGCAGGCTACTGGAAAAAGAGAATCGAGCAGTTTGAAATGGGGAATCCGTAGAGCTGTACAACAGAAACTGAAACAAAAACGAATGTACGAAACAAAAAAAGAGAAGTGAAAAATGAAAGCGCCTGGATCATGAACAAGAAGTACTTGTAGATTTCCTTTCTAAATCTTTATGAATATTTGGGAATTAATATTTTTAGTGCATTCAGCGCTTCCTTTGGCCTAGAGTATCGTACTTGACCAAAATTCCCAAATCGAAAAAGCCTGACTTCAGTGAGTGGGGAGTGTGTGAATGTACCCGCATTTTCGGGGAAACGGCTTATCGCCTAATTACGTCTACCCAAACTGTGTTTATTCATAGGAAAGGTAGAGATTGGCCGGGGGTTAAAAACCTGTTTCAGGATCATCTGTGTTCTTCTGGCACTTCCAAGAGGTGGTGGCATCTCGTCTTCAGGTGGCTGGTGCCAACCGCTACGTCCAGAGAGCATCCGTCCAGCGGATGGTACTGTCGAGTATCTGGCCATTCTGCAGACTGCGCTGTCCCTAAGTCGTATTTATATTATGTGCGATTCCCTAAACTTTACCAAAGCTTTTGACACGTAGGCCACCAGTCAGGCCTTGGTATTCGGACAGACTTTCCGATGTGAGCTCTCCATACTACAGACATGACTACCCCGCAGGTTTAGCGGAGAGGTGTCTGGGGAGGTGGTAATAGGGAGGGGCGTCAGGGGGACTGTCTGCTATGCTCTTTAATCTCCTGATCGATAATCTCCTCCCCCTTGGTAAGCTGCCTCAGCAAGTAGGGTTTGATCGCATCAAAGGTATGCAGCCCAGGGTATGATGGCGTCAACGTCTTCGCATTTACCAAGCACGGCTTACAGATCATCCTAAAATGTTTTATAATTCAGCTGGGCTCAGTTTCCTTGGTGCCGTCCTATCGAGGATGCAGCATGAATGTCGTCGATTCCGGTTTCTACGTTGAGGGATTCTGGCTCCTGGTCTTCGTGATGTGGCAGTACCTTGAGGTGGAGTTTCATTGAACCCACGTGGACCTGAGGGCTTAACTCCTCCAAAGTTGCCTAGGCTCCACTTAAACTGCAGCAGAAGCTACACCTCTTTCAGTTTATAGAAGGTCGACCTTCCGGAGACTAATGTTCCTTTTTTCGGCAAATTGGCTTTAACGATTTTCATCAATCTAGCAATGCCTTAAACTATTTAATACTCATATATTGTCACGAGTAAACGTTCCTCTGACAGTCCAGGGATCAGAGATAACAACCAGAATTTAGATTTTTTAAAAGCCATTTTCTTAATTTCAGAGTAACCACATAACTGGAATTGTACACACACATTTTGCTACTCACAACTGTTTCTGTGACTACCCGCTGGACTGATGTATAAGCTCGGATAGCTATAAAAATGAGATTAGCCCAACAGTAAATTATCGCTAAAGTTTTTCTCCAAAACGGCTATTACAATTTCGATAACACCAGTTACTCTTAACTAACTATTACGCCCATAAATGTTTCTTTAGTACGGAGATACAGCGTTCATATGTTGTGTGTTGCAATGCACCAGATTTTTTTTCCTAAAAAGATTACTATTCAGCTTATAGGCCGCTGAGAACTATATGTATAGTCTCCGGACTTCTTCTACTTCATGTAAATGTTCTTCGGACTGTCGGTTGAACAAGTACAGCCAAGTTAACCACCAAAATGGACAAAAAATGTGGTTTAGCAACATTTTCCGAAGTAAATGCGGGAGTGAATACCATGAACGTTGTACGTCTCCTAGCAACGTATAACCGTGTTTTGTTTTCCACAACTAATTCTGTAACCTTCCGTACATGGGGGACATAAACCAAAACACTAGAAAATTACATTTTCCAAACAATAAAAGTTTGACTCCGAGAGCCAATAGCATTTAGATGCGTCAATGACCTAAGGACCTACTAAAAGAACGATAGAAGCGTTCACAGATCAATGTACAGGTTTGATGATCCTCATAACACATGTCCAGTTGTTCGCTACCTGAGAGGTCTTCTAAATATCTCTTGTCTGTCTGCAATCGAGTTTATCGAAGCAACCTCCACTGCTGAAAGTAATACAGACGTTGGAGATTATTTTCCGAAATTTCTCCACCAAAACAGTAGCGTAGACTAGTGGTCACATCTCCTCGAAGTTTACGGATGAGCTGGGTATAGGGAATTGTTTTTGATGCATTGAAGGCAGCCCTTGGCCAACCCCTCGCCATCCGCCAACAAACTGTTTATCAATATTTTTTTATTTTTCCCCAGCCAAATTCATCAGAACTATCGCTGTACGTTACTAGTAATGAATTTATCAAGGTGTTAAGACTCGCCTGTACGTGTCTCAGAATTGCATCCGTTGTGCGTCACTATGAGCTTCCCTTCGGAATGCTGTATGACAAGGGTAGTTTCAAAACGAAGCAACGGTATTGATTGCAGAACGAGCTCAGAGTATGAGTTGTACTTGTTGATCCAGCGGCTCCGTTGCGGGAAATGCTAAATCCTTCAAGAATAATTCATACCACGGAGGACGAATCTGCTAAGGGGAGTTGATGGGATCGGAGGACGGTGGGATTCGCGATGAAGCTCTCGTGTCACGTTCTCCGTTCTTCTCCCTGAAAACCGGATAAACAATCCACCCAGACCTTTTCTGTTGGTAGCCTAAACCAGGTTTTTATTTAGTGCCCGCTTTCGGCCTGTCTTGCCGAAACCGCCTCATTTTGGCGACAAGGTTTCAAGCAAATCGAATTGTTCAAGCTGAACGTCACTCTTTCACGGTCCACAAACCGATCACTTCGAAGAGCTTTTCTTGCTTCGTTATTTATACTATTGTGATATAATAGAAGGATTTAACTGCAGGAATAAGTTCATACCTTCCCCAGCCTATAATAGAGAAATGTATTCGGTTTCCATCTCCATTCTTTAATAACAGTATTCAACCCGTTTCAAAACTTATTTTCCCACACGCTTCCTTCTAACATACATAGCGCTACTAATAATTAAATGAACCGCAGATATTCTCATTAATGTTTCTCTGGCGGTCCTCAAAAACGGCTGAAACGGCGAATGATATGGACGGAAAGCAATTCCAAAATGTGTCGAAACATCTGTTTTTTAAATTTTTTTTAACTCTGCACAGTTAATTCACACCTAACTTTATCAACCTTACGGAATGTTTTCTAGCAACTTATTGTTCCCCACAATGATTTTTGTAACCATCCGTCGAACGACAATATAAACGAAAATACATGGGAAAATGTGATTCTCTACTCGCTACTTGATCGATTTTCACATTGTTTTGAAATTCCTGTGGTAATTTTGATCAAACTTATTGGGTACTTTCTGGTAGCAAGTAACTACAGTTTGTAGGCGGTAGAGTTTTGGTAGAAATTCTTCGAAAAAGGTACTGCTCCTGTATATATAACATATCGTTGAATTTGCTGTATTGAGATAGCTTATCGGTGCCTCGCAGCTGATGTTTAAATAGTGCATTATAATTCTATAGTTGTGTTAATTGTTGTAATAATTTTGAGTAATGGCAACATTTTTTTTCCCCCGTCGATTTCATACGAATAATAATGCTTCCGTGGTCTACACTTTTTGTTTTCCCTCACTATGAGAGTTTTCAAAAGGCTTATATTCACTTCTGGCGTAAGCCTGAGCGTTCTCGGTGTTTTCAGCGTATCCATCTTCCTTCTCTACACCACCCAATGAACAAACTGAATTACAAAGCCCTTTCGTGCGTAAACAGTCCAAAGCTAATTGAGCGTAGTATGAAAGCAGTTAAGTTCTAGTATACGAGAGAACATCAATCTTATCGTATCGCGCAGTGCAACATTCATAGCCGTCGGATCCCCCTTTCCTTCTCATCATATTATACGAGCCAAACGACGAAGCCCGCTCCCTTGATCCGCGGAGAAACAACAAGCGACCTAAGGCCTTAGTTCAATCTATAATAGAGCAGATAACCCCTTCACCGAGGTGTGAAGGTTTTGAAATATTCACAAGACGTTCAAGTTCTCAAGCGCCGAAAGGTCAAACGCCTTTACCGAAGGGACACAAGCAGCTCGATGTCTGTTCTTCCTCTCGATCTCTTCAACAATATCGCAGAGGGAGGAGCTAGCTGTATCTTCCCTTCACGTTGATTACGATTAATAGCCCTTCGTTTAACAGAAAGGGAATAAAGAAAGAAAACTTGGGAAAGTAATCGAATGGAAGAAGTTCAAAACTACCCTCTTGTTAGGGAAGGCAAACCTTTGGCCAGCAACTCTTTTTGTTTCCAAATAATCTTCGAATCTCTGAATTTCGACGTTGGAAGAAACAGTTCTTGTTTGGAACACGTTCAACCGATTTTCTTCCGAGAGAGAGGGAGAAAAAGGGATCGGTCAGAGCTTCCGAAATTGAGTTATTATCAAAGACTTCAAGCCCTCATGAGTTTCCAAAGGAAGTTTAAGAAAACGGTTAGTATGATTGAGCAGCATTCACTTCCACCAGACGAGCGTCAGGCCACAAAACTTGACTTTTGTACATCAAATGACTTGTGCGACTCCCAACGTCTAAAGTTACCATAAAAGGTGGAGCAGGATCCAAGTCACTTTCAATTTCGATACTCATTCCCCCTCCTCACCACAACATCCGATGTTTCTCGTTCTAGGGTTCCACATCAAAGCTCCTAAAAGGCCATTCGTGAGCGGATCTTATCAAACTTTGTAAGTTTAGTTTCAATACGCTAGTTCATTATCAACACGAGTTTATGAAAACCAGACACGATAAAACATTACGATGTGACGCATGACCAAACTCTTGCCTTCACAGACTCAATTCAACCTATGTGTTATTTAAATGTAAGCATTAGTTAGTTAACAATTCATTCCTCATTTTCTTATACGATGCGGCTCATATTTCACTTAAGCACGCCTAATTTCTACTAAGTGTCCAGTTTGTACGAAATTAGCATGCCAGTAGTCCAATAAGTTACAACACAAAGGTAGTGTAATAACCATTGAAAAATAATTAGGGGCGTAGTAGGCAATTCCAGAATGTAAACTACTGTGGCGTTCTTGAATAATTTTTTTTTCAGTTTTGCCTTTGATTTCAGAACTCTGAGCTCGGAAAAAAACGAACTTTCTATACGTTGATTACAAAAAAAGGTTGCGAGATAAGTAGGATCAACCGTGTAAATCTATTTATAGGTTTATAAATGAATTTCTCTATAGGGCTAAAGAAAATAAATCATTTGAAAAATACAACTAACTCTTTTGAAAAACAAGAGGTAATTTTACACTGATTAATAAGTATGCGATGCTTATTAAATATTTTGTTGGAAAACATTAAAAGGTTATTTATATGACATTAAATAAAGTTAAAATTAGTCATCAGTAGTTCACGTTGTATGATATAAAAAATTAGTCTTCTTAGTCAACTTTTTCACGTTCCTCTCCACGAAACGTTAAGTTGTATTAATTGCCAGAGTAGTAACTATCGCCGAGTGTCAGAACGGGGAAAGTTGTGTGATCCGAATATTTTAAGTTTTCCGAAATTATTCGAGTCTTGTAACCGTCCTGGTGGTCGAGAACACATTATGTTTCGCATCCATTTGCGCAAAAAACTAATTATGTCAATTTATGACATGAGTAAACTACGTAAAATTATGATATTTTTGCTGTTGTCGAAATGATTCCTTTCATGTTGTGAATTAACACCACAATAGATACGTGCTTCATAATATCCGAATTAGATCCAAATTCGCGACAGAAGAATGGAAACAACGAATAGTTGGGGAGTAGTGTTGTAGGTACTACTTAAAAGGCACTGTACTGATCATTCACATTCGCTTGTCCTTAGGTGTTAAGGGCAGAAATTAGCGTATCTGTACACCAACTAATGGGACGTCCATGTACTGTATGCATTATCTATCAATATGTTTTATTTTCTCTCGACCACACGACACGCCCATGTCCTTACGATTTCACGAGAAAAATAGTCGGTCTCTGAATCTCCATTTCAGGCCCAGGTTGTTATTGATGGACAAACAACAGGTGGCAAAATCGATTACGTCCCGTCGTTTCCTTCATTTGTGTTACGGTATCGATCCGAATGAACTGAGGTCACAACCTCTTTTCCCTCTTCATCCGCAGAGTAATCGGCTCGCTCTCTTCAATTTTACAACTTCAAAGGACGTTGTATAAGAACGGGAACACTCCCCTCTGCACCCACCATTTTATTTTCTTCCTATATCCGTTTCCCCACCGGACTGTCAAGGTCAAAATCCTCCTCCTCACCCCCTCCATTTTTTCACTAGGCATCTCCCTTCCCTCCTCTACCGCAATTTCCTTTGCTCTCACTTAAAATCTACGTACAGGACACAAAAGCTGTTTTTTCGTCGTTGTATTAATATTGCGCGTTTGAAGCTAAACGCAATTTTTAATGGGAGAATGTCGTTTTCATAAAAGCTTTTGTAAAAGATTCGAAGTAGTCTGTTTCGTTAGAATGTTGCATAATTTAAAGGTGAACGAATGACAAGGCCAGAGTTTTCCTTGTGTGAAAGTAGCTGGCAAAAGAGTCAGGGGAGTAAAACTACCGTGTGTTCATTTTCCTCGATCTTCCTCTTCCATTCAGGCATTTCGATTATTGCAAAAAGTTTTGCAAATCAAACAAATCGAACTACAGACACACACACATACACACATACACACACACACACAAATTTTTTTTTTGGGCCGATTACTATACTTTCCTTCCCTTCGGGTAGCGGAAAGTAAAAATATGCTCGTAACTCAAAATAAAGGAACAATCAGCGCAATGTTAGCTCCAACTCTGTTCTTCCTCCCATGTGATCAATACCGCCCTATATGTTCGATCTCCACTACCCATGTTGTGGTGCTCCAGAGAATAATGGTCCAACAGATCAATCCGCTTACTTATCATCAGCCCGGCCCGAAGATATACGTTGACGAATCTGCGATATTTCCATCTATTCATCCTGGACGGTTTCCAAGATGTAGGCCAAGTAAATGCAATCTACACAGATTTTGCGAAAGCCTTCGACCGTGGGCCGTACCGTATTTTGTTGTTGAATTTGGAGAAGTAAGGTTTTTTGGCCTGTTACTGGTTTGAGAGTTATCTCTGCGACTGTAACTTTCTTAGTGCGTGTAAACGTAATTGCGCTTCTTCATTGTGTGCGACATCTGGAGTTCCGCAGGGATCGCATCTGGACGTCGGAGCCACTAGTTGAATATAATGCTGATAGAAAATGATAACGTAGAAGCAAAAAAGTAAGTAGTTGAGTTGACACGCTTCTAAGATGCTAATGAGGAGGAGAAACGAGATGATTAATGCACCCGTGGGTTGACATTTTCTTGTTAACGTGATGGAGAATTGTGAGAGGGCGAAGTTACGGTGAAAATGAAATAACAAGACGTGAAATGATACAGCCATTTCCATTATTCATTAACTTCCCAGCAAACACCGGGTGATCGATTTTCTCACAATTTTAACGCTGTGTGGCCTTCTAAAATTAATATTTTTCAGATGTTTTCCTCTGGAGACACAACTTCCATTGAAGTGAACGTTTTCGCCTGGCATAAAATGTTTACTTACCTCGATAGAACGTTCCTCTAGTCATGGTTCCTTCAAATCAGTTGTTTACGACTTGGATGATAGAATACAGTTCTTGAGAGATAGAAATGGACCGCACGTGAGAATTGATTGTATGTTGAGAGCTAATAAATGACAGTGTGATATAACGATGTAAAGCTTGAGACAGGGTAGTAAAGTTCAGGGTAAGACCCGGCTGTCAAGTCGTCGTGAAAATCGAGATGCATAGCAGAGGAAAAGGTAGTCACGGAGGCACACGAGTTTGCTAATTATAATGAAACTTGGATATTTATGGCATCTTCTCTGGTGGAGCTCCCATGATTTATTGTACTTAGCTTAGAAGAAGACATATGAGACGGGAGCGTTTCGAAATAAAAAGCGAAAAACAAAGGGAAAAGGGGTGAATATTGAAATGAAAGTGCTTTCTCTTCTATTCTTGAAAGGTGATTTAATACTGGGAGGGCGGGTGGGGGGATCTATATTGCCTCAACTGGCTAGAAGTTCGTTTCAGGCATCACTGACCCCAGCAGCTTTGGAACTACTCATAACATTTCCACCTTTGTAACCCAAGCAGTTCGGAATTCGTGGGACTGGTAGCAAAGTATCATTGGGGGTAGGGTCTGATGGATTTTTTCGACTCCAACCAGCTTAATCAGATCAGCTGGGAAACCAAATTAAGAATTCTTCCCAGATAGTAGGGATTCCCGAGGGTGGAGTAACACATAGCCAACAGCTCTCCACCGGGAGTGTGGCTAAATAGCAACCTGCCGTACCTTTACAGCTTTGATGGATGTTAAGCGAGTGCCCGTATCTTGCACGATAGGGAAACCGCTGCCTCCATGATTTTCGGCTGATATTACTCTCTTGTGAATGTTATGGAACAGTCATTTTGATAAGGAAACAGGATTAAAGAATCTATAGATAAGATGAAGCCCTTCGCCAAAATCACGTTGAACAGAGAAGAAGGGCAAGTCGTAGCCTAAATCAGGGTGTTGGTGAAGTGACTCAACGTCCATATAGACAAAAAGTCAAAATAAGTTGTCGAAAATAAGCCAAATTCGGTCATTGTCGTCGAATATAAATCGAAAATTGAAAAAAAAAACAGAACGAACTTTGATCATGTTCATCAATTAAAAGAAGGAGACCCAGCCCTTAGTTGATTGCTCGTAAATAATTCCTCCCTGGATATAAAACAATTCCTGGCTGTCAACTAATAAGCCAAAAAGGTCATAATTTTGAATAGCACAGGTCCACTTTTATCGAGGAAATTTCACGAAAAAATGGTTGGTGGCTTTCAACACACGGGCCGTAGTTTTTGGGCTTGGCTATCAGTTCAGTGTGTGGCTCGTTTCTATAAATTTGATACGTGTAAGAAATATATTGTGATAGGTAATCTGGATTTCACTGTTTATAATGTCGTCGATCCCCAAATAGAAAATGTAAAACGCAATGCCAGCCTAAGGACAACGGCCCCAAAGAGAACGTTTCTTGTGGAATTGAAAGATTCACTATTGCGGAAGGGTCGAGAGGTTCGTTGATTTTTTTTAGCGAAACTCTCGAGGGAATTTCGTCGGAAAGAAAATGGAAGTTGAAGGGGGTTACTGCTTAAAGTACATACTCTCCAAAGCCCGGATCCCACTGAGTTGTTCCACACTTATTATACTCACAGGCTTCTCTCTGGTTAAGTTGTGCCGGTTCGAAAGGATTTTCATTCCTCCTTTGAAACCTCGAGAAATTCGCTTGGATTCGGAATGAGCTCGTTGACCCAACGCCGGCTGAGTGACCGTACTTAACTGAAAGCGGTTTGTTGCCAAATTTCCAAGGCGGATGGCAATTTATACCGAAAGCCCGAAGGAAATATCTGATTTGGTTCTTCACGCAACTTTCCTCGTCTTCATTCAGAGATTTTTATCACCCCACCAAATAGCCTTAGCTTGAATGAATCTTCATCTACAAATCACAGCACACCGGTCTGTAATTAAGGACTTTTTGGACACGTAGCTTTCTTTCGCTGACCGTTTTGCCCAGGTTTCCGCGCGTGTCTTTTATATCCATGCCCTGGTCGCTCTCCATCGTGCTCTTGTTCTCCCAGTTCTCGAATATGAGTCCGTATTCGGGAGCCTATTATATTTTATATCTCTCCGAGCGCATCAAACGAGTTCATCGGTCCTTGCTCCACTTCGTTGCCTTCGAGATGAGAATCCAACCTTCAGAAATTGACTACTCTTCGCTTTCCAGGATACTGTCTCCCGATACCTGCAGAGCCGTGGTCTTCGCAGACACGGTCTTTCTTCTCGCTGCCTCCTTGCACCAGTTGGCCTGGGTGTTCCTCACGGGAATTCGCACCATACCCAATTTTTTCGGTTCCCTTCTTCTCTACAAATTATATAACCCATTTCAATTTCTTCGAATCTCCATCACGATCTACTGCTCTGGTCTCTGCACTCCTCCTCCTCCATGCCATCATCTATCTATCTGTGCAACGACATGTTAATGATGCAAGTGCGTTGGTGTGACTTTACACCAATAATGGGCCTTGTCCCATTCTTTTCTTAACAAATAACAAGCTGAGGTAGTTTTAACATGAAGCTCTGTATGGACAAGCTTTTTAGGGTGGGTTTACGGATTTTTCTGTTCAGTAATTATTGTTAGAAAACTGAGGAAACATCTGATGAGCGGGATTTATGCGGATGAAACTATACTAAGATCGATTTTTGTTGAAATGTTTTACACTTTATTGTGCTGCTCTCATAATTTTTCTGATGAAGACGAATTTATAGTAATGTTACGTAATTAGAGACTGTCCACACCAAAAATTCAAACAAAATCACTGTAACCGGTTTTGTACCGATTTTGCTCAAACCCTCATTTCGGAGTCCCATATTGACCTACAGACTTCGCATCAAATTCAAGCTGATTTAATCTAGAATCTTTTACAGACAAACGCGCTGAGGTCGTTTTCTGAAATGGTGTTCTTTCGCTATCACACTATTTTTAAACGTTAAAGTCTAAAGAAAACTCAAAAAGATATTTTTAGTACACTTATATAATTTAACCCTCTACTTTGCGAACTAAGAAAATCGAAAAACAGACAAAACGAGAAATGGAACGGACGAGAAAGGCAATGTCAGGGAGAGCACAACATTCTCTGTTACGTGCGAGTGGGCATTCAAATTTGTTAGGAGTGTTTCGAAGTTGGCAACACAGAGGAGGGTCTGAGGTTGTCAGCCGACGGCAGTTGTGTAGTGATGAAACTGAACTGCGAAAGGCCGAGAATATTGTTAAATAGATACAAGTTGAAGTTTCTATAACGAGAACATCGCACATTTATATTCTCTTCTCAATCTGGGTCGGCAGTTAGTTGATTGAAATTTGGAGAGTGAAACAGGACGTTATTGATTACGGCATCAGCTGAGCTCCCTTTGAGAGGCTCTGCCCTTCTCTCGAGAGTCATTTGTAGGCATAGACGCAGTAGAGTTGATGATTACTAACAGACACTAATATCGACCGAGTAATCTGTATTGGATGAAATCAACCCACACCATCCGGCAGTCAGACAAGAGCGATCGTGAATTAATACGTAAAATCCTAGGACGATTGAAAGTTCACCTAACAAGGTCCTTTTGTATATTGCATGAGATACGCAGCTGACGTCTGGTGCAGAGGCATAGGTGGTTCAAGCAGTCAACCATCAGGAGCTGCGAGAAGTTGGCATAAGGAAGCTGTGTTGGGACAAACTTCACTCATCTTGGCAACCGAAAACGCTCTTATTCGTTTTGTCAGATCTTGGTCTTGAACTTAGTTTCATTAGACTCACCACCTTCCTACTACCGTTCTATCCTCATCAACCTATTATCATTATAATTGTTTCATCCTCTGGTTTGTTCATACGGGATCGGCACGAACTACAAAGACAAAGCATTTGAAAATTTCTTATCTATGTTCAGGTCAAGGAGTACTCATTTGAGTTAGCATGAATGAATGGTTAAATTTCATCCTCTGTCCTCTGTTCCTCAACATCTACTATACTGTCCAAACAGGGTTTCTTTTTTGTAATTGCCCAAGTGATTGGAATGTTTCTCCTTATTTCAGTTTTACCTCTTCTTTGTTGTTTCAACGAAAATACTCCTTTGAGTTGGCATGAGAGAACAGTTAAAAGATACATAGTCTCTTCATTTCACACCTTCCTTCTCAACAATCCATTAACTTATCTTCATTATAATTCTTCTTCGTACGGTCTGTTGCTGAAGCTTCTATTTTGATTACTCGATAAGGCGGCAATATCTCAGTTAATCACATTTTTCTTTAACGAGGTACTTTTGAAGTCTAGATTAAGTAAAATTCTCACTAGAACCATCCGTTGCACACGCCCTACGAGCTATAACAGCTCTCTCTGCATCTGTGTCGTCACCACTGCGTAAGTAAGAACATCTTTTCTTCTTTTTCGTCTCTTAATGTATGATCATGTTTTTGCTTTATCTGTAGAAGCTCGTAAGAATTGATCTAACTAATCGGAATCTCATTTCGCTCGAGCTGGGTCTTGTGGTTAATAGTAAAAGAAACCGTGATTTCCAAGTTTTTCGAAGGGGAAGAGCTTCGGAGTTTTTCAATCCAACCGTCGAAATGGCTAGGAATCCTTTTAATTTTCTCAACGCTTCATTGCATGAGCATTTTGTTTGAGAGAGAAGCTTCTTGAACTTCATTATTAGCTCCGAGCGAAGTTTAGTAATTCCCTCCTGCTGCTTCTACCCCTCACACAAGTTTAGACTTGATTATCCATTTTAATCGTTTCTTCAATATTGGACCTTACAGCATCATTTTCGCCATCCATAACTCATGATCGGAAACTCGAGGGACTAAGCGTGTAATATGGTATCGCATGTGAAAATAGTCCTTTGGCAGAAAGATCGAGGCTTGAGAAACTTTTTAAATTAAAAAACGCTGCAAATTATTACACAACGGTTTATTATTCGGATAATCAGCTTGACCTAGCATTAATGCTCCGAGACCCATCCTGTTCGATTCAGCATCGAAAAATATCATAATGAAACCCAAAAAAAGGCCGAAAAGAACTGAATCGTAATATTAAAATAAACAAAAAAAAAATGAAACGAACGAACTATTAATAAATAAACCAAAAATAAGCGAATAATGAAAAGTTCAA
Organism: Pachypeltis micranthus; assembly: GCA_020466155.1. Taxonomy (NCBI): domain Eukaryota; kingdom Metazoa; phylum Arthropoda; class Insecta; order Hemiptera; family Miridae; genus Pachypeltis; species Pachypeltis micranthus. Next base: position 30,156,715 of record CM035776.1, read on the forward strand.
TCGAAGATAACAGATATTTTGCTACCGTTGAGACGGAGAGAAAGAGTCATTCGTGGAGGTGAAGACGAGAACAAGGCAATCGGACGATAAAGAGACAAATCGTAGTGCCAAAGGTTATATACGAAACACGAGCGCTTCCTAGGAAGACAAAAAAAAAAAAAAAGGCCCGGCGCTGCTTGGGCGAAGGCTGGGAGTGGAGTGGAAAGGGGTGGGGGGCGGCGGTGTTGCCGGACCAGTGACGATCGCGGTTGATGGGCGGGAGCGAGGGAGTTCAAAGACGTAACGCGTTATACTGCGTTTCGTTGATTTTTTAACCGTTTTTTGCCCATTACAACCACGGGCTTCGTCCGATCGGATTGCGGAGATGGCGGGCACAACTAGATACCAAATCGGATTTTTGGGCGAAAGAACGAATTTTTAGACCACGTTAAAGGCACAAAACGGCCCGGACGGCGGACGGCGGACGGGGACGGGGACGGGGACGGGGACGGGGACGGGGACGGGGGAGGGCGGACGGACATTGCAAATTTGGAATCTCCATGTCATGAAACGTAAAGTATCAAATTTTGAGGGGGGGTTGTAAAAAATTTTTCGTGACCGAAAACATAGGGTTATTATTCAGAATGAATAATAAACCAAAACAGGAGGGCGACAGTGTACGTGGAATGCCTCGACTGATGTAACCCTCTGGGAAACAGAGTAATTCCTCTCCATTCGGCTTTTCCTTGAGAATAGAAAAGAAACGACACTTTTACATGTCAATGAAACAAGAATCAGGTCGTGAGGGGAGCCTGTTGTGGGGACACTTTCAAACAACCAGCAACATTCGATTTTTGAAGTTTATTCCTTACTATTCCCGCTCATACAACCTCAGCATTCAAAAACACGTGTTGCTAGCCCAATGAATTTTATACACAGTAGTAGTGGTGAGTTAATTTAGTAGTAGTAGTAGTAATAATAAGTAGTGAGTTAATTAAAAAGTTGGGATTTCCCTACATAATTCCGGTATGCAAATTGTAGCCGTTTCAATTACTAACTTTTTTCACCAGATTTCCCCCATAACACCAGATGTAAACCATGAATGATGCCAAACATTTCCCACATTTTTCGGCTCTGTAATGGCTACTCTATAAAGGGTGCATCGAAAATAAGGACCACTCAATAAATTCCGGAATCTTAACCACTGCCAGTTTTTGTATATAACGTTGAGCTTTCGTCAATGTATTCCTGTTTTGCTCCATTTAATTCCCAGTATGCCTGCCGTATATCCCATAGTTCATCACTGAAGTGTGGTGGATGGAGGGGGTAATTGACGTAAAACTGTCTATTTCCACTATTAACCGACGTTGACGGTTCTTGTTGTTCGACATTACTATTTTATGTAGTCGCTCATGGGATCTACCCGTAGGCGTTTTACTGATCAAAATGTTTGTATACGTATGATCCATTCCGGAGACTGGATTTGGGAAGTCGGCAGCTTCTGTTCGCTCGTTCAATAAAACAGGCGATTCAACCAAACGAAAGGTTTTAACGTATTACCTCAGAGGTCTCTTTATCTTCTTTCTATCGTTGTGAAAGAAATCTATTCCTCCGTCGTGAGTGTTTTTTCTCAAGTCAGAGAGCCGATACAAGACGTCTATACTGACGAATAAGGGGAGAAAAAAAACCAACTCGAATCCCTCGTCGATCGAACCATATTTTTCGAGGCAGGTCATGGGGAAGAGAAAGTAAGATTCTCCACTCGCGATGTGAGAGGGAAGTTGCAATTCTGTCGGAATATCGTTAGGAGATACCGCTAAATCCAACTTTGAAAACTCCCCTCGTCTTTAGCCAAAAGCAATACGGTTGATGGTCCGTTGGGTGCTCCAAGTGAGGTACTGCTCGTAGCTCTTCTAATATAGTCTCTTGCAATGCTACTCATCTGTTTATAGCCCATTGCACTGCAACCCGGACAGATCACGGACCCACTAGTTATAGCTTTCATCAGCCACAAAAGTGTTAGGGAAATACAGTTAACTGAAATACCGATAAAAACCCTGGAATGCGCCATCAGCTCCTTGTACATCTGTACTTATTATCACTCTACTAACTAATCTAATCTGTTTTCCACCCAGTTTATATTAACCAGGCAGAACTTGTGGCGTGCTTCCGAATCGCAACTTTGCGATTCGTACGTCACAATATGTGCACCAAATTCCAATATTCTACAAGGCATCGTACATTAGTTAGAAATACAAGCTAGTGTGATTGAAAACCAATGCTTAGCCCACTTTCAAAATCGAATGAAAATTAGGGATGCATCCGATAGTCGAGTTTTCACCATCGATGGTTTAGAACCGATGTTTTACCACTATCGATGGTTTCAGACGCGATAGTATCGAACCTTTCCATTATCACTCGATGACGGTATCAGTAATATTCAGTTGTTTGGTTGACTCGGTGATGACTTATGTACGACAACTCTAATTTTATTCTGTTATTCGTACTCCTTTTATTAACTGTGCTGTTGTGAGACAAATCTTTAATAATCAAGTAGGTAATTCAAGTGGAGAGAATGCCTCGAGGAAAGGTTTGCTCGGTTTGGAAACACTTCACTAGGTTGAGTGACAAATCGGCCAAGTGTTCACACTGCAACAAAGTTCTTCGTTCAAGTGGTAAGACTACAAATTTAAAATCCCACCTTTAAAGTGTACATTGATGATGTAAGTGATATTGATGTCCAGCAGCCAACACCTTGGTTGCAAAGGTTAAAGAGATTGTGACATGGTTCAGGCACTCTTCTACCCCAAATCAAAACCTTGTTAAAAACAGTGGGAAAAAACTGATCCAAAGTGTACCGACCCGATGGAATTCAACCTACCAAATGCTTGAACGGTTTTTGGAACTTCGCCGCTATGTGAACGATATTGTCAATGTGAATGGAAGTGCTCCACCAATGGTTACTGCTGCTGAAGTCGAAGAATTGTCAGAAATTCGTCGTGTGCTAGCTCCCCTTTACTCAGCAACAACTGAGATGAGTGGGGAAAAGTACCTTACTAGCGGTATTGCTATACCCATTTCTCACCTCACCAAAGACAAGCTCAAAAAACTATCTCCTACAAAACCTGGGGCCATTCATCTTCGCTCAGTGATCTTGAAGGAGTTTGAAAAAAGATTTGGTTTTATTGAACAGTGCAAAATTCTGGGAACAGCAACTGTTTTAGATCCGCGATTCAAGAATTTGTACTTCACCGACGGTGTCAGCCTTGCTAAGTACTTGAAATATATCGATAGCCAGATAAAAGACCTTGAAAGAGAAACTAAAGAATCATCAAGTTCACAATCGGAAGCTGAATCACTTGAAGCAACAGGTACATATTATGATTTCTACCAACTTTCTATTTTTGAAGTAGTGTTTCATATGATCGGTTTCAATTAGTTACTTACGCCTATGAATTTATAGTTTTTTCAATAATGAACAATTTTGGTTTTTGAGTATTTAATTAAGGATGGATGGTTTCATTTTAGAAAGCAGTATATTCAGTGACCATAATAAATTGATTCAAAAGAAGTGGAAGAAAAATGATACCGATTCGGATTCTACCCTTCAAACGTACCACGCTGAACTGAATTTATATTCGAGAGCACCAGCAGAAAAAAGGGAACAAGATCCACTGAAATTTTGGAGCCAAATGTCTACCACTTACCCACTTCTTTCTCAGCTGGCTACAACTTCATACCTTGTTACTGTGGCCACATCTGTCCCATCTGAACGATTGTTCTCCAAGGCAGGGCAAATAATTACCAAGAGCAGAAATCGCCTTGAAGGGAAGTTTGCATCCAAAATTTTATTTTTAAATTCATTGCCAGATGAACTGTGGCACTTTAATGAAGGCAGTACCTACCTATCTGCCAAGTATACGTAACCAACACGAGTATGGTACTTACCTACTGATTTATGTTACATTTGATTGGTTGAATTTTGTATTCCTTATAACTTCTTCCCTTGAACAAGAAGTATCGATACTATCAAAAACCATCGATAGTTAAGTACCGATAGTTTTTAACAATCGATGGCTCCCTTCGATAGATTATTCGATGGTGACTATCGATGGTTTCCAAACGATGCTCATCCCTGATGAAAATAAAATAAAATGGCTCCGTGAAACGTTAGAAGTATAACTCGAACTGGAGTTGTAAACAGCTGACTATTGGAAAAGAAGGGGCACATATTAAACAATCATTCAACTCAAATCCCAACTCACTCTTCTAACTTTGTGGAGCGGTTTAAATCAAGACAAAGAAAACTGAATTATAAGGATTACAGGCATTTCACCGACATTTGTATTTACATAAAACAATTAACAAAGGTTTATAATTGGGACCAACTTCAGAAATCCCGAAGTTCAAAATTCTATCATTTCATTGGCTACGTTTTCTCAGTGTTTCCCTTATGATTTCAGAACAAAACGCGAACCTTCCCAACAAAGTTCATATTGATGGCCACATTAATTACCTGTAGGTTGGTTGTTTGATCAAAGTGCCAAGTAGAAGGAACCAATAAATCTCTACCTAGAACGTTAAATTCAATTAGTATTTATAAACTCAGTGAGAAAGAAAGTAAAATAAAGTGTGGATAAGGCTTGTTGTAAGGTTCTCTTCGAGTGGACTGTGTTTAGTCAATTACGTGAGTTTGTTGAGGTGCATTGTATTTCGGCAACTGAACTCTGGTCTTCTCCAACTCATCAAACGCATGACTCACGCCTTATCGTCCTGAACTTCAAGACTTCTCTTCAGGCTAGTCTTCTCTGCTCTGCTCCTCCTCTCATCTCCAACTGACCTAACTTTTCCATCTTCCGCATTGCTTTTTTTCTCCAGTTCCGTTTGAAACGTTGAACTTTACAGCTGTTGACTTTTTTCTCGTCCAAGACGCTCTTTCATTGTGTTTTTAAAGTGTGACAAAGACAATTTATTCTCCCAAGGAGTTCTACACACATTCCCGAATTTCTGCAACATTCTTCAACTGACTCGTCATCTCTTCATCTTCTCTACCACCGTCATCCGCAATTCCTCCGAACAGTCCAGGTTTAATTTTCCAAATTACAGGCATTTCATTAAGCAGTCATGACACAAGTAGGGGCAGTTTAATACATTTCAGAATACTGAGCGTTAGCAGCTTTACATCGAGAACGATCGCATTAGTTGATATAGCGACATGAATCGTGAATGTCCATTTCGATACAACGTATACTGGGAACGTGCTTGTTGTGGTGATAAGAAGCAACCGAGCTATGACGTATGGAGTATTGGTCTTCAGGAGACTACAGCAGAGCAGTATTGGTTCCGTTTGACTGTGATTCGTTTTCTATTTATTTGGTAGTGTTTCGATCGTATTATGTTTGTAAGTACATCAAGTTACTGTATCTGTGTTTCCACATTTCACTTCTTCTATTCGTTTCCGCCATGCCTATAGCATTCAAATAAAGCCCCAATCGTCGATTTTGAACGAATTGACCGCCAAAGAACGCCAGAATAAAAAACCTTCGGAGAAAAAAATGGGTGCATTGTGAGGAAAAACGGTTTTCTTTTCAACTATAGCGTGGTCTGAGGGAAAAAGATTAGGTAAGTGTCAAGGGGTGGGGACGGGGTAAATCGAAACTCCCCAGTAGGTTAGTAAATTACCTGATAAGAGGACCGAGGCGAATCGCGAGCCGGAGCACGGTACTGTTATCGAAAACCCACATCCAACGTACTATAAACCGGGTAAAGTCTGCTTTTCAGGTAAATAATAGCGCTTTAGCGTCGTGCATTCGAAAATGTCTCTATTGCACTTGCTGTCGTCCTTGACGAACTGCCTGAGGAGCAATTAGTTCAGATTACAGTTTACATTCATTTGTTATTCGCTCACAACTTCACTCTCTTTCCATTTCATCGAGGAATAATGAGTGCGAACTGAAACGTGGGTTCTGTTCAAGAAAAGCTTTCACTTCGGGTACGAGACAGTTTTGTGCTTCGCTTTGAAAATATTGGGCTTGAACAGCTGTCCGCTTTGGATCTGTCCGCATATCGGGGAATATTTGCTCTCCCCCACATCTTCGTCGGTGACACTATTTGAGAACCGTTCGGAGATGGATCACTGTCACTGTTTTTCGAGGCTGATTAGAGCTGTTATTCTATCTCGCTCAAGGCCATCTCCTTTCTCTAGTGTGAACAAAAATTCCGATATTGTCCGAAAAACGTTCTATGGCGCTAAGCGAGCCCTTACACGTTAGGTGCTACCCAGCACTCCACTTTGCCCCACGATCATTTTGACGATCTCTTTAGCTGTGTTAATTAACTAACTATAACTATTCTAAAGTTTATTCGACTCATTTTAAGGATGGCTGTACCACATCCAGAACTTGTTTTTGGTGCTAAAAATACACGGCAGATTTCATACGTACGCTGACAGGCGGAGAGCCTAGAGATTTTTTTTTTCCTAGAGTAACTTGGTAGAACTTACACAACATATAAGCGTAAAAATCTGTATAGGGAGTTCTAATATTTAGCATAAAAATTAATACAAATAGTACATTTTTACTTAGAATTACAGTGATTTTGGCCGTTATTTATTACCATGGGCGACAACTATGAAGCCATTAGCGCCGACACAGTTAAATTGCAACTCGCTTGTAGGGTCGAGCGTTTCTTTTTTCTCAATAACTAATTCTATCGGGTATTAACGAACAGAACAAAGGATTAGAAGTACCAGACAAAATTACTTCCTCCAATTCAGGAGGCGCATTAGGTTGAGGGCTAATCCCGTCAAATCTTTTCCTCAGCGCGGTCGCCCTTAACGCTCTAATATCCGTCAGGGGGTGGCTTTTTAATCCCTTAAACCCGATAGGCTTTTATAATTTGATTAGACTCCGGGAATGAAAACTGTTGAGAAAGGGTATTGGCCTTTGGTTTTCCGTGATTAGAACACTTGGCAGGATTTTAGCTGGAGATATACAGCTCCGAAATCTATGTGTATCAAAGTGCGACACGTTTTTGCTTGGCCTATAAAGCACTTCCATAATTTTTATACGTAAATTCGCATGCAATTCGTCTCATTTAATATTATCAATTTGTTACATCTATGGCACCACCCAACACACTACAGACGTCTGCAGAAAATTCCCCCTTTATTCTCATTTTGAGCAGGTGGCTCAGGAAGTTGCTGTACACCATCAGTAGGAAAGGAGAGTGAGCGGTCTTCCCCATCTCTTTTCGGTCGCTACTTCTACACTGTGGATGAGTGTACTGTAAACAATCAACTAAGCTTGCCCCAACATGTTTGACATTCTTAACGGGTTTCAGTACTTTGTTAGGTATCGGTCACTGTTGGGATGTTGAGGTTTACAAAAGCCCTTAACAGCCTACATTAGACAGTGCAGCATGATGACCGAGGGTTCCGTCACTTCATATTCACACTTAACCTCATTTTTCCTCCCTGATGTTACTCGATACCTAGCTGACTAATACCAGAGTTTTAACGTCAATAACTTGTTCCCCTAGATGGTAGGCGAAGTGAGTTACGTAGCCCACAGATCTCTCGATATGGTGTGGTGTGAGCATAGAGCAGAACATACTTTCTTCGCTTCCTGCAGATTGGAAATACGTGGCATACAGACTGGAGAGCCTTTGTGGGAAAGGAAGTACACCCCCATTAGTAATTGACTTGCCCATGCTCTGACTCAGCACTAGCAACGTACCAGCAGCGTAAGCAACACTCACAACATATCTGGGGAAGAAAGCTCTCCTCACGATATGGGGTGTTCAGACTCTGACATGTATAATGGTCCTCGACTTGGTTAAGCATAATAACTAGATGCCGGTGACTGCCGGATCCGACCTATCATTCCCATCATTGCTGCGAAAGCTGAAATCGCCACACAGGCGTGGTAGCATTGACTCCTTGTTGAATTCTGTATTTCCTCTATTTGGCCAACATCAAGATGTTAACAAAGAACGCATTCACAACAGTGTACAGGTTCGGCCGGTTAACGACAAACACGTCCAGCCCGTGGTCTTTGTTAGCTTGAGGGCAGAGGGAGAGGTACTGCTGTATGAAGCTGTGGTATGGTCAGATTCAATCTGAATAAAGCAGCCATCCCTCTCCCCTCAAAGCATCTCTCAGAACATCCTTGTTTCGCTCAATAGTCTTAATTATTGTCACGTCTTAATAGAGTAGCAAGAACGAAGTATGCGTAAGATAGATGGCTTAGTCCCCTATCTTACCCAGAAGTGGAGGATTTCCACTAAACCAATAAAAGAAAAGCCCTTCGTCGTATTCACTCTGTGTGAGTAAGGAGGATGATGGATGGCTGGGGATAATATGTGTTCTATGTGTGACTAAGGACCTTTGATGGCATTGGCATGGTAGTTCAGAAAAATGTACCACCCTGACATTATGGTGGACGGAGAGGAAGGGCGTGCCAAATTTCGTTGACTACCCTGTGGCTCAGCCCTATCAGACCACTCAATTAAAGACAGAATCAAAGAGCCAGGATTTTACAGAATGCTTGGATTTATTAACCGGAACCACAACTAATTACCTGCTCTTAGAAAGACGTAGGGCTCTTTAATGGAAGGCACAAGGGTTCTGAGCTAAACGAAGCGTCAGGTAGATAAGCCCCTAAACGCCTTTCACACCGAAAGTGCTCTTGAAGAGCTCCAGATAAGAAAAACGCGTGCGTCGGTCTAAATGAACATAATCTTTAACCGCTGGGCGATAAATCATTTTCCCGTCTAAACTTATCCGCTTACTTGACAATGTGACGTATTTACCCGGACAAAACTGCTATTAGCTGGTGACGAACGACTTTTCTTTTTGACTCCTCCAAAGTCAGCTTGTCTTTATTAGATCGTGGAGCCTCCCTTTTTCTTGTCAGAATTAAATTAAGTCAGTCTCTGCATTTTTCTAATCTCTTTTCTGTACTTTTGAAACTCTCCGTCGTGACTTTTAGTGCCCACGTTTTATTTATACCAGTCAAAACGATCGAGCTAAAAGGTTTTCCATCAACGGTAAATGGCGTATCTCTCAAATTACTGCCATTCAAAGGGAATGGGACTGAGCAAATGTTTTTCCGTTTATTCTGATAACTTGATCCAGAAACGGCGTTTCCCACAGAGACATTACATAGCTAATTTTTTAGTTGAATTGAATTCATAGCTGAAAGCCGATCGCATGTACCTGCACATTACTGGATTTATGGTTTTCCACTGAATTGGTGGATTCGAATGTACGTGGCTTAAAGCACCAGCTGCAGCTAATTTTCTACGTAACGTATAGTACTTGTAGCTGTACTTTGGAAGCTATGATTTCTAACTGAGTCAGCCGAAGCTGATTTGTGATGCTTCTAGCAGGAGTGTTTTTGCCAGATCACCGCAGGGGAGCACTGCGAACGCTTATTTTGAGCATGCCCCTCTATGTCACTCCTCTTACCAGACTTCTTTGCTCATTGAGTTAATGACACCATGTAGTGAACACGGTATTATTATTTGCTACTTTCTCTGATAGCTCCTGAGCATGAAGCATGATCTTCATCGGCACAAGAGAGAAGTTGAGTGACGAGCGAAGGAATAGCCATGAACGTTGAGTTTTGCAAAACTGACTGCGAGTGTCACGGCAGAGTTGCGTGAGCACAAGAAAGGAGTTCAAAAGACAATAGAAGTTTGTCATCACTCGCAACATGTATCACGTAGGAAATTGTACTGAGTGGAGGGCTTGGACGAGCACTTCGAACTTCACAAGAATAGTAGCCATTGGGTGGTCAAGAGAGGGGGGAGTATTGTTCGATCCGTCTTTTCAGTGACTAATATTACTGCTGAGGATATTGAAGGAAATGCTTGACTGGTAAGACGCTAATCATGAAAATAAGTACAGAAGCCTTATGAGTCAGTGGATAAGCCCTAAGAGGCAGGTAAACGCACGAGCCCGGGCTAGGTTGCACTTATGTTTCTGTCAATTCTCCGCAGTACCCTTCCTCCTTCAGCTTGTTTGAAGGTGATCTATGTAGAGGTTCTCATTGAGGAGTATGCATGCTTGCTTGAGGACATAATCGTTGTCCCTCTGGCAACGCTCTGTCGACTCTGCAACATTCAATTCTGAGATTCGACGAATTTTTGACATATTCAAACCCCCTGTTTGGGCTACCTCTCACTACTCGATTGAGATCGTTGCTGAATATCTCTGAACCGAGGGAATTGGAAACATTATTTTTACGCATCCCGCCAGGGGCGCTACAACTTATTAACAGAGGTAGCGGAAATTCGCTGCAGGAGAGAAACTTCATTTGATCAGAGCTAAAATGTATGAATGAATAAACACAGACGGTGCAAAAGTAAAAAGGATCAACGCAGGAATACCATTGTCATTATTCTTCAAGATAGGGAACTCACTCTAAATTATTCAGTCAGCTCGCATGCGGAACAGCATTCAGACTCCACGGGTGGTAAGGAATTCACTACCTTCCAACCCCTTCTTATATCTTACCTTACCCAATAAACTCCCTCCTATCTCCGAGCTTTCTCGTATTTTGCGCTTATTTGACTTTTGTACCCCTCCAGATAAAATAGGACTTCTTTGCGCTTCTTATTACGAATTCAACTGCTCGCCCATTTTTTAATTACGGGACTACCATTATTAGAATGGCGAGAAACATGATGAGGAGGTGGGAGTATATTGAGAATGAAGAGGAATAGAGATGCGCAATAACGTTTAGTAAGATATTCATAATTGCTTTACGCCCGACACTTCGCTTTACTGCCGAACCAATTGCACATTCTCACTTCCCTCCTCGACAAGTAAATTCACCGATTTCGGCCACTTTGCCAACTAATCTAATCGGTCCAACATTCAGCCCCCCTTCCCCCTCGATGAACAATACAATGTCACTGTAAGACCTGCTTCTTATTATTGACGTTTCGTACTTAATTTAAAGTACTTACTGATTTACGTTTTTGTACCTCGCAAGCAAATACGAATAAATGTAGACAATTCTTTCATAGACACGGGAGGATGTGTAGGAACGGCTAGGTACAAGGGGGAGGGACAATCTAATACATTCTAGAACGTTAAGGACTTCCAGTTTGTACATAGAAAGTGTGTAGCATCAACGAACACAACACGGTACACTTTGCGTTACAACACAGTCTACTCAATCATGCCGGAAAACGCAGCACACAGCTGAATTTTAATTATAGGGCTTCGTGAGCTAATTATCGTCAAGTTTGTGATTCCATTAGGTTTAAATCAAATAATGCTTGGTTTGATCAACGTAAACTTTCCTTAGAATGAATTCACCAATCATCGATGTTCATTAGATTTCTTATATTTTTCAGGAATCCGAAAGACAGATCGAGCACAAGACCTCAAGATCTCGAGCACAACTGTAAGTTCTTCGCCGTCTTAAATTAGTTGTGATAAATACCGTTGCGAGTAATTTCAATGTGAAGATATTCGCGCTTAAGAGCAGTGGTAAGCCCCAGGTGTTTACCTCCATGTAGTAACACACACTATCAGCTTCTACCGAGAGACTCAACTTGCATTACCTGCACAGCTGTGGGTGTGGTGGGTGCTGAATAAATTTGTTTTTCGGCAAACTACACAACCTCGCGGAAAATCAACCAAGAAAGTTTGGGAGAGGGATCTCTATTCAATTGAGCTGGTCAGTTGCTAGTACGCCATAGGCCTCTTATACCCTGCTATATATCTCCAAGGTTGCGGATCAAGCTTGTGGTTTCTGCAGACGGTGTTTCCTTTGAAGTTCATTCACAAATGAACACGTTCTGCTACAAAGAAATAATTTCGTGGGATTAACAGTCATTGCTGAATCGCCATATTTTTGACCTCCTTCACAGTCCTCTTAAGACGTGATGTCGCATAGTGTATACTCATATATACATTGCTATTACCGTATTACCGCTTCTACACCAAATTGGTCAATCCGCGAAGTACTATCATTAAGCTGCTTTCCTTTAAACATCCATGCAATCTCCAACTTACCACGAGACTATTCGTCGACCTGAAAGGTAAAGTAAATTCGACTTCCCTAATGTAATTCACGACTCGAAAGCCTGCTCGTGTGGGAGCATGGCGGATAAGAGTGACGTGTCGCCCTAGCGTTGTATCTAAAGCGTATCGAGGAGATGTGGAAAGTGGAGGGAACCACGTGGAGAAAGTGAAGTAGAAATGTTGAAGTCACGCGAGTTTGTCTCACGCAATGTTGTCTTCTACTTCACAGGATCCAGTCAACTCGACCCGTTGTTTATTGACAAGGTAGAGAGAGCTGTACGTAAAAGAACTGGACGATAGTACTGCATATTAAACGTTTTGAAGACTAGGCGCCTTTATATATACAAATTGTATTATATTTAAAAATATGCGTTGTACATACAAAACAAAAATATCTGGCGTGGTTCTTCGTGCAACTTCCTTCAACCTCAAAATCATTTTCAGAACGCTAGTGTTGTATGAGCGAAGTTTATTAGAATGTTAGAAAAAACCGCACTAAGTAGATTTTCCGAACCTTTTGTTAATTTATTGTGACAGGGAATTAAGGAATTGTAGTGATGCTTGGTTTTTGTGTGGCTCTATCCTCACAAAAAATTTAATTGAAAGCCACTTTTGAGAAGAAAAAGATTTTATTGTGAAAATAGTGTTATCACTATTGGTAACTTTGAACCAATTTTCCTCACACCCTGATTTTGGCGCCCCATGTTAATGTGCAGGCTAAGTATCAAATTTGAGCCGATCAGGGTAAGCCGTTTTCTCAAATGGGTTTGTTTGGACTCACAAGCCGTTAATGCGAGCCGTTAAAATAAATATGAATTTCAACAGACCCAATGTGTAGCGGAAAGTTTGAGGAAAAAACTACTTATTTTATGTTGTAGACCAATGGGTACCCCAAGAATACGATAGAAAAGGTCTAGGATGAAATTAGCAGGAAACAATTTCCGACAGAGCTTACAGAACTAGTTAGAGGTAAAAGGTACTAGGGAGTAAGAGATGGATTAGTATACCATGTTGTGGCGATAATACTGGAGGATACAGGATTTAGACTGCGTCCTAAATCTGAGAACTGTCCTAAAAATCATTAGGCATCGACGATTAGACAGAAGTAAGTTAGAATGCGGTTGAGGGGGAGAGGATTGCGGACAAACTTGTAGGAAATTCAAAACTAGAATTATGGAACCCCAAAAGGAATTAAGGCTTGGGATAGGAAACGTTGGGGTAAGGGGAGGGGTTTAATTTTAGGATTGGCAGAGACGGAAGTAGTTCATAGCTGACTAAGGGACCCAAAGGAATTATGAAAACTATCACCCTCTTTTGGTTTATTATTCATTCTGAATAATAACCCTATGTTTTCGGCTAGGAAAATTTTTTACACCCCCCCCCCCCTCAAAATTTGATACTTTCCGTTTCAAGACATGGGGATTCCAAATCTGCAATGTCCGTCCGCCGACCAGGCCGTTTTGTGCCTTTAACGTGGTCCAAACAAAACGTTCTTCTGCACAAAAATCCCATTTGGTATCTAGTTGTGCCCGCCATCTCGGCAATCCGATCGGACGAAGCCCATGGTTGTTATGGGCAAAAAATGGTTTAAAAAATTGACAAAACGCAGTATAATTCGCAAATACGCCGTGTTTCGTATCGTTTTCAAGGTATTTTTACGTCCTGCGTCGAATGAAATGAGTATCAGACGTGCACAACTGCGTATAGGGAAATTACAGTAATTATTAGAGTCAACTAATTGAAAGAACTCGCGGGAACTACGGCGGAAGTCTACGTTTCGTCGTTTGTACTCCCTCCCTCTCTCCCGTCTCATCAAAGCCACCCGCCCGCTCGCCTCGCAACGTCGTGCCAATTGCTGAGGGTTCGCTCGGCTCGAGGTTCCCCGTCCCAATTTCCCAACTCTTTTTGCCCGACTGACGATGGTGTAAAGACTGAAATAAACACAAAAATCTTATGGAAATAGACTATTCTGTTCAAATTTATAAGTTCAAGCGAAACTGCTACGAAATATACGAGATCACTGTCGAGCTTTCTGGCCTGATCTGGAACTGAAGGGTTGGTATTTCCAGAGCCAACAACTATTCAATTTCCTACATTTGAGCGCCCAGCGGAGTTTTTCGTATCGCTCTTCCTCCATCTCGCTTCTCGCCCCTTAGTTTTACAACTTCTTTACGGTACTAAGCCCTAAAACTCATACAATGACACTCTCTCATCTCTCGTCTGTGCTCACACGAGTTCAACAATCCAGAAATGTATACCTATAAGCCTATAAGTGTCGTTTGGACTCAGAGTTCCCCTGTGGGTACTTGTTACATGGAAATGTCAAGAACCAACTAATGAGCAAATGATCTAAACAACCAGTGTTTTCCCGAAAAATACTCAAAACTCTGTCTTAAATGTCTTGTTAGTATCCCAACAATCTGCGTCCTTTCCTTCTATTGCAGTCACTCGCCACTTATTCTTTGCCTGTACTCGATTTCATCTCTCAATATCTCTCGCGGCCAGCATATTACTTTATTTCACCGTAGCGACAGTTGAGCTCGTCTGCTGCGTACGTTTGGAGCACGTTCAATGATTGTTCTCACACAGTCTCTAACGATTTTATGAAACTTGCGAAATAATCTCAACTAACTTATACCTACGCGTGCATATACGTTTCCGTAGAAACGCTTTGAGCGAAAATACAGCACCCGTATGTACATAATGTCGAATTCACAGCGGTTACGAAAAATTGTGTGATGTTTCACACATAATATTTTCGTCATCCGACCACTTTTCGCGTTTCTTGGCTCTACGTTTCGCACATGGTTGAACTGGTGATAGCTATAACTAGTTGCTGTATTTTTAAAGAGTGAATCGGCTAATCGATTTGCGAGTATAGGAAAACAATTTACTTTATTATCCACTAGCTCGCTCTTGAGGTCTGAAGGGGTTGAAATGCAAAGGCCGAATCGATTAACTGTCGAGCTGTTGGGTCGAACGCTTCGTTCCTGACCCCCGAGGGCGAAATTCAACTTGTGTGTCCGCACGCTCGTTGCACGCGTTTATAGGTCAAAGAATATCTTGCGGCTTTTTCCTCTCGCCGGCAGTCATTTTGATGGAGGACGTGTCAAGGAGTTGAATGTACATTTGGTGATTCGGCATTAATAATATTTGCCCGTCGTAGATACCCTTCTGTCGTCAGCACTTTCATTCTCACTCTCGTGAAGATGCTGTCATCCTTCGTCATACGAAGAGTCTGTCAACCAACTCTACAGGGCGGTGTCACACGGTAACCGAGGTGAACGGGTGGGGAAAAGGGATCATTGAACTTCGCTAACTTACGACGTCAATTGGTAACGAGAAAGTGGTGAACTGCCCAGCAGACATTTCTCGGCCCTTGCAGTACATCCCGTTCTTCAACACACTCGCTAAGCAAACTGTGAATTGCTTTTTTAAATCGGATCAGGACATTCGGTCAGAAGAGAACCTGACGACATCTGGAGAAATAGAGACTTTCGAGATCTCCTCAGTATACCAACTTAATAAACCTCAACAGAGTGCAATCCTTGTGTACTACAAGTCTACGTGTGAGTTTTGTTAAATCAAACTGAAGGCTCAAGAAAAGGAGAGCTAAGGGTGAGATTCATAGGTGTGTGGAGACGATTTCCAGTTAGAATATCAATTTTTATCGCTCAACCCAGTAAATCGGATCAGCGTGACTTTCGGTTGTGTATCAAAACTGGAAGCGCATGGAATATTATAAATATAGTGAGTGGGAGTTTAGTTGAGCTGCTCTCACTTGTGAGACGGCTTTTAATGAGTAGTCTACGTTTTTTATGGTGTACTGTTTTCCTTTTCATTCCAGAATAGTACAGTCTAGCCAGCTGGAAATAACTCATTTTAACATTACCACAAGTAATCTGAACACTGGTTACTCATTAAACGTCGTGCTACTTTATTCTACACTTTTTTTTATTCGCTTTACTGTTCTCGCTGATTTCTGTATATCTCTCACAGTTTTTGAGACAACAACTTCTAGAGGACACGCCCAATGCAGTGCACTGGCATAACGGCAATACATTCAGCGCAGATCACAAATTGGAAGCGACGCCATTTGATGGGTACCACTTTTAACGTAACTAAACCTATTTATCGATCGAAGCTGCCAATGGAGAGAATTGCCGCTACCTGTGATATCCCTCGACGTTATTAACCGTTTAACTAAACGATTCAAAATGTTCGATGAGACCCTTAGCCGTCGTAATATCTATACTCCAAACGGTTAATCATCTTATTCAGGCAAACGTTTCCATTCAACCCTCCAGGCTTTCAAGTAGGCATTCAACCGCTACGAAGACCTTCCTTATCCTTTCAAAGCGAACTTAAACTGAATTCACCCCCTTCCCCGCTCAAAGATGCTCCCCAGTGCTTTAATCATTGGGAGAATTACGATTAATTCGCATCAACACGCCTTGACGTGTGCGCTCTCGTTAAGTGCTATCATTTCTACGTGAAGTTATGTTTTACTGATTTTAAATCAACTGTGTGGAAAATATACAGAATTGGTAGCTAAATTCATGAATCACTAAAAGTACGCAGGGCTGAGGTAAGGAAGGTGGTGTGTGTACTGTTTTGGAATTACAGGCAAAATACGTTGAAAAAGTTTGTGAAGAAACACCATTAGTTTTAATTTCTTGAGTTGTTCCAAAATATTTTGTAACCCTCGTTAAACCTTTATCTTGTTGATAGCTTACTGGACTACCAGACGGAAATTTGAGAGAATTCTATGTATGAGTGAGATTTCTAAAGAAAAACATTGGTTGTGCCGTCGTCGCGCGATTCTGCTAACTTTTGAGCGGCGTTGATAAGAAACTACTTTATGTGGATATTTTTGGTAATTTATGGCGCTTTTTCTTCTCATTCTTCCACATTTGAAGCGGTCTAGAGACATTTCATGAAATCATTAGAGCCGTATTTGAGGAAACAAATATTTGGTGTTTTGGTTAGGTTTGGGCGGATTTCGCTCATACCCTTACGTATTTTAAGTGTTCCAGCTTGCGGGCTAGATACCAAGTTTGAGCTGATTGGGTTCAGCCGTTTTCTCTCAATCGCGTTCAGAGACACACGTGCCGTTTTCCCAAATAGTGTTTTTCGGACTCAGTAGGGCCTGAAACGTGAAGATCTGGAATGAACTCAGAAGAGAAAAAAATTGTTTCGGCCGGTTATATAACTTTTTAAAAAGCGTACTAAAATCTATTTCTGTGCGAATGCTTGATTACTTGCTGTGTCGTTTCATTATTCCCCCACCAACGGAAATGCTATACTCCAGTTACTTTATCTCGTGAGCTGGTAGTGCAATAATAATTTCTGAGAGTATGTAGGGCTGAGGAAAGTTGTCTAATGCGTCGCAGAAGATATTTCTCTTCTTCTAGATTTTTGGCTGCTCCTGCCTTTAACGTCTCTCAATCCTCCTATGTCTGTGTAGTGATCTCATTGACTTTCGTACAGTCTCATTATCGACAATTTTATCTCAGATTTCCGGAAACCACTAGAAGTGGTGTCCTCGTACGCGCCATTTGAACCCCACAAGGTGAATCTCTCCAATTCCTCGTCGACACTTTAAGCTGAGAGAACATTGGAAGGTGTCGCACGTGGGCAGAGTGGAAAGTTGAGCCCTAGAAACTTTGGAAGAAAGCGATTTGTCGAGACTTTATCCCGTGTCCCGCCCACGGTCCTGTGACATAATAAGAAACTCGACAAGCGTCGCTTGAGTTTCGATGGCTCCTTTGAAAACTTGTCAAACCTTCGTCTGCCATGGAGCCCTTTGAGCCGCAATCAAGAAAAGTTGTCGCTCTTTAAATGAGAATCTGAGTTTTCCGTAATTATGGAGGCCTTTTTAAAATTAATAACGACTTTACCAACCGTCTCAGGAGGTTACGATTTTTTTGTGTTGTACATTTTGAGAAAGAAAACGTACTTGTAGAATCGGAAAATAGCTCTCCTTGCGCGTTCATGAGAAACAGAGGAGAAAACGAGCCGACGTCACGTATCGGCTTTGTTACGCTTATTGCGCTTATTGAGTAGTCCACGAACTAATACCAAATAACGGACGCATGCAATTCAATTCTGAGACACCTAGCTTGTAGTCAAGGGACCTCCACCAGAAAGCCAGGACCTTTATAGGTGGCATTGCTACACACAAGAACTGCAATTTTTGGAAGTTGGACGATATCTAGATGGAGCATATCATTGCAAACGTAGAATTAGTACGTGTAAGAAATAGACGATTTCCCCGATATAATCTCCATCTGATAAATGATTGTAATTTCCGTGGAGCGTTTCTATGAAAATCGGGCAGTCTGTTACCGTATAAGTTTTCAGTTGTTGCAAAATGTTAGAGAGTGGAAGACCAGTTGTGGAAGAATCATACTTGTACGCTATGAGCTTGAAATCTGACGTTATTGTACAAAACTTATCACCTTTTCCCGACAATTAAAATTGTCATGCAACCGATTCCAATTGACACAATTTTCCTCCTCCTCACGCCCACTCTACGACTCTTACCCCTATTGAGCGACCAACCCAATCTGTTTTTCTCACAGTATACGTGAATGCGTCAAGACCCAACTTTAAATACCGAGAAACTGGTCGTTCCGGACTATCGACATTAATTTTTTTGGAGTTATATGGTAAACGCTGTTTGTAGATGAAACAGTATTGGTTCGAGTTTCCGAATTTGCTGAGTTTCAGGTATTTTTGGGGATGATTACCATCGTATTGGTATCATATTGGACTACCATCTAGATTTTTCTAACTAGGCTATCGTATGAGCATCGAGATTTACAAAGAAATAACCCTGCAAATTATTACACAACGGTTTATAATTCTCATGAACAGCTTGACCTAGTATTACTACTCCGAGACCCATTCCATTCGATTCAGCATCGAAAAATACAAGTAAACCATACGAAACATGACCTGACTACAATGGAACTGTGGAAACTAAATATTCTCCCGGCGCCAGGCGCCCGTAAACGTCGGTAGGCATTTATGATCCAATGTAGGGGTGTGTGGAGGAAGTGGCCCTAACCTTCCTCCGCCCTGTCGGGCAAAAAGAGTCGGGAAATCGGGGCGAGGACTTCCAGCGAACGTTCGGCAATTGGCACTACGTTTCGAGGCGAGCAGACGGGTGGTTTTTGATGAGCAGGGGGAGTGGGAGGGAGTACGACGAAACGTTGACTTCCGCTGTAGTTCCTGCGAGTTCTTTCAATTAGTTGACTCTAATAATTACTGTGATTTCCCTATAAGCAGTTGTACACGTCTGATACTCATTCCATTCGACCCAGGATGTAAAAATACCTTGAAAACGTTACGAAACACGGCTTATTTGCGATTATACTGCGTTTCGTTAATTTTTTAAACCGTTTTTTGTCCATAAAAGCCATGGGCAGATCGGATTGCCGAGATGGCGGGCACAACTAGATACCAAATGGGATTTTTCTGCGAAAGAATGGATTTTTTAGACCACGTTAAAGGCACAAAACGGCCCGGACGGCGGAGGGACATTGCAAATGTGGAATCCGCATGTCTTGAAACGTAAAGTATCAAATTTTGAGGGGGGGTTGTAAAAAACTTTTCCTGACCGGAAACATAGGGTTATTATTCAGAAGGAATAATAAACCAAAACTGCCCTAAAATCGCATCATTGTTAAAAGTATTGACGAAAATACTGCTGACTCATAAGAAACCAAGTTATGTAAGTTCAAAAAATATCTGACGCGACGTATCACACACCGTTCCTCAGTTCCATATAAATGCATCGATTTATGTTTTTCACTCAATTAATATTGACCTCGTAGAATTTAATGTTCTATGCAGAAATAGTTTGACTTAGCGATCCGCAATTTACTAGGTGGCCCATTCTAATGGCACCGGTTTTATCGAGTAGCCAACGTATGGGTAATTGATGCGGCTGTAAACAGGTTCGTTTTTACTATTTTCGAGTTATAGAGGGAACCTAGTGAAAATATTTTATGCTCAGCATCTCACAACTTTAACCCTCGTAAATTCGCTGCATATGTAGACTGACGTTCCGCTCTTTCATACGGAAACGGTTTCGACAACAGAACAAATTGTAGGTAGGTATTGAACGCACCTTTTGGAAACGTCTCGTTATGTTTGAATTACACTATTAAAGCCGTTTTTTCACAAGGTAAAAAATCTTTTGCTGGATAGAACCATATTTCCGCGTATCGTATTCTCACGGAGGTATTAATTGAAAAATTAATTTGTGTATTTATCATTAAATGAGGGGCTCTGAGTGTACTCGATTCCAAAAATGTGAAAACTTCCTTTCCTTTTTCCCGTGAAAAGACAGTATGAATGATTACGGCCGTAATAGTTTACTCTTACTATTTATATATATTACTCGTACTGTCTTTCTTATTTGACAGGTAAGACGCAAATCTCCTGCAGTTGAAGAGACGTAGCCAATTGACAGGCTCACCCCTTGAGCGCTTTTCCATCGAAATGAGTCCATCTCTGCTCTGAGAAACGGCTGTAAATTCTCGAAGACAGTTACAAAGGAGACCCCCGGATTAATGCAGTTAGTGTTTAGTGGAAGTGGTTCCCGGAGCAGAAGGGACGAATTTTCGACGGCAGAGGGTAGGGATTTGATGAGCCTGTTGGGTGAGAGGAATCGGCTTGTAAATTGTGTTGTTCACCTGTGCACGACCCGCTCAGGCAAATTGAATCCCCCCGGGGTCTCGTCTTGAGGCGATTTCCCCTCCTCTGAACGGCCTCCGGGAGCTTCTCGTTTGTAATTAAATTACTACTAAATTCCTCAAATGGTTATAACGATTTCACAGATATGAAATGATTCGCTCAAATGAGTGAGCTCCCACCTTGCGGATTTCACGCTAACGCGATCAAGAGCGTATTTCCAACTCAACTTCGACCAACTTGATCAAAGGAGAGGAACTCCTCCTGGACGCAGCTGGCAGAATCTGCATATTTCAAGATCTGCAATATTCTACCAGCTAAGCTATCAGTTATGTACATCTGCAGCAATGGAATGAAAGTTCTAATGAATCAGGCAACTCTCTTCAGTTTAGTTCGGTACGTTGTGGCAGTAAATTATTCGCGGTCATCCTACATCATTCATAATTTCAGCTAGTGTTGAATATGAAATGACTAAATGATAAACGAAAGTGCGATGTAAACCGCTACTCAACTTGTACATCGCGCTTCAGCTGCAGGCTCCTGTTTGCAGTTCACCAATCGTCTCAAATAGAAAAAATTATCTTCGAAATTGTATATGAGTTCTACCTTGGCGGTCATTCGTTAGCTAATGTAGTTCATTAATTTTTAATAAATAACTATGATGCATACAGCGTATAATTATTACAGTGCAGTTGCTTCAGGCGGTCATCATGTTGCTACGTGCACCAAGTTAATAGCTTCCCTCAACTCCTGTCGGATGTAACGAAAACCACTGTGTAATTGATCCATTTCGGGATGGAGATAGTTTTAAATGACATGATAGTAATACAGAAATGCTATCTTTGGCAAAACGACGAGAGTAACTCCATAAGTTTAAAAAAAATATGTTTTAGGCAGTTTTGCTTATGAATTCCGCATGATAGCATCTGATCCAGGATTCTGAAAAAATCAGGATTTAGTCCAATAAGGTACGTTAACGAGTGATATTTAATTATAAATGCCGAAATTCATACCAATCTAGTTTTCGTACTAATTTGTTTCCCACATAACTCCAAAAAGATGGATCACTTCACATTAGCAAAACGTGTATCCCTTCGAGATCATCGAAAGAAGGGGACCGAGGAGAGCTCCAGGAAACACCAGAAGTGGCAGTAAATCGAGGAAAAAGTGCAGTACGGACGGACGACAAACGAGCGGCCAGCCGAGAGCTCCAGGTGAGGAGTGAGGCAAAGGTTCCAAGGACACTCCGAAACTTCCAGACGTTTCCACGGGAAAGTGTATTGAGTGCCTTTGGGAAGTTAGTGGATATTAGTCCAACCTCGCAACGTAATTAAGCGCTTGGAGCATGTTCATTTGGAATAGAAGAAGGTTTGTGATAGTGGGACGGCTACAAACGAAATTGTATTGAATTTGGGTTGTTGTGGTCTCACCGTTATCTCTCAATCGTGTTCAGACGCACATTCACAGGCCATTTCCCCAAACGGCGTAGGAGAAGTACTGAAACTTCTTTGCAGTTACGTAATTTTAGTTGCGCTAAAGACAGTCAAAATTGTGAGCAAGAGCAGCCCAATACACCGTCAACATTTTAAACGTGTCAGAGTACTTTGTGAAAACTTCTAAACGCACTCTGAATGTAAGGAACAGTTTAAAAGTTGTCGGGAAATGATGAATTACCACCCCGCCTCATCAAAATAAAAAATTGCTGTATTGGCATCTTCTCAGATTAGGTGTGGTCCGTTAAAAATGGCTCTCGAACCTGTTCGAAACATTCGACGCCGGAAAAGGTCGACTGTCCAGGTTTTCACCCCTCCATCACAAGTTTCTCTTTCAGTCCCGTGGCTTCTTTATAGCTGCCCTCACCTTCTCGTTTAAGGTTACTCGCTGATGATTGATGAAGCGCGTACATTATAATTTCAACCCTTTCGTGATGGAGTTTCATAGCTCTTTGGTATTCAATGCGCTCAGGTGTCGATATATCGACTGTCGGTCGGCGGGGAGATCTTTGAAAACCCAAAGAACTTTACCCCGTCGATCGCCTAAGAAAATATTTACCGCGCATATATTTATTTCGTTTTTTCATAGAAACGGAAAGGACGTTTCTTGACGTTTCTTATCGAACTTGTTACCACGAAGTTTGTGATAAGCCTCAGACTTCGCTGCACGGCAGAAAACTGATAGACGTTATCTCAGACAATATTACGGAAAGAGGGGAGCTGGCACCTTGGGAGTAAGCCTGGGCTCAGAGATTTCCGAAATCTTAAAATCAAGTGCTTATGCGCATTAAATAAACATCATTGTTTCCTCCCTGATATTTTAACCGTTTTGATGTTTGCCGCCTTTGCGGTTTTGTGCTACAAACGAAGAGTCCATTCTCCCACGAATGGACATTTTACGTCATTCTTCGATTTTGTGGAACCTCTGCCATACACACAAAGAAGAAGTGTGCAACTTACGTCACCGACGGCAATTGAAAAACTAACAAGAATTGATGAACTGCAACTCAAATTTTTTTTAAGTGGTTCGTGTTCTGTACGGAAAACGCTGCGAAGAAAGTTGGTTAAAAAACGGCGTTAGTTTGAACTTCAGATTTTCTTATGAGCATCATTAAATTTGCATTTCATTGGCAACTTATTGGATTAGTAATTTGAATTTTTTGAAAAATACTGGTGTAACACGAGCCAAAATGTGTAAGGAAAAAACTCCACTAATATCGAGTTTTCTTTGAAAGTGTAAATAATTTATTATGGTGCTCTTGTCATTTACACAAGAATGAACGCTTTGCAGTGTGCCAGCTAAACGGTTCAAACGAGGCTACTTCAGAGGCGAATGAGACTATCATTCTGATTCAAGCCGAGTCAAAATACTGTTAATATCCAAAGTACACTTACCAGTTCGAAGTTCTTTTAGTGTTAATGAAAGGTTTAAATTCAATTAAGCCCACGGAGAAATAAGAGAATATCACTCTATTCTCGTAAGAAAAATCAGTTTTTTATATGACGCAATACTAAACGCAAGCGATGCGAGAATAAGAATGGGGGACGAGGCGAAGCCGAGACACCACCGGGAGCCGAACCACCTGAACATCTGGTAATCACCTACTAGAGTGCGTCACACATTCCACATGTGAGACAAATTGTACATACGAAATATACCACGCACCCCAGCAATCAACAAACATTCAGGGTCAATTATGCGAACGAGCAAATAGTACTCCAATTCAAAAGAGCCAGTAGGCTCAAAGTACTAATCACTCGGATTGACTTTTGATTGAACCGGTAGCCCCTATGGTTCTCCAAATTCGGACTATGCCTCACTTTGGGGACCTTATTCCGTCACAGTGCTACGTTAAACCAAAATTGTTAGCTCCGGTTTGATCTCTATGATAACTGAAATAAGTTTTGGACCAACTTTGCGCATACTTTTATTTCGGCGTTTCAAAATTTGAATCGATTTCGTATAATATTCATTCAATCGCGTTAACGGACGTACAGACCATTTTCTGAAACGAGGTTTTTGCCCTCGAGTGTTCGGGTCTTTTTGAGACGCTCTGTTTTTTTGTTGCAACTTT
Organism: Pachypeltis micranthus; assembly: GCA_020466155.1. NCBI lineage: Eukaryota > Metazoa > Arthropoda > Insecta > Hemiptera > Miridae > Pachypeltis > Pachypeltis micranthus. The sequence goes on from CM035776.1 coordinate 30,181,005, forward strand.
TTCCTCAACAATCTTATCTTACTCGGAGATTAGTTTAATAGCGAATTAATTCACGTCTGAATTCATACCACGTTCGGTACTGATCTCGGTTTGTTCGGCTCTATCTATAAACCAATTATTTGTGGAGGGGGTTTAAAATGTGCCGTTTTGTTGTTTGAGAAAGATATGCGAAAGTTGGTGGGAGGACAAAGGGATTGAAGGGTTGCCGACTACTGTGGAACAGAACATGGTGACAAAGGGATTGAGCGGGAAGCTGATAATTGGGGAATTTCTACGGTTCTGGAAATTCCGATTTCATTTGTTAAGAAGGTTCAACCCTTGTAAACGTGACTCGGGTTACTAACGACGGACCTCTTGATTGTCTTGTTGGTTTGTTCTTATTTTTGTTTTTCAATTTGGAAGGTTTCTTTGAGCTCAAAGAATAACACTTTAGGGAATGTCGAATTGAAATTTATGGCCAGTTTGTCGAGAACGCATAGTTTTAGAGCAGAGATCGAGGAGTTGATTACAGCTATATATCCGTGGTTTTTGCTTTCCTTAGTCCTACGATGTATTATTGTCAAGATCCAAGGAAATAGGTTTTAGTGCATTTTAGCAAACTGCCATTTCCCCATGTCCGCTTCTTCTTTTTCGTCTCTGTTTCCTTTTACCGTTCTTCCCTTTCAATAGCTATCGTACAAAACGAGTTTGAAATTGTAGTCCTTCACGGTGTAGCCACATTTAGAATACTGTCCACATTTTTTCCTTCCTGTGTAAATACGTTACTTTGTTGCCGTATTTTGCACCGTCACAAAACTTTAAACGTTCGGACGAGAGAAAACGAAGTTACGTAATTTTCCGTTTTACTTCGTGAGGTCGAGGAAAGTCGAAATACTGTGAGTGACACATGGACGAAGTGTACCTCTCCAAACTAGGCGTTATCTGGCCATTTCTGACAACCGAAGGGCTTTACCGTCCGGAAGGTCACGGAGCAGTCGTTAAATAGGTTAATGAGTAATTGGGTGCGTGTAATAAAATCGACAGAAACAGTAATTACTGGTTTAACTCTAACCAAAGCTCGTGGAAGCTCAAGAGTAATAAAACTCGGTTTAACGGCGGGCAGCGCTCAGGAATGGAGAGCGAATCGTAAAACCCGCTGGGCATTGAGTAGTTATGCAAACACCTCAGTGCCAAGGGGAAAGATTCCATTTGGACGTTTATGGCCAGCGCAGCGCACGGCTTAGGCGAAATTTCGCCCGTGTGCAGTAAAACAGCGAGGTTGAAGAATTTGAGAGCTCTAATAGGGTGCCCAGAGCTTTGGTCGAACATGTTAAACGATGTCTGCAAAACGGAGTGAATTGTACCGCTCTTTCGGAGGTGTATCGATGATTAATAGTTGAAGTTGACAGTGTTTTATGGTAGAAGAAAATAGAGAGAAGTAAGTAAAGTCAAACAATCTGTACTGTACTTGAGCGTGGATGAAGGTATTTCTAATACTGTGGATGTATATAGTGTTTTATGTTCCTTAGCCCAAAGAAGTAGAAAGGGCAAAGGATCAAATCAGTCGAAAATAAAATTGAGCTTCCTTTAGAGTCCATAAGACACTATTTGAAATAATGGTGTATATCTGTTTCCTATTATTTTCCCCCCTCCGCTAAGCGGCTATTTTTTTTACTAACGCCTACCAAGTTGGGAAGTATTACAATCGATTATCGGAAAGTCTGAGTCCCTAAAACAACATTCGATAAAATCGTGGAACGCTAAAATGCGGTCATGCGCGCAACCAGTCCAAAACTGATCAGACCATTAAATATATTTTCTCTCAAAAACAGTTATAGTCGTTTTGATAACTTTTTTTTTGTCGATGTCTCCTCATGACATAAGGGTACTTACAACAAGAAGTTCAATAGTGAACCTCTAAAAAACTTTTTTATTATTTCAATTTCGGACGCTTAAACAAATAACTAATTTTAATAAATAACTCGGACGTATGAATAACCCAATAAAATGCGTGATGTAGGAACGCTGTGGTTGCAATGTTCTAGCAGGTCATATGCACTAATGGAAATATCTGGTGCAATGTATCATAAGCAAAACGCATATACATTTATATAATGCAGCGATATTTAACCCTAATTAAATCTGTTTTTCAGTGAGTTTATATGAACTTTGTAGAACAAAGCACAATTTTCCACATAGAAAGGGGTAGCGCATAAAATTCCGCAATTTTTGAGTTTCTCCGGCTTGCTATGCGTCGACCACTACTTAGTATTGGTTGTTCATAGGTGTTTTAAGAGACTTTTAACTTGATTGCTTCGACAATTATTCTGGGTACATGGCAGTGGTTTCAATTCCGGAATAATTGGAGTTTATCCTAATTATTTGGTAAACGTTATTAAATTCTCACCGTGTAATTAGTTTTTTGGGCGACTACTCTGATTTTTTAGATCGTTAGTGTCATATGAGCGAGATTGAAAAGAAATTGATGCACTGAAGTATATTTTCGGCGAACTTTTTCCCAATTAATTGTGGCGCTATCGTCATTTTTCAAAATTTTTTGAAATATGTTAATTTTATGGTATTTTGTGTTATTTGGAACTATTCATTAATTTAATAAAAACCGTAAGAGAATTTTCTGACGTGACGTGTCACCAGATTTAGCTCAGCGTCTCTTGATCGTGTCTGCGCGCGCACACACACATCATTATCTCAAATGTTACGAGTACTTTAAGGATTCGAGAGCCTTGGTTACGTAAAGATCTGAAGAGTGCTCAACTTTTCTGTTAGCGATTACAACACTTTTCCAACGCATTTGGTGGACGAGTAGAAACCGTTAAGATTTGACAAAAACCCGTAGGGAACACTCACAGACCAACTTCTTTCATCTATTCAATTATTTAAAACTTTCTTTCCATTTTGTAGGGCTTTGAAACGTAAAATAGGTTGGATTAGTTGCTAGAGCGGTAGAAAATGCAGAATTTACTTGGAGCTGAGGGAAGTTTTGTGATGGCCAGGTGAGACCAGGTATTTTTTCAAGCTCTACTTCAGCAACCGAAGTCCAACTGCTTGATCGCTGCCCACGTATATGGAGATACCTTCAGCAATTACCAACAACAAAATTATTTCTTGCTGCTTCTTATGCTTTGGATGTACACCCGAATGTACTCTGCATGAAAATGTACTCTTCACAATACAAACGTTCGTACGAGTACATTTGAAGAACTCATGAATACAAATTATGTAGTTTGCAAACTCTTGGTTAAGTTGAAAGGTTGACATAATGAGAGGTTATTCTAACGAAAACAACGATAAGAAAGACGGATCTCGGCAAACATTTTTTTTTTTTTTCATGTTCTTCGAGAATCAGCATTCGTGCCGACTAGCCTCGTGACTTATTGCGATAACAAAATCTTCTTTTAAAACTCCAACACGCTCAACAATGCAAAGAATTTCACGCTTTTTATCTCAAGTTTCCACGCCGTCGAGGGCGGAGCTACGTAACAAAGTAACGTAATTAGAAAAGTTGGAGGGCTGAACTGAACGGGCTGCACAACCGTCATTTAATGGTTGATCCAAAGAGGCGATCCGTAGCCATCCCGTTTTTTCACAACCCGTTCCCCTTTTCCTCTTCCCTCATTGTTTGTAATTAAAAACTCTTGAAGCCTCATCAGGACACGCTGATGTTTGAGTCTTTTTACTTTGGGAGGCCTTAGAAGCTGACAAAGCACGCTAATGAAGAAGTCTAGTCGTTCACTCTGGGAGGCTCGATGTATTGGTCAATACATTTCAGAAAAATTGATATGTTTCCAACGAGTTTCTTGTGAACCGAAATTTCTTACATTTTCCGTCAGCTTTCATTCCTTGACCGACAGTTTAATAAATGTGTGTCGAAGTAAAAAAGAAAAATCTGTTGCAACTCATCACAAAACAATCTCACGGTAATAAGACGAGGTCTATGAGAAACACAAAACAGTTATGAGAGAAACGAGTTGTCGTGATACGAGCGTGGAGTTGACTGACGGTATCCAAAACACAAACACTGGTTAGGTGGATATTTACAATGAAGAATGACACAGAGTGCGAGGCCAGAGCCACACACAACATTTGGGCGTTTGTCCCCAGATAGTGCGAAGTGGTGAACGGAGTCCAGGGCAGTGGTATTGGATTGGTGAAGGGGGGGGGGGGATTATGATGCCATGATTAGAAGCCATTATAGCATGGTAAGCAGTGAAGAAACGAATGCAAAGGCATGGCCTACATCGAAGGAGCAATGACACGCCAGGGACCCCTGACCTCTGAAAACATGGTGCTTGTAACAGCTCCAATATGGTTTACACTATGATTATGTAATCCTCACGACTTTAACTTTCTGTAGGTCGAATATCAAATTTGAGCTGATTTGGTTCAGCCCTTTCCTCTCAATTGCGACCACAGATAGGTCTGTTTCAAAATGACTGTGGAGAGCTACTATCCGTGTTTAACCGCACGGAGGAATGACCACCTGGGGAATCCTGTGCTACCTGGGAGAAGATCTTAATCTGGTTTCCCACCTTGTGACCACGTTTTTTCCCATAACCTTCTCATACAAACTGGGTGAAACGGTTACAAGCTTGCATAGTAGCAGTCAAAGCTAAAAGATTGATCAGCTCTTCCAACAACCGCCGCTTTCTGTTGTAGAAACTACAGTGGAGTAGCACGTAGTTTCTTGTTTCCTCCGCGCTAGAGACGACATTTCTACCATGGGACAGCAACCTATCACACCTAAATTAATGACATTGTTCGTGAGAATAGTGTCACAGTATCAATGGCTGGTCTGACTATCGAGCCTGTTGGACACCCTTTCACAATCGTACTTCTGGCTGAGTCACGTCCGCATTCGATTGTGGCAATGTTGTTTCTGAAGAGCAAGTACTGGTTACGAGGAATTCCTCTACCTTTGAGCTCATTGAAGAGCGCCTGCCGCAATAGGCTGTGAAACGCTCCTATGATTGAAAACTGCTTTGACGTACTTGCCCTCTGCTTGCAAGAAAACATTGTGGATTTCAACAATGACACTCCACGTGGGCTTTCCTTTAGTAGTCGGCTATTGTCTGCCTGTGATATTTGAGTTATTCTAAGACACAATGACCTCGCCGATAAAAATCGCTAGCGACGTTCTGGCGACTAAGCGAAGCCGAGAAAATCTCAATAATTGCAGAATGAACAACTCCCGATAATTGAGAATGAAGTCTCATCTCATGCCACCCAGAAGAATCTGCCGCTAAGCCTCAAAGGATTCGACTATAAAATGAGAGAAGCAAACGTGCGAACATCGTCGGAAAATACACGCCGTGAGACTGAAATAGTGGCATGAGCGGGAGTAGTGGGGGTAGTGGGAGGGTATGGGTTTAGCGACGGCACTTCCAATTTCCAGAAAACAGGAGGATGTCGGAGAACGCATTTTTATGTCACATCCCTGAAACTCTTTCGCAGAAGTTGTTTTTTCTTTTGGCGGGATTCCTATGAAACTTTAACGAGAATTCCGGGATGAAGGGATCTATATTTTCAATCAGATTGACTTCTCAAAATCTTTTTACGTTGATTGATGTCAAGGCTCTCGAACTAACTTCCGCAACTTTTCCTCATATGAGACGGGTTGAGCTTTCAGAAGCTTTGGGTTGGGAGCGAGGAATTCACTCGTGCCTCTCCCACCACCGAGCTGAATTGCCTCGTGGGTTTGGCAGGAATGGGTCGGCTGTGAGTCTCAAATAAAATATCAGACAAGTGAGACTAATTCCCAGAGGAAAAATGATAACAATAAATTACTTCATCAATTCCTCATCGATTTCCACTCCGTTTTTTTAAATGAATACGCCTCCGGGTCGGTTTATCTCGGTTCGTTGCTCAAGCCTCAATGATTAACTGTAGTGGATCTGCTTGAGTCACTGAATCATATGGGGCAGAAGTGCCCAAAACTCATTGGCATCGTATCAACTGTCATGATGCTGACCGCCAGAAGGTCATTTGACGAAAGGGGAGGTAACTTGGATTACCTCGTCGTGTTGCTGTTCGTCACACTAGCGTGGACTAGCCCCTACATTGTTGATGTTCGTCCTCCTCAGCCTGTAGTGAAAGGGGTAATGTTTCAATAGCGATGACAAAGAATCTGAATGGGCGTCGCTAACAGAATCGGGGTTACAGTGTTGGCCGTGTTCTGGTACCGCATGGTGTATGCCAACAAGACGTGTGTGCTGAGTGTGTTAGCCAACTCCTGTGCAGCATGAATACAGCTCAGTCTGTATCTAAATGGATGGCATCGCCGAGGGTTCGCACTAGTAATATTCCCGTTCCACGTCTACACACAAGCTGCAATGGTTGAGTTTCGTCGCTTGAAACCGAAAGTTTCCAAGAAAAACTTCGTCTATATTTAGCCCGTCTATTTCCGACAAAGCATTCTATTCGGAGAACCTTATACATATTTATCTGTCTTCTGGCGCAGGTTGTGAAAAATTACAACTTCCAAAGAAATCTGCTTTTCAATATTTGATGCGAACTGCCGAGAGCGGATATGAAAGCCTACAATTATTCGTTAGTCCCGCTTTAAATATACACCAGCAAAATCGAACTCATTGATCGTTTTTCCCGGAAGACGTAGTTACCTGTATTGGCAGACGGCTGGAGAGGGGAGAAGCGGATGCTAACCACTTCTATGATGGGGGGGGGGGATGCACTGGAGTGGCTGCGAACCTGCCTTCATTCACCTGCTAGACAAATTGGACAGGAGAGGGCTTAGATCCGTTATCTTCTCACATTAACCAATCCTCTCCTGAAACAAAAACTCCTGAACGTCACAAACTTCAGGGTTCAGGTCATTTTGGTAAGGAGACAAACCTGTCAAGCATTATGACGCACATGACGTAGTTTGCAATCAGGATACTGGTGCATTTTCGTCTGAGGACTGTGGAGAGAGCGACGCTATGGGGTGCCTCGTGGAGAAGGACTGAGACCTAACATCGTGGTGCATATGGACGGTGGGATCTTGCTCTCACTTCACAAGTCTTTCTTACACTTAGCTAGCCAAGATGTGCAGTAATGTCGAAACGGATCTGTGGCAGTGTACTTTCTTTGGCTCTACGAAGTTGAAAGGAAAGTTACGTAATCGGCTGAAAAATCTTTCCTTCAGATCTTTGCATTGTAACTACAAAAAACGTAATTTGAGAAAATGCTCTGAGTGAGTGTGCCTCTGTGCTTGATTGAGAGATAACGGCCGAACCTAATCAGCTCAAACGTAATTCGTTATCTAGCCTACAAGTAACCATGAGAGGCCAAAACAAGGGTATGAGCGAAACCCGCCCAAAACTATGTAGTAGTAGTGATAAAACCCTGCAAATTATTACACAATGGTTTATTATTCTCATGAACAGCTTGATCTAGTATTACTGCTCCCCCACCCCCATTCGATTCAGCATCGAATACTAGTAAACCATACGAAACATGTCCTGGCTATAATGGAACTATGGAAACAAAACGTCTGATGATTTTGCCCCGTCGTCGGAGAAATTCGAACGGGGGCGCTCGAAGCGAACCCGTTCTGAGGCGAAAGGGGAGTTGAGTGGGTTTTTTAATGAGACGGGCGGGGAGGGAGGGAGTTCAAACGACGAAACGTTGACTTCCGCTCTAGTTCCCACGTTGTACTGCGTTTCGTTAGTTTTTTTTAACCGTTTTTTGTCCATTGCCATGCCCAACCACGGGCTTCGACTGATCGGATTGCCGAGATGGCGGGCACAACTAGATACCAAATCGGATTTTTGTGCGAAAGAACGAATTTTTTAGACCACGTTAAAGGCACAAAACGGCCCAGACGGGGGACGGGGGACGGCGGACGGACATTGCAAATTTGGAATCTCCAAGTCTTGAAACGTAAAGTATCAAATTTTGAGGGGGGGGGGTGTACAAAATTTTTCGTGACCGAAAACATAAGGTTATTATTCAGAATGAATAATAAACCAAAACGGTTTTGGTTCTAACTATTTTGATTAAATTTCTTGTGTATACAGCACCAAATGACACAACGACACCACAAATTCGCACTAGTGGGACGAGAGCAGCTCAATAAATTACCGAACACTCCCAGGAAAATTGGTTTTGGCTCAGTTTTTCTCATATAAACTGAGCTCATGTATTACCAGGATCCTCAGAATAATGATGTGGAAGTTCAATCATGTACCTATATGATGAGTCTGCAATAGTGTTGATGAGGTGTGTTACATAGGGCTTCTCCAGAAATTCCGGAATTTTAATCACCGCCGTTTCACGTACTACCATTCCCAACAGCTTTCACTCGATTATTCTCAAAAAATTCGCGTTTACAGTGTCATTAATACTTTGTGTACCAGTTGCTCAACAAAGGTCGTGGCGCAAGTAGGAGCACTAACATGAATACCGGAACTATAAGCGCTGTCACTTTCTACCGGCTGCGTAGTTTTATTTACCAAGTTCAAATGAGCAGTGAAAAATTAATTGAATTAATAACGGAAGCCATGAAACCCAATGAATTTCCGCTGAGCTACGGAAAGTTATGTGATTCGTCGCACCTGGTGTTTTCCCTCTTACCCCTCTTTTATTTTCCACCCCCCCCCCCCATCCCACCACCGTAGAGATAACGCAGGGTAGTGATCTTGATTTATTTAGTTTTTTTATATTGGTGTCCCGTCTCTTTCAAGGTAAGCTTTTGAGGAAAAAAGACTGTTTGTAGTTAGATTTGAGAGAATGATTGAGCTGTTTTTTTTTGTTGTTCTTTTGCATTCAATAAAAGTTTCCATAGAAATTACATGAGCGAATATATAGCGCTCGTTTGTATAGCATCCCTCCGATTACTTGCTACTTTGCCGTCCAAGACATTATCAGGCGGAATAAACAATACTCATTCTTATCCGAATGCGTGACAAATGATTTTTTCCAATCATCAATAACTTAACTAAGGAGGTTGTAAATTATTTTGTATTGGCGAGGAAATGGGTTTAGGAAATTGAGGCGCGTTCAACGGATTAATTGATAATCAGCGTTTTGTGATTATGTTTCCGTTACGTGATGAGTGTAACCCATGTACAAAATTGAAAATATTTCATCAGTTGAAAGTGAGGAAATTCCAAAGTAATTTGCGACGTTCTCCTAATTCCTTTTTGGTTTATTATTCATTCTGAATAATAACCCTATGTTTTCGGTCACGAAAAATTTTTTACAACCCCCCCTCAAAATTTGATACTTTACGTTTCACGACATGGAGATTCCAAATTTGCAATGTCCGTCTGCCGTCCCCCGTCCGCCGTCCCCCGTCCGCCGTCCCCCGTCCCCCGTCCGCCGTCCCCCGTCCGCCGTCCCCCGTCCCCCGTCCGCCGTCCGGGCCGTTTTGTGCCTTTAACGTGGTCTAAAAAATTCGTTCTTTCGCCCAAAAATCCGATTTGGTATCTAGTTGTGCCCGCCATCTCGGCAATCCGATCGGACGAAGCCCGTGGATGTAATGGGCAAAAAACGGTTAAAAAAATTAACGAAACGCAGTACAACGCGGGAGCTAGAAGCGTTTCGTCGTTTGAATTCCCTCCGCCCCGCCCGTCTCTTTAAAAAACCAACCGCTCTCGAGGCGAGCGAGCAGCGCGGCGCCTCCCGCTCGCTTCCCTCCCAACGACTCCGCCTCCCGCTCTCCGCTCCCCGTTACTATTTCCCTGACGTTTTGGTTTTAATACGATTCAATTTTTTTAGATTCTTTCGTTTCATTCTCATTTTGGGGTTTTTCATAGATTTTTGGTTAAATTTTGATATTAGTATTTAGCGTGCATGTTTTCATATTAAAATTCAGTTTTTTCTAGATACTTGCGGCTTTTTTTTTGTTTATTTTAATATTACGATTCAGTTCTTTTCGACCTTTTTTGGGTTTCATTATGATATTTTTCGATGTTGAATCGAACAGGATGGGTCTCGGAGCATTAATGCTAGGTTAAGCTGATTATCCGAATAATAAACCGTTGTGTAATAATTTGCAGGGTTTTTATTTATGATACGGGGCAATCCTTTCGGAAGTGCCGCTGGTAGGCAAATCTCTCAAGGTTCGGTTTGTCGTATAAAAGCTCTGCAAGATTCAAGTTGTGTTTCCAACTGTTGGAGACACGCAAACTAGGATGGTGGACGGGGGAAGCTGGCTGGGCTTCAGCGTTGTCGAGAACCGCCTCAAGTAGGGTCAACTCGGGTGGAAAGGATCACTTCACAAAAACTGCCCTCTTTCTTCCTCGGATGAAGTTTTCTCAGTGGGAAATCCCAACCTTTTTGCTCATTCGACCCCGAAAAATGTTTGAACGATGCAAATCTCACGAATGTCACATCATACGAGTGACCATTAGTTCTTCATTTGCCTTCTTTAACATAGAGTAAATGGGAGACAAAAATCGATTGCGAACTCTGGATGAAGAAGAGGAGATGAGCTAGCGCAGGCTTAAGTGCTTCCAGAGATTAGGGAGCCACCCCAAAAAGGCCGTAACCGCCAGAATATGCTAATTCCTTTCTTCAGGCCTGAAATTGAACTTACAACAGCATGAACATGGTACATGCTATATTCCTTCTCGACTAGATTGGGATTGCTGCATTTCCCAAGAAATTTCGTGAGAAGCATGCATAGTCACAACGCGAAAAACCAATGAACAGATTAAACTATATTTTTCATTGCGTTTTGTGGTTATTGTCCAAAACATGCGAAAATACCGGTTTCATTTTCCAAAAGGATTTAGTTTTTCCGTTGTTAGGGTAGAATATCCACGATGTGTCATTTCGGCAACCAAATACTTCAAATTGCCGTTATGTTTAGTTTTAACGTAAAAAGGCTAACACGGCGTGGGAGCTCTCAATTTCCAGCGTAGGATTCTAAGAATCGTATTTTTTTAAATTATTGCTTTTAACCCCGTTTCATCCTTTTGAACATCTCACCTCTCCATATACACATTCACAGGACTGCTTACCTGGGCGGGGTAAGGCTTTTGCAGACAGGGAACATCTCCACCAGGGTTAAGGCAAGCCTCCAAAGAACAATTAGACAGTTTAAGGTAGAAGAGGCAGCAGTCCTTGCTACTGACGTTATGCCAAAGTAGAAGAACTTTCGGCTGCCATTCGGGGTCAGCATCCACTCACGGGAACGATGGGAGCAGGAGACGTTCCAGACCAAGGTGGGCGCCCTGCGATGGTTCACCGATGGTTCAGTTATGAGAGGCAGGGGTGGACTGGGCATTGTTGGGCCCAACTACAGTCTTGCTAAGCCGCTGGGAGAGTATGAAACGATATTTCAAGCTGAAATCCTAGCCATAAAGATCTGCCCAGAAGCGATCCTGACCAAAGGACTCAAGGGCAAGCGGATCCACATATTCTCGGGCAGCCAGGCCGAATTAAAGGCCATTGCAGCCTATAGCTTTAGGTTCAGGCTTGCATGGAAATGCGTTCATGCGCTCAAGCAGCTCGGTGCCCATAATAGGCTTTCACTCATCTGGGTGCCGGCTCACGAGGGCATGAGGGCACTGAAAAGGCTGACCACCTTGCGAAAAGGGGTACAGAAACCCTACCCATCGGGCCTGACCCCTACGTAGGTATGACAAAGAGTCACCTGAAGCGAAATGGCTTGTTACGCCGTCCTGTCCAATGGCGAAGGCGATGCTGACACACTCTTTAGAAGAGATCTGAGAGTCTTGACTAACTTCCTCACCGGACACTGCCCACTCAGGTACCACTTCAACTAAATGGGCACCCAAGAGGCGGTGGAATGCAGACTCCGCAATGAGGAGGACGAGACGGAGGAGCACATCCCGTGTGAATGTCCTACCTTAGCAGCCAAATGCTTCGAAATTTTTGCTCTGGGGACTATTGAGCCCCAGATCATAGCGGAATCTGCGCTGAAGGACATACTGGGCATCCTAAGGGGAGCGGGTATGTACGACGCCTTCTAATAAGAAAGGGCCAGCGTGGCAATAGGCCCTTGTGTGGCCGCAGTAACAAAGGGACTTTGTCCCACAGACCCTCGGAGACAAAAAACAAAAACCCCGTTTCAGGTTCATTAACCACGACCTTTGCTAAACTCACGACGTATGGAGCGGACTACCTGCACGATTTTTGTCAAAATGCTAAGTTTTGAGGAAAAAACTAGTAAATTCAATTTTTGTCGAAATTTTCGATAATTTATTGTACTACTTTTTTTGTGCCATTGTACCTGTCCACACAAAAAAAATCGATCAAAATCGTTACGTTTCTATAAAAACAATACTTGGTGTTGATCATTATGATAGTAATTGAGTTTTAGACTTCTTTTAGAAAAAGTTGTTTTGTTTCTGAAAAACGCCACCAACAATTTTTATTATTTTTTTGCGTAAACAGTTCCATATGATATTCAGGTTACGTAACAATTTCGTCAGCATGGAGATGACTCGAGTCGAGAGCACGAGGCACGAAGGGCCGAGTTTCGTATAAACTTATTTTCTCACATCATTTCGTTCCCTTTTTCATTTGGCAGTTCGATAAAGCATAGAGCATGTTCGTAAAATCGTGTTGACAGTCTCATAAACTGCCTATTCAATGTTCACGTAACGAAGATCGTGACGTAAATAATGACTACCCAATAAATACGTGTAACGTTACGCACTACCACTTTCTTGCCAAACAGCTCCACTTGAGATAATTTCTACCAAGTTCATACAAACTGATTGGGTTGGTTGCTAAAAATCAATGATTGCTCTCACGCAGGGGTGAGGAATGTTGAGTGAGCGTCGCAATTAGTAGAAAGCTCAACATCGATTTTTCTGTCGATTCCAAGACTCTTGTCCACTTGTAGGGCCAAGGAAAGGAAAAGGAGTAAGCACAATTAGTTCAGCCAATCCATTGCACTGTTGGATTTTCGTAAACTATTTCCTTTGGGAATAAAGCAAAAAAGGGTACAGTTGGCATTTTCCAGAGATGTTCTAGTCGTTGGAATCCCAATTTCGCCTTCTGAAGAAAAGGATTAGCCGGTTTTATTTGTTCCCACTCTCTTGCCTGAGTTATATCCCCAATCATTGGAAGCACAAGACGTCTCAGATCATTTCTTCTCTATCCAGAACACATGGTCAGTTTTTCGGAAATGTTTGTACCAAATTCTGAGTCGAGGATTTTCCCAGCGAATCCTTGATCTCGCAAGATCCTGCGGAAATTACAAAGAAAAGTTTTTCTTCCTACTATGTAGGTGGAAGAAAGTGATACACGTGCAGCAAGCGGGAAGGTTGTAGATGAAGTAACTCCGAGACCGGGGTTTGCCGGAAAAACAAAATTCCGAGCCAGAGGTTGGTTTCTAATAAGGGTCTCTTTGTAATTCTTGACGGATGGAGAGATCCCTAAGCCGGCTCAGGCGAGATAACCGCAACACCGACCTCCTGGGTGGCATAAATTGTGGGACGCACACAGCCTCCGTATTTTATTAATCAATTTATTCGGTCAGAAGAAGAAGGCCGTGCAAGGAAGTTCTCGCCAGTTCAAACTGCGGTCGAGACGTCCAACGCCATCCCTAGAAACCAATTTAAATGGAGAGAGGCTCTCAATTGGAGACGCGGTCTCTGGAGACGGAAATAACAGCGGTTTTTTAGTGTTTGAGTGAGAAATTGCAGCCTCGAACGAACATCATTTCAGGAAGGTTGTAAATATTTCATTTGCCCGAACTTCGACATTTAGCTGATGGAAAGGTCTTTCAATTTGACTGCGGAAAATTCGAGCTACTCCGGGACCATCTGCCAACAGTTGAATAATGCAAAGCTTTCGAAACACAATCATCGCGCTCAGAGTCAACCATAAAATAACAGCCTGGCGAATGTGATGCCCAACAGAACCCTAAATTACGACGCAAACACTGGACGTAAACTATGTATAAACCAATGTTCAGCCAATTTCCCAGTATTGTTCCTAATTTGCTCAAAATCGTCTGGCTCGACTGGAACACATGGCTACTCGAAATGTCGGCAGGTCCGATTCATTATATAGTGGTCGCCGAAAGTTAATGTTGGTTCCCTGCAAGGTATGTGGTGCCCCCAGCTTCCTCCTTAGAACCCTTGTCTAGGATTATGTCTTCAGCCGTTTTCGAGAGGGGATTCCTGGCAAAGGTTGGTACTGCTGAGTATGTTGTCTCCAGCCAATTAAAACCAATGTAGTGCAAGCGAGTCACTCACAATCGTGCGTGAAGTATTTCAGCGTCCCAAAAATACGTGAACTCCTCTAGCTTCTAAACTTACCAAGGAGAGATACAACAAAACAGTTATTGGCGGATATGAAGTTGGTTTGAAATAAGCTTTAACAAAGAGGCTGTGAAATATCAAAGACTTTCCTGAATTCAAAACAGTAGCCGTTGCCTCGCTCCTTGTTAATGCGGACAACGAGTCTTCCTCTCCGACATTTTGAAATAACCAGCTCTCTTCATCTCTCGCGAGAGCACTTCAGGTGGTAGACAAAGGAAAAGTGACGGCGCCAATTAATTAAAAGTGCCGCAAAGGCTAATTGCGAAAGCTCGTCAGGTAAAAGTGATGAGGGCGTATGAGTGCACTGAGAGATGATTCCTGGTTCCTAATCCTACCACAGGGATTTCTCGGTGAAGCATCAAGCTTATATTAGATTAGGAGACATAAGTATTAAGTATGACATGCAACAAACTCTCAATATTCGCCAGCTTCGCTGTTCCTGTAGAAAGAAGTAACGTACCATCTTCCAGATTTTAATATCTTTAGCGATACGTCACACAACTTTCGGAAGCTCACATTTATTCAGCGATTTTTACCGCGCTACCAACTGATTTTATATGTTTACTCAATTTCCAGAAGCTGTGCAGATGTCGTGCCCAGCGACAGTGGATAAGTTCTCCTGTAGTGGTATCCACCCGGTCTGATACAGATTCATGAAAAACCGGTTCAGTAAAACTCATGATTCTACTTTGAACTTGTGGATTAGATCTCTCAACACCACCCTATTTCGACATGTTCACACCTCGGATTTGGGATGTACTTTCTATTTCTTTATGAAGGGTTGTACATCCAATGCCAATATATCGTTCCCTTCACGATCAGCCGTTTCGCCCATCGGTATTTGCAGATTTTCATGGTGACAGCGGAGCAGGCAGTTGGCGCGTGTGCTAAGTTGTCAAGAACTTGAAAGCTTGCCCTTTCTAAATACCCAATATTCAAGTTCTAAGAGGATGTGTTTCCGGCTTGACAGCAGGAAAATAAACGCTACTAAGAAAAGACGAGATGATGACGATCTTCATATCCTTGATGTACTGAAACCTTGTCCGTTCTTTTATCCTGGAAACACAATCAGTTTTCCCATGAGAGTTTAATCACCTTACGCTACGGGAATTGAGTTGGAAATTGTGTCCCCCTCAACACATTTTCGTGTTGGCTCGTCGTTGTAAAGCAGAATGCGAGTTCAATTCAATCATGATAATAATAATAGGCTTAATCACCCACCCGAAAGTGTTGGTTGCAATCCACAACATAATTTGTGTCACGTACAAACAAAGGATGGCAAATATTGACGCGGTTTTAATATTTTTACGCCCTTCTGCCGCAGCGAGCCCTTGAAAATTATATTTACCTCAACGAGCAAGCGAAGTAGAGAGCGCTGTTTTATATTCCGAAGAAGTGCGAAGGCTTGTTTTTGTGAAGTACACACAAAAATATTAAAACCGTGCTTCCATAACCGCGTTTACTCTTCAAAAAGCGACAATGGCGCTAATCCGATAGAAGGGAATGGCGTCTCCCCAATCAAAGCAAACGCCCGTATTAATTTAATGAGGTCGCAACAGTTGCCACGTACTGAGTCCTCGAGGTATCCGTTGAGAGGCCAACCGCTTTGACAGACATTGCATCCGTGAACGATATTGATTCAGTAATAACTTTCCAGGCTCCTCAAACCACCCCATTTTATTCCCCTTAACTCAAACTGTAAGAAAAGTAAGGAAACCCGTCCAAAAATACATTGAGTTATCAGCCCATCACTTTTCAGAAAAAGCAAAACTCGGTGCGAATTCTGCGTGCATGTGTAGCCAGCTGAACTTGAGAAATGTTATGTTTATTATTATCTTTTTACATTATGTTTCTTACTTTCTCGGAGAAAATGAGCTTAAGGACTGATCTCATTGACGAGAAGGGTTTTGATGTTCCAAATGATTCCAAAAATGGAAGGCCTTAAGCTTTTCTTTTACTTAACTAATATTAAGCTCCTCGAATTCAAAACGATTAAATTTGTGTGACCTCCTAAACTAAATCACGTGACTGAATTGGCAGAGCAATTACTAGCATAATTTATCAAGGCCTCATTATGGGCCATAATTAAATTCCATGAAGGATTCGAGTACTGTGCTGGGCACAGCTGCACCACGGGTTCAATCAATTCCTGAACTATCCCTGTGTTGAAGCAAGTACTTCGCAAGGGAAAACTGCTGCTCATTACAGGGAGAGCAAGTACTTCAAGGAAAAGGGCTCTTCACGGACTTTTCTGGGAGACACACTGGGAAAGATAGATCTAATGAAGCAGCACGTGGTTTCTTGGTCCCGCCTCACGTGCAGGTTGTGGAGTCTCTGAGAGAAAAGAAGTGGAGTCACGCATTTAAGTCGCCGAGTCTAGTACGGGATTGGCTCATCCAGTGGTCTGGCTCACCCCACTTTCCTCTTACGTTCACTGGGGGAAAACTCATACGTGTCACGCCCCTTTGACGAGCATTCCGAGCTCACTTGCCACTCATCATGTATTTATTATTTAATGGCCATGTACTGAGCTAGCATATAGGGACCCCAGTGTAATGTACCCTAAGAAGTATTGCCAATTCGCGAATGCATCTCAAATCAGGCTAAATGAGATCAGTTGGTGAATACGTCAAAGAGATTCAATGAACGGTATTTATAACAGGAGAGACCCGGATATGAATGGTGAGTTTCTAAGACCAATCATTGCTCCTGACAAGTTCCACTGAACGAAGGAAGTTGGGATTTACAGAGGATACCAAATTCTCTTCTCACTCTAAATTTACAATTAAACTGGACGAGGACAATTTTGTGGGCGCATTATTCTCTTAAACACGGCTCAGAAAAGATGTTAGGGAGGAAACCTTGGACAAGAAACATCGAAGAAGACGAGTTAGAAATAGATTTCAACAAATAAGGGAAGCTTGTTGCCAATAATTGCTTAACAACTCACCGTAGACCATACGAATTTTACCAGAAAACTGTCAATGTTTTTGACACAAGGCCATTTGAAGTGGGCGTGCGAACCTCCATGTGATGTGGAGGCTACTAAATGATCGTAGCCTTCCCTTAAATCCTCATAGTTGTCAACAGTGCACTTGATGTAAATTAACCATTCAACATTTCAAAGAAAAAGAGTATCTCTTTTATTACTACACGTTTGACCTCTGAGATCTCCCGAGCGCTCCTCGGACTCGTCACAAAACCAACCGCGTGAGAGCCGAGAGACTCCGATTGCGTGCAACGATGCAAAGAGATCTCGCAATCGAGTGGACACATGAAGGGGGATGGTAAAAAGGGATCGACATAACATGGAAATTGATCTGCTGCCTTCGACGCCGGCGATACTTCACCTACCGCTTGTTTTCTCGTTCTCGTCGCTTCACGAGAAAACTCTCCTTGTGAAAAATGTCTTGGCTCTTTGTGACGGATTTATAAATTACAGTTGATGGAGTTGGCCGAAGTAAATGGTCGAACCGGTAAGAGCCTTTTTCCATTGAGTCCATCATTCTTGTTCAGAGAAGCCAATCCAACGCCTCTCACATTCTGCAAGGCCGTTACACCGAAGAAGGCGGTTTTTTTTTTTTCATTCAACCTAATTGCTATGGGCGGGCAGACCAAGGTGGAGAAAAGAGGTAAAAAACGAGGATCGGTGGCTGAGGCATGCGGAAATTGAATGGGAATGAGGAGGGAGGGTATTAAGAAGCATTTCTGCTCATCTTTCGTAATGTGTATTTATCTCGTATGTTCCCTGTACATGTGTAACGATAATCACTCTTTGACGCGGGCATTTTATGGAGCTACCGTTCAATAGTTATTATGATGAGTCATTCTGTCATAAGGGCGAGACAATATCTAGCTTCAGTTATTTAGAGAGATAAATAAATTACTGTTTATTTATTTGGCTGCTGCCCAAATTTTTCTGAAAACAAAAACGTTGAAAAACAAATAAGGAGAGCAATGAGGTATTTCTTTCTTTACGGGTACTACAGTAAGGTTGTAAAATAAAACTTCAACAATTAACATCATTCAAATTCAAAAATCAAGAGTTTCAGAAATGCGTCCTTCAAACTGGTCTGAAGAGAAACAAACGAAAAACATCTGGTGCGACGCATCCACGCAGAATTTTTGCTTAGCTCCTCGTGCATACGCTGATTTACATGGCTTTACCCACAAACATGATCAATTTGTGTTTGATAATTACTGTGATGCTCTCGTCATTATCCCACGAATCAGAATTCCATGGTACTCTTGTATTATTTGGTGTGTTCGTGCGAAAAATTTAATCAAAGTCGGTAGAGCCGTTAGACTTTGCTCGTATCCTCATTTTGGAGTCCCACGGCTACCTGCAGGCTTCAACAATTCGAGCCGATTTGAATCAGCCATTTTCACACAAACCTTGTGGTGCTGTTCACACAAACCGTTTTCGCAAATACTGTTTTTCGGACGGGCCCTTGAACGTGAAGACCTGAAGAAAAAACCAATTTGTTTTTCCGCTGGTAACATAACTTTCCTTTAGTAGAGATCGCGAAAGTAAAAATAATCAATCAGCTGGCTCTAATACTCTCTAGTATGTTGTGAGAACCACACGAGACGAGTGGCTGGTTCGTTTCCTTGAAGCTATTGCAGTGAGGAGCCAAGGGTAGGGACGTGACCTGTAGACCACTTCAGCATTGAGAGGGATAGGCTAAGGAACCCCAACTCACCGATTACTATCCCTTGCTTCGCATATGTATGAACCTCTGCTAGCTGAAAAACTCAAGATTATTCTTCTGATCCGGAAAATTCCCTTAGTCTTCATTTCTTCTTCGTCTGGACTTGTGCCAAAGGTCACAAGTGCCAAGACCTTGAAAAACCGGCACAGTAACGATTTGTTGGTAAAAATGGGAGATTGATTAATAATGTTGAATGCGTACTTCAAGCGGAGGTTGCATCTTTTAGTGGCGTTAGGTTACACTGGAGAAAAAATGAACATGAACATCACTAGTGAACGATGGCGCGAAATGTGAGGGATTGCAGAGAAAGGGGAAACGAGATTAGGAAGGACCCAGAGGAGCGTGAAGCCAAGGTGTTGGATTCCTGGGCTGTAGTTTCCATGGAGAGGGATGAAGACTGCAAGGCCCAAAGATAATGCCCACTTGATCGCGTATTGTGATGCTTTGAAAGCCTCTGGCTCTTCACTTCTATGACAAGCGATGAAAGGTTGTAAACAGCGGGCTATGGGTGACTTAAGGCTGCAAGCCCATTTTTCAGGTAGTGATAAATATATTCATTAAAATAATAATCATAATCATCGTCGAACGTCAACCGCAATATGCACGTTTCTTCCTGGAAACATAGTAAAAAATGCTGCAAATTATAACACAACGGTTTATTATTCTCTTGCACAGCTTGACGTAGTCTCACACCTCTATGACCCATCCCATCCATTCAGAATCGAAAAATACCAGTAAACCGAACAAAAAATGACTTGACTACTTGAAAATGCGACACCATATTCACACCACTCAAAACACTACACAAACGAAAACAACCAACTGACGGATTTACAAACCACCCAATACAAAAAAAGGCTTACAACCGACAACCGACAGACTATTCAAGACGTCCCTTTCTCTTCACCTTTAGTGGGTTTCCCCAGAGGTGCGTGACCTCCTTCCTTCCCCCCTCCCACGACGCTCCACCATCCCATTTACCTTTCTCTTTGTATATAAAGACCACGACCCACTGACTCCAGTACTGACTTAATGGCCAGACAATGATGTCTTTACATCAAAAGCCCTAGCACACAGTATCTCACCAGCCAGAGGAGACGTACTCACCTAACAGGTTCGTTAACTTTAGTAATTTGCCTACTGGTGGATCTAACCCAATTGCTTAATATCTAAAAATATCTTGAAAAAGATACCGAACACGGCGTATTTGAGATAAAACTGCCGAAATTTCGTAGCGCTTACATTCCCAGAATTTATTGTGCTGCTCTTACTCATGAACTATTGATACACCGAAAAATAATGAGGCTGTCCACACGGTTTGTTTGAGCGGAATAATAATCACTTTCCCATAGTTATCGTGTAAAAAGTTTAGAAATGAATGTAAGTGAACGACGATGATTGAAATTGTGGGTGCTGCTCTCGTTATTTTCCCACGAATCAGAATTTTATGGTATTGTCGTCTCATTAGAAGCTGTCCATGTAACAAATTTTTAATAGACTAGTTGTTTCGATAACTATGACATTAAACGCTACTAAATTAATATCGTAGTCAAACGTTATGCTTTTATTAGGTACACTTAGAAACTGACTAATAATTTCTTCTATCTTCCAGGAGTGGATGTGTCAGCAGTCAGCAGATCAGGACCAAAGACGTGAGTGTGGACTGGAGAACATTTTGTTCTGATAATATATTGTCAAATCACCTGCATGTCCTTTTAAGACGCGTACGTGTAGGCAACTTTCTCTGTCTATGTGAATTTCATAGTCGTTCAACTTGAGTGAGTTGGCGTCGCCCTACTGTACTTTTCGAACCTTAATGGTAAGAACCTCGTGGAAAGAAAATGTGGACTTTCCATATAATTTGATTTGAGTACACGATAGTCTCTGCACACATTTTATGCGGAACGAGGAGATGCAATACACGACTGGAAATATTTCCACGAGCTGTTGCTCCCATTTCTTCATAAACATTGAACTGCCCCCGCACCTGCTAAAAAATGGTATCTTCCTCTCCGTCCAGCGAGAAAAGACTCATTTATATCAGGCCTCCTTCCACCGTTCAGCTTCAGAGGTTTTCCACAAACGCCGTTGACACCCCCGCCACTCATGCTATCCTCTGTCTCCCTTCTATTTATAACCTGACTGTGTGGGAGTATAAAAATACCAAAGTGTCATAGTAAACTACTAACGAAACGGGATGAAGGCGCAAGTAACCCTGAACTCACTGGTCACCGTTCAGGTTTTGTAGCTTCTAAGGTCTGGAGGAAATGAGATTTGATAGGATCCCAGCGAATAGCACGCTGTTTCATACACTGATGTGCTCTCACGACGGGGTATGAGAATATTATGGTTCCCCGGAGAGCAGCTTCACCCCTCAACTCCGTTGGAGAGAAATATAGTTCATACTGAGATTGAATTCTTAATGGTCAGACGGGGACCAATATCCGTCTAACAAATAAAACAGTCCGCACTTCAAAATCTCATAATTTGCTGATGTCTCTTTGCCCGCATCAGACCATATTCCCCAGAAAAAAACTTCCTCGTCGTCCGATGCGAAATTACTGTACCACCTGTAAAGGAACAGTTGAGTCGTGAATACCCACAGAGAAACATCATTTTTCCACTCTACCAAGAACTTAAGGACCCAGTGCCATTAACTGCGAGACCTATTAGTCAACTTGTGCCCCTGCTACGGATTGTCTGTTGATATTTTTGTTTTACTTAATATTCTTCTTTTTTGTTGGCTATTTGAATGGATAATTTATTATAATAAATTGTTTTATTAATAATCTTTATTACTAGTGACGGATCCGAGCTCAGATGCTGCACGGGCCGTTCATATATTTATTGAACGTGCCCACCACCATATTTATATTCTATTTTGGTACTCAATATTGACCATTGTCGAAACGCACTGGCAGGGCGAACAACTCTTTCTCACTCTCTCTCGCCTGTATGATACAATGTTTTTAGCGGACAGTATGGGTCATAATTGGGGAAGGACTCACCTTTGACGTCTTCACTTTGGCGATACTTTCCCTGGCCGAGGTTTACAGGATTGGCGATGTGCTGCCTGTTGCGACATGAGGGGTTTGAGACAGAGTTGGGAAAACCATAAAAATTTGAGAAAAGAATGCGCTGACAAACGGTAAAAAAAAATGCTGCGAGTTGTGGATTTACGAGAGAAACAACGAACAAAAGTTAGTACTGTGGGCTGCTCGAGTTTCATCGGTACTATATAGCGATACTACAAAAAGAAAAACTACTTTTGCCGAAACACTGCCCATGTGTTACTAATCTGACAATTTAACGTTTCAATCAAGTACATTGAGTTATTGAAATGAACACGCGAGTTTTATAAGACGGAAAACGGTAAAATTTGATGTTTTTAGTGAATGGTTGTGTTGTCCCTTCATAATTTCCCCTGTCGTATCATTTGAAACTGTTCATGCAAGGAGTTTAACCAACACCGCTGAAGCCATTTTCTTAATTGACGTATTGATCTGGTTCACCGTATTGATCTGCAGGAAATATATGACATATGAGCAGATATGGTTCAGCCCTTCTTCTATCGCGTTCACAAACACACAAACCATTTTCCCAAATAGCGTTCTTCGGCTTCAGAAGATTTTGAAACGTACAACGAAAAAAATAAATAAACAGTATCTAACCCAATCAGCACAAAACTCTACATCAGGGAACATACTTAAATGGAAATGAATCAAAACTTCGTGACTCGGTTTTGAAATTAGAGCTCATTCCAACTGCATACCATATGATGGTCTAAGGATTGCATGAAACGACATTGAATAATCTGCCGTTCGAAATATCCCCAATGAGGGAACATAAATGGCAGTAGTTGGGAAAGCACAATTACATTTATAAGCTGGCACGAGTTCGTTGCACTTCACGAAGGAACTGTTCCAGGGTCCCACAATAGATAGCGGGCTGTCAACTGTGTGATCATGAAGGGGAATTCCCTCGGCGACTTGGAGAGCAGTTGAACTACAGATGTCCTCATAGCAGCCGGGGCTTTGAATACTCGCGAGATTTTCATTCAAATATCCCTCTTCGTGTCTGTTGGCGAAACAACCCGCTCTCCGGTACTCCGTTCGGTAACCCAACTACATCTTTTTTATTGCTCAAGTAATCATGAAACCGAACTGTATAAAGAAGAATTATAGCGGATGGCACCACCCTGTTCCGGTTTTACGTGGAAGAAAAATACATTCGTAGTCGTCTGGTAGCCAAGAGATGAAACACTGGTGAGGAAAAGCGAGATGAAAATGCGGGATAATTAAATGGCGAGCGGGAGAAGTTGTCACCGAATGCCGGACCAGATGTCATTTCGTTGCCGTTAGCATTGAAACCTCCGCTGTTTCCCTCGCTTTTTTGGTTTGTCATTTTTCGATGATAAATCTCAGTAAGGAAAAATGTTGACTTGACGGCCGGGTGGTAATTTGTTATTTCCCGTTATGCGAGGGCGTGGACTAGAAGCAGTAAGAAGTTGGCAGGTTGTGATGTGATAACCACTTGAAATAATAGAAGACCTCTTCAAATTATTCAACCAAACCTACATATCGGGAATGACAAAAAATTCCGCGTTATGTCACCAACTTGATCACTGAAAAAACAATCCTTTTTTAAAAGACGAAAGAATTGAAATCGCGCTCACGAATTAAAAAATAATTATTCGTATTATAATTATTATACTGGCACGAAAGATTACATAACTACACGATCAACGCTTTTTGTCCACAGACTAATGCATTTTGTTTTCCACACAGTTTAACTTGACGCCATAAAAACTGATTTTGCTTAGTATACCGGAATTTATTCGGTGGCTCTACGTCATGACATGTTCTTGATTGGGCTAGCAGAGTATAGCACTATCAATATGATGTTTTCGGAAGACTTACTATTTTGGAATAGTGTTTTTCTGACTCAGTAGGCCTCAAAACGTGTAGATCGGAAGGGAAGATTTTTCAACTGATAACATAACTTTCCTTTGTACTTCGTAGAGCCATGGTAAACAAACTGCGTGACAGAACCAATCTTCAAACCACTCATTTGACTTCTAATTTTTCTAGACACAGTTCGTTTCATACAGTACCGTTAATCGGTTGGCACTGACTGGAGACAAACCTCCAAGTGCCTCGCAAAACTTTGAACTCGACCAACGAATGTTTTCAATGTAATGCAGTTGAATTCACTCTCCTCTTTAATTCGTGACTTCGCTAGTAGCAGGTATCGAACCAGACTCTGGCTCACCTATCAACCTTGAATATAGAAAGGTCAGTGTTATTACAAAAGCTCTTGAAATTTGTCACAATCGAAATTCCAACGAAATGTTTCATCAAGCATAAGTTATTTGATTTCAAACCACGTCAGTGGGTTTGGGATTGGTTCGACAGAATTCAACAGCACTTGAGCGATAATTAGTTAAAACCCCCTTTGTACGTTCAAGATTTCGACAATTTAGAAGTTGGAATGGAATAGAGTGAGGCAATTAGGTGGAACAAAAGGATTGCCAGTCTGAAGCAAACTGGAGAGACGAGCCTCACATGTTTTGAATACTTGAGCTACCGTAGCGAACCCTCCGTCTAGAAGTACAACTTAATTCCTTAGCAGAGGTGAATGAGATAAGAAGAGGTGCCCGAGAAGAGGGAACAAAAGAAGAGCAACTTTCCTGCAGATTCTCTTCCTTTCAAGACGCGTTTTAATTAATAACGAACCCGGGGATTTAACCCGCCAACTCACCTCAATCTTTTCTTCCCAATTTCAATATCAGGTTTTCCCTTTTGTCCCCCCACTTCCTCCCCACACCATTCCTCTTCTTCTGCCACGTCAATTTTTTTCAAACAACTCGTCCCCATCTTGTGGAACGGTCTATTTCGGGAATAAATCCGGAACGTCGATGGTTCCACTGAAATTAATTGAATACCGACTTATATTCCAATAATCGGCCGTTCTTCTCGATACCGTCCAGATTGTTAACGAATTCAGTTAACGAATATAAATTATTCTTTCAAGGCTCTGTCAAACCAAAAAACAAATGGAGGGCTCTATGAGTTCTTTTTAGCCACGAGATAATGATACGAGTCTTGTAGTTTGAAATGCCGCGTACATTTTAGGATTTCAACTCATAGCCTGAGTATCTTCACCTCAACCTCCACTATTTGTACTTGAAACCCAATTTAAACAGCTTGACGAGGATTACGAACACTTTTAATGAAATCATATGAAAGTGCGTAAACGTTCTATTCGTTCTATTCCACCGCTATGCCCAGATCAACATACTAGTTCTCAATGTAACGCTTGAAAACCCATTTCTCATGCATTAGCTTGGGTGGGGCACTCCAGAATCATATGCTTCGGTCCGATCAATGGCAGAATCAGCTTTTCTGGTCGAGCATTGAATACGTTGGTGTTGTAGTCTGCAATTCGTTCTACAGGACGCTTCAGGTTTAGCTACATCAGTCGATCAAACCATAAGAATTTTAGGGGATGGAAGAGAAAGGTCTTTGAATGAATTTGCAGATAGGTGGATCGAGTGTCGATGTCTCCAGCATCTCAACATTCAAGGGTCGAAGGCTCAGATGTCGCGTGTCAGCTCATCTCGCCTCGGCGTTCCCAACACATTTCCCTTTAAATGTCTACGTATGTTGTAAAAAACTTCTTCTTTCCTCCTTTCATACCTCCGTATATCCCCATGGCTACCTGAGGTTAATTGAGGTAGGAAAGGATTCCAGCCCTTATGTGTTAGAAATTGCGTTTTGTCAGGTAAAATTATGAGTGAGGTTTATAATTTCCTTTCGCGTTGCTTGGGCCAATGGGGTTGGTTAAGTACAATTTGTAACGAAGTTACATTTTTGAGGGAACTCGTGTGTTAACTCAAAGCTCGGGACCATTGTAATTTCTGCCGAAGTCGGCAGCTCTCCAACATTGCGATCATCTCGCTCGTATAATAAGCATAATGTAAAGTGGTTTATATGAAAAAAATGAAGGAATAAACGTGTTACTTATATAAACATCATCCTCTCTGCCATTAGCTCTGGCAATGATTCCAAGTTACATTCTATTTCACACAGTCTTGTCCTAGTCAGGTTCGAGAACACAAGTACGAGGGGTTGCCGAACTTTGGAGTCTTGAAAGCCAGCGCGACTAGTACTACTTGCACTTTCTCGTTCACTTTGCTCCACTCTAGTTTCATTAGACGCTGCGTCCTAAGCTTCTCTGCTAACCATTGAGATCACAGAATGCAACCATCCTCATACAAAAAATTGAACGTTGTTGAGGGAACAACGAGTATGTGTGGGTTTGCGAATTGGAGTAATCTGAACCCACGATCACAACGTGCCAGCCGTTATAATTCTTCTTATTCTTCGTGGTAACCTACACTCGATGCTTTCGCTCTTCGCAGCATTCACCAGCATACCTGCCGCACGACACCATACTTCGTTCATCTGGTCCGCATCAGCCACGAAGTCGACCATTCAGTGGTATGCCGCATTCCTACATTTCCTGAAAACTGAAGGCAGGATGATCACACCTCGATGAACACACGCACACACCCCGCAGAACACACTCTTTAGCTATTGTGAACGTCTATGAAAAATGGGGTCTTAGGGAAGTGCAACTTTCTTTGCTTTTTCGTTCGCAAATCGAACTGTGCTCCATGCTAAGTTATGCCAAACTCTAAAATCACCATAAAATCAAAAATCTTAAGAAAAAACGTCTTGGAGTAATATCAAGTAAACAGTTTAAAAAAATACGCAAATGTGGATTTAATTGTTAAAACACAAATAAGATCAAGCTAATCTTTCTTATTACGAGTATATTCTTCCCTTTTCCGACAATGAGGTTAGTTAGGTTGCTCTAACCTTTGTTGGTGTTTGTGTTAGGCTACACCGCTAAGATAATGGTAACATAACGCAACTTCGCAATACGCTGATGGTAAACCAAAGTTTAACTAACTCCCTGGTTAGCCTACAGCTGCATAACGGACTCCCAGAGAGCCAACATTTCTTTCGGTCAATAACTTGATTGAGGAAGGAACACTTTTTCTTTTTTAATCCGACGCGATCATTATGTAGAAGAAGCTCGGCAATAATATTATCATCTTAGAGAGTGCAGCATACGTAATGACGGTTGCTATTCCCAAGCTTATGAAAGTAAGCTGTTGCATCATTCAATGGACATATCTAACTACAGAACATATATAACTACATAATATGTTAATTCACGAACTTTCATTATTTGCTCGATAATTACCATTGAATGGTGGAAAAGTGTGATGAAGATTTTTCAAGAATTTGAGCCAATAAATATTTCTCCAAAAGAGAGATAAGAATCGGGGGCGAAGTAGCAAGTAACGCAACATCGAGAGAAAGTATTTGCTGAACTCAAAGTCTAGGGAATGAACTAGAAGCATCCCGAGAGATGGTGGTTCATTACTTTGAGGGAAGTTTGGATGGTCATGCCAAAGCATTCAATTTCTTTCTCCTTGGCAATAACCCGACGTATACTTCATCCGTTTCCCAGAAATAACCCGAAGATCGGCAACAATTTCCGACCAACAGGATCATCGAGCGGATCAGAATCAGGTCAAAGTTGGAAGAGGAGCTCTGGTGATTTTAAAGAAGGACCTCGGTGCTGTCGAGGAGAAGCTTCGAAGAAGTAGGAGCTCGTTACTTGAGCGCAACCCAAGTGGAAGGGGATGCAAACAAGAGAAGCGGCACTTCAGCCTTTTCTAGTGCCCTTCACCTCTAGAACAGATCCAATCAGGAGCAAAACTTCACGGAGCTTCGGAGTCAGCTCATGAACTGAATGCCCGATTAAAACTCATTGACGACACAGAGATGGCACTTTTGAACTTCTCGCCCAACAGACAATGGACGCTTTAATTGAAATCCTCTTCGTGAAGACCACTAAGAAGAAATTGGCAGCGTTACTTGTTGGTTCTCCTGAAGCAGCTAAAGGCATTCAGCGGGAATTTTGAGGCTTCATCAAGTTTCTTTGTCTGTTTTCAAATCTTGTTCACAATATATTCAGTTTTTAAACGATTGGGTTAAGTTCACCTGTAGAGTCACACTCAATGTAACTGTTGGGTGGGTTCCTGGCTGGTGCTGCCCTACGGGGCATCCTTTTCGAACCGTAACTCAAGTACGTCATGAGCTTTTCATAGTAAGGCAGTTTTCGGTAACGGGCATTCACTACCTTGAGCAACCGAGCGGAATGAAAGGAATTAGACGTGATTCAGATGATCTCCTGGTCTTGAATTCCGGTTTTGTACACGGGTAAATTAGTTAATCTGTTAGTAGGCCTTCTACTTATAGTGGGACTCACCCCTTCGCGGCTTCAAATTGGATGAAGGCCGCTTCTGTCCCATACCAATGTTTCTAGAGCTGAATCTTTGGACGTCTTATGTCTGAGCAGGGCCTCAACTATGGGCGAGCACTTAGAATGTAAATACGTCGTCGTCGTACCATAACTTAGCATTGATCAGTCATTCATGAATTTTACTTATACTACTCTCCGAAGAGTGGTAAAAATTATGATAAGAAAACAAACTCGTCAGGAGATTTTTATATAAAGAGAAAGTTTTTCCTTTTTATTGGTAGATTTTATCCTTTAACATCCGGTTAATCTCCATATGCGTGAGAAAGGTGTTCTCTGAGGTGTTGGATAAATGAACCGGGCCTCTCATGTGCCACTAGCACATAGAAGAAGTAGCTCCAGCAACAAAAATCATGATCTTAACTGGGTGTTAGTGACTCAGTGTTCGTGTTCACACTTCAACCAAAATGTCTGACAAACTATTGCTTAACTGCTAATGTTTCTCCTCGTGGGAACGTGGGCATAATTTGGTCGTAAAATAAATCTCAATCCTTTATTATTTTGACATCCAGTTCCCAGTATCTTCATCATCGTACGCGCCATAGTTATCGCTTCTCACTCCATCTACCCACCTCGATTGGAAACATTACACCTAGTCTCATTAATATTCTCTTTGGTCTCTGGTTTGATTTTCATGTTCACATCCTCAGTATTCGATAAACGCTATGCCAATGAGTGGTGCTGCCTGTAAATAAATGTATAATATGAGGACAGGGCCACATATTTTCAGCATCACGACCGCTTTCAATGATACCTTTCACCATTCAGTCGAAGCTAGGTGTTAAGGTGCTACGATGGGAATTTCGTGACCTCAACACATAGGGCTGGCTTGGAGGACCACGGTAAAATACCGAGAAATTATTAGCGAAACAAATGGTGTAAGAAGGGAAAGCTTGGTGAAAAGAAACAATGAGGAAAATAATTCGAAATTAAAGGGGTTTATATTAAAATAAGAAATTCTTCTGAGAAAATGAAAATACCAAGAAGGCTCGAGCAAAGAAATGAATGAATGAATTTGATTTTCGTTGGGGCCCTTGATGAGGTGGATGAAAATACGGTGAATGTGGCGACGAAGAAAATGGGAACGATCTTACCGATGTTCGGAAGTAACGGAGATGATGAAGGGAAAAGATGAGGTGAGGTAAAAGTGAAGCGACACGTAGAAAAAGGATTTGATGGATGGCGTCTTAAAAGGTTGGATCGAACGCGGTTGCACTGCAGTAGATGTAGAAACGCACTGATCGCATGAGCAGCTCAGTAGGTGGAGGAAAGTTGGTGGGGTGATGCCAGTTTTCGTGTGTCTTGATGGGATTAGATGAGCAAAGTTTTCTGGGCCACGTTTGTTTGCTGCTCCTTTCTGTTGTTGGTCAAAGGAGCAGCGGGGTCAGTAATGAGGAGAGCACAGAGTTCGAGGGGCTCAGAAATTTTCGCCCCAATATTAAACACTAGGTTTTTTTCTGGAATAAGGATAGAGAAGAAATTAGGTATTCCACAGGACACCTTAATGCTTCATTGGCGGTTGATTAAACTCAGCAATATCCCCTGTCCTCACCTTCGCCCAACGACCACCCTCCTGATTCAATACGCTCGGAATTTATATCCAAATAACTCTCTGCAGACGATGAAATTGACAGCCCTAAATTGATCCTTTGTAAAACTCTGGCAATAACCGTCGTTTATTAAAGTCGGACGTTTTACTTTAAAACGTCTAATTAAAATGAATACCTGCGATATCCTTTTCATCAACTGCTTGTCGGTCGGTAGACAATAAGACGTTTCCAACTTCAAGTGGCTCCGTTTATTGCCTAGTTTTACTCCGCCGGGATCGTTATTGCAGAGAAGATAACCTTTCTGTAATAAATTCTGCGCAAGCAGCTTTTGCGTTCGTTTGTACGGAAACTAGAAGAGCTCCAACTTTAAAAAGTAAGTGCGCAATAAAACAAACGAAGAGAACTCCTGTCGACCACACCATTTCTTGTCGGATCTATAAAGTTTTCGAACTAAAAACTAAAATAAAAGCACACTTAACTCGGATGGCATAATTCTTGGGGCCCAACAAGGGCGTTATCATCACGAACAATGTTGAATGCCTCCAATAAAGTTTTGACTTCTGGGCAACCCATGTTTTAGCACTCCATTCGATAAAGGCATTCCATAGGTTTAACTAAATTTTGGAGGGTGTTTACCTTTAAATGTTTTCTCCCATTGAGAACGATACGGTCTTTCTCGACGATACGTCAAAGTGGTATAGAATCTCACATGACAACCCACGGCCGAAACTATTTGAATGTTGCTCGTACTCCGCCAGTTGGCAATGTGGGACAATAGACAATGTAGAATGGGAATTACAACTATCATCAGCTGTCTAGTAGGGTGGGCTCAAAGGCTCATTGTTTTATTTTCAGACGAATGTGCGAAAATTGGAACTTAGCTTTTGTGGGATTGGTGAGTTCTTGACTACGGCGCGGTGGCTTCCAGATTGATGGGCCTAATGAGATTTCAAGACCATTGTTTTTCCTTTTCAACCTAAAGCTCAAGTTTGGATTAGAAATATAATGATATTGTATATATTAGTGTGAGTTTTCATGCTAATTCTGCCTTGTCAAACAATCGAAGTACGACTATGCTGGGGATCCCAGCACAGGCGATATCGAGATACCAGACCCGCAATGCCCTCCGGTCGTGATGTAGACGGAACGCAGAACTCGTGGTTGTCTCCCCCCGTCAACGCTACATGTCGGTTTTTTTCTCTCAATTCGTTTCATATTAACCTTTGATTGAACAAGAAGGGGCTTCGATCAAACCTGGGTCCTTACAGCAGTGATGGCGGTGTTGGTACATTTTTAGAGGGAGAAGGCGTTCGTTTGTGAAGGAGATGCTGAGATAGTGTTTGCTAATTACTATGAAATCAACAGTATCATGGATCGCTTTATAGTTTTGACAGCGATTTGGTGTACAATAGGTCGTAATAGCCGTGTTATAGATGCTCTCTATCGCACTCAATTTCACACAATGAATCCCCAGCGGGTGTGGCGTCAGCTACGTCATGAGTCATGATGCGGTCTGCAAGAAAATAGCTAGAAGGAGGCGAAAGCGGCATTAACAGGTCTGGAGAGGCCTGACATTCTCACTCAGCAGTCTTCATTGCGTGTTTACTGCTCACAATTCACAATATGCGAACAAACCTTCAAATTATTAAATAATTGAAACACTACAACATCTCTGAACAAAATCTTACTTGCAACCTCACCAAATAATATACTTGTCGTATATAGTTTAGGAATACTGAGTAAGTGTGACCAAAAATCAAACATTCAATCCGTTTGAATCAGGGTCCACTGACTAATACTTTGAAATTATGAGGGCGCTGGAAGATCGCACCTCTGAACTATTCGAATGACAGAGGGCACGTTCCCCAGGCAACTTTCAATCTGTATCCTTCAACTGTTAGCACTGCCTGTGCCGCTTGGAAAGAATGTAACGCAAGCTGAGTAGGTGCAGCAAACTGGTTGTTTTAGTTGGTGCATCATGCATTAACACCCGTTAGCTGTTCAGTCCTTCACTCAACTAGTGGGCATTGTATCACTTTCCTCTCTCTCTTTGCCTTGTATGTGGTAGCATTGTTCCAATGTAACTGGGTTTATTGGTATTTTTTTCTGACAAGATAATTATCGATATAGCACTACATGCCTTTTCTTCGTGTCTCGTAAGTTAGGTACTTGATTTATTTTCACGTTCGTGACGTAGTTTCAGTTCAATTCAACAAAATTTTCTCCATCAAAAATATTGAAACTTTTCTGTTTCCATTCCTAGATTTTAACTTTAATCAAAGCATCAGGAAAATTGCCGAATTCATAAACTCAACATTTTTGTGATTTCATTGCACTCCTTCGGCGGGAAAGTCGGGGGAAGGCGTAGATTGTTGAAAGTGGAGTAACAACCAATTGTCGGTTTACCCCACGAAACTCGTAGAATGTAACAGAATACGCGTAACGCGGTGACAAATGGAATTACTTGAGGTCGTTCATTCAGATTCATATGAACGGAGAAACCATTTGAAACTTCCTCCGGAACCTCCGGCCTCAAGCGCATCCACAGTTTTATGATTTCCATGTCAAACGGAATATCAAAACGGCCGCGGACTTTAAATTAGATTTTAAGAAAACACGGAACAGAGGATTTTAAATTCAAATGTATGCATGAGGCTTGTAGCTCAAGGAAGTAGATAGCGAAGGGAGTGACACCTTCCATTGTCACGCTCCAGAGTTCCTATAGGAAACGTGTATCTCCTCTCCCCTCACCCTGATGTTCCTTTTCACGTCAAATGCTTCGATTCTCTTCATAGACGCGGTGAAACTCACAACAACGCGTTTCGTCCGCTATTTTCAATATTAGCAGACGGTCTATCGCGGATCCCTTCGCCGCAAGCGGTGTAGGTCCTGTTTGATGCTGACACCCGCTACTTCATGGAGATAAGCTACGAGGGTTTGATGTTTAAACACCAGAAACGGCGTATCACATAATTTTCTCACGCCCTCGGGAAAAAATGGGCGATCTCCTCCGATAATTCATGTAACCCTCCCTACCTTTTATGAAAATTTAGTATACGATATTCGTTGGCTTCAAGGATTGCAGCTAAAGTACGTGAGAAATGAGCTATAACCTGATGACAAGTTGTTTAAAACGCGCAAACGAAAAGTACGAGATACAAATGGACGAAATATCTTATGCGTAGCAGCAGACAACTTTCCACAACTACCAAAAATTTGATTGAATCCTGCTAAATATACCAGCATCATATCTTCGTTACGTGAAACAAAATGTAGATAATCATTAGTTGAGAGTATCCCGTAAGTTTGACCTAAATCGTTATTGCCATATTTGAGAAAATCAAAACAACGATAATTTAATTATCAGCAAATCTCATTTTCCTAAGGACTATGTTTTATATAGCCATTAAACGAATTGTTCCCGAAATGATTGAGTAGAACAAAATGTGGGTGTAATGCCACTTCGTCTAGTTGGTCACAATCATTCGTCTTCTTTAGAATTTCGATAATGTTAAAAAAAATTTCCGTATTGTTGCTGAAATGGTTGAGTACTTCCCCAACCTTTGGCTATAACAGCTTAAATTTGAAACAGTTGGACTATCCTCATGTGACGACAATGATGAACCTGGTTTAATGGTACCAGGTTCCGTTTCACTTACAAAGCCACAAACCATAACGCCACGCAATCCTGAACTTGGAACACTAATTAAAGCGAGACTACCCCGCAAATATTTGTTCTCTAAGTAGGTTATCGCTAATAGTAATTGTGAGTACTAGGAAC
This sequence comes from Pachypeltis micranthus, assembly GCA_020466155.1. NCBI lineage: Eukaryota > Metazoa > Arthropoda > Insecta > Hemiptera > Miridae > Pachypeltis > Pachypeltis micranthus. The sequence continues at coordinate 30,214,690 of CM035776.1, forward strand.
TCCACACCATACAAATCCCACTACTAGCGTTCATTCCTCCAAAATCGGGTTGTTACCCCTGAGTCCACCACATGGAACCGTCATAAACTCCTCACTCCTCCGCTTCAGAATCCAGCCGAGTTGTGCCGGTTCTCAGGCTTCTCACCAACACCTGTCTAACTTTACTGCGCTCCCGCTCTTAGCCTGAATAAATAAACCCGAAGAGTTGGGTGTGGTTATTCTTGTCCTATTTCCACTGTGTCGGTTGCACTTAGTGGATTTCTATTGTGGAACTAGAACGAAAAAAGTAAACGGAAAAAATCCTTCCGTAAAATAACTTGAGTCCCGAGAGTAAAGTAGCGGGCTCCTCAGTAAATAAGGAACAGTCCACCATAAATCTGGCGTCAAGAATCCTTTTCAGTAACAAACCCATTTGCTACATTTCCAGGTCAGCAGTTTTATCACGGACATCAAGTGAAAGATTCATATTCAGAGGTACTATAAATTCAACCAAAGGGCAACCTATAATATGTAACAGATTACATCTGCAATATTTTATTTGGAGCCATCCATACAAAAAAATTAATTGAAATTGTTGTAGCCATTTTTGAGGAAAAAACATTTGATTTTCATCACAATGATAACTGTAATTATTGTTGTAACGCCTGACTCCCATTGTGGGCACCTCGAGTGATAGTAGTCTAGTGGTCATAGTCGAAGATTCATACTCAGACGAAAGTCGGGGATTGGATTGGAGCTCGGGATCGCTGCAATGTTTATGGAATCGGTCCAGGGTAAACGGTAATAATACTCAATGGCTCCCTCCGTTGAATAATTATGATGTATTATACAAAAGGTCCGCTGAGCTGACTGATGATGACCTGCAGGATGAATATTAAATTTGACCTATTTTTCAGCTGTTTTTTCTCAATCTCATCTACAGACACACACCCACCCCATTTTCCCAAAGCACTCATAAGCACTTTCATACTCAAAAGCCCATGAAGCGTAAAGATCTGAAAAGAACTCAACGTGTTGTTTCCAACCGACTACACAACTTTACTTTCTACTTCGTAGAGCTTAGGAAAGTAAAAAAGAAACACTGGGAACTACCAGCCGTATCATAGGCTATACCTGGAAGTAAATTATGCGAAAACCACGTGTATCCAATAAATTAACAAAACGGTTTGAACTTATAGTTGGCGTCGTTGATCCCCACTCTCTGAAACTTACATTTTCACTAATTCGCTGTAAACCTCTTCTTGATTTGCAGCGGCGAAAATTTCATTGTTGACTGAGCCCTAACAGATATATCACGCACATATATCATCAAAGATTTAGTACCCAACAATCCAGAACACCTAAACACTATTTATTTATTATTCAGAGAACGGTTTATCGCCGTTTGTTAGTTCGTGGATACTCAAATCCTGAAAGAACGAAAGGCTTGGAAAAACAGGTCATAAAGTGACGCAAAATACGAATTACTTCCACATTCTCCAAAGGGACTTCCTTCGCGAAGGTGCGCAGCCCCTCTGAAGCCTCAGGATCATCTTTCAAGGGGAATTGATGTTACAGGCACGATAGCAACCTGCAGTGACAATGGAACGGAATGAGATCAAGCACTTCTCTTCGGAAGTCTCTCTTTGAACGTCTGAACGCCGATACGAAAGTTGAAGTTCAAAGTTGAAGCAAAAGATTATTGCGTGTTGAGCCAAGAAACAATTCCAGTACATTTCCCTGCGTAGGCGCACTTCCTTCCTGAATAACAGCGATGAAAAGTGATTCAATTAAGCGCATCCGTGGCCACAGCTGAAGGCAATTTTTAACCACATCCCCCTCTCGGCTTCATCTTTCGATTCAACATTTCCGTAGACGTTCGATACAAGTTCCGCCGGCTATCGCAGGGTCCAATCGTGCCTGTAACAGTTGAAATACCGATGAAAAGGAGCAAATTCACTTAATCAACTGACAACCTTTCTCAAGGCCTCCTTAAAAACGTCAGAGCACACTGAAAGGAAAGTCTCCTTCAAAACATTAATTTCTCATTATTTCCTGTTCTGAGCCTGATGCCAGAAGTTCTTGCAATTGCATTTTCTTTTTGTTCTAAAAGAACGACAGAAACGAACTCATCAACGAAGAGCGGCAGGAAAGATTTAGTAGAACTTTCCATTCCACACTTTTTACAGTGCTTTTTACGATTGAAAGGGATTCAATTAAATCGGGGCTCGAGATAGAAGTTTTATCGGCCACTCAAATCTTCTTTTAATATCCACAGAGGTTTTTTTCTTCGGCGGAACGGAACTTTGATTCGACTGCAAAATCCTCAGTGAAGTTTGAGGTCGGAGAAGTTCACTACCTACTATGCTGGGTGTTCACCTCTGAAATGCACATGGGTTGTAATACGTTCTCGGTAAGTTGATAAGTCTAAATAACTGAGGTCTTTCTTGTGTGGGACTGTCGATGTACATGCAGGTGAACATCAAATTTGTGCCGATTTAGTTCAGCCGTTTTCTTTCATGCGCGCGTAGGTCTGTTTTCTTCTCGTAATGGCCGTTCTCAAACAGGAATATTGCGTTTCATTAAAAGGATCATATCAGTATTTCATGAATATTATTCAGGATGCATTGCTAGCATGCCAGAGTACGTGCACTCGCTCACCATCCACCGAACCTAACATAGCGGAGCTACGGCCGGTTTGGAAAGTTTCCCAGTAAAACTGTACGCAAAGCTGTATGAACCCATTTCTGACTGTATTGACGTATTTCTGAAAATCAGCACTCGAAGGGCAGTTGAAAAGTCAATGTTGCGTACAAGGCCGGACCGTCTTGGCGGAGTTGACAACTTCTCAAAGAGGGCTGAAAGTCTCGAGTCTGCAGCGGTTAATGATCAACTTTGCACTGAAGGAACTTGGCACGCTCTACAACTTCAACTTAGATAACTATTACTCTCCCTTCCCCCCTCCGCCATTTATTCTGGAGGTGTTTGGAGAATTTGCACCAGTTTGCCGCCGCAGGAATGAAAATCACGTAATCGACTTGAATTGCTTGCCGTTTTGTTCGTCTACCTCATTAAAAGCGTTACTCCGTGAAAGGTTGGGTTTCGGGAATATACCGAATTGAGGTGAAAGCAGATGGAGAAACAGATGCCAACGTAATGAATAAATATTTTTTAGATGACTAGTTCGTGTTTCTGTACGTTTCTATTTGCGTGACAACCGACTATTGATGTTGATAATCCTTTTACTTTTCTCAGACCAACAAAGTAGGTAGGAAAGTCACGAGAATGTTGTATTGTTAGTTTCTGGGTGTTATAGGGTTTCAGAAACGTCCTGTTTATCAGTGATAAAAAAGCACTTGCCTTCGAATCGAATTTTCTGAGACAGCTTTGTGTGAATTCGGACCCCGAACCAATTCAACTCCTCCGTTCCCTTCGTTGGAGATTCTAAGGAACCCTTCCATTCTCATTCTCGAGCGGCTCTCCAACTTCACCTGTGTAGAGTTTCTATCTTCCGAGCCGTTGTGACCCGAAAACGTTTGATTCCGCCAGGCACACTCACTGGTTAAATAAGAACCCTGAGTTCGAAGGAACGGACAACGCGCTCAGAACAAAACATTCACATCGTACGAGTTTCCTTGATTCTTCTAAATTCGATCGCTACGCTACACGTACAGCCGCTATGGATTTAATTGACAAGCAGGTACTGCTAACGGAGGATTTCCGTCTCAGGTTTACATATCGATGGATGTAAAAATACGCCTTATATGTACGTATACTATTACACAAACCGATGACATACTGTTATTCACGTATTCGTCTCCCCAAAAGTAATGTAAAAAAGAAGTAACTCGAACACGAAGCTTTCCTCGACGTAAGTAAATTTGACGATCAGTTATATATGTACATATATATCTTCGTTCAACGTACTTCTACGGCAACATGTATGAGAAACAAACAGTAAGAACTAGATAGCTGAGAACACTCTGTAAGTTTCGTTAAAATCGTGTGAGAACATTTTGAGAAAATTAGGAAAACGATCGTGTAATGTTCGGCAAAGCTAATGTTCTGAGCTATCACGGAAATAGTCGGTGGCAACAAAATGTGGGCATAGGTTGCCGTCGGTATAGTTACTCTGAAAAGTGTTAACAAAAATCGGGGTTTTGACACATTTTAGCTGTTATCTCTGTCCATAGACTATCAGCAGAACATTTTTAAAGGACATATATCATAGGCCTTTATCTGTGTTCATCGAATTTTCATAGAAATTCTTGTGAAGAAGAAGTTAGGTTTTGATTAGCAGAAGATAATTTGAATGGTCAATCAAAACCGCGACGGATTTTTTTCAAATGCTTAAAATCCTCCCTTTTGGTAAATTTTGGTAACTCCTCCTCCCTTCTTCCTTCCCCAAACAAAAATGACGAATAAAATATAAAATAATCAGCTTAATCGGCCCAGCCTTTCTCCCGCAAGTCGAGCTACAGACACACAGTGTTTTTCCTCAAACACTTATTTTGGCATTCCTTTTTGATTTGATATTGCTTATACCATTAGAGCTGATTTGGTCAATATATGCTCCAAGTATTTTCGAATGTTGTTTGGACTCCGTTTGGATAGGCACATCAATACTACCCCACTTCCATAATATACTTACCTTGCAAACACGAGTCTTATTCTTCGAGTACTTACCTACTCTTACGTCATCTATTCTTACCCAATATCTCATCTCAATCCCCTTTTAACCTATTCGGTACATAACCCGAGTGATCAATCACAACGTGCATCTTTAGTTTAGCCCTTGTAAGAAAGCTACATCCTGCGCAACCTGTTATTTCTGAATGGCGCAACGAAGAAAATTGTGTGCTTGATATTTTTCTTTCAAGCGTGAAATAATGCACGCTCCATTGAATATGAAGGTGTAATCAGCTTTCGACGAAAGAACCTTGGAGCTTTTCTTCTGGAAACATTTAAAAGATGGGAACTTTCTTCGGAGCAAAGCGGATTCATTAAAATATGCTGCTCGGTACAGTGCACTCTAAGCGAACTTTATCTCTCTCTCTCTCTCTCTCTCTCTCTCTCTCTCTCTCTCTTTCTCTCTCTCTCTCTCTCTGTCTCTCTCTCTCTCTCTCTCTCTCTCTCTCTCTCTCTCTCTCTGGTTAGGTGGAAGAATGGCCATGTATGGCCAAACCTCGCCAGATCCAATAATAAAGACGTTATCAATCTCTCTCTCTCTCTCTTTCTCTCCCCCCCCCCCCCAATATAATTCTCTCAACCAATTATGATGACCTTATTATCAAAGGACTTTGATGAACCGATTCACTGAGCTCAGTCTTATATGTAATGGAGGTGTCGGTCAACGAGATGAGCATTAGGCACGTTTTAAATTCCAGACCCCATGTTAACCGTATTGGGCCTCTCCCTTCTCCTCTTATTTCTTTCCACAAATGTTATAGTACTTCAGTTCACTTCGGTTTTATGGAATGGGAGTTTGCCGTCAATGCATAGATGTGCAAATGCACTGCCTGCATGAACTATCAATGTAAAACCGTCAATCTCTCGGTTTGGATCTGATATTACTTTGGCCGTTGTTCCCACAGTTTATACCGAGCGCTCTCAGTCGATTCTTGTAATTTATTTCTTTTTAACCTTAACTCCTTTTGATGGTCTCGAATTACTGTTCTTGATGGTGATGGGTTTGTATCACTGTTTTACATGCTGGGGCTTATACACTTTGTAAGGGTAATTACATTTTGTAAGCGTGTGTTGAGTATGTAATTCAGTTTGGAGTGGGAGTGGTACATTTCCAATTGAGTGTTATTCGCTGCTGGGACGTGAAGGTTCTCTGGAGCCTTGAGGATATTCTGACAGCTGGGCATAAAACACATGTGACATCTTCTCCCATCTCAACCCGTTTTAAAGCAGGCTTTCATCGTGAAGCCTCCTCACGAGCTGAGATGTCTTACACAAAAACCCCTTAGCTCGGTTTCGATCGTCTCCGACTTTATTGCTCTGTTTCACCTCCGTTTTATTAGGCGTTTAAAGCTTGAAACTACCGATTCCTAGACACTTAAGCGTCACTTTCCCTCTCAAAGTACTTCTCTCAGTCTAAATAATGATGGCTGGCTTGGGAAGCGACGAGGAACTGTTGAGCGTTCTCTACTATCACGTACGCGGTATAAACAACGGAGACTGTAGCTGGGAAAATTGGGGACTCTTTAGAAGAACGTGCAAACACGATGGTAACATTCATTAATGTGTACTCAGGGATGGGGCTGGCAATTTTATACGCGAAACCTGAGCATGTAACCAAAAAGGTCTTGCTTGTAATTCGCAAGTTGAAGGTTAGTCGGAGTACAAAGAACAACGAGTCGTGGGGATAACCAGAATAAAACCTGTTTCTTCATTGGGAAAACCAGCTTCAAGATAAACTACATTCAAACCATAATGAGTGGGGATGATGACGTAGCAACCTTCGTGCGATTGTATTGTAATACGAGTCACATAAAAATGTTATAAAAGCTCATTTTATTAAATTTATAAATTCAAAACTTTTTCAAAAGTTCAAAAGTCTAAACAACTTTCGGGCAAGTACGCGAATCGGATGCCAAGCGAAGTGGACGTCGTTATTGACAGTGGTGAGACAATTATGCTCTTACATCATATTTTGCTCTCCTGCTAGCAACTCATACCAAAATTGAGCGGCGCATGACACAACCTTCTCAGACCTACATGCATTCTTGCTACTAATCCAATATATTTTTCACTCAGTTCACGTGAATGTGAATGTGCGCGGGAGCTCGGTTAGAAACGTATACTCTGAGCACTATTCTTCAATAGAATCTCAGAATGAGCACTACTCCAATACCGTGGGCTCTGAATCGTTTGTATCTGAATTAATTTATCCCACTCATTTTACAATAATGGCATAAGCTTTACAAACAAACAAAAAATACGTATTGCTTCTTACTGCACGCGCTGGTAAGTAGTTAAGTTGCAAGAAATATCCCAGCACCGAGGGATCAATCCTGAGCGGTGTAGGGGTGTATGATGTTCAAATAGAAAAAAGGATTTAAAATAAATACTGCATGCTTCCCAGTGGTCGAGCGAAAACCGGCAAACATAAACCAGGCAGTTCCCAAGTCTGATTATCAGACGCTAGCTGAGACTCTAGCCCCAAGAAGTACAAACTGTGAAGCGCTATCGAGGTTTCGGACCAGAGGAGCTCTTTTCCTTTCACCGCCTCCCCTACAGCTGACATTTTAAGCCTCTCGAGATACTACACATTCTGAGAATACTTATCAGATAACCGAGAAGCGCACAAGTTACAAATAAATCTGTTGGTTGAAGCTCCAATAGCAGTGGCCGATGTTTGAAGGAGTGAGAAAAACGCCTCATAGTTTAGGGCTTGTTAAGTATAATCATAATAATAACCTACCCCCACTAACTTTGAATAATTTTCCTCTCATTCCCTTTGTAATGGTCAATGTGGTGCGAAAGGAGAGTTTTTTGAACAAAACCCTTGAACCAGACGACACACATTAAATTTTTTGAAAAAAAAGAAATGACTATCTCGTCGAGTAAAATAAAAATAACTCCAGTATGCGTAAATGAAAAGGTTCCTTGTGGAATTCCAACCAACTAATCACTGCCCTTTTACGTCTGACCTGAGGGGTATTCTTCAGTTTTACGTCAATTTTGATGTGATGAAGTTGGGGCGATGGCACTGAGCACACGAAGATGCAGGCGAGCTCACGATCGCGTAAACGTGTGACTGGATTTCTAGTCGGATGAACGAAAGTACGCGCTTGGGATTCACAAATATTCCAACTGGATAACTGACTTCCGGTCGTTCTGAATTACCAGGAAGAAATTGTAGAACGATTCGTGTGGTCTGCCGATCTTCAGGACGAGAACTGAAGAGCTTGGAGCGTGAAAGCACGGCACTGAATGTCTATTACGACATGAAGCCAAAAAAAAAAGGAACAACAAAGGAAACGGAACTTACTACATACTAAGGATATGCAAGGCAGTAGTGAGTGACCTTTGCCGAAAAACATCGGTCTTGGTTAATTTTTATGGAGTTGCTGAGGCTAAAATACCCTTGTTTACTATTTTTGGTTGACTAATGAACGGATTAAATCGCTTTACTTCTATCCGTTGAATTTCTTTATTTAAAATGGCAATAAGCACTACAAAATGAATTGGTGATCCAGATCGGAGTGGTTAGCAACATTTACTTTTCAGCCCATGTCGAACTAAGGAATCACCAAGAAGAAGTTCCCATCATAATAAACATGCAGCTTCCAGTTCTCTCTCACGGCGCTGAAATGCTTTACTCCCTGGACCCTGAGACACGATCGTGGTTGACTGTGCGTTCACTATACGGAAACAGTGATTGGGAATTATGAGTTCAGGCGACTATTTTCAACCAAATAGGCAGTTGGGGGTCAACGCTGTCGTCGAGCGCCTGTCACTCGTTCTGCAGGCGTGACGCTGCTCTTCCTCCGCGGGTTCACTGTTTTGAAAAGCGGCGGGAAATGGAAGGGAGTTGAAAAATCAGATATAACTAGAATGGCTCTCCGGCCTGTTGACATTCAGTGTGAACCCGTTAGGCCAACCCAGAGGAATTCACTCAATCGCTTCGCTCTGATTTTAACGAATTTTCATCGAAAGCGAAACTGTTGCACAAACGGAGTGTGACCTTCCGTGGCAATTTGGTTCTCCCTAACGAATCATTGACTTGAACGTTTTGAGAGTATACTTGTGTCGTACCTTACGCACGATAAGTATCCATAGAAGTTCAAAATCGGTACCTATTGCTCTAGTGATTTACTATACTAATTTTGTTAGCCAGTAGAATCTACGAATTATTACAAATTACATTTCGAAAGTTTCCAAAAATCATAATATCTTGGGTTTGGTCAAAACGTTTTGGTTTATTATTCATTCTGAAGAACATATCTATATTTTTGGTCAGAAGAATTTTTAACCCCGCTCAAAATTTGACACTACTTTTTAAAACATTCCAAATCTGCAATGTTCGTCCGCCATACAGGCTGTTTTATGACTTTCACGTGGTCTAAAATCCTTCCTTTCGCACAAAAATCCCATTCTGATATCTATTTATTCCCGTCTGTTCGGCAATGCGATCGGACGAATACCGTGGTTGTTATGGGCAAAAATAGTGTAAAATATCTGGTGCGTTGCAACACACAACTTTCCATAGCTCTACGTCAATTCACTTTCTACAGGGCTTTTTCTACTTAATCAATTCATTTACCACTCAGTTCATTTGAGCTTGGTCAAACAACACTTCATGGCAGCAGGAAGCTGTAGCGCCTACAGTTATGGATTTATTGTGCTGCTCGTACTCATTGCAGGACCATTATTGAGCAATTGGTACACCGATAATGAATGGGGCTGTAAACGCAAACTTTTTGAAGGAGGATAGTAATCACTTTTGCAGAGTTATTGGGTAAACACTTTTAGAACTGGTAGTAAGCGAAACGGCGGTAGTTGAAATTCAGGAATTTCTGGAGTGAGTCCCATGTATCTCATGAGCGTTTTTAAACACTCACTCTTTAGGTATTAGATTGGACTACAATATTTTTTTTAACATTCTACGAAAATTCCCGCGGAGTTTATAAGGAAAAAACTGCGCTAAAAACGCTTTTCGTCTAAAATTTTGACAATTTATTGTGCTGCTCTCGTCATTTTCCCATGGATGGGAATTTTATGGTATAGTTGCCATATTTGGAGGTACCAATATAAAAAATTTAATCAAAATCGTTAGAGCCGTTTTTGAGAAAAAAAATATTTGGTGTTTTGATCTTTATGATAACTATAGTTAAATTTCGATGGATTTTGTTCATACCCTTATTTTGGCGTCCCATGGTAACCTGTGGGCTAGATATGAAGTTTGAGCTGATTTGGTACGGTGGTTTTCTCTAAAAATCGTTCACATACACACAGACCCACAGACCATTTTCCCAAATAGTGTTTTTCGGACTCAGGGGGGTCTGGAACGTGAAGATCTGAAGAAAACTCAAAATTTTTTTTTCAGCCGATTACATAACTTTCCTTTCTACTTCGTAGAGCCAAGGAAAGTAAAAATTAACGGTAAATCGAGTTGGCAGTTTTCTCGCAACTAAGTCGTGTTTGGCATCGTTTTCCACGAACTGTTCGGTGGTGGATCGAATGGAATGAATCTCAGAGGGGTACGACTACGTCTAGACCGAAAACAGTGAAATCACAGTGATTATAGTTAGCCAAAGTCTACTAATTGAGATAACTCGCGAGATAATACAGTAAAAGTAATGATTTCATCGTTTACACTCCCCCTCGACTCATTCCAACCATCCGTCAGCTCCACTCAACATGTCGTGCCAATTCAGGTCATGTTTCGTATCGTTTACTAGCATTTTTCGATGCTGAATCGAATGGGATGAGTTTCGGGGTGTGAGACAACGTCAAGCTGCGCATGAGCATAATAAACCTTTGCGTTATAATTTGCAGCGTTTTTACTTTCCTTGGCTCTACAAAGTAGAAAGGAAAGTTATTTCATTCTACTTTGTTAAATACAACTAATTTGTGACCCCTCTTGAATGGTCGACTAAAGTTCTTTTGGCTGTACAGTGATTTTCCCACAAATCGTTAGGCCCATTTCTCAGTGACAATCTGGCGATTTGCTCTAACTGATATTGTTCTTTTCACTTTCCTTACCCCTACCAATAGGAAGGAAAACTATGTGATCGAAAAAAATTGTAGTAAGGTCTATCAAGTCCAAAATACACCATTTGGAAATTTTTCTTCGTGTGTGTGTATTTGTGAATGCAATTGACAGAAAACGGCTAAAGCAATTCGACTCAAATGCAGCAGGCAGATGGCCTTAGGACGCTTAAATAAGTTGTGTGATAGTGTGGACCAGATATTTCCGATGGAGGTACTCCACTTGTATGACGAAACTGGTCGATGGATGAGTTTATATTTAAACTCGTGCAATCCAACCTGTTCAGGCTCACTCTTCCTTATACATAATGGATTTTTCTTCGTCATCATTTGTCGGACTGACCTGGGTAATTTCTTAATAATAAAATACAAGCATTGCTGTACGTAATAACTACATATGACAGAAATGTAACTTGGGGTGTGCACTGATTAATACAAAAAGAAAAGAAAGGGGAAGAAATGAACGGGACGTTACTCGCAAGAAACGCGCAAAACTCTCAAAAGAATAATTCTTACTATTACCTACACTAAGTTCGTTAAAGATCACAATATACTTGAAATTAAATATCGAGAAATCATGAAGCCTGAGGCACGAACAAACATTTTAAGAGATTGGCCTTGTCAGCACTCTCACGATTTGCCCGCTGCGGTTGCACATGATGATATATATTACCACTAGTTTATTGGCGGGTGGAGAGGGGGAGGGGAATGATAAAAAATGTTGTTAGACCATTTGAGGGTGATGTAAATGGAATATTTCTCTTACTTCACATTTTGCCTGCAGCATCTTTGGTGTCGGGTCTGTCGACAGTCAAGTTGGTGTTATTTTTAAAATATCCTTTGACGTTGAATTGAGTGGATTCCTTACTCGTTCCAGACTCTAACAGTTTATTGTCTTTGAAGGGAAAAGTCCTTGACTCGTATTCTTCTCATTCCTTCGCAGTTTTCATTTCTTCCCCTTTCTTTCAGTTCCCTCACGATTCCTCGGCTTTCCCGAATGCACTTCAAGCCCCAGTTATTCTGGAAGATTGTATAAAATTCTCGTTCGCCTTTCCTCTTTTTTTTAGTACATTACTCTTTGAAAAGCAACCTAATAGTCTATTTCTTGCGATATTAAATGCGTCTCGTCGAACTATTTGTCAGTACTTTCAGCTGAACTAGAACTGGGATTTCACGAACTACATTCCTTTTTGATATCCAGCGTTTTGCTCGAACTGCAGCTTATCGAGAGCGGCACGACAAGACATTAAATTATTGAAGTAGTTATTATATTATAGTATTTTATCAGCGATTTGAGTGGAAGAGCTCGAGACATTTTATGGCGAATGTAGTGCACCCCATATCCCAGCGAGGAAACGTGTCTCGATCCCAGCCCTTCTCCTCCTCCAGATTAATACATACCAGACAATTGGGACATGGACATTTGGGGAGAGGGAATGAAATGTTGCGTGATGCGTCACACCCGATATTTTCGTGTGAGTGAAGCCTTAAAATAAAATCGTCAATCGCAGACTAAGTCAAGTTACACAACAATTCATGTACTTCCCAAAGATTTATCTGGTGGAATGGATAGTTGAAGGAAAGAATGACGATTAGGATTCATTAGTGGGGGAAGAGATCAGTAAGTCGACAGCCCTAGGCCTAATTTAGTTTCTCGAGCCGGAAAGGGCGTAACTGATACATACATTCCGATTTCTGTGAGCTGTACATCGGAGAGCATACTTGTCCTTTGAACCTTCGTCGTTGTAAAGCTGGTTCCACCCCTCTAGAAATACGACAATCAACAAATATGAATAATTCAACAATTTCTCGCTGTGACGCCATTTTCAAGAAAACAGTCGAACGCTCAGGGAAAACATCATTTTCCAGCGCTTATTCAGAGGAAGACGACAAAAAAGCGGGTCCCACAGGACGAGCTCGGCGCTTTAATTAAAGTTGAGGGCGAGAGGAAGAGAAAACACGGGAAGAATCCCCCGGAGTCGGGTGCAACCCATGTTCGAATAGGTCGACGGCTGTAAGCGCCTCAGGCGGAACACTGAAGATGCCATCAATTGCAGGGAAGGAAGTAGACGTGAGGAAGCAGAGGGGGATTGTACATCGTTGGATGCACACTGTTATCATGTCCCGTGAACTGATGAGCTGTATCACGTTACGTGATGTCATATGTTGAAGCCAACGATAGCACATTTTGCAGTTTCTTGAGGAAATTCTTCAGAAAGACACCATTTGAAAGCGTGGGTTAGACCTCAGTCGTATTTCTTAATGACAAAGCTTCAACTAAAAATTGTCATGAGCATTTATTCTACGTAACACTGCTTAAACTCAGTACTTATTTTGCAATACGTCCGCGTTTACATGGGACGCTACGGCGATATGTACGCTTAAAAACGGTTCAGCAATGTTTCAATATTATGACCTTCGACAGATTTATCAGCATCACAGAGACATGGGCAGCACACTAAAGTTTTTGGCCCAAACATGTCGACTTTTTACACATTCTGATTCTACCGGTTTCTTAAGATCCGCGACAGAACTTGTTCGCTTGGTTGCTTCATGTTAACTAACTGCTGCCGAGCCATTATTCGTATGTATGGGATTCGAAGAAAGGAGTGCTGAACTAATCATAGGATTTTGGACATGAGTTTTCTTGGCCAGAGGGGACACGACGTTTCCAATTCAGCTGCCGGCTGTTGGAAGAATGTGTGTAGTCCAGTGGAGAGACGATTGGGATGGCTAGAGCTAACTACGAGTAGCACCAACAATTAGCCATGAGTCAGAGGGCAGCAAGCGTTCCTCTGTTTTGTGCTTCTCTGATAGAGATGACCGCTCGAAGCCATTAACTTTCGTCAACTTCGCATGTTTCCAACTACCCGCTGTGTCGGCGAGGGAGACGAGCCGGTCAAGAAAAATATGTATCAGGAACATTCTGAGCACGAGCAAAATGAGGAACAGGGACTCTTATCTATAGACCGACTAAGTATGTTCAAAAATAGTCTTTACAGATGTACTTGTGGCGGCCTAATTTGAATGTCTGTTTCAGTTTTTGAATCGACTTTATCAATTTCAACCGTCGATATTCCCGTCACCGGCTCTTGCCTTATCAATCGGACATCAGGAGTATCATGTTTGCCAGCAGTTCACGTTAGGTTTCTGCTATGAATGGGTTCCTAATTCTGTACCATTAGTTTTCTACGAGCATAAATAAGCACCTAGTAGTATCTGTTGAACACTGGGCGATTGAAATTGTACGTAAATAGAGATCTAAAAGAATTTACTTTGGGAGAGAGAATAAATGACTTCTTGATCGTAAACGTCCTAATAATTGCGAATTGATTTAAATTAAAAACGGAAAACAGCGTGCTGAGAAATCCAAACTCGCTGTCAAGCAAATAAACACCTTCAACAGCTCACCTTATTCACCAAGTAGGTGAAAAACGGAACACGATCAACCCTGTGCTCATTGATTCGAGACACTCATAACATCACACGTTTCAGCCACTTTGTAGCTTAACCAATCATTGTTGTGTTCAACCAACTCGGGGATGTGATAGAGATCTCAGGAGTGGTGGTTACAACCGATTTGACTTTAAAAGCTGCGTACACCCTAGGCTATGGATTAGACAAAGAAATACAGTCATATTTGTTAATCATTAAAAAACTGAACATCACGCTTATGTCGTTTATAACTCATTGGGAAAATTGTTTAATTTCCAAAGATCGTGTCTCTTTTGAAGGTAATCAGTGTGTGTTAACACGAACTTTTTTTTTTAAATCACAGATCCTCAGTAATGATAGGCCAGAAAGGTTGTAAACTTCTGCTTCCGCATCGCGCTCCTAAACTGCTAAGGCGATGAAGATTAACTAAATGCTAAACTTCTCTGAACAACGAAGCTCATCGGCGGTCTTCTGATTACTTGCCCGAACATGGCTATTCCCGTTGGGCGCCGTGAGCTGCCTGAATGTTCATAGCAGACATCGGAGGTGATTGATGAGCTGCTGTAATTCACCCGTCATACCTTCGGTATTCAGATTAAATCTCAGCAACTATTAGTATTCGAGCCTCTGTTCAGGAACACCTCAAATCAACTAAGAGGAGCGAAAGGCGCCAAACGGCTACGCTAAAGTTTCTGGTATTTTCCCAATTTAACCAAATATTGGGGGTATGGTTGCTTCAACAGGGACGAACATAACTTCATTAAATAATGGCAAAAAATGAAAGGTGAAGGGACTGTTGAGAAGAATATTACATTTTTCAGCACATAGGTTCCTGAACATTTTTCAAATCAGCGCCAAGCGAACTTTTTAAAGACCTAACTTCCAAATTGTCCATTGTTAAAGTATCTTTCATCAATTTGGCCAAACGTTTTCTAGTCAAGTCTGTTGAAGAAAATCGACGAAAATAATAAGAAACAGCTTCTTCGAGTCTTTCAACGTTAACCTGTAAATAGAGAGATATCCAAGTGAGTTTCAAGTTAAAAAGAAATGTTTCGAGATTTTCTGTGAGGAATGCGTTTTCCATGGTATAGGGAAGGGGTTTATATGGAATGCATTTGTTCACTCTGAATAGAATGGTTTCAGCCTGCTTAACTGTCTAAGGCTATTCCGCTACATAATGTTTTCCTGAATCAATGCTACTTCATCAAAACACTGACCATGAGAAAAGAAGGAAGCAGGTGACGATAAAAAAAAATAAGGATCGTGATGAGGAAAAAATAGAAACAAAGAAGCAGGAGAAGAGGGAGAAGTTCATTCTGAATAATAACCCTATGTTTTCGGTCAGGAAAATTATTTCCTCTCCCCCCCTCAAAATTTGATACTTTACGTTCCAAGACATCGGGATTCCAGATCTGCAATGTCCGTCCGCCGTCCTGTGTCTTTAACGTTGTCTAAAAAATCAGTTGTTTCGCACGAAAGCCCCATTTGGTATCTAGTTGTGCCCGCCATCTCGGCAATCCGATCGGACTAAGCCCATGGATGTTATGGACAAAAATACGGTAAACAAATTAATAATACGCATTTTAATCGCAAATACGCCGTGTTTGGTACCGGTTTCAAGGTAATTTTACATCCTGGGTCGATGGAATGAGTATCAGACGTGTACAACTTGTTGTATTTGTACCTCCCTCCCGTCTCATCAAAACCATCCGCCCGCTCGACTCGCCACGTCGTGCAAATAGTTCCCATAGTTCCATTGTAGTCAGGTCATGTTTCACGTGGTTTACTGGTATTTTTCGATGCTGAATCGAATGGGATGGGTCTCGGAGCAGTAATACTAGGTCAAGCTGTTCATGAGAATAATAAACCGTTGTGTAATAATTTGCAGCGTTTTTTATTTTTTGAGGGTGTATAATTGGCAGAATACCCATCCTAGACCAGTCAAAGGGTTTACTCTCTACAACACAATATGACAAATTCTGGATGAAAACGAACTAAACGTTTTGGCATGACATGCTTTAAATCGTCCCGTGGGTGTGGAGGCTGTAGTAAAATGAGGTCATTGGATAAAGGGAAATGGAGCAGGATAGGTAAAAAGCAAGGATTAAAGGGAAAATATATTCCCAAACCATTCTGCCAAAATTAAAATAAGAAGTTAGGGTTACTACGGTAGGCTAGCGTACGTAGGGTAGGCTACGTTCATTTATGATTTCTTCATCTCGTGAGAGCATAATAATTGCGTTGCACTGCAGCAGCAATGCACAAGCTGTCCAAATTGGACAGATACATAAAAAGTGACGAACGACCTTTCGTTCTCGCTAATTGCACAACGGCATCCATTGTGACGATCAGTGGATAAAGGCTCTGGTATACCCAGACCCTGGACCAGACAGGACCCAGGCCAGGAACCTGTAAAGTTTATTCAGGTTCATTCAAACTCACGTCGTTTTTTTACTGAAAGACGAGTTTTCCTTATAACTCCAGATTGCAGACACAAACCATTCCAAATAAATCATGACAATCGTATCAGTTGCTCATACGTTGGTTTTTCAATTAAGACGGCATAATTAGCAGTGGCCCAATAAATTCCGTAATGTCAAACGATACCAGTTTCTTCGTATAACGTGAAATTATGTTCTCCATGTTCAAACAAACTGCTTGAAAAGAAGATTGAAGCTCAAGTCACAAAAATTGGTAATTTTACTTGGGGTTTGCGGAAAATTGAGTGACGCATCGCAACGGACATTTAGTCATGTTCCTTTTCAGCACCCAAAAATATACAGCATTAGGCTTTAGTTTGGAAAAAGATTGTAAACTGGTTGGTCTGTGTAATTATTAAATTTGGCAAGTTCACCAAAAGAGAAAATGGGAAGCTAAGACACTGAAAGTGAGCAGGCTGCCTTTGAAATTAGTGGAAGGGGGACAGAACAGGATCGGGGTGATGTCCTGCGGCTATAGTTACACAGACAAGACTTTGAGGTTGAATTACTGAGCGTGTGGTGTTGGGAAGCATTCAGGACTTCGGAAGTTCGGCGAGGGAGAACGACTGCTGACTTAGGGAAAACCAAATTATTTACCTGCGTCTTATGAGATGCACCACTGAGAGATTGAGAGATCAGCTGCAGATTTGAAGCGATGGATCATGACAAGCACATCGAGATTCTGAGACGTCTCATCTCAAACCTCTTCAAGAAGAAATGAGCTGGAGGTCGTTCACGCGACTGGAACAATTAAACGAACGTGACCTTTTGACGAGAATGACATTTTTACCGTCTCAAACCGAATTGGAGTTTTAGCCCTCATTGAAAAAGAGCCGGTATAATCCAGCGATAATTATATGCTAATGAAAGCCAATCGAGCGTTTCAGTCGAGTAAGTTGGTAAGGCAAAACATTGGCATTCAATTCTGGTCACGTCCAGGCATCAAGCTTCAGAAGCTTAACGTGACGCGGATTAAACTTTGATTAAGAAAATTTCACCTCGCTGCAGAAATAATATTCAGGGGGCGTCCGCGACTTTTTCTACGTAATTAAAAGAATTTTAATATTCCGCGACCACGAAACGAGCGATGGGACGGCGTAACTTCATCTACTCTTGGCCAGATCGCCGGATAAACATTCGTGGCTGGCGTCCACAAAATCAGTCATTGTTAGAGCATCCGACGCTTCAATTGATCAATATGGTCCGGATTTCTCCGTTCCATTGGCGTTTTCTTTTTCAATACACCCTTTACCTGTTATCTTTACATGTTGTACATAATAAGTGATATTACTATTTTAACAAAATAGCTGCACCGCACCACATTTTTACACCGCTCGACGATGCCCAATATAAACACACGGAAGGTTGAGGTCATTTCCACGAATACACAAATAAAGAACGAATTTCGGTACGTTTTTTCCAGGACATTAGAGAACTTCATTTGCTGATGTCTTTTGGTTGATATATCTGTTCAATGAACGGTTATAGAAGTAGTTGTGAGGAATCAAATGTGGGTAGGAATTGGTGAAAGGCACTCCACCAATTCGATCGAAGTGAGTTTGGCATTTACTTCAACGATTTGAATACGTTCAAAAAATCGTGTGGTGTTTTTGTTTTTTTCATTCAACAGATAGTCGGAACGTTTATGGAGCGGTATAATTGTAGACTCAGCAGGTTGTAGGTTACTTAGTTGCTGTTGGACCTCCCTCAGTTAGTTCCTCAAACAGAGGCACGTAGCGCAGAGGTTTCACCATCCTGAAGATGCGGACCACCAGAAGGAGGAACCTACTTCGACGTCCAGTTCCTTCTGGGAGTCGGCGACTTAGATAATTGGCTTCATTTAATTTGTCTGAAATGCATTCTAATGCGAGTGCCGCGTATTTCCCGACTGAACGAAGAAATCACGTTCTGCTTCGTTGTAGTTTAGATGTAGAATGAAATTGAGCCTTCAAGGCTTTACGTTTATAGGGTAATTCCGAAAAACACCATTTGAGAAAATGATCTGTGTATCTATGTTAAATTGTTTGCGTTGACAAATCCAAATAACACGATCAAAATATAAAATTGTAATTCAAGGGAAATACACAAACGCAACACAATTAACTAACAATCATTTCGACCAAAATCAATTTTAGTGCACATGCTCATGTGAGTGTAGCGTTCTGGAAAAATCGTATTGAATAATTGGATACGCTACTGTAGGAGATTAATAATAGTCCTAAAATCTTCAGGAGTTCCAGAATTCAAATTGTCGTTTTTCAAATTTATTCGCAATTTTTCTTCATAATTCTCAAACCATAGTCAAGAAACACTCCAAATATATCTGGTGGGATGCATCACATTACTTCTCTCTGTCCCACGCACACTCCAGCTCCAGCTACTAGCGCTATTTTACGTTCAGTTTTTACGACTTTGAAAAACAACCTCAAGCTCTACGAAGAAACTGGTCGCGCCCGATGTACCGTAATTAATCGGGCTGTTATTTATGCCACGACGTTATTTGATCAACATGACGAAACCCGGAAAATGAAGTGGATTTCGAGCACGGCGTACGACATAATGCTCACTAGTCTACAACATATCTATAAACAAATCATCAAAATCAACTCACTTGTATTCGGTTAATTGACATCGGCGATGACAAGACTATTGAGATTCATAGATTGCTTATACAATCTCGAGAACAGGTAATTTCAGTAACTTCAGTGATGGACAAGAGGGCGACTAGGTTGTAATTACGTCTGCACAAGACAATTACTCATGAAACACCGGTAGAGTGTCACTCGCAGCTGTAGGTGCGATGGATTAGCGAGACACTGACAGATGGCAACCACAACCGCTAACCAATATTGTGCCAGTTCACCCGGCTGTTGAGTTTCCTCGGTTACCAATCGCGGCGTCAGGGAAATTTTCTGAAAATGAAACTTGGACTGAGGAAGTCACAAGCAGCCACGAGCAATGTTTATAGAGCTTTTGAATAGAGGCATTGTCCTCGTCGCGTGCCATCTGTAACAATAGCGAAGCAGCTGATCAGTTCATTTCAATTCCTCCCGGACTATGAACCGCATATTGAGGACTCTCAAAACCTGCTGCCAAAATATTCTCTTTTTTTAATAAAATATTCACTTTGTAACCGGACACGCCTAAGTATCCCTTTACTTGCAGTCAATTCCAAGGTCCTGCAAGTTGATCCATCGAGAGCAGCCAGACTGTCCCACGTGGTATAAATTTTCTTCCGTTTCAGTCCTCTCGACAGAAGGCATTGTCTGGGTATGTGCCTGTCACTGCTTCGAACACTGCCAAGCACGCAATGGTATCGCTTCCTCAGCTCTGGTATCCTGGGCCCAGACCCCCTTTTGCTCTGTTTGATAACCCAATTTCCACCTACGAGCCACTTACACGGCGGCCATCATCACACTCATGAGGGCAACGCTTCCCTGGACCAACACCCATAGAGTTTATCAAGTATTATTCATCAAGACCTGGCTCATCCAGCATGCGCTATAACTACCAAGTTTCACGAGTGAACCGGTTCTTGTGCGAAGCCAGCAACTTCACGCTTCAACAATACTACCAAGTATTCCACTAAGGAGCAACAATGCGCTTCAGCCTTCGCTAGACTTGAAGTCATTCGCTACACCTCACGCTAAATTTGTAATCACCGAACTTACAAGTAATCGATAATGAGCGGAACTCTCAGGAAACTTAAACCATAACGCGCCGCACTTAATTCTGCAGATCAACGAGCATTATATATCAAGAGACAGGAGGTTGTTCGGAGTTTCGAGCCACACGAGTTACTACGCCAATTCTTGTTTGTGAGGAGGGGGGACAACAACACACCAAAAAGCTCTTTTCTCGGAAACAGCCGTATCGATTTTGATTAAACTTACGACATATGCCTACTTAGTAATGCCTAACTTTTGTTCTCGATAAGCACTTGTGTAAAAAAAGGGGGCGAAGCACCACACAACGTTTTCCTCAGTCCTACTTTCATTTAGCCATGTGAATCATCCCCTTCTTCGAAGCTGCATGGATTCAAATCCTTTCCTCGTAGTGCTTAGTGTTTCCAGAGCCTTAAGAACCACTTAGTATTGCTTAGGTTGGGATCAGTCAATAAGTCCTGTCATTCTGCTCAGGTTCTCTCTTTTTTCTTGCACCCTTGCAGTTCGTTGCTCTTCTCCCACTTCGGACTAACCAGAGACAAACCTTTAAGCATCGCACGATGTGACTCAACTCTCATTCTCTAAGTCCTCTTTATGGTATTAATCTACCCACTGTTTTAGATACAAATAACTCCACCTCTCTCTCGTTCAACATTCACGACTAATTATTCAAGTAGATTTACTTTTCCGATGTTTCTCTTGCACTTTGAGCAAAATGGATTTGGTGCTGAGACCATAAGGCTCGTTGAATGTACGTGGGGCTATGGAAAGTGGTGTGATATACCGTATCAGTTTACCTGTATATTGGACATAACACTATTCTGAATAAAACTTTTCTACTTCATTCTAATCGGTGAAGGTTCAATTACGTTCGCTAGAGGTAGCCAGCCTTTGAATCACTGGAAAAACCGACCGACTGACTGATAAATAAAATTGTCCTTCATTTGACAACCAGAATAATTTCACCCACGTATTTAAATAAATATTACCGGCAGACGACCATTTGCAGTAACTGCGTTGAGTTGCTGCCTTTCAGCCAACGGTTTGATGAGCTTAAAGTGCTACGAGCCGACTGTGTCAAGTGATAAATTACCCGTGTGGAAACCATAAGGTTTCACCACCATGTTCGTTCGGGAGGCAATATCCGGAGGTAGGCGATCTCCTTTGCCCTCTTCACTCCAAACAAATATTTGTTTTGGTGTTCGTCGTTGAAACGAGGGACGCTCATTATTTTAGCGGATGACGTCAAGGACACCAACGCCCACGAATCAACCAAACCCTGAATCTCGTCGCCACATGCTGCATATTGGTCCGGGATGTTTGCAATTGTCGGTGGCGCGAGATAATGGGCTTGAGGTACTTACTGCCTATTATCGATTACTCCTCAACGAAGAGCTTCAAACCTACCGACGGAACCGGTTCATTATCGCGGGGAACGACAAGCTGACGAGAGTAATCAAGTTGGAAGGGTTATCAGTGTAATTGGCTGTTGTGAGACAAACGAGAAGCTTCAGTCGAGGGTTTGAGGAACCTAAAGCAAAACCGATTGATGGATATGACAGACGCCCACACAGTTGACATTTTGATGAATAAACGGAGTACATATCTGTCAATAGTGAGTAATACAAACTTTTGAAAACTTTGACAAAGGCGCACCTACCTGTTTTCTCTGATTGCAACATCTGCTTTCGTTAATCACAAAATAATTAAACAGATTCTTGAAAAGCCTGTTTGTGAAAATATTAAGAGCAACTATATCATGTTCTGCAAATCTGATTTTCCTATGTATCTCAGCTTAAACCTCAGATCAATGGATAGTCACAAAAATAGTTGTGGAAACCAAAAGTGGGTACAGGTTGCTAGAAGACATAGCGTCAGGGCGTCCAGGGTTTTTACTGGGAAATATTTGCAAACATTATTCAACTTCTGTGAATACTAGAACTTAACTTTACGACGTACACAGAAACTGGTGGTACTTAGCATTCGACAATTTATTAAACTGCTCCAACTGGTCTCTTCGCCGGCTACCCAAATCTACTAGTTGTACAAAACCCAAATAAATACGAATTTGATCCTGATAAATATTTTCGACCTCCCTCGACCCTTCCTTTTCAAAAGGGTTCACTTCATCGGGATGCACTTGATGCATTTGTCGTTGAAACCGTTGGTCCTCGTTAATGTATTATGAAGGATCTGTCAGCAAAGTATTTCCGTCGCAACAGGGCGCATACCACTCCAAACTCAATCCTCAAGCATGCTTCTGCACGTTCAGAACAAAATGAAATGCCGTCTCCAAAACCCATATGTTATCCGCCAGTAATCAAAATAACTCAATCTTGCAGTAAAACGCCGACGCATGAAAACGCAGTTAATTCGACCGATAGCATTGATAAAAACAGAGGATACGTCCAAAAGCTAACCAACTGCGAAATATATCAGATTAGGAACGATTGTTTATTCACTTAAAACCTTTACATTTGATACAGCAGAATGATTTATTTTGCAATAATTTTTATAGATTCTTTGGTATGTAAGTGTTGGGATATTTTCTTCATTAATGTTAAACAAAAAAAGCATGTTACATAATGAAATATTAAAAAATGTAATATATGTATAATTAAAATTAAATATATTATTTTATAAATTCAGTATTCGTCTGTATATTTTATCAACTATGTTCGATATCAATGTGGCTGCACGAAAGGCGGTCTTGACTCGCCGTCCTTGTTTTTCTTTTTCTTCCTCGTTATTAATAAAAACATTCTTTGAGCAACTACAAATCAGACGATTTTTTAGGTTTTTGTGTACGTATCTCGAATTATAGGGAATGTATGTTGAAAAAGTTAATTATATGCTCTTCAATGTTATCGCTTTCAGACTTTAGCTGAACGTCCCAAATTGTTTTACGACTGTCATTACATCACGACATTTACCTTATGAAACTAATCAAGTGATTTCTATGAACGGGATTTATAGTAAAAACGCAGCAAATTATTACGCAACGGTTTTGGTTTATGTTTTCGGTCACGAAAAATTTTTTACAACCCCTCCTCAAAATTTGATACTTTACGTTTCAAGACATGGAGATTCCAAATTTGCAATGTCCGTCCGCCGTCCGAGCCGTTTTGTGCCTTTAACGTGGTCCAAAAAATTCGTTCTTTCGCACAAAAATCCAATTTGGTATCTAGTTGTGCCCGCCATCTCGGCAATCCGATCGGACGAAGCCCGTGGTTGTAATGGGCAAAAAACGGTTAAAAAAATTAACGAAACGCAGTACAACGCGGGAGCTACAAGCGTTTCGTCGATTGAATTTCCTCCCGCCCCGCCCGTCTCTTTAAAAAACCAACCGCTCTCGAGGCGGCTGGCTTCCCTCGCTTGCCTCTCCCCTTTCGCCTGCCTCTCCCCTTTCGCCGTTCGCTTGGAGCGCCCCTGTTCCAATTTCCCCGACGTTTTGGTTTTAATACGATTCAATTTTTTTAGATTCTTTCGTTTCATTCTCATTTTGGTTTTTTTCATAGATTTTTGGTTAAATTTTGATATTAGTATTTAGCGTGCGTGTTTTCATATTAAAATTCAGTTTTTTCTAGATACTTGCGTTTTTTTTGTTTATTTTAATATTACGATTCAGTTCTTTTCGACCTTTTTTTGGGTTTCATTATGATATTTTTCGATGCTGAATCGAACAGGATGGGTCTCGGAGCATTAATGCTAGGTCAAGCTGATTATCCGAATAATAAACCGTTGTGTAATAATTTGCAGGGTTTTTATTTTCTTGCCCAGCGTGATTAAGATATATCCTATTCAATTCTAAGTCGAAAAATATTAAGAGCGTGGTTATATTAACAAACTGGGAAACAACAACTCATATGTGTAAGTACATATGAAACACAGGTGGAACCTGATGTTTCAATTAATATTTCCGATAATTTCCTTTTTAATTAACTTAATTGACGTCTAAGGAACATTTTCGCCAAAACAGCCTGACCTATTTCGTTCTCACCATGCTAACTGAAATAACAGTGGAATGATGTTATATTAAAGCCACATCAAGAGATTTACGAGGTTTTAGTAAAGTAAGGTAAATGGGATCTATTCATCATCCCGTCACATAAACGACTGTTGTGTGAACGTAAACGGCCCCATAACCGAACATCCCGTTGTTGCCCAATCCTCAACAGACCGATTTGCACACATATTTTCTAATAACTATTAGAAGCCAAAGTGGCCACATCAGCCTTTGCCGAAACTGAAACTGATGAGGAACATGAAGTGAAAATACGCGTACTCATGCAAAGAAAAGTTAAATCAGTCCGGGAGAATGCTTAGGTAGAACAGGAAAAATCGAAAGAGGCTCAAAAATATGAGGTAGCTGAGCAAAAAAATAAATAAAAACCAAAATTGTGAGGGACAACTTCTACATGTTCAAGCACAAAGGAACCCAGAATTATGGTTCAGTCAATGTTACTTAATACATAAACGTGTGTGTGCCATTTACGGTGAGCTCCAGAAAAAAACGTATTGTTTAATATTTCCTACCTATCTGCTTTTAAATCAGTCCAGTTGAACCCTTTGCGAGTGGTTTTTGTAACACTGCGATATGGGGCCTCGCAACCGATGAATTTTACAAAAATTTGTTTTTGACGAACGTAATACTTTTGTTCAAAGCATAGTTGATTTCAATTTTTTGTGCATATTAATTGTATGTATTTTGAAGGCATGGGAACTATCTAGTATCCATTTGGGGAGCCAGGTGTGATGACGATAATCGCAATATTATAGATAATCATCACCGCCGTCGAAACGCAACTGCAATTACTACGCACGTGTGGGCAGAATGTTAGAGCTTGGCCAACGCTGGTGAAGCCCGTTTGTGTGGAGTGGAGCGGTTAGGTGCGTTACCCTGTTCTAAATTAGATTTACACAATTGGTGAAAATGGCCCTAACAGACTGGAGTACAACACAACGATCAGTCATTCGTTTTGGCCGTTATTTCCTATCTTGGGGCAAACGATGGGCTGGAAGACGTCAAACCCGCCACCAAATGTACGATGAAGGTGTTTTAGTACTCCCATTTTGCCGAAGGCTGTCTTCAAGATTTATCGCGATTATCGCCTCGATCCTATCGAATCTAAAGCTCCTTTTGGGCCCGAAATTCATTTCCAAGCGACGCGCTAAATCCCACAAAGTTGACAAAGGCCGGGTTAGGTGGTGGGAGGGGGGGGGGCTCAATTTTCCATTGAGTTGGATAAAAGCCTTCGAAAATCCGGCGCGAGTTGGTTACTAAATGGAAGCTGAGCACCACCTCGGCGGAGCAAACGAAGTTATTTCGTTTATGAGCGGCGAAAGGGGGAAAAGACGGCGGAGCCTCGAGCATTTTGACACCTCACTCTGACTCGATTTCTCCATAAAGTCAATTTAGCGTTTGTTGTTTCAAGTCAAAGAACGAGCCGAAGGGAGTTTTATTTATTGCTTGATTGTTCCGAATGAGGGGGAAGGGATGATTAATTTTTGAAATAGAATTAAGGGTTCAAAGTGACTTCCTTTGGATTAATAGGCTACGAAAAAACTGTGATCGACTGGAAACCAAACAAACGATTTTACAAAGGCTCGTTTCGGAAGTACATTTACTGCTGTGTGGACAACCGGCATTAAACACTTTTATGAGGAAAGTGTTGTCGCTGGACGACGTTTAGGTTGATAGAATTTAATCACTTTTATTGCAAAATCAAACTGCTCTACATGTGAGATGAACAACATCATTACCACCATCAATAATCTATTGTATGAGC
Organism: Pachypeltis micranthus; assembly: GCA_020466155.1. Taxonomy (NCBI): domain Eukaryota; kingdom Metazoa; phylum Arthropoda; class Insecta; order Hemiptera; family Miridae; genus Pachypeltis; species Pachypeltis micranthus. The sequence continues at coordinate 30,240,763 of CM035776.1, forward strand.
TCATGATAACATGTTTTTATTTGCATTTGTTTGACCCATATGATGCACTTGAATAACATGTTGTTTGCTTTCATACAGTACTTGATATTTATCTACAACTGGAATTCACCGTTTGGTTGAAATGGCTTATACAGTTTATTCTTATTACATTCAATTATTCTTTTTTGTTAATTTATTGTTACATAACTCTTCCATTTTCCTAAGATTGAATGCTCAGTTTCTCTACATTGCACATCAGATCATAAATCTATGTACATACATAAAGAATCAGATACATTTTATAAAAAGTTGTTAGTGCACTATCCCTAAGGTCACGTTGAGGATCTTAGCAAACGCCTTGTAGTGCACTGCAGAAAGTGCGTGTATATTATAGAGTTATCGAAGAAAGAAACAACACCAATAGCGAATAAATTACATCTATTACAACTACCCACTCAGTCACATCAGGTACTCACCATTCATGCCAGGTATTTGGGGTAGGTGAAAGTAGAGTTTCCCTGAGAATGAGTGAACTCATACTAATAATCCGAAAACCACCAAAAGAACTGATTTGAGAAACTACTCAACACCTCAACGTACGAAACCCCAGCCTAATCTTTAGCAGTTATGAAGAAATAATATTGTATTCTCTCATCTAGTATAAGCAGGATTTCGTCATAGAAAAGGTGAGTTCCTTCCCAGTCGTGTTTCAATTCCAAGTCACTGAGAAATGTACAACTCTAAAAAACATGGACCACTCCATCGAACTATTACAAGCTTAGTTTCTAATTGATGAGTAGTAAGTATTTAGGAAAAGGTGAGGAGGGTCCGGGGAGGTGTGGGGTTATGCCAGTACCCCCCTAGCCTGTAGTGCTCTTACTTTCTCTTTTAAAGCGAGGATTTACAACATGGGACAGCTGAAATCACAGCTTTGCGAGCTCCCCGTTGACGAAATAACTAATGTAAGCTGCTGGACCTGTTGGCTGCAATATTTACGTCTATCAAACGCTAATTCGCCCCGTGTTCTGGCTTCTGGCAAACTTCAAAGGTAATGAAACGGAAATAGATATGTTCTTGAAAACACAACAGGAGAGCGGCATGTCAGTAGAAACCTAGTGTTGCTTGAATATTTTCGCTCGTTATAACTTCTCGAAATCGATTAAATATTTCTCCCGACAAACGAGTCCTTTCTGCACGGAAAGAGGTGTTTGTGAGAGTTCAAATATCCGTCTCGGCAACATTTTCCGGGAGAAGATGAAAACCCTTCCCACAAACTGAAAACCAGTTATACTCGTCGACGTGACAACTTAATTGAGAGCTCGTATTCCATTTCCTACCCGCTCACCTCAGCCGGAAATTCAATTAATAACCGGGAAACCCCTCCGTATTTGAGATTAGGCGGAAACGTATCAGGTTCCTTCTAAACTGGTGGTTTCCCCGTGTAACGTGTTTTGTACGTGTGAAATGGAGGCAAGCTTGAGAAAGAGCTCCACATTGGCGCTATAGGAGCGGGCGGTCAGTATAGCTTTGATTGCGGAGTAGTCAAAGCTCAAGCCTGAGCTTTTCCTTCAACTCTTAACCTTCCTTAGCCCCACGAAGCAGGAAGAAAATTTATCTGGTCGACAGAATACAAAATTCTAGTGAAGGTGAAAACGCCGTTTAAAAAAATGGTTAAAAGAGAGCAGCCGCACTAAATCACCTCAAACTTGATATTCCACTTACAGGTCAACATTGGACGCCAAATGGATTCAAATCTATTGAAAACTAACCTTTTATCATTCATCGTTTTCAAATTGACTTGATCACCAAATTGTTTTTCTAGAAAATATCTAACCATTTTGATTTCCTTTAGGATTTAGAGACATTCAAACCATTGAAAGTTGGTGTACGATTTTCATTCGTGACAAAATGGGGGAAGCAGAATAAATTACATCGACTTGTAGTGCAGTATATTTTTGATAAGCCTGGTACAATCTATGAATTTTAATCTCCCAATTAATCTTGATATGTGACAAGAATGAACCCAATCTCTGGATCAAATGAATCTGATCTGAGGCTCGAATGCTCCTACTTTCTGGCCGAACTAAATCCCAATTCCTGGCACGAAAAACCTGAATCTCAAGCACAGATGATTTCCAAGTTCTGGCATGAATAAGCCACACCATATTGCGGTAATGAACTCAAATTGTAGGTAAGCGTGGTCCATTATTTCTAGCAAGGATGAACCTCGTGTAAGATTCTCAATAGAACGACTGCAAAGAGTTGTTTTGAAGGTAGTCCTTTACTAACTCACTTTGCGTGTAATTGAGTGAGCAAATTTCGTTATTTTTGAGCATCTGGAAAATTCGAACCCCCCCTCCCTCTGAGGCTCCTGACTGACGAAACCGACCCTTTTCGGTTCGTTGATCTTCGAATAAATTATTTTCCCCTTTCGACCTGTTGTTCGTTTTTTTCGCCAGAGTAAAAAACCAGGAAAGGAAAAACTCCTTCGATAATCTCGTTGAAACTTCAAAAGGTTGTCAGGGAGGCGGTAGGGCTCAGAGGCGAAGCTGTGCACCGGCTGATAAGGAGACAGAAGAGAAACGGCGGCTGAAGGTTCGGGAAATGACTCTTTTGTCAACATCGAGCCAATATCAGCATCTCCTTTGGATCCAACTCTATAGAAGCAGGGGTTTCCATTCTCCCGGCCACAAGGAAGTTAATAGAAGAAGTGATTGGGAAATTCGCAGTTCTTTGGTATTGAATTGAATCATTCTTCAAAGTTTTGAAGAGCGCCGATTGAATGGTACGTTCAACTATAGAACCATTTATTGGACTCTGCTTTCTGACTACTTTGTGCTACGTTATGAACTTTCTGCAGCCTCTACCTCTACTATAAAAAGCCTCACTCACTGGTCGAGTAGTGGTTATAATCCTGAACTGCAATGCAGTCAGTCCAGGTAATCCCAACAATTTATAGGATGTCCGTCTGAAGAGACCGCATATTCGCATAGGTCTTTAATAACTGCCTCTCATAGACTTGATCTTAGGAGTGAGGGACAATTCAAGCCTGACATTGAATAAAAACGCTACAAAATCGCTTCAAATCGTTCTAAAATCGAACCTGAGAGAAAACCCATGAGAGATAGGATGAGTATCCAATAAGGCCATCAACCTTGCCCTTAGTGGTGTAGAGCTTGCTCTACAAGAGTTTCCTAATTAGCTTTTCTAGCATGGCACACAGGAGGGCGGATCACAGGGGCAGAAATAGAGGTAATGAGACATTACTTCCCTTCTCCTTCAAGACGTAGACAGCTTTCGTCGAGGATGGAGCGAAACCCCCGCTGACAGGGACTCGATGGATGGTAGGGCAGTAGGGCTCCTTCGAAGCCTTATCCAGATACCCACGAGGGTCCGATACAGCGCCTCGTGTTGATTTTAGTGACTAAACTGATGTTCGTAAATAACAACCTCAAACTACTGGGTGTAATTCTGAACTCCTTCTCTTTTGGTTTATTATTTATTTTTTACAACTCCCCCCCCCCCCCAAATTTGATACTTTACTTCAAGACACGGGGATTCCAAATCTGCAATGTCCGTCCGCTGTCCGGGCCATTTTTGGCCTTTAGCGCGTTCTAAAAAATCCGTTCTTTCACACAAAAATCCCATTTGGTATCTAGTTATGCTCGCCATATCGGCAATCCGATCGGATGAAGCCCATGGTTGTTATGGGCAAAAGTTGGTTAAAAAACTAACAAAACGTGGTATAATCGCAAATACGCCGTGTTTCGTATCGTTTTCAAGGTATTTTTTCATCCTGGGTCGAATGAAATGAGTATCAGACGCGTACAACTGCGTATAGTGAAATTACAACAAATATAGATGAAGCCCATGGTTGTTATGGACAAAAAATGGTTAAAAAATTAACAAAACGTGGTATAACCGCAAATACACCGTGTTTCGTATCGTTTCAAGGTATTTTTACATCCTGGGTCGAATGGAATCAGTATCAGACGCGTACAACCACATATAGTGAAATTACAACAATTATAGTGAGCCAAAGTCAACTAATTGAAAGAACTCGCGGGAGCAGAAGTAAACGTTTCGTCGTTAGTACTCCCTCCCTCCCGTCTCATCAAAACCACCCACCCGCTTGACTGGCAACGTTGTGCCAATTGCCTATTTTTTAGTTTTTGTGGTTCCATTGTAGTCAGGTCATGTTTTGTATGGTTTACTAGTATTTTTCGATGCTGAATCGAATGGGATGGGTCTCGGAGCAGTAATACTAGGTCAAGCTGTTCATGAGAATAATAAACCGTTGTGTAATAATTTGCAGGATTTTTTCGTAGTACTGTCCATTTTCCTGTGATCTGCATTCACTGCCAGCCTTGTACTGATATGAGGGTTAGTTTAAAATCAACATAGGCTTTGAACCAGTGGCCTATACAGTAACTCCACCAGTGATTAAAGATGAGTGGTAGAACAACCCTAGTGCGACAGCTTATCTCCCCCCGCCCCTTCTTCAGAAACCTGAGGTTTTCTTTAAATGGAAAAGCTATATATTCTCTGTGACGTCAGCCTCAGGTTAGAGTTGATATAAGAGAGCCAGACTGCAAAGTTTCTTCCAAAAGAAAAGTAGCTTCCTACTGAAGAAGCCGTTATATTGATATCTGGGAACTAGTTCGACGTAAGCTTCGTTCTAGTCTACGTTCGCCGGCAAGTTGAACGAATTTTCCCCTTGCCTGGCGTCTGGGCGGCACTCGTAGAGAGAAGGGTCTTTGAAGTTTTCTCCTTCGAAGAACTTGGAGCTTGCCGAGAGAGTTTCCAAGATACTGTGGTAAGAAGGATGAGCAGAGAGGATGTTGAACTAATGCGCTTTGTTGTCAACCTACTTATGTGAGAGTACGAGAGTTTCGCTTCTTCTCGACGTTAACTGCGACTCCGTTCAGTAGGATCCTGCACGATTGGGACGTTGGTCGTTGAGGCGCCTCTCGCTGACTATCGAAGCGATTATTCTTATTTAATTCACCATTGAGCACTTCAACCGCATTTGTAACTCTCTCAAAATGTGTCTAATATAACCATAAATTTTGCAGAACGCTGTTCAAACGTCTGAGAACCTGACTGATGAGAAAAGTGACGGTCGAAGAGGCCAGGGAGCTTCCGATCACACAATAAAAGAAAGGTAATCTCGAAAACTCGAAACGGGGACCTAGTTACAGTTTGTTCTGTAAGAGTAAAAGAGAAACTGAGTGGGAGGCGGAGGAGTGTAGATTAGAGCGAAATGGATTGTATCAGAGAATAGTTATCATTAATGTCTTGAGCTCCAGAGAAGGAGACATGCGTATAAAAGTTCATGAGGCGCATGAGACAGAATTACAAACTTACAGGTTGTATGATTGAGGGAGGAATGGCGTAACAATCTCTAATTAAATGAGGTATCAACATGTAGAGTCAAGGTGCGATAAGTAAGGGCGCACTGGATAATTGGAAATCCATACTTTATGGCGGGGAGGGAGAGTCGTAGCTGTGACTCAGATAAACTCATTGGTTCATTGACAAAGGGCCTTCAGTTGGAAACCCGAAACAGTCTTTTCGCATATACGTTACCCTGACAGATCCAGCCCATTGTAATAGACTCAGCCACCACTCCACAATTCAAAATACATGTCTCAACCAGCATCACACAAAATAACACCTGCTCACGCTGACTAGTTTTCCGGTGCACCGAGTCGCGAGAACCTGACAGATCAGCAGGGATCTAATAGACTAGAGACATATCTGTTCGATACATAACACAACTTTCTTCAGCCACCCATACATTCCAACTACCGGCCCATTACAGTTTGCTAATAAACCGTGCGTCTGGCGGTCAGTGATGCATCAAAATCAACATTTATTGGAAGAAACCGAATAACAATCAACTACCTCCGTACATTGAAACCTTTCTCGTTTAAATACATGAACCTGAGAGGGAAAATGAAGTGAGAACGAGGGCAGCAAATACGCTGCTCTTTTACGTTATTTACTTTACACTACATCAAAGTCTCACGTTGTAAATACTAAAGACTGAAGAAGGAGAAAGTCGTAATGACTAGAGAACGCGAGTGAGCTTTCCTCCTTTTTGAGGTCAACGCAAGAGGAGGTTCACCCTTATTCTGAGCAGGAGTGATATACGAGTATAGAGAATACTCGAGCAACGCTGGAAATCTGAAGAAGAATTGAGCTTAGAGCTTCGCCGAGAGCAAAAAAAAGTGTGCTTCACATAAAGAAAGAGGATCTTTTGGATTTATGACAAAACAGTTTCGAGAAGAGGCCTATTGTTCTTCTTCTACTTCACGCACAGAGCAGCTTTATCTCTATTTCAAGAACTTTTTTCCCTTCTTTGTGTTAAACAGTATAGTAAACCCTTTTCGCCTGTCGCGGCATAAAATTCTCTCAATCGCTACCATTTTAACCTAAACGAATCTCAAATGGGGATAACAAATGTGTAGATTGCACAGAAGTAAAATAAGCTGGTTATTCAGCACAAAGGACGTTCCAACAATATTCCTCGTATCACAACTTTTCTTACACCCAAATAAATTTGGACGGTGCACTAAATTGTCGCAACGCTCCTCAAAGCAGCTCGTGCTAAGTTTGTTTTTCAAGATGTTATCGAAGAAGAACATCTGGCTCTGAAACCATAAGCCATAATATAGTTACAAATAGTAAGTTATCAGCGTAAATATGTGTGAGAGGATGTTGTCGTTATTATTGGTTGGTCTATCCTGAACCTTTCGTGTGCTCGTTTTACTTACGTAAGGACAAACAGAAACCAGCCCAGAGGCATTCATTTCACCAGCCACTGAGAAACTCTGCTTTTCTGTGCTAGCACCTTAACTGACAGTTGGTGACTGCTATTTATACGCTACAACTCCCCCTTCTCTTCCTTAACCATGACATCCTCTCAACTTCCCCATTCCCTTCACATTCCATTCCTTGACATCGAGGGTTCCACTTCCTCTGTAGCTCTGTAGTATCAATCCCAATGAAAAAATACCTCTAGGTCTTCAATAATACCACGTCCCTGTGTTGGTAGCGGTTGAAGGGTAATAACTCTAATGTGTTGCGAAGAGTCCATCTTCGAAGTATTTTTTACTGCCACAGCTACAAGAATCGAAATATCGTCGATTGTTGGAAGTTCCTACGGTTGGCTAATTGCTCTCTTCCAGTGAGTTGGGCTGTCGTTGGAAAGGAACGAGTTTTGTACTTACCGAGCCCGACAAGTCTGAACGTCAAAATCACAACCCGTCAGGGAAGAAAGAATAGGAAGGGACAAAGGCGGGAGGAAAACTAGAAAAGTTGGACCAGTACTTTTTCCAATTAACAATAAATTGAAAGCGCACAACTGAAACAACGAAGCACGTTGCCCTTGAAAACGAAGTAATTGTTACAAGTTAGGACTTTGACATTCAATTTATTTGTTTCTTTTTATTATATGAAAGATGATCACAGCCTGATAACTCAGCTGTGCTAATCATAGTCTAGTCAACTTCATGCTTTACGTCTTGAACAGAGGCTGAAAGTACCAAACAGCATGGCTTAAGTAATTCACGGCGCTACGATGCAATTGCAAATCTCGGTTTTATCGAGGTAGACTAATAAACGATTGCATTTTGTGCACTGCCTCGAGCGTAGTCATAAAATAAAATAGTGGCAAGTCTTTAGACAGGGCCAGTGATTCAATAAATGGATTTGAGCAAGAAAGTGATAGTTCTTGGGGGTAATAGATTATTTTGAACGCGTTTTATTGAGTTCCACACAATAAAGACAGAGTTTGTTAGAAGGGGCTCAGACCAGAAGTGTACCACCCTGAGGTCCTTGCAGCTGTGATGGAGCTCTTGGTAGCAACATCTCAGTTAGAACCAGTCATGTTTCTCCTCCAGTTCACCCCAACAAGTGGTTTTTCACTTTATGGCGACTCAAAAATTGTGAAATAAATCTGAAATATGTGCACAACTGTTTTAAGAGCGGTTTTGTAAAGAAAGTATTACGTCACTCATTGGCCTTTCCGATGAAACCTAGGAAGAGCTAATGAAAAACCACACCTTTCAAACTGCTGTGAAGGGTATTTGGTAAATTGCACCCACCCAGCACATTCACATATTCCGAACTCGATGTGCCAGAATAAGCAAAAACGATTGTTTCTTTATTTAACCTTCGTCAAAATCGTATTCGCCGTGATAAATTGTAATATTTTTCGTTAAGAAAAGTTTGCCCTCACACCTCTCGCAGATACCTTCACAAACTGCCTCTTGACGGTTGTGTCTGATATAAGGGGGGCCCATTGCAGTACCTACATTTTGTTCTTCACAAATATTTTAGCAGGGATGCGTTGAAGGAAGAAAGATCGAATTACAGGGGTTGCCAAAAATTGAGTGATGCTAGGCACGTTATTTTTTAACGTTTTCGAATTTACCACAGTGAACGCATAATTTGATTTTATTTATATCACCATTGCGTTCGCTATAACTACTTCTGTAATTATCCGCACAGAGGCACGCTAAGAAACATTGGTAAACGAGATTTGGCGAACATGAAAGTATACGCCTTTCGGTCATCACCGTAATCCGTGTACTTCGTGTCACACTGGGAGCGCTCACCGCTCTTACAATTTAACATAAAATGTAGAGCATTTCCATCTGTTCCCTCAGCAGTGCCGACAGCAATGATTATTACTATTTGCTATTCTCAAACAGAACTCAGAAACGTGCCTGAGAGCTGCACAAAGACAAGGAAACTCATGGCTCAAAAAGAGAAACAAGGTGCACGTGCGTGAATACTTTTTCTCACTCCCTTATGTCACCCTCCAGAGACAACCGAGCCCAGGAACGCCGGTGCTCCATGCGGCTCGGGGGAGAGAGAACGAAACTGTTACGGTCGGCGGTTGGGCTGCGTTATCCTCAGACTCGCTGACCCAGAAACAGGGGAAGATCGATGGCAAAAAGGGTGCCAGGGTGAGAGTAAGAGAGTTTGCCAATAAATTGGCGAATCGTTCAACCAGCTCACGATCACGCGAAGATATTTAAACACTCGCTCGGTAAGTCGCTGAACTGATGAAACCCGTTACGAGTAAGACCAACGATCTCGCTAAGGATTTCACAAAGGTTACCAATCGAGCGGTATAGGGTGGGCAGAAAGCCAGAGGAAAAACAATTAAATTCTCTGGTTATAACCCATTCTGTTTTATTCCACTCCTTCTGTGCTGGCTCCATTGTTCACTTTGACTAGAAACAAGGGCTGACAGTCACTTATTTGACTCTCCTGGTGTTGGTTCTAGCGTTAGGCTCAAAGTATCACTTTCACGTTGTTCGTTTTTCACATTCACACATAGTGGTTCACAGAATAAACCTTGTAAATATCTTATGTAGACAAACGAAACAAGAAATGAAAATTAGGATAGCCCAAAACAGACCAGATATCCATTTACGCAATGCCAATCGCGCTTTTCGCTTTGAAAACTTCAATGATTCTAGAAGCTCAGGCATCACAAAAGGAAAAGGAAACTAAGCGTTAGTGTTTGTGTCAGCCTCACTAGGAAATCCCAACCTCATCCTCAATGAACCACGTCGTTCTTCATTTTATGCTACTATGCCCATACTATTTATTTTAGTGGAGTAGGTATAATAATTATTCTTAGTTTGTATTCATGTTTGTTGTATTGGCGACCATGTGTTGTTGTACTTACTATTAATTCCATCCTGGCGAGGCGACTGCTCAGTCTGCAATAACCCCGCATGTTTTCTGTTCTTTCACCTGCATTGTAAGGTATGACAAGCATATGTATCAGTTTTACCCCTCTTACTGGCCCATACCTTATAGTATTAAAACGCGTAATGCATACTGAGCGTAAAGCTTATTTTATGAACCCTCAAATTCCTCTTCAAATTGGAATTGTGCGTATTGTAATCCTTAATATGATCAATTAATAGATAGAAACGTTCGCCCAAGGAAAATTGTATAGTTGACCACTAAGCACATTTTGTGATTCATAAGCTGTTCTAATGGTAGTTGTTGAGGGAAGACACCGTCGGTCTTTATAGCGAATAACTGGATGGTCAGAGGAGTGCAGGGAAGTTACTTGATGCTCCGTACTAAGATATTTCCTGTAGAGAACAGTCAATAGAGATCACAAGTTCGATTTTCCGTTTGTACAACTCGTTTTATTCACACCTCTGAATGTCAGCGTTTGTTATTCAAAATCAATCAAACTGTGCATCTAAAGTGGACACTAATATCGATAGTCGAATGGCTTCAACTCCCAGTAGTTCTCATAACGGCATAACTGTCTCTTCAAACTGTCGTTTTCATCTTGCAGCTCACGCAGAAGATGTGTCTCTTGCTCCAGTTCTTGCCGTAGACGGTAAATATTGGGCATCTCGTAGTCAGTTTCGCCGAAATATTTCCTAAAATAGCTTTCGTAATGGAAGAGTTAAGTTGGAATATCACCTTCACATAGTTGATCCTCGTGAGATACAGTCAGATGTACTTAAACAAAGAACAAATGAATAGCAAAAGCTGGATTTATCTTACTCAGTGCACATAATACAATTTTTGCTTCCCTTAGCCCTACGAATTAAAAACTAAAGTTATGTAATCGGCTGACAAAATGTGTTTAGTTCTCTTAAGATCTTTACAATTCCAATGAATTCCCCCCAGAAAAACAACATTTGAGGAAATAGTTCGTGTCGAACAAAGCAGGAGCAACTCAATGAAGTCCTGGACGTTAAGCTCTACCAGTTGCTCGTTTTTTTGTTTTTGACGGGAATAAATCCCTTCGTTGGGCCTATTGTGGAACCAGCAGTTGAGCCGATTGCGGTGATGCTCATTACCTAATAAAAGACTTCGCTATGGTTCGGGGTTCAATGATCCCCTGAGAAAAATGTTTGAATCGCGTGGCTGCTAGGACAAGGCACTCGCATAGGATGTGCTCTGCCAATTGTCCTCGCTGCACAATCTGCATTGAACTGCTTCTGGTTTTCCCATTTCTTAGAGATGAAATTTAAGTGGGCAGTGCCTGGTAAGGAATCTAGTAAGGACTTTCAGGCCCCCTCTGGTCTGTGCAGTGTAAGCATTGCCTTCTCCCTCCAGTAGGAAGGCACAATAAGCCTTTTCGCCTGTCTTAGTAGTGTCTGGGCGTGTGTTTTTTCTGTCTCCCATCGGGTCACTTACCAATTTCGGTGACTTTTCGTGGCTCCTATGTGATGCTCAGGCCCTATGAGTAAGAACGTCCCAGTCTGCCTTTTCATTGCCCTCGTGAGCTCCATGAGCCAGACTGAGTGATGAACATATTGATCTAGTTGCGTACGTTTTGGTCTATTATTCATTCTGAAGAACCAAGGATATTTGCCAATTTAGTAGTTATACATTGTTATGCCCTTCAATCGTTTCGCGTTTATACAAGACTGAGAAACGAATAATCAAAGGGGCCTCGTGTGCTCGTAGTAGTTTCATAACCCTCAGGAAACAGCCACCACGCAGTTGCTTATTGGATTATCAGCTCCTAGAGTGACCCAAGCAATGAGAGTTGAACGAACCAGTTCAAGCCACTCCTCGTTCTATAATTTATTCATCGTGATTGGGTTCTGCTGGAGCATGCAGTGTATTTCCAAACAGTACCTTGAAATATCTTCGGTGATAATCCTTATAATTGAACAAACCCCGATTTCCATTAGATGATTACTAGTTGGGCTCTTCAAATATTTTTATTCAACGCAAAAAACAATTTCAGGAGCCAGATGTATACTAATTCGTTCATAAAAAGGCGAATAAAAGTGGTTTCAAGACCACATTTTTTCACCAATTTTTTATTTATTTTCATTTTCAGATAACTGGTCTGGATTAACAGTAATTTGTATTACAGCGATTCGGACTAGCGGGATTCCACTGTATATATTTTATTGGTGGCAAAAGGATACTGAATAAAATAAGGAGGTTTCTCCTTTTCGTCGTACAATTTGTACAGAACTTTCGTCAATTCTGGTATGACACCAGACTCTTCCAAAAATCTCTTGTAGACTGCTCTTGACATCCTGAGCGGCTGTAAGTCAACATTTGGTGTCAGTAAAGAATTGGTTACTGCGCCACTGTTTGGGGCGAATAAATTATTCACTCTTACGCCATTTAGGTGTTCAACAGAAACAATCCCCGCGAGCTCTTTCCCGCCTGAGTTGCCCTGTAAGGTCTTTCACGATTCGCGTAGCCCTTTTCACTTCCTTCTGTTCATTTAAGAACAGGACTAGGCTTAATAGTTGTTTGAAGATTCGAGCTAATTGGGACTTGAACCTCTCACGGACAGACTTCCATCAAATGAAAGGACGCTGGAAGGTTTTCCAAGAACGAAAAATCAATCCGGCGTTATAGAGAAAACTAAACTACAAGGGCCAAGAAAGGGTTTAGGCCACATTTTTGAGCTTAACCTGAAAGCTCTCAGGTAGTGAGATGCAGTTTTTGCAACAGCAACGTGCTAAACAATCTCAGCTCTTTTAATCAGTTTTCGGCAAAGTGCTATAGGTAATTAATAAGGTGGTAACGCCAATAAAATGTGTTAACGCTAAACATACCTCGGAAAACCAAGTAAGTACCATTTCGAAAGCTGCGTATTCAAACTTATATAAAAATTAAGTGATAAGTTTCATGAAAGAAGGAAAACGAAAGACGGAAATAGTAGGACAGACGATTAACAGTCAATGCAATACTCGTAAGTCGCTGGGATTTATTGGGTTGTCATAAAGATTGAACCCGACACACCAGAGACCTAGGGAATCGCTCGGGTTAAGAGACGAAGAGGCAAAAAGTACTGGTCAGAATTTAACCGAGTCTTTAGCGGTAGGCACTGCCGTGTTTGGTGTGCAGGAAGCTAGCTCACAAAATACTCTTCACACTGTTCTTCGAAGGAAGAGAAAACCCCCGTTTTTCCTATGGCTCTGAGTCTGAGTTACTGGAGAGATGTTCTTACCCGGGGAAATCGCTAAAAGGGTGATCATGGCTAGTTGAAGAAGCGGTTACGCCTTCTACGCAGGTTAGAGATGTTCATTGATGTACTGTGTAAGAGACACGAATGCCCTACAAATACCTGTATGGCTCTTTCCTTGTTCCACGTAAATCTATTGTCACATTATAATATCGTTGTAATAAATATTTGAAAATGATCGAAGGCCTTACTACATGTGGCTGAGACGCGTTGAAGCAGTCCACGGGGCTTCTGTGCTTGTGTCCGCTCTCCATAGCTTTGATCGTTCGTTCCCAGTGCAGCTAACTCTGTTGAATTGAAACCAATCGTGATTTCAAGAACGTAGTTACGTGAAACTAAGTTGTGGTATATTGTTGTTTAGGTCGCACAGCAGCTTACAATAAGTTATTGTTGTTTAGCCTGATTTATTTCTGACGTATATGCGTATAGTGCAGATAATATCTGTAGCAGCCATTCCTAAACGGATCAATCTGATCGTGCCTTTTACGAGTCAATCTATCGCCTGTTCGATTAAAAAAACGGAGTTATTATAAAAGTAGCACCGAATTGAGCCACAATATTGCATTGCTTTCAACCATTACAACATCATGCGTAACAAGTTATAACTGAATGTAGCGCACAAATAATTCACCTAATTTACTTCAGACAGAAGGGATATCAGAATAGGGAGGGTAGGTGGGGGTTGTGTTAAGGGATTGCGAAGAGAGGGAAGCTAGTCATTAAACATAGTTAAGTGAAAAGACTGGGTTTACCAGGGATGTGGAAAACACTTGAGAGGAGACGAAGGTGTGTTAAAAAATATATTTTGTGACGTTTCAAACAACTTCCCCTAGCCTCCTGTACCTCAGTCTTCTTCACTGGCACACTATATTACCATGGTAAGTCTCTTCTCAATCGGCTCTGTGACGTAAGTCTTTAGCATAGCACACGAGGAATAACACAACGACATAGCCTCCCTAAGTAGGCAGTCATACGCCACGTTTTAGTGGTCTAGCTCTTCTGTTGAGCCATCCTCCCGCATCTGAGTACCGAAATTGCCTATCTGTCCTTCAACTTTGGGTACTCTGGTATACCAAACAGAATGACGGAATACTCGGCATCAAAGAGAGCGGTACAGGAAATTGTTTCAAGACTCGAGTCAGTTCCAAACGAAAGTTACTCAACTTCCTTGCGCTACCTACTTGTTAAAAGCGTCTTGCCACAGAAGTAAGCACTACTCCAGAATGAGGGAAGAGAAGGGGTAAAGAGCAAAGGTTGACAAGCATCCTCACACAACGTCACTAGAACCCCCACCCCCACCATCACCAACTGACACCCCTTGCTCAAGGATATTGAAACATCTTTTCTGAATGACGCTTAATACCAAGAAAAAGGCTTAGCGGCATAGTAGCGACCAACGCAGCCATCGATTTCTCGCTAAGTGATATCCAATTGGGAACGACGAAAAGAAAAGAAAGGGAAGGTGAAGAGGACAAAAAATAAATAATTGAAATCATCGGTAATGACGATACGAGAAAGAAGAGAATCACCTTCCCCCCACTCTAACCCCACCCCCTTCACTGTGCAGTCTACCCGCATCATGCCCACCCTTCCCACCGCACTGATCTATTCGAACGACATCTAACGAGCCTCGTCTTCGACAAAAAGTGATGGGTTCCCTGGCGATGGATATAAAAGATACCCCGGTCTTTCAAATGGAAATGGAATCCGCTAACCGAGTCGACGAGAAAAGTCAAGGATAGCGCTTTCAATCTCATTCGTCTGCGCAAAGGAACAGTCGTAGAACATTCTCCCCCCCCCCCCCACCACACACACAATTTTGGCACCTCTCTCGTTCTTGCAGACTTCTCGCGATGGAAAGATAATTAGTCAAAGAGGAACGGGTGCCGGTGACACTTCCAAACCCATTTGTGTCTTAGAGTATGAAAATTCCGTGGTGAAGGATCACCTGCCACATCTGCCACTGTGGGATCGCTTATCATTTCTTCGAAACGGTAATTCATTTATCCCTAAATAAGCTTCATTTATCGAATGATGAAGTAGTTTTCCACGAAGCCAAAAAAAAAGTGAATAATGAAAGCAAGAAATTTGTAGAAAGGGCCGATATTCCAATTCCCATTTGAAATCAGGAATATAATTAATATGAAAGAGCCTGCAGAGGATACGGCGTAGGAATTGATCCGAATATTTGGATTACACCGGGATCTGAATTCCTAGCGCGCATATTCATTCGTAAAAATATCTGCTGCTTAGCAACACTCAACCTCCCGCAACCCCCGTCAATTCAACGACCTGCTATAACTTTGTTCAACGCATTTCCAGGAAAACATTTGTGCAGAACCAAATTTGTTTCTAGATAACTGAGAGTATCCAGTAAGTTCGATTATTTGCGAGAATGGTTGGGACGTATTGGGGCCGTTGCATCACGAAACACCAGCTCAATGGGAACAAGAGGTGGAACCGAGGGGACATGCGCTGCTTATAGACTCCACACAATCGGCCCATTGACTAGTTGAAGGTACCTCCGGAGTTTTATCAAAATCTTCCAAGCGTTTGCTTTTTATGTTGTCAACCACTTAATAAAAGAGCAAGAATCAACGAAGATTTTGCTTCATAGGTATTCGTGAGATAAACCTACATATTGGTTGATGGGGCTGTCAATATAATTCCCCTAGTAACGTGCAACACGAAACTTAAAAAAGTCGTGTCGACAATTCGTTAAGTCGCCTTCGCGCAGGTCGGGGTTTGTGGAAGGGAATCTCAATAAATTCCGAAACGTTGAGCCTACATAAAACAAAGTTCTAACAGATTCATGTAAACTCTGTGAAAGACAGTAGCAGACCCTTTTAGTTGGTATAGCGTTAAAAATTGCTGCCCCTGGAAAGCTGTCTGATGGCCCGCACTTTTCCGAGGCTGATTGCACTCAAAAGGTGTACACTGAGTGAATGTGACGTTTTAACTCTTATCATGGTTTGCTACTACTAAAATGAAATAGCGCATTCATGTTGAGGAGAACCGTCAATTGGATCTGAAGAACCTGGCAACTGAGCTCTTACAGAATCTCATGCTGACAGGAGTTGTGTTGATTAGTCGTTGGATCCTCGAATATGTTGTTTTAGGGTTCGTATCATCACGGAGGCTGTCGACTCTTCATTCAGCGCTCAAAGCTCTTCAATTCGCCTGAGTTTCCCTGGACCATTCTCAAAACCCGGTAGGAGTTAGTTATATCACGATCCCGCGAGGGATTAATAACCCCTTTTGTGTGCGTTATTGGGCGGAGCTTTGTGGCGACTCCGTGTTCTCCGATATACGTCCTGAATTCCGCGGGGATTTTCCTCCTCGCTGCGGACCTAAACGATATTGCTATACCTAATTCTCCGTTCTCGCGAGAGTTCGAACGATACCCATATATTTGGTTGGTCGTAGATCTCTAACCTCATTTTTCACCTAAAAGGTCGCCAGCGACGAAATCTCATTTCCTTTCGGAGACTATTCGCTTTTCCTCGCCTATCGTATTAAGGAAACCTAATTGTATCCCAACCCCAAGGTGTCTTAGGGCCCAACGAAAATATTAATGAACTCTTTTTCTTGGAGTACGACGAGGCGTCTCTTTTAGTAGGTCAGAGCCAAAGTAGAGAGCGACGCTGGAAGGGTGTGGGGAAGTAAAAATAATGAGGGCAGGCTTTGTGTGAAGAAGTGAATGAAGTGAGAAAGCGAGCAAACCAGGGCTCATGTCTCTTCCCACTGAGCTCCTACTGAACGACGTCCCAGGCAATTGATGCGGAGGGTTGCCCTTTCTTTCGATGCTCGGCTTCCACCTTTTAGTTCTTTATTTTGAAGGTACAGAAGTGCACTTAACTTTTATTCTTCGAGTTCAATTCAATTATCTGAGTGATTGTTACAAGTGGCCACACTTTTTGCCAATGCGTCGACGTTTGAACTATTTGTAAAATAGTTTGGAGCAGAAAATTAACCAAATTCGTGAAAAGAGATCGACGCAACAGCTTCCCATCAGAACAGTTTTCTAAACATCTTGCTTCGCTGTAATTGCTAGTGCCACTTTACTCCGAAGCAGAAGATGGTCAAACCTGTGTTGAGGTATGAACTTATTGCAAAAGCTGGTAGCCGTTCATTACCTTCCTGGAGGGAACTGGCTAACTTGCCGTAATAACGCTAGACCCACAGAATCCATACGACTAAGAAACGGAAACTTACAGACTAAAACTAATTGATAACCCGGAGGTGCTGTATGGAAACGGCCAAACCTTTAAAAAAAGCATCCGCGCCACTGCTTTATTGCAGAAAGACATGCAAACTCGTATAAACACGTATAAAATGTTAGTTTTTCTTCAAATTTAAACATTTCGAGGGCTCCTGATCCCGCAAAACACCAATTGGGGAAATGGTCTGTATGTGTGTGAGTGAGTGTCAAAAAAGAAAAATGAGCTGGTGAACGCGATTGAGAGAAAATGGATGATCTAAACTACGGTCAAATTTGGCATTTCACCTACAGATCACCATGGGACGCCAACATAACGATATCAGCAAAATCGACTCAAAACCGAATGATCAAACCATCAAATATTTTTTAGTCCATCGGTTTTGATTGGATTTTTTTAATGCACTGCTCCAAGTAGAGTAGTACAGTACGACAATAAATTTTTAGCGCATTTTTTTTTCCTTATCTATTTCGCTCAAATGATACTAGAATAATCGTAGAAACTAAGGGTAATCCAATAGGTTACCTATGCAAGGAGGATTATTTAATAACTCATTAAAAAATTAGGCGCAACCCCAAAGTTCCGGAATGCCAACGACCACCGTTTCATTTACCAACATGCCTCACAGTTTTTACTCGGAAATTAGAAAACAGTGAACATGATCCTTCTCAAAAACGGTGTCCCCGTGCATTCAATCATAGTTGAGGCATGACTAGGCAACTCAATAAATTCCAAAACATGACATTGTTCAACCATGTTTAAATGAACTGAATTAAAAATAAATTGGATTAGCAGCTATGAAAATCTCTGAACGTACGTAGAGCTAAGGGATGTTGTGTGATGCGCCGCACCAGATATTGTCTTTGATTTTTCATTCATTCGTTCTTCTTTCTTAACTTTTTTTCTTGTTACGTCTTCTTCGTTTGACCAATACTTTTCCAAAGATTGGGTTCACGTAGCTGTAGCATGAGAGTTTCATTTCTATTCAGAGCGACAACAGTTCACAAAATTCCTTCCACAAAAAGGTCCCGCTGAGAAGAAAACGACGTTTGTGGCGAACGCGTCATTCCGGTCTTCCAAGTCAAGAACTCAAAGTAACATTTTTATTTTTGACGTTAGCTTTCGCGAGCCGTCCAATTTGTTTTCAATGTCAAGCACTTCATCACGTCAGATAGACTCAATAGAATTTCAGTCCCAGAACGACCTGTAATCACGTTTTTCGAATCTCTTCCGACCCACGTGTCAACCAGATCTTCTGATACTACCGGGAAAAGGAGACCCCGCGCTTCCGGTGGAATACTGATCATTTTGATTTAGTTTTCATGTAGTTAATGCTGTGCGTTTCCAACAGAACGTTGAGCCAAAATCCGTTTTACAGCACTTCTTAACACATCGAGCAGATGTCTACATTATTAAACATTTAATACGAAGGAAAATCGGATGAACGTTGTTTCATTTTTTATTTTTTAGATCTCACGTTTCAAAAGCTTTACAGTTGAAAAAACACCGTTTTCGAAAATGGTCTGTGTGTGTCTGTGATCGCGATTGAGAGAAAATGGCTGGATCAATTCAGCTTAGTCTACAAATCATTATGAGACGCCAAATTGAGGGTGTGAACGATATCAGTTTTAAACTAGCCCAAACTGGGCCCAAAGTACTTTATTATAATGGTCGAAACACTAACTTTTTCTCTCGAAAAATCTCTATAAAGATTCTAATTAATTTTATTGCATGGCCAGTTGTGAATGTTATAGCACTACCAAAAAGTTGCCGTCATTGAAAAAATGACGAGATAAACACAATAAACTGTCAATTAGTTCGATAACATGCGATTTCGGTGCAGTTACCCTATCTCAAATGATAGTAGCGTTGTCAATAAATGAAAGTGGTAGTCCAACAAGTTGGCTATACGATGAAAGTTTAATAATGATCACAAAATATAAAACAGCACTATAATTACAATGCTTTGAACATGAACCTTTAACTGAACTGAGGGCAAAAATAGATTGGATTAGTTGCTAAAGCCATAAAAATCGTCGAAAGTGGTGAAATGAGTCGCATCAGATATTTGGGCATGTGCACATCATTACGACGATACCTTTTGACAGAGGAGAGCTAGAAGAGTTGACCCTCGTGACCTGTAAGCCACGTCTGAACCATAGTCGTCGTAATTTGGAAAAACGCAAACGGAAAAATGTATGTTGTCTACGGGGTGAGTCAGGATAAGAGAAATGCCCTAAGGCACTTAACGCAGTTTTCTGGGGTTCATGTAGTTGTTGAAGGGAGATGCTATCTGGTTGTTGTCCTTCTGCCGAGAACAACCGGCAGTTGGATTTCCTCTGGTGTTCAATGAAGACCACTGTGGAACCATTAACTGTTCAGTGTGACATGAAATCTCAAGAGAACCATAATATTTTATTTTTGGGCAAATATTAGATACCGTGTTATTATTATATGTGTGTTATATTATTGTTTGAAATTGATCGAATATCAGCTATAGTGGTCATAGTGATCAAAACCCAAAACATTGTTCTCTTTGAAACGGCTTTCGCCTCCTTCTTGAACGATTCAGTGCCAATAAAAACCACAAAATGCGCACGTATGAGTGTGAGGCAAGCCGTGTATATTGCTTCGTTTAATTAGTTCACGTCCAGACGCTGTTCAACATTTCCGATCTGTAAAAACTTGATTGGAAACGGGTAATGAACCAGCTCGGTTTGCGGTCGAAGGAGAAGCCACCGTTGCTAAGGAGGGTTGGCTTAAGTCAGGAATATTCATTGTCCCTCTATCGTAAGCCTAATGGTTTCGTGTACTGAATACGTTTACAACGTTCAATTGATTAATCGGCCTCGCCAATATCCGGTGCTTTTGGAGCTTGTACTAGACTCGCGAGCTCTCTCCCGACGCCCAAAACATGACAACACGAAGCTTAAATCTAATGAGATTCCTGGAAGGAGGTTTGCGCTGCACAATACAACAGAGCCGACTTGGCTCTGCCAGTAGTTAGTCTATCCATCACGATATCGCTCACCTACGCATAAATGACGTTTTGATCGATCAGTTGATCCCAGACCAAATGCATCAACAATGGGAGTGCGATGACAATGAAAAGTTAGAAAACCAACAAACAAGGCACTAGAGTATTATGACCAGCTAATGGTGGTCAATAGTGTCCATCAACGAAATAGTTATACTTTATAAATTGTTAACGCGGGACTGATTCACCAACTGTATGTGAAATTGAGGATAGTGAATATCCCAATAGCTCGTAGGGTTCTGCTGTTGAAGAAGGAAAGGGACTGGGGATAGGAGAAAGACGGAAATAAAACAGCTTAGGCGAAGCGTACAGTTCATATGGTACAAAGCTTGAGACAAAATGCTATTAACGATAACCAAACAGAGCCGAAGCAAATAGCGAAAACTTGTAGAGCGAATACTAAAACTATAATGAGAAAAGAAAGTTGCCTACGCATCAGGTTAAGATGCACTAGAAATTAACGGCCCTCAACGAATCTGCAGATGCTTTTTATTGGCCTAATCCTAAACCATATCGGTAGAGATTAGAAAACGTATTACAGCTGTTCTCCCGGCCTGCCGTATAACATGTAGTATTTCTCATTAAAATGTTAGTTACTGAGAAACATGCAAGAATATGTCTTATCATATTAATTCTATTAAACATAAACATATTAAACGTAATATCAACAATATGTTTACATATGAAAAAGCTATACAACTGGTGTGTACATTTCAGATGGATGATGGTACCATTGAGAATCCAGGATGATTCACAGATCAGCGTCATCGCGGCGGCGGAGGGCTTCTAGAAGTGCGGCGACATCACCTCACCGACCTGGTGGAAGAAGACCTAGCGTTGCAGTGGGAGTGGGAGCCGAGAATGGCGAGCCCCAGGCCCCTACGAGTAGACAAAGACGAGCGAGCATCGCTGTACCTGAGGACACTAGTCCAAGCCCAACTGAGTTCGTCACGGTCACAGCGGCTGATGACGATGAGCCAGATTCCGAACCAGATATCGAAACATATAACAGAAGCCCACGAGGAAGCCTCGTTCCAGACCATAACAGGTCCCCCAGGGGGAGTTTAACACCGGATGCCTTTAATAGAAGACCTAGTAACTGTCTCTTACCAGAAGGTTTCAACAGGAGCCCTAGAAACAGCATTATACCAGACACCCGAGGCTCCCGCAACAACCTTCTTCCAGAGCCAGTTAACTATTCAAGGTCTCCTCGGGGAAGCATCTGCCCTGATGCTGAGCAATTCACCAGGTCGAGATCCGCCCTTCTTCCAGAGGACTTCAATCGAAGTCCTAGAAATAGCTTAGTGCCAGGTGATTTTAGCAGAAGTGCTCGGAATAGTTTAGTGCCAGATGCGAGCCCAAGCGTCAGAAATTCTAGAAACAGCCTCGTCCCTGATATCAGCCCTTCAAGAAGCCAAAGGGGGAGCATTTGCGCAGATCCTAATCGGAGTCCAAGAGGCAGCATATGCCCTGACCCCAATCGAAGCCCAAGGGGCAGTATATGTCCAGATCCCAACCGCAGCCCTCGTGGCAGCCTTGTTCCTGATGTAAACAGAAGCCCACGGGGCAGCCTCATTCCAGACCCAAATAGGAGTCCACGGGGCAGCATTGCTTCTGAACTGTCGTTCAATCGTAGTCCTAGAAACAGTCTTCCTTTACAAGAAAGTCCAGGTAGAAGTCCACGAGGAAGCATTGGATCTGCCTCTCTTCATGAAGCTCCAAGGAGTCCCAGAGGAAGTGTGGACATCACTGCAACAGGTAACCACCATGCCAAAGTTTACTTTTTGTATAAATATTTATAAATTATTATTCCGTTTTCTGTGCCTGTAAAGTAAATGAGGTGAGCTGCTGAAGGCATTTACTTGAATAACTGTTAACTGTACGTGGTCCCATATTCAGGTCTTCTGTTTTTCAGTTCATTCGAGTCGAGCAATTAGGTTTTTACCTTTACCAACATGGAGACATACATTTTCCTTCATTAATTAAATTCGATTGGGTCTTTTCACCTAATTTGAACTTTCTTTAGAAACTCGTTATTAGGTTTTGTTTCGAGTCGTTTATTTCACACATATTTTCGTACTCTTTTCACCTCAATGGCGTTCAATCAGCCTCTTCGTTCTTGACTGGGCTCTCCAAGCTCCACAATTCTTACCAGGTCTGCAGCAGTTGAATCGCTTTGCCTGGTCTGTGTGATACCTCCACCTTCTCTGCTTCGCAAATGTATCTTTTGACCCCTTGTCACCTAGTGATGTACCTGGATGACTCTCGTAACTGGTTCCAGATAGTCCTGCATTCAGGCCAATCACAAGGCTCCTAATGAGATGAATTTGTAAATACTAAAATTAAAAGTGGTAATATTAAAAGAGCAAGAAACACACTCCCATGATGTTATCTGGAGTTTGCCAATGCTTCAATCGGAACTAACATCAATGGAGATTGGTTGGTTTCATAAGCTTATTTGGAGAATTTTCGATAAGTGGACGATATCGAATGGGCAATAAATATCAAGCGCGAGGCGGTACCATTGCGAGGGTTTTGCTGTTACAGCTGCAGCCTCATTAATGCTCCCAAAGCACCGCGTTCTGAAACCTCCCTCTCGGAGCTTATTCCACGACTCTTATTAATTATTTCTCTGGGAAACTGAATTTCAGTCGACGTTTTGTGCAGAATTAGTCTGAGCCCAGATTTACACCGAAATCGCGTTGAGCCTAATACCCTTCCTGGCAATATGCTAATCCTAATGCACCTCACGTTGAGGTGAAGCGCGCACGAGGGAGTGAGATGAGGTTCGAAAACGCCGACTTGAGCTCTCCTATTCAATTCTCCATTGGTGGATAGTTGCCATTCAAATGTGTGAGCCGTTGACGGTAGTATTGTCCAGGACGTTTGTCAATAAGTTAGTAAGTTGTGTTCGAGATATACCTTCACATGTAGCAACTAAAACCTGTTTGTGTTATTATTTGCTTGAGTGAGTTCATCGGCGCAAACAGAAAACCTGTTATTTCATTAATTCATCAGAAGAAATCTAGGCTGCTTCGTACGCTGGGTTGGTGAGAAATCAGGTCGCCGATTAGGGCTTAAGATTCTGCCCAAAATCCTTGGTACTAATGGGTGAACTGATAGGACGCCGGATAAATATAACCCGAAGGTAAACGATCTCCCAAATGATGGAGGAAACTCGAGTTGAAACATGCACCCACGGATAGGCGCAGATTGCCAATTTCAACTGCCTTCGATATATTCAGATGCTGAAGGCCTCCACAAGCTATCTGTCGATGAGCGTGTAAATTAATAACCGGACGAGTATAAGTTGTATAGCCGGTCTTACATGCCCATAAAAGTAAATACCTTTACAAACCGTGGCGTGTAGGAAGGCAATATCGTAGAAGCTGTAACGAGAGTGTCGAATTTGCAGGAAAGGGTTGAAGCGTATATAAACCAACGAAAGCCCCTCACCATGTCCAGCCCATTTGATCATGCCAAAGAAAGACAATGTGGACCCTTCCACCAGTTCTCTTGAAATAATGCCAATTGCACTCCTTCTCACAAAAACTGGTGGCGCTTAAGGTTTCAGAATTTATTGAGTTGCTCCTACTTATACCAAGGTCATTAAAAAGATTCATGTTTACAGTCTTGGAATTATTGGGTCAAAACTGTGTGAAATGCTATAGTGAAACCGCGGTAGCTTGGATTTCAACATTTGTGGGGTTACATCTAATAGTTTTATGAAAGTTTTTAAGCTCATATCCATAAAGGTATTTTATTGGACTAAGATTCTGATTCTCTGGGGACCGCTATCATTGTATTAGCGAAATTCATGAGCGTTAAAATAGATACTCGTCGAAACTGGGATGTAAGGATTGGAAGAGAGAAAGAACGCGATAAGAGAAAGTTTGATGACCACACCACGCTGGGCGCTGCCTCGAAGTACGCGAGCAGACACATACAGCCGATTCATCTCTTCAGCACTCACTTTTCTAACACCACACGCCACGCAAGGACCCACTCAATGCTGCAAACTCTGATGTTATCTGCTCCAGTCGATCTACTTCTGACACCGCCATACAAAATCCGCCCTGTCATATTTGGCTTACCAATATGCTCATTTAGCTTGTTCAAAACTGAACGATGTCGAATCAGACGGAGCAGGCAAGAACTGATCCGCCGCTGTTCTGCACATCGACTTGTTGGCACCAATTATCGGCTACCATGCACACCCCACCTTCCTACTGTTTTACTACCAGCCGTCTGTAGGTGGAAGAAAATCTCCTGGGCCTTCTCTGTCATGACGAAGCGTGACAAAAGGCTCCACCGAAGCTCAAAGTGGGGACTGCGCTCCTGAACTTTCTGTTCAGTGGCTTGACGAAACAACGCACAAGTGGCAGACAACATTGGAACAACGACTGGAACATGGACGCACAAGAGCATTGGACAATTGAAAATCGTGATGCCCAGCAGTTGAGTCCACCAAACGAGACTCGTTTGTAAGGTAGCGCGTTAAGAAATCAACCGGCCAGCTGCGTCAAGGTTGTCACGCCTGACGCATGTCGCAAGTGTAATACCAGTCTTTAACGTCGTGTTTCTGTCTTCTTCCCTATTTACCTGTAAATACGTCAAAGTCTAACTGTGAAGCCTCGAAGACCGGCATTATTTTGGAGCTCAACTGTGTCATTCCTTTTGGAAGGTCACGTCGCCGGAAAATGCTTTCCCATTACCGATTTTCTCATCGAGTCCTTACGAGTCCCTTCGTCCGATAAGCAAACTCTCTCTCCTTCCTTCGAGCGATCGCCTTCAATACAATATAAAGTGACTCGACGAATCGATGGCCTCTCTGCCCAGAAAATAGAAGAAAACCCAGTATACTCATCCGAATAATTTACTGAGATGTTTACTCTCTCCAAAACCCCGAGTTTCCTGCAGCCCTCGACGGTGAAAAACACTAGAATGACGTCCTCATTCACAACAAGTACTGCAGAACTTGGACGCAAGTATTACCTTAGCCAATAATTTATATGTTGTTATTCCATGTAAAGTTGGAGATAAATGTATTAGCTTTTTCGTGCAATTGTCTCCAAAAAGTTGGAGTGCGAATTTACGAGACATTTTCTTACCATATCCATTTCACAGAACTCCTTAACCAATGGTAGATTGGACATGCCCCTTATCCTTGATAACGCTCAATAACATTCGATTAGATTGAGCTAGGGTAGCGTTTCTTAACCTGTAAGACGGAGACGAAACTGTGAAAATAAAAAACGAATCTTGATGAGGGGAAATCCGCAAAGTGCCCAGAGCACAACCTGTCAGTCAGTACGCAATGCTGGTTCAATCAATTTCTACAAATACTGGCCCAAATGAACTACAAATACGCGAATTAATACTTTAAATTTCATCCCCCCCCCCCCAGAGGACCCCCTCACCGCCCTCAGAGGAGTGAGGGAGACTGAGTTAGATTCTGACAGCTCTCAGTACCGGAAACCCGAAAACGGTGTCTTTATATAGAAAGCAATCACCCGCTGCCAGGGGTTTACGGTAAAATGAAAAAGTTTAATACTTTTGGGGCTGAGGAAAGATGCGTGATGCGTCGCGGTTAACTGAAAGGGTTAACTAGGTTTATGAAATGCAGGACAAAATTATTTCTATTATTTCACTCTAATCAGTGAGTTCTTGAAATGAGAGAGGCCAGTTTGTAGATGAAGATACTATAAGAATTAACTGTCTTGAGTGGATGAGTCCCACCTGTTACAGGTGAGGAATCTTGAATGAGAGAAAATCCACCTTCACAACTCCTAACTAGTTTTGTCTCACCTAATGGGCTCGTCTGACTTCACCACACGACGTCTACCTCTTGTAGTTTCTTGGTTTCGACTCGTAAGAACTTTCAAACGAGTAACTTAGGCTTGTTTCCTTTATTCGACAAGGAAAGCGTTGTAGGAACGACAAGGTCTGAGTCAACAAAATTTCAAACGGTTTATCCAACGAGAAAGTGGTGGCGATGACTCTCCTCCACTTCCAGACGTCGCTGGAGTTCAGTTCTGAAAGAACTTGGGAGCAGCTTCCCTTTGATTGAACGAGGTGTTTGGTGTTTCCCCTTTAGAAGATTTAATTCATTTCCCTTGAGGACAAGATAACTTCAAAATTCATTCGAAGAAGAAGAATAACGAAGTTCTACTGGCTGTCAAGCGAGGGATTTCCCCCTTCTTAGCCGCTTCAGCGAAATGAAGCGCCTTCAGGTCTCGTTCGAATCGGAAAATAAACTCTCACAGCAGCTCTGAATTATTCACACTGTATTTTTTCACTCTTTTTTGGAATCTTTTTATTTCGTAGAGAATTGAAAGACTCTCCATCACTCTTCGTAGGGTATAGAAACACGAATCAGCACAAAACGATACAGACGAAAAATTCGATTTAGCGCCAAATTGAAGACGAAACGGAAGGAGAATCGGAATCAAGTAAAAACTTATTGAACAAGCTCAAAATTAGGTTTTAGATGAGTGATTTGTGTACGGGTTTTGGGGGAAAGAAAATATACTTGAACATTCCTCAGATGTTGAAGATTAATTGTGTTTGTACAGGCTGGAAAGCCCTTAGGCAAAAAGAAGTGAGGCCGAGCACTGAAATCAATGAATCTCGTCAGGAACTGGTTCATCTAATGGTTTCCTCTGTGTCGAGGAAAGATTCGTTTGTGTCATGTCTGCTACTCTTAGCTTACTTTTAGTGCAGAGGCCCTCGAATTAGACCATAATCTAGCAAATAATCAGTGAAGAAATACTCATATCGTAGTAACCTGTCTGCACATGAAAGTTGCAATGCGCGTCATTCGCAGCTACGTAGCGCCAGACGTTCCTCCTCATGCGAACGGTTTCTCGTTGTCAATAGACGAAGTGGTTTGAGATTGACGGGGGTAAACGTACGTTGAATAGTAACGGGAAACTCCCTTGAGCTGGATTCGTACTCATTACCGGCTAAATTTCTTTCCCTATTTCCCCACCTGAGCACCAGACTCCGGGATTGTGAGGATAAATACGGACAACGGTGGCGTTGAAAACCGGGCTACATTTAATGATGTTGACCTTCTCTTCAAAGCTGGTGGCTGCCTTTTAAATTGGCTTCGTTAACTAATGACGGCACATTCGCTTCCCTAAACATTTCCTAGTCGCCGCGCTAAGTCGATGAGAACATTGTACGGGCTCGTGTCTTCTTTGAAGTCTCGCGCTTCCTCAGTGAGCCAGTAATTTCCTGCGTATTGGAGAAGGTGGGAGATGAAGGACTGCTGAATTCTGGGCATAGAATTAATGTCTGTAGATGCTTTGAAATTATCCCTTTAGGGCTTAATTGATTACCCCAATCTTAACGATGTTCGACTTAATGAATACTTTAATATTATTATTACTAACAATAATAAGATGCCGCCGTGTTGTGCTACCTATTACACGGTGGTAAGAGGAGTGGGACCATATCGTGTTGTACCTCCAACGCATTAGCAGGCCTACAAGCTCGAGCTTCCTGGACTTCGTCGCTACAGTGAATGATGCTTGCGATAATCATTTCTTGCGCCAAAGGAGAGCAGCCTGGCGGCATTGTGGCGAACAGAGTTAACCAATTCACACAAAAGATGCTCGAGCCTCCCGCGTTGAAAACTGGAGGAAACTGTACGTCCGTCGGCCAATTTGTAGTAGCAGTTCAGAGCAAAAGAGGCTCGAGTTGATAATTCAGCACCAACACACCCCGTGAGCATGAAAAAACAGGAGACGGAGTCAAGGGATGGATGGGAAGGCGTACGGAAATTTCGGGTTTGAGAATGATTAAAGGATGGAGGATAAGGGTAAAGTTCGCCCAGAAACTGGTCGGGACAAGTGGTAATGAATGGCATGAAGCGATCATCCGGTTGAATTTTGCCAGATTCCGAAGTCAACGGTGAAGAGGGAACGGAGCGCGCGAAGCATTCAGCAGTAGGCCCAGTTATAAGGAAACATCACGCACGGCGTAAGGACGTCGCGAGTTCTCAGAAATTCGGAATCGGGAGTATTCGGGGGCTTCCATTGACTTCGAGGTTGACACTTCTAGTGGCAGGGCATGGAAGAATTCGCGAGTTTTTGTACTGTTGCAACCTCATCAATGTTTCAGCGTATTCTTGATAGCTCGTATGCGCGAATGTGTACCATCGATACGGCATGGGTTCTGAACCGGATATTCGAACGGTGGGTTCCAATCGTGAAGTCTTGGACCCTCAGTTCTTGGACCCTCTTGTTGTGGAAGCTTTATTTACATACAATTTTTGCTTTCCATATATCTAACGACATCAATAATTCTGCAGTCACTAACGCGTATATCATGCTCCTTACATGTGTATCTAGCGTCTCCTTTGAAAGCCCCTCTTCAATTGTGAAACCTTCAGACAGCAAAAGATTAATCATTCAATCAACGCATTGACTGATGGCCGATTGGAGGTTTCTCCACACAAAGGGATCAATTTGTCAAACAGGTTGAAACGGATTCCATTAATCCCCACCCCCACCTACCCTTAATTATCGCTACTGCCTACGACGTAATTTACGTCAAATCGCTGAATTTTCTCGAAGTCGAGAGCCGAATGAATCGGAAAACACGGGCGTTTAGTGAACTCGAGGTTTTAATTAGTAATTTCCTCGACACTCAAATTGAAGTGTCGTCGGTGCCACCTGAAACTTGAGAGGGAGTTGGGGAAATCAAGTAAAACGAGAGCGATTAGCTGCAGCTAGAGGGGAATAACTGATGGAAAACGATCACGAGAGGATTAATACGAATCGTTAGCTCACGCCTCCGTCCTTCTGATTAATTGGCTTCTCAAAGTCTCCCTTTCCATTTTTTTTCAGTCGATTGACGAGAGAAGTCGTCAGTTGAGATCTAAACTAATCGAAGGTTTAGGTTTAATCCCGGATTTTTTTTTTTTTTTTTTGTCTAAAAGCGCGTCAGAAATACATTCTTGATTACCTGCACCCGAACACAACAGAATTGAAGACAGACCTGGGCCATTGAAGCAAATTTCCAAACGCTTCCCTGACTGGCGTTCAAGGATTCAAGCCAAACGGTGACGGTTCGTGTGAATTTCCACCGTGCAGCATCGTGTATGCAGCGATTTCAATCAAGTTCCTCAGGAATACTTTGTGGAGATTGGTGCTTAGTGATTTGCCTGCTCAGGTGTAAGAATAATCCTGTAGGGTTGACTTCAGGACGGACTGATGAGCGTTGGTTCCTTTGAGACATCTTGGGCACTTGGGAAGAAGCCTAAACGTCACCAATGTATCATTCATTGGTGGTAGCACTCACTGTGTTTTCGTGTACCGCATGAGTATGCTGGGTGTGCGATGAGTTCTCCACCTGTAAGTTCGTCAATCTTTGGTAAGGGGTACAAACCGTTTCAGTTCACCCTCATTCAACTGATGAAAATTATTGAAATTGCCATTCAA
Organism: Pachypeltis micranthus; assembly: GCA_020466155.1. Classification (NCBI taxonomy): domain Eukaryota; kingdom Metazoa; phylum Arthropoda; class Insecta; order Hemiptera; family Miridae; genus Pachypeltis; species Pachypeltis micranthus. Next base: position 30,270,442 of record CM035776.1, read on the forward strand.
TAGAGGTTACGGCGTGAATTGGAACAACTTAATACATTCTGGAACCCCCACTACCAGTTTTTATGTAAAACAATGTACTAAGATCCTTCATGCTCATTTAAAGTCTGTAAAAACAGATTGGATTAGTAGTTGGAGCGAAAAAACGTGATCGGATACATATAGTTGTGTGTTAAGTGGCTCTAAATGTGTATTGCCGGGTATGATTGAGGCTGTATTAGTTAAGTTAGAGTTGCAAGCACAATTGGGGCGTACTTCTTCGAAAGTAAATAAATTGCTCGACCAATTCCTAGGGCTACCAACTAAAGGCGAACAAACATCTTTATTTAAACTGTCAGCTTTCAAGCAATCATTCCGCTTCTTAAGCTGAGAAATTAAGGGATTGAGTCTTCACTACGGGAACCTGATCGGGAAGGCGTTTCGTAGCCGCCTTGATAAAGGGATTATGGGGAAACTCTTGAAAATAGCCTTTCCAATTAAGGACGCAGCCCCTGTACATCGAAACCCTCAATTCTTTGTATTGTTTCTGAAACACTTTCCAAGTTGCTTCCTGACCTTTGAAAATCCGACCTCTCGCCATTCCTACTTTCTGCCCTTCTTCTCTGAGTGGGAGTTCGAGCGAAGCCATCGCCCTACTTTCGGTTTCCAACGAGGGCTCGGACGAGAATATTTCACGTACGCTTGCTTTGGATTTTCATCTTGCCCCGACTCGCTGAACAGCCCCATCCTCTTTGGCAAGGTCTGACGTGCTCCAGTTAGTACGTACTGGGCAATTTTACTACGTGGCCACGAATTTTTTCTTCCGAATTTAGTCGTTCGAAACCTAGCGGGGAAAAGCGAGAATGGTAAATGTAAGGAAGACCAATTAACACAAAACAAAACTCGACATAAAATCAGATAAATAATCATTTTAAGACAAGTTGAGTGGTTCAAATAACGCGAGGATATCCTCCCTCCCATTTGAGTTTAATGAGTGGAAACAAAACTGCTGAGCGAAGCCTGGAACTTTTCTGCAGTTAGGTGCAGGCGCTAGCTATATTTTCGTTCTACGAATTTCCACAGAAACGCTTCGAGGTGTATATTGGCAGATCTGTATTCTTATCAAAATGACTGTTCTTAACCCTCATGTAAGTGGAAAACCATGAGGTTGCAGTTTCACTATCATGCTGGATACCGGGCCTGACCTGTGGAGATAAGGCAAGTTGTCATTTAGCCAGTCTCCGGGTGGAGAGCTTTTGCCCATGTGTCACCACACGTAATTATGACCTTGGAGAATCCGTACTACCTGGAAGAAGTTCCTAATCTGGTTTCCTACCTGATCTAACTATTTACTGTTGTGGCAGGTTTCAAAGGGATAGATCAGCTATGATCATGCGATGTAGAGCCGTTGAGGGGCTGAATGTTTTGGCTGAAGCACCACCTCTCACCTATATTGATTCCTAAGTACTCGGTCTGCTTCTCAATAAGGAGCCTGTGGCGCGTATTGTCGGTTGGCTATTTACTTTTCCCTTTAAGTTATTACATCCACATTGTCCGCCTGTGAGGCCGCGGCCGAAAACCCCTTCGAGGGACTGACAAGTCAAGATCTTCGCGTTTTACCCAATATGGAAAGAGGGCTGAGCAGTGTCCGTGATCCTGGATCTGACTGATCCCCTGGTCACCACCCTTTTGAACCACGCGCCCAGATTTTTAGTGAGCGGGGAAATGTCCGACCTGCTTATAACCATTAAAAAGATTGGAAATTAAGTTTGGATCGAAATCGTTACAGTCAAAAATGGTCCTAGGTGCCTAACAGACCTTCCGCCAGGTCGGTCAAATTTAGTTAGGTATTCATTGTAAATATTGTGAAAACGATGAAAAACGTACTAGCGTTTTGGTGAATTGTGGGTGTGCTGATTCTCCCTTCAATGACCTGTCAGATAAACACTTATGCACGTTTTTAAAAAGTTGAAAAGCCTCTTTTTTGACTTAGCTTCTGACTACTTTCGCCAAATTTTCACAAAGGTATTTATGAGAAATAGACGTTGAGGACGTATACAGTATTTTTATTCAAAATCGTTATCGCAATCTTTGAGAATAATGCGAAATCTCTTCATTACTTCCCGCAACCCAAAGAGTAAGGAAATCACTGGAATCGCGTGAAGGAGAACGTTGAGTGTTCTTCAAGTCTTAAGGTTTCGAGCAAAAAAACCCTCATTTCGACACTTGGCACAACGTGTCAAAAATGAGAGGTTTCCGTATTTTTCTCGCAAGCGGCCCCAATTATTTTGATTAAACATTCAAATTACCTTCTACTAATCAGCACGTAACTTTCGCTCTACACACATCTCCGTGATAATTCGGTGAATTTTGATGTAGGCCTAGGAACCGAAAGGGATTTTTTTGCACTGTAGCCAACTAATTCTTACTTTTTATTCTACAAATATGTTTCCGTGGAAATGCGTTGAACGGAGATGAAGTGCTCATATGTCGTTAAATTTACAGTGTGGGAAAAGTTGTGTCGCAGGTTTTTCCGGCCAATTACAGATGTACTGTCACATTGAGGAGAGTAAACGATCTGAGGAAAACAATATTACCTTCCAATGCATCTGTCTAGGCATCTCCGAGGGCACGTGAGAAAAAAAGGCCAGGCAGATTCACCAAGCTGTCGCTGTCTCTCGTGTTCATCTTTTCACTGGGTTGCATGCAGGAGAGTTCCTCCTGTAGCTATGATTCTTCCTTGACATATTGTTCGCTGCTCTCTCGGGTGAAGACAGAGACAGAATTTAACTGGTGACAGCTAAAAATGCGGTCGGGAACGATCTCGGGAGAAGTTTTCTTCGACAAATAAGAAAACGTCGCGAATGGGCCATAGAAATCCTCCAGTGACAGGAATATCCTCGTCCTATCTTTCACTTCTTCCCTGTTATCAATCATCCGGTTTCCACCCCCGCGTAGTAGTCGGAAACTGCCGTTTTTTGAGCGAAAATCTTTAATAGTAACTGGCAACTACCTCTATGATCCATTACCTTTTTTATTATCCAGAATCCTAATCCTAATTTTATGATAACATTTCATGTTTTTTTCAAAATTAGGTTTGTTTTCGCACAGATCCGCCATATTTTACCTTACGTCGTTTGGTGTGTTGACACTGACGTAAAAAAGGATCATTAACAACGGATTCCAATGAACATCGCCAAAACCTGTTGAAAAAAATACTTTTCAATGGTACGAAAAATCTTCTTTTTTTTTAACATTACCAAACGTTATTTAGGCGACTGCAGCTAATTCCGAAACCTTTTAGCCGCTACCAGTGTCTATGTCATGAAACCCCCCCCCTCTCCCACCACTTTTTGATTAAGAGGAGGGAAGGAAGAAGAAGAGCTCGGAAGAGAAGAATTCCCAAAAGACAGCGATCTCCATTGTGCTAATTTTTGGCTCAAGCTGACCTGAGCTGGTTACTTAACAAAGGTCGTGATAAGAGAAGGCCAATAAATTCCGGAATGTTAAGTTCTACATTTCCTTGCTATATTGCTGACTAACCACTCGTTTGTCTTTCGAGCTGGCATTTCAAAGAGGCTGCAGACAACAGCAAGTGCCCGACGAAGGTCCAGCGGGAGGAGAAAAGGTTCATGAATTGCCATCGTTTATTTGGGAATGCTCTTACATGCAGCAGCAGCAAGGTTTCAAACTGTTTACTGTGAAACATGCGTTTTAAGCTACGCATTATGGGTTTTGCGGTCCAATGCTCTTTACGTCAAATTTGTGCTTCTATCTACAGCTTCTAGTTCCGATTCGGTTTCTATAAATAATCTGCAGTGGTAACTTTGTTTTCAGGAAGAGTGGGAGCCAATCGGAGTCCATCACCTTATAAAAATCAACGAAACAACTACACGACGCAGGACAGCACTGGCTCCCGCCGCCCCAGCAGCAGTGTGAGTCAGGTGGAAGTTGACACATTTATTCGAATAGCGTCTTACTTTTGTCTATTTCCAAATCAGTTATTCCTTCTCTAGTAGATTAAAGCGTTAATACTTATGTGACCCCACAAACACACGAAATCCAGCACTTATTTTTCTCTCCCCTCCAACACAATTTCTAGTAGATCATCAATTCATCTGATATACCGTCACGATTATTTTTATTTTTGTGAAGATCACGACACATTTAGCTAGAGCTCCCACACACGCAGTTAACCCGGATTTTTATTTATATTTATGGTGTCACGTGCGTTGTGAAACAGGTGTCGTTCGAAGCTCATTAGGTTGGCAAAAGTGGAGGATGTTTGAGTCACAGCCATAAGATACACATTTAAGTCCCAACGTCAGCTTTAAGTTAAATGTCGTTTTGAAAACCCGCCACGAAGACGATATTCTCTCGATTCCATTCAGTCGCTAATACAATTCGTCATTGCATATGGTTACACGTAAGTCGAGCTTTCAGCAGATGATTAAAAAAATAAACGCAACGTAATCAGCCTTACGACATTTATCCGAATGTCATATTTCCGAATGTATTGAAAATTAGTTTGAATTAAAGTTTTCCCTGGCGGTTCGACGAATAATCATTTGATTGTGTTGCCACAGTTATGAAATGAGCTTTCCGTGAAACTTAAACTGCAGAGGGTAGCCAACTGGCAAGGATTCCGCGGAGTCAAGATGTCCCATTCAGCCGCCTTCCACAACCTCAACACTTCATCAGCCCGCTTCATTTGAAGCCTTTTATTTTATTATAGTGTCACTAGTGCATCACGTATGAGCTAAACGGACTTAGTGAAAAACGAGAAGCGCTTAGGGCTGGAACATGCTAGAAGGTTGAGTGGGCCAGTAATATGATGTTCTCTTTCATGTTATCCGAGGAGCCTTGTTTTAGGACAGCTATACAGGTGCGAGACTGTGAAGCCATTGGATACTGATAAAAGAGGCTATTTGCGCACTGTGCCGCTTGTGTTAACTTTAGCGAGGAATCAGTGCGAAAGCAATGCCAAAAGAAGTAGAGGAGAACAGCCGAGGAGTTTCCTAACCTTTTTCTCATGCTTCACTACTCTGGTTCAGTAAGCAGCCTCGTTTAAAAGTAGTGACGGGTTAAGGGGAGAACGAGAAGTATGAAGAGATTGTAGAGTTAAGAAGGAATTATGTTTAAAATCATTTTCAAGAGAAGAAAGAAAGGAAGAATGGAACGGAAAGAACCATCATCATCAGTTTGCTCATGCTAACTCTAAATGAGAAGTGATGAAAGAGGGAAAAAGAAATAAAAGTGATTGTGACTTATCACTACATTGCATACACATGCACTCAGCGAGAAGCTCCGCTATAAAAGAGGAAAAGAAAAAATAGCCTGAATAGTGCGAAATGCTTGCGTTAACGAGAGGTTGCTCCTGATGCAGCATCGGTAACCTTCTGTAGGTAATCATCAAGGGCCAATCCAATTACAGTCGAAGAGACTGTGATGAGAAATTTGACTCCAAGGCACCGACTCAAGAATGCCTAAAGACAGAACGTAGAAAAGGCAATAGACAAAATCTGCATCCAGCCCCCTTATGCCATTACCTCGGTACAACGACACTGAAGACTGATCCACATTTCTCAGGATTAACCTCCAACCCTCACATTCCAAGCTACCTTACGAAACTTTCTCTGTGCTCTGAAAGCCTTGCGAGTTGCTTGCAAACAGGACATCATTCGCTAAGGGTAGGGCTAGGTAGGTTCCGACCGTCAAACGGAGAGATGTGGAGAAAAGTTTTTCTTGTTTTTTCTGTGATACCACGATTTCAATACTTTCCGTGCACTTTGAGTCGGACTTTAGCACTTGCCTGCATTTATCCTTTAATCGTGGAGGGGAAATGGGATGAAGAAGGCAGTTGGAAAGGCCACGCTGTAGGCCAAGATTTAGAAAGTGAATGGTGTGTGGTGGGGGGCTCACCTGCCACCATCCCAGAATCTACCTTTCCAGTTACACCCATCCGTCTAACATACCACTGTACTACCATTGCTCTCAACGCCCAATAGTACAATACCCGACGTCTTGTCTTCCCCGTTTAGTTCGTATAGCCCTCTCCCTACCCAAACTACGATTAATATGATAAGTCACCCAAAAACGACACCTTCATGAATCTGCACGAACGCACCATCCGAGTGAGCTTCTTGTCATGACACCAAAATACCCACATCAAAAATTCAAAATGCCATAATAGGAGCACCAAAAGGAATCAAGTTGAAATGTGACCACAAATATGAAATGTTGTTTCAGCTATGCCCCACAGATGGGGTCAAAGCAATCTTCATAGGTTCGGCTATTGTGACGAGCCAAGTTGCTCTAGCGCGAAAAGATTCCCTCGCTCAGGTGGTAAGGACGATACGACAACAAAGACATTATGCGAGTTATATGTCTCTCAGTTTTTTTGTTCGTTTTTCGATAATTCACAGGGAATTTCCCTTAATTTTTTTACTTTCAATCGCCTCGAAGGAATGCAGTTCAAAACTGTGCACGTGTGTCCAGTTTTTCGTGCACGCTATGGATTTTATTTTTAATTTTGATCCGAAAAGTACGAATTTTGCCATTTTTAGAGAACCAAAGACGACTTATTTTAGGAAGCATTCCACGAATTTGCATCGAATCTTTGGACTCTACTTTTTCGTATCTTGGCGCCGTTACTGAATGCACGATTTGTGAAGCACGATATCAACCAATTTTTTTTGGGTTCATTATGCGTAATATGTCGTAATTTGGTGTTTTTGAGAAAGGAGAAATCGGATAATGAGAGAAAAAAGAAACTGTGGTATACTTTGACGACTAACTTGTGTTTTTGTCTGGATTTGCTCCGCCGCGAAAGCAGAAGGTATACATTTCATTTTCGACGTACAGTTTATTTATTTATTTTTTGTATCGAAAGGAAACTAGACATAGGAGTCTAATGTGAAATTAAATGAAGGCATAGCCGACCTTTTTTCCAATAATGAACGTTCGAGGTTCATTTGAAAGGACATTTACTATGTTGCTTGCATTGCATGATCACCACTTCCTAGTTTAGTGTGTAAATAAATCTCTCGCCCCACCGTTAACAGTAGTTGTACGTGAATGTTGTAGTTTGATAAAAGACCAGACATAGCAGATTTGCTCAATATGTGATTCATAGTTTTAGACTTCTCTCTGTATCATCGTGCGCACATCTTAGTCTTGACGATGTATACATTTTTAGATTAGATCTACAATCACTTCACAGTAACTTGTGGTTATAATTGTTCTTCTTTTCATAATGTTTAGCGCATACATGTCAAAAATTCAACTCAGCTAGTCAACGTATTTTGTTCTACATGTAAAATTATGTCAAAAAATATATTTCAATCAAAGTGATCTGGAGGTTCAGAGGAATGGAAGGAACGATTGAATTCAGAAAATGGTATCAGATGGAATACGGTTAAGGTTAAGAAAGATGGCTACCTGAATATGGAGGACTTCATGTGGTGGAAAGTGATGGGAGGAAGTCCCTCACAAGAAGCCAAACTGGCCAACCTTGAGGCAAGCCTTCCTTAAAAGTTGTCCAGCGTAGCCAGCCCTGTCTTGTAGTGCAAGAGCGGTGCTACTCTGCTATTCAAAGAGCATTATTGTATAATAACCATACCCAATACTTGGTAATCATTTCCATCCTTGTGGACCATGATTACAGAGATTATCGTTTCAAATGTTGTAAAGACTATGTTCCTCAAGAATTGTAGAAGAAGACTAACCAATTAAAAAGAGAGGGGGGGGGGTCTCCTGTGTAGATTCTGCATATTTCGCTCAATACCATAAATGTCTTTTCCTAAAATGTCACACGTTGATTCCAGCCACGTAGCAGTCTGTAATTCTATTTGCATTTATTAGCATCTTAAGTTTGATACTTGCGCAAGGTGATGCAAACCAATTATTTTAAACATTCCCCATCTAAATGTTGAGTAGTAGTCGCGTTAGTAAACTTCTTCAATGTAACGGAAGTCGTTCTCTAAAGAGGAACCATACACTCCTGAATTCCGAATTTTAATCACCACTATTCCTACCTTATGATCATTTACTGTCTCATTTTTGCTCTTAATTATTTTATGCCTGCTGAAAACATATTTAGCCACTTTGTTTCTCACAATTACTCTTTCAAAATATTTCAACTCATTTTTAGCATGTCATTTTTTATTTGCCAACACTCTGCTACACATGGGTACTGACTAGTTACTGATTATGACAGGAAATAACTACGAGTTTCATTTCTCCACTACTACAAGATAGTGCAACGAGATTGTAAATCTGCTGTCAATCTTTTACAACACATAATTCTTCTACAATTGTAGTTCACGTTTGAGGACAAGGAGAGTCGTAAGAATTCATTTATTTATCAGTATTTCAACATCAGGAAAGGAGACGGTGGCACACAAAAAGAAAAGAGATCTTTCAAACTTAGTAAAGAAATTGGGGATGCGCTCAGGCTGCCTATGTAGGGTCTAGGCAGAGAGGGATTGGGCGGGCGAAGGAAAGAAGCCTAACAGAAAGTTCTGCGATTGAACCTAATGAGATGCAAGCCAAGGAAAACGCAGGTGGTGATTCCACCAACACTCCAGCACCCCTCCTCCACGCCTAATACTAGGAAATAGTCGCGCTGTAACTTATATTTTATCTCCCTCCCCTTGACGATCCTCGACCCCGCCATCACCACTAGCTGTAACAATTTTCCTTCTTGGCTTCCATGGTCAATGGGGAGTGGTTGAATCTGAAGGTGTCTGTGCCAGGCCTCAGTCCTTTGCCAGGCACAGCCCAGTACTGCCACTCTGTGTCAACCCTAGTCTAGCACATGTAAAAACCTTTATTCAGAGCCTAAGAAAATGAAGTACCTCTGAGCAGGAGAAGAGGCGAGGTACCTTCCAGTAGATGTGAATCAACAAACTGCCAACATAACTAAATGTTTGGCGTTCATATAATATTAAACCGATCTCTCAGCGTTCGCAACAACCTACCACATGGCTCGTACTGATGGCAACCTTCGCTAACTGCACTAGGACTGACTGGATTAGCACGAAGAAAACAATGGAAACTGACTAGTGCTCTTCGACAATCCTCTAGTTTGATTTATCGTCTTAATTCTCTGTCGTCCCGTTGATTGCCCCCAACCTCTAATCCTAGCTACCTCCCTGTACAGTTCTTTCTTGGTGGGAGCAACGTTTGGCAAAACCCCCATCTTTTGTACATGTTTGGCACAAGGCAACCCCTACACGCACGCAGGGTTTCTGAAGCCAAGGCCTGGTTAGGGCCAACTGCTGGTGAACTTTCACCTAAATGTATTCACCTTTGGACTGAAACTTTAAAAAAACTTGCAGCACTTCTTTGGAGCATCTTATCCTCCTCGTCCCCCCATTATCTACGGCCCTAGACCTCAGGGGAAATGCCACGTATAATTCCGAACTGTCCCTCCCTCTCTCATTTCTATCTATCACGTTAAGATTTTATTTCAGTATTTTTCTTCGGCAGGTACAATTCCTTCTCATCTTCCATACGTGTTTTCTTCGTCCGTAGCTATTATTTTCTCTCTTGCGCTGAGCAGTATTATTTAACGGCTAAAGTGTAGAGATGAAATAAAAGTCGTCAAGAATTTATCTGAAGGTCACAAGCTATTAAGAGAGAAATTCAAAAAACGTGTAAGCACTTGGTACTGATGACAAAGAGAATTAAATGAATATTTCTGACCGTGACGAAAGATACATAGTGGAGTACATGAGTGTGTACGATTCGGTGTCCTATAGGGCAGGAGCTGTAAGAAACGTGTGACGCGGGAAAACGCCAGAATTTGCCATGAAACTGATCCGAGCGATTTCAGTTTATGAATATTTGAAGACCCTTGACGGTGGGTTTCCTTACGTGGTAGAGAAGGTAACGGTTAGTTGGGTTACTGATAACCCATTAATTAGAAGAAATCAATGAGGCTATAAACTAGTGTGCTGACTGACTCCTATCAAAGGCAAGCGGTTCATCGTGGTCTAGTGGTCAAGACACTCGATTCATAATTCTCGACGAAGATCGAGGATTGTGGATCGAGCTCCGGCGCGATTGCCGTAATTTTTGCCTGAGTCAGCGGATTCCCCAAAACGTCTCCAAACCCCCCTCGTAACATTGGTGGCAGCGATATGCGAACAAGTCCACGCTCCTTCATTCCAAGAAAAAGAAGAGAGCCTGAGAGAAAGAATTAAAAAAATTAAGAGAGAAAATAAGGAGACGAGTTCTCGGGTTCGGGATTCGCTGACGCTGTGAAAGTTCCAGCGCGAAGGTAAAATGGGCGACGCGCCTACTACAATGCGAAAGAACGAAGACTTTCCTTGTAGCCTTTCTCGAATCAAAGATCGGATTTTCCGGGGATTCGCTCAACTCTCGTAAAATTCTTTCCCTAAAAAAAATGAGTTCGCTCCAGGAGTAGCGGTTAATAGACGAGGGGGGAGATGTGCTGACTGACTCCTATCAAAGGCAAGCGGTTCATCGTGGTCTTGCGGTTAGACGGTCGATTCATAATTCTCGGATTGTGGATCGAATCCCCGGCGCGATTGCCGTAATTTTTGCCTTAAGTCAGCAGCTCTTCAAAAGCATCTCCAAATTTCCTTCCCTCCGTAACAAATGGCGCCCAACTAGTGGTCGAATTTCTTCTTTCCAAGAAAAAGAAGAGGCCCCGAGAGAAAAATTAAAAAAATTAAGAGAGAAAAATAATGAGACGAGTTCTCGGGTCCGGGATTCGCTGACGCTGTGAAAGTTCCAGCGCGAAGGTGGAATGGGCGACGCGCCTACTACAATGCGAGGGAACGAAGACTTTCCTTGTAGCCTTTCTCGAATCAAAGATCGGATTTTCCGGGGATTCGCTCAACTCTCGTAAATTCTTTCCTTAAAAAGAGTCCGCGCTCCAGGAGTAGCGGTTAATAGACGAGGGGGGAGATGTGCTGACTGACTCCTATCAAAGGCAAGCGGTTCATCGTGGTCTTGCGGTTAGACGGTCGATTCATAATTCTCGGATTGTGGATCGAATCCCCGGCGCGATTGCCGTAATTTTTGCCTTAGTCAGCAGCTCTTCAAAAGCATCTCCTTCCCCCCGTAACACTAGCGAGGAATGGGTAATATAAAGCCAAAAGCTGTGTTAGTAGTCCGAACGCGATAAGATCTTATCGATAAGTTTAAATTACGAGAAACCAGCGGTTGAACACAAACTGGGGTTAGGATTTTGCCGTAGAACGCGAACTTTAACTTTGAGACTTGGGATTTTTTCATGGGAAAATCGTATATTACATTGCGCCTAACACTGGTGTATAGGTAGAATTGGCTCAAATAATACAAGTTCTCTGGAAGTTTCCACTTTGTCTCAACACGAGCGTCAGATGCAGATGAAACGTTAACATTCACTAGATCGCATTCCACTCGTTCTAACAGTAAAACGAATGTTGTTTCCATTGGCTCCAGTACATCAGAAACTTCGAAGGCGAAAAAGTGGAAGTTTGTGGCTGTTCCCTTTGGAGTAACTTTCGTAGAAAATTGGAGAGAGGAATTAAATTGCTGATGCCTGCAGGGCCTCAGCAACGAATGAGGCTCTCCTCGAAATTGAGTGATCATAACTCAGCAATGCATCTCGTAGCCTCCATTTCCGCTGCTCTATGACGTCCTCTCCGTTTGTGGAAACGAAAGAGAAAATAGCCGCTTTTGAAATGGGATTTGATCGAAAAGAAATCGCTTTGAGCCATTTCGGTCATTCGGCGTGAGCGCTTTCATTGAAGGCGCTAATGAAAGTGAATCCGGCTTTTCACAGACTCGCTCCGGTGGCTGGAAACCTTTCCATTTTTCTTTCTGAGAGCTCAAATCCTCTTATTATACACAGAGCCTTTCGAATTAAATATAAGTCCACTTCCACCCATTTCATGGCAATTCTTTCGTCCGGCGGCTTTCTTTCTTTCTCTCTGCACTACAATGAATTACAGTCAGCTTCGGACGAAGCTGGATTCCACGCTCATTAGATCATTCTCTGCAGTTCCCTTCATTATATTGCGCTTTGGCAGTTCGATTTTTTTTTTTCTCGCTCTGCTCTAATATCAGTCCCGGCTCAATCGATCTTTGAAGGGCTTAGCTGAGATTTAACCAGGAATACCACTATAAAGATGAAAAGCCAGTTCTGCAGAAGCCACTCCCCCTGAGTACTAACAAATCATTCACCGCAATGCCGATTTTGAGCCAGGCTCAAGGCTGTGTTCGCCTAGTTCCTTCTACGAGTACTAAAAGGGGTGCTCCAGTAGATAACAGAGATATGGAGCTGTCATCAGAAAAAAAGAATGAGAGAGAATGTAAATAAAAATAACGAGAAAACGTATCATACGAGCATAGGAAATATTTCCTTTGGCAGCAGTGCCGACGGTTTCCAACATTACAGACAGGCTGTGCTGCGACGAAGACTGCACTTAAAGAAGATACCTGAGAAAGGACGTTTGCACTCGCGTGCCAAGGCAAATGGAGGAACAAACATAACTTCACGTTTTACGTATAAAGTGATAGCGCAAAAGTTACATAATTTATTGGGCTGTTGTTACTTACATCTTGACTTTTGTTAAGTTATCTAGGTATAGATAGGTAATTAAGGAGTTAACGAAACCACAGCGAAAGAAGTTCGTCAATAAAAGGCGTTAAATCGAACTCGGGAATTTCTGAGGTTGCTCCCTTGGACGAACGTATACCGTGAAGTGAGAGTATTCGACTACCACCCGTTTACCCCCCCCCCACACCCCCCCCCGCAACGATGAGGATGGTCCCTGGGAATGAATTGAACCAGAGTGTACCGGTTTGGTCACCACCTGCTGGTATGTATGCCGTCTGGCGCCACTACTCACAGACGATGAATTATCTATTTGATGAGAATGTAATAGCTATTCAACTATTTGGAGTTTGACATGGTACAGGTAATGGTGAAGGCCTAACTCTTATTATATTTATATAGATTAACACGTTTTTTAAGTACAGAACCACAATGAAAGTCCTCGAGAACTTAGCTTATCCTCTTATTATTCATTTTAATGGGGATTACCAACATACATTCAGCCTTCACGGAGAACTACTCAAGAGTGATATTAGTGTGTTTTGTGTTGTCTCCAGGTGTCTGGAGATGAAAGGCGCCACCTATGCGAACACACCAAACTCAATTCAGAGTCTGCCGGCGTTGCAGCGTATGGAAGCGTTGTCTATCAGCTCAATCACGCAAACATGGAAGCTTCTGGAATGTGCGATTTCATCTTTCGGGGCTTTGGCATCGTTTATAGAACAGGTAAATGGCGCGTAAGAATTTTGCTCTGATTGCCTTCTAGAAGTAACTATCATTTTGTTAACATTATACCTATTACCGAACTGTCAATACAGAAAGGGAATCGACGACGAAGGGGAGTATCTAAGAATATACTGACATGATCTGTTTAAGGTTTCGAGCCGAACCCTTAGAAATTTATTGGGGATCGCGAAGATTTTTGTGTTTGAATTAATGGAGGGTAACAAAAGCAATCACAACGCAGACTGAAGCAGCCTTTTTCGAGGCCATATTTATTTTCCCCCCATATCCGTGCTCTTGCTATATTTATTGCCTGGTTTAAGCCTTGGGCTCTTTGTCCTTCGAACAATAAAGATGTATGAAGAATGCGAAAAATGCGTGGGAGATAGAAGGGGCGGGATTTGTGGACGAATTCAGCTTCTTCTGGTTATTACGGGCTTTCAGAGTTACTTCCACCCTTTCCATCGCTTTATTTTCGTTTTTTATATGTTTGCTATATCTTAACTTTAAGTGGTGGCGATTCAAGACCACATAGAAGTACTGCACACCGGAGTTGCGCTATTTTGAAGTTATGTTGGTCATCACACTATCACACCTCAAACACAGTTCCACGTTGCTGACAGGAGAAACTTTTGGGGATTAACAGGTTTCATATTTTTAATGAAGCAAGCTTGATGCTTGCATAGATACATAGATTTGTACATTTTGCTGTAACATTGAACACACTTACAGCAGGAAGCGTTTCTCATATTCAGATACTCGGCGAAGTTTACGTTAGTTTTTTAGACGCTTAGTTTATTCATTTCTGCTTTCCTTAGCCCCAATACAAAACAAAGTTATGTGATCCGCTGAAAAATAGTGAAAGAAAGTCTATGTTTTCAGTTCGAAAGACACAAAGTTAAGAAAACGGTTCGTGAACGTTATTTAGAGAAAACAGCTGAACCAAATCGGTTCAAATGTGATATTTAGCCTACACATCCCCATAAAACTGCAAAAATAAGGGCGCAAAGTTGGTTCAAAAACAACAATAACTATCGCTCTGATTTTTTGCAAAAACGCCTTTACAAATATTGACCATATTCTTCATTCAGACCAAATACAGTACTGAAATTAAATAGTGATGAATATATTTAATATGGCTCATAAGATAGTTCGGAGCAACCCTAGAGATTCCGGATAACAAATCACTATCGTTTCACTTCCTACGATTTCTTGCAGTTTTAACAAATAATTGCGAAACAATGACTGGGAGCTTTCTCAAAAAATATGTTGACAGCCACGTAAGTCATCTGGGCTCGCAATAATGCATGTGGTTGAAGCATAAGTAGAAGCAACTCAATAAATCCCGTAATCTCACGTGCTTTCAGTTTCTGCGTTGAACGTTGGGTGACCTTCATACGGGAAGCACATTTGATTAGTTGCTAGTTTTACACCAAGACAATCGTACCTGATCAAAATTATTTGTTTCTCTCTCTCTCCCCCCCCTCCCACCCCCTCCTTCACCCTCCCTGACCCCTCCCCCCCTCCATCTCTCTCAGAGTTTGAATGTAATTTTCGAGATAATCATGGCAGCTTATGTTTTCGTAAAAGAGTAACTAACTCCTCTTCAGAGCAGCAACTTAAAAATCGCCCATTTAAATGTGAGCCCCGGGACATCATACCGCTCTTTTGTCTTATGGCGGTTTTCGTATGACGAAATTAAACCATTGATGTGCTAACCCTACAAACCGTACCGACGTAAAGAACCTAAAGTGCGTTGTTTCATACCTCTATAAATTCAAAAGATGCGTAGAATATTGTGAGGGGACTTAAATTAGCAAAGATTCAAAGAGAGCGAGCGAGCCCAGATGGCTTACCAGTTTCAGAGGAAAAATTGAAGGAGCATTAAGCATTTTGTTGATAATAGTCAAGACAACGACGAATCATCTATTATTCATCACCACGGCTCGAGTTGTTGGAAGGGTGACATTACTGCCGAAGAAAGAGTCCGAGAAAGCCCGTTTACGGTTAAATCGACATCCATCGCATCTGATGGTCTATCGACAAATGCTCTGCATAGCCTAGCAGATGATCTGCCTGGTCCACATATATAATTCTTGTATTCAAAACAGTTACTTCCTACACTAGGCAGCGGTCCTGCCCCTAAAAAAGGTATAAGACCCGACACCCTCCCGTCTAGTTAACACCACCCGCCAGCTCGACCCCTCATCGTGTAAATACGGGCGCCTGGAATATTTAGTTTTTGTCGTTCCGTTGTAGACAGCTCATGTTTCGTGTGGTTTACTGGTATTTTTCGATGCTGAATCGAATGGGATGGGTCTTGGAGGTGTGAGACTACGTCAAGCTGAAGAGAATAATAAACCGTTGTGTAATAATGCAACGTTTATTCTTCTTTATCTCTATTTATCTATCCCTATCTCGTTCTTCTTTCTTTCTTGTTATACGCCACACTTTTTATTACTTTCGTGCCCAGTGGATTACAAGCACGTCAAACACAAACGATTATGTGTAATACCTCAAAGCAATTTTCGAGATCATAAATCAACGGCATAAAAAGGCTGGTGGTCCCCTCTTCAAAACGTCAAGTTGCGGGTGAACAAATGAATGAAGGGGTGTCAGGGGCGACCGCTAGAGCGCAGGGGAATGAGCTTTAGAGCACGAGGTTCTGTTCGGCAAGGGTGGTATGGTGAAGGATGGTGACGTGACATGGAGGGGAGTGGGAACAACGTTTTTCCCCTCCTAATTCTCTCGACAGAAGGAAATACCACTGGCTCGTGGATGCGAAGGGAAGGAAACCTACGGGAAGGTTTCGGACTGAAGTTGTCGCGTGCGAACGGGTTCGCGTGAGCTCCGAACATTCGACGCGCACAGAAATTTCCTCGTGAAATGGAGCGTTGCGTGCTAATGAGGGGAACGAGGGAAATACGTTTTATAACTCGAATTTCTTCGAGTCAAAGTTCGTAGCGTTGTGTTTGTTTAGATTTGAACCCGCTCACGTGGATTTACCAGACGATAAAGTCTCGGCATCAAACCAACCAGACAAAGCCTATTTCTACTTTAAGAAAGCATATCAAACATTGCGTTTGGGTACACCCACATCAACTTCCCATACTAATTTTCTCGAATTATGCTTTGCTTCATTGGCCAAAGCCATGAAACAAAGGTCCTTCGATAATTCAGTAAACAAGTTAGAAAATTGAATTGAACGAAATAATACTTTGAAATCGCAGTAGCTATTGTTGCCCGACTTACATCACCCTTCTTGTGAATTCGTTGATACGTTGTTCAACATGCTAGCAATCCAATCTATTCTTCATTCAGTTCATACGAACTACGTAAAACATACTTGACGTCAAAATTTCCCGAATCTATTGAGCTGTTGCTACTAATATCACGACCTTTATTGAACAACCACTGCACAAGCATTGAATTGGACTGTCAACGTGATTTTTCTGCGAAGGTTTGTTCGCATTCCAGGTATTACAGGGGGGGGGGGGATTAGTAAACAAAATTTCGTTAGTTTGGATTCCGGAATTTCTGTGGTGCCCATTCGGAGGGTGGGAATATCCAATGACCATTTAGATTTCATCGTACACGTAGGTTACGTACCTAACCTGATTTTTTAGGGAAAGCAGCAAGTACCACATATTTTAAATTTATCGTCAATAATATCAACGAAACACGGAACGGAAGAAGTACTCGTAGTTTTAAACAGCAAACTTTACTAGAAGGAACGAGCGGAACGAGAGAGCGTACGATGCCGAGCGTGTTTAAAACAAGAGCTAATAATAATAACCACATGAACGGTCCCACTCGATTTGCCACTGCCCACATGAGCTGACGCCAGCGTACGACCAATAACCACTGCCACCGCGTACCCCACAAGGATCACATTGTCGGGCATAGCGAGACGAGCACATTCCACAGTAAGGCCAAGGATCAACTCCTGTGGTGTCTCGTACAGATCTGTTTCTTTATTTCATGACTGTACCTAAACCCTCGACGAGGGTTATATCAGTCATAGAAGTTGCGGTTTCGCTAATATGCAAGAGGCCGGCCCCTGCAGCATCCACCGAACTCAGACCTGTGGAGGTACGGCAGGTATGTGGTCGTTAGCCAGTCTCACCCGAGAGAGCTGTTGCCCGTGTGTTACCGCGGAGGTGACCACCTGAGGAATCCGTGACCATCTGGGAGTAGTTCTTAATCTGGTTCCCTACCTGATCTTACTGTTTACTTGGGTGGCAAGTTTCAAAGGACTGATCAACTATAACCACGTTTCTTAGCCATTACCTTCTTTGCGAACTTTGCAAAATGGTTATAGGCTTCCTTTGTGAGTCAAAGCTGCTAAGTTCGTTGCCCTCTCAACAACCGTCGCTCACTGTTGTAGAAACTACAGTGGAGCAGCGCATGGTTTCTTGTTTCCTCCGCACTCGAGGCACAAGACGTGCATAATGGAGAGTCTTTCAGAGAAGAGAAGGGGAGCCGCGCACTGAAGTCACCATGTCCCGTGAGGAACTGGCTCGTCCAGTGGTCTGGCTCAACCCATTTTCCTGAAAGACGTTCACGGATGTTGAGGAAGAACTCATCGTATCATCCCTTTGACGAGGATTCCCATCTCGCTTGCCATTTCTCTAGAGCCCATTCATCGATGGCGGCAAGTTTCCGCTCTGTGGTGAGATCCGCACGGAGTTCAGCCCAAAGCGGGGGAAGCTCCCGTTTCACTCTCCACTTGTCAATCATGCACTCAACAGCCAAATCAACTGGTAACTGACCAGTGATCACCTGGAGTGCTTCCGTTGATACAGTCTTGTAGGCCTTGGTGATCCACAGGAGTGCGGCTCTCTGGGATTGGGCCAATACTCTCTTTTGATTGACTGTTAGTTTGCTACCCCAGACAACAGGGCAGTAGCCAATCACACCTAAATAGATGGCCTTATACATGAGATTGTCGTGGTAACACACACCCAAGTGGCCTTAGTAATGGCACGCAGTGAGGCAAACCTTGCAATGGTAGTGCCTTTAAGGGACTGGAGGTGTTGGTTGAAACCCCACCTCTCACCTATATTCACTCCTAAATACTTGACGTGCTTTTCAAGAAGGAGCCTGTGGCCGCCAAAGCGTATTGTGGGTGGATTATTCACTTTCCCCTTCAAGAGGATTAGCTGGGTTTTCCTCAGCCACCTGCATCTTGACGTGCTCGCACCATTGGTTGACAGTGCGAGCACGTGGTGGGTTTTCTTCAATTTGGCGGACTGACTCTGCAAAGATCAGCACAGTCAAGTCATCCACATAGGCGTCGGCTCGCAGTCAGTCTCCATGAGTTTCCTGAAGACCTTGAAGAAGGCATTCCAGAGTGCTGGTCCTAGGACCGAGCCACTGTAGGCACCCCTTCTCAATCTTTCTCCAGGACGGAGACATGCCTACTTTCGATCGTAGCAGTTCTGTCTGTCAGGTAACTTCTGACGAGCGAGTACAGGTGCGGGGATTCCCCTACCTTTGAGTTCATTAAGGAGCGCTGGCCGCAAAGGTTGTCAAACGCTCCTCTGATATCAATCAGAACTGCTACGACGTACTTAGCCGGTGCCAGCAGAAACACGCCGAATCTCGACAATGACATCCTCGTGGACCTTCCTTTGGTACACCACGTATTGCCTGCCTGTGAGGTTGCGGCCAAAGACTCCTTCGAGGGACTGCAACATCAAGATTTCTAGTGTTTTGCCTAATATGGAAAGAAGGCTGAGTGGTCTCCATGATCGCGGAGCCCGACTGATTGCGGTCGCCTCCCTTTTGAAGAGTGACAGCAGCGCGCAGACTTCCACTGAGTGGGGAACTGTCCGACCTGCAGACAGTCATTAAATAAATTAAGGAGACCGCTGGAGATTGTCCGCTCAGCCTTCCTTAGCATATTGCTTTCTATTTTATCTGGCCCAGGAGATTTGTTGGGCTTTAAGGTGCAAGAGCCCTGCCGAGGTCGCCTGTTGTCCACAATGGGATGTCGGGCTCGTTCGGAGGGTCATGATCAGCTCCTTGCTGCCCTCTGGGCTTCAGTGTCTCGCGCTAGTTGGTCATCTGGGAACGCCTTCTCAAGGAGGGTTTCCAGTGAGCGTTCGATACTGCAGGCCCAGCCTGACTCATTTTGCATCGCAGCTAAGACCTGCTCTACATTTGCTTTTCCTATGGAGAACTTGTAGTGTCTGCCCCAGGGGTTCTCAGAGCTCTCCGCTTCACAAAATTTCGCCAGCCTTGCCGTTTGGCTCGTTTGATGGCGGCGGTGGAAGGCCTTCTTCTCTTGGATGAAGGCAGTTCGGAGTGTTGCTCTGGCATCAGGGTCACAGTGTTTTGGTACATCCTTCTGGCTCTATTTGCACTTTGCTTGAGGGATTAAGTTCCTCAGTCCACCATGGGACTTTGATCGCCCTGTGCTTCTGTTGGCCAAGTACAGAGAGCCCAGCAGAGTGCAGTGCTGTGGTAAATGTGTCACTTTGCTGTCCACCTCTTCAGGTGTGGATGCTTGCACTATTAGGTGGTGTCTGCGCACGCAGTTCACCTTCCAGTACCCTAAGAATTGTGCGGCCAGTCAGCATTTTTGTGCGGAATCGCTTTTCAGCGTGTCTTTGCAGAGGATGTTATCATCCGTAATGGCAAAGTCAATAACCATGTGATCGCTCTGCGTTGCACCTGAAATGCGACTCGCCAACCCTTCAATTTGAGTAGCAGGGTGTGGGACACGGCTGTGACGTCTATACACGACCTTCCTCCCGGGCCATCATAGGGTCGCCTCAGTCATGGGGTCGTTGGCAACAACCAAGTTGTACCTGGTGAGCAGCTCTATATACGCCTCGCCCGCCCCATCCAGGGTTGGGGATCCCCACAATGGTGATCTGGCGTTTGCATCAGCACAGACTACGCGGGGTCGTCCTGATAGGCCTGCTAGAGCCCGCTCGAAGTGGTTCAAGGCTGTTGGCAACTGGTGCGCCAAATTGCCTGTAAAATGATATTACAACCAGCTCAAAGCCACCCGGCTGGATGAGCACAGCGGCCAAGTGCTGGCTGTTCAGGTGGTGAGTGCGAGGCATGTCAATGGGCCAGTGCGATGCAGGGCTACTGCTGCCTTGGCTCCGTTCTTGCTCCAGCCACCACTTTCGTGCCTGCGATCCGAGACCAAGAGTTTTGGATCCTATGCACGGTTCCTGTATGGCGAGGACACTGCAGCGTGTCTTGAGTGCATTTTGCAGCAACTCAGCCATAACTGGGCAACTCTTAATTGTGTTGTGCTGAAGGAGTCGAACTGGTTTTGACCTATTCATAATCCTCGTGACTCCTGGAGGCAATCGTCGCTGACGAATGGTACAGCGTGCGTCTCGTGTAGAGTGTGCGACCTGTTGGATTTTTGCGTTCGGCGCAATTGGCACACTTGAGGAGCATCACGTTTGCATTCCTTACTCAGATGTGGCAAGGCGCACCAGGCGCACACAACAGGTCTTGTACAGGCCACTGCCAGGTAGCCATAGCGCTGGCATTTGTAGCACTGAGTGGGGGCTTGGTACTTTCAAATGGCGCACCGCTGCCAGGCTATTTGGAGGTGCCTTGCCCCTCTAGTTTTTGTACAGGCTGGGTGATACCTCAATCACCCAATCCTTCTGTCTGCCACGCTTTTTGGTGAAGAGGCCTGACATCCTGCGGCTGCAAGCCTAACGCAGGGTTGTGCTCAACAACTTGTTGGGCCAAGTCCTCTTTTGAAGGTCGGTCCGCCCGTCGCACAGCAGCAGGCGTGGGAAACGACCCAGGGGGGAACTGGCGCTTGGAGCTTCAACTCCTTTTTGTGGAAATGTGGCTGCGTGGCGCCTTGGCCATTTCTGGCGTTTCCGTCACAATGGCGGCGCCACCTCCTACTGCGGTGGGGATGTCACAGCACTCGGACACTCAGAGCTTGGAGGTCCGTAGCAGGGACACCCCGCGCAAAGCGCTTCCATTGCGTCAGGGTTGGAGGGACCAGCCTCTCCTTCCTCACATGTCCGCCTAACCACTACCACGTTTTGTCGTGGGTTTTAGGGAGTTGTAGCGGTGGAGGCTTTTTATTTTGGTTTTTATTTTTATTTTGCCCTTGTTTTTGGCGGAGGCATAGGCGGGGCGCTGCCCTCGGCCTGCACTTCCCTGCTTAGTTGGGGCCTGTTTCTGCTTCCCTCTGCGCTTCCTGGCCTGGCAGGCTGCCATTCCCGCCTCAGCTCCATGAGGGAGGAAGGCGCAGTAGCGGCTACTGCCGCATATGAGGCCTGGGGTACTACCTGGCTCGTTGTTGCTCCTCGAGTTTGGGGGCTGGTGGCACTGGCTGCTGGGCAATTGCCCTCAGCTCTTCCTCACGACAGCCGCCACAGTTTCCCGCAGGGGGAGTGGCAGGGGCGATGTCGTTGGGGGGCATTAGCTTTATAGCCAGCTTCGAAATTTCGAAGAGGCAACTAGTTCAGGTCCCGCATAGGTCCTGTCGCGTTGGCCCTCATCCGTGCCAGCTGGCGTGGATGATTTGGACGTATGCGCAAATTTGCTCCATGTCCGACAGTTTAGGGTCCACGCTGTGTCGTGTGCTTGTAGTAGCCGGGTTGCCCGGGCTACTAGGGGAGAAGGGGAGATGAACGCGGTTTGCCCGGTTCTTTCCGCCCTTGTTTGTTTGGACGACAGTAGGTTGCTCATCGTCCGAAGAGGGAGGGGTCGAGCTTGGCGAGCCGAGGAAGAAGCAGGTGGCGTTTTTATTACCTGCTGAAGTTTTAATTGACTTTGTCATGTTTTTTACTTATTTGGGGGTGATTAAAGAAGCGGACTGGTGTAGTGTATCCTTGCGAGTTCATTTGTTGTGTGTGTTCGTGGTATGAGCGAGAGGTGCTCGAGGCAGTGTCCTGGAAGCTCCCCCTCAGGCATATTGATTCTAGCCCCTTTCGCTGGTCCGTTGAGGGTCAAAGGAGGCCCCACATGCGCCGAGCTGCCAGTCCGGCCACCCACCGGGACTAAGACGCATGAGGATTTTTCGGCTGCTGCTCAGAGTCAGCCCTCGGCCACTAGTGATGTGGTGGCGGGACACGCTATCAGCCACCCCAGGAACGCTCAAACCTGGTTTTCCCCTCCTCATTCGAAGGCCGCACCTATATAGGGGATCGCTCAAAGGTGTTAGTGAGCTACTTCAGGACTGTCTTTCGCTCATTATGAGTGTTTCAAGTGAGTGTGTTCTGCCACGCAAGCCGTTGCAGTGTATTTAGTATCTGGAATATGTTGTGTATGTCAGTGTCGTGAGCTTTAAGCCCCTTTAAGGCCGGTTTTAACGACCACGCAGAGGATACGGCTGGAGAATTCTGTACCCCTTCCTGCGGGGTGTGTTCTGCGATCCCAGCTAAGGTAGGGGGGTTCCCAGTGTGTCATGTATGTGAATGAAGTGTAAGTTGTGTCCCTTTTAGTCCGGCTTATACGAACACGCAGGGAGTACGGCAGTGGAATTCTGGACCCCCTACTGCAGGGTGAGCACAGTGTACACTGTGACGCCCAGCCACAGTTAAGCCACAGTTAACCCGTATCATTATAAAGGCTGACGTGCTGACAACAACTGCCCATACAAAATATTTTATGAAAATCGTTTGAGCTGTTCTTGGGAAAGAAATAGTTGCTGATGATAACTAATGGCCGATAAAGAGGCCATCAAAGGAGGAGAATCATTGTGAAATTATTTTTTCAAGTCCTTCTAGAATTGAGAAAACGTTGGCATAACTGTAACATATGTGTGAAGAATTACGTTGTGGAGGACGAGATAAATATTAATTAATTAATAAATCATTTTTTGAAAACACCAAATTTGCGAAACCTTTTGGACAGAGATTATCTGCCCCCTCTCTTAGAATTATGTAAACATTCATCTGCATGTCTGAACAATTATCGGCAGCGTGATAGAAAACTGTTGCCAGGTTTGTGAGTCGATTTTGAGGCAAAACGTATCTTCAAGGACTATGAAGCCAACAGATCACAAAGCCCCCAAGTCGCAACCCGCTTCCCCAACAAAATTCCTCTGTCACTTTACTCATGGCCCCATTGTGAGCTTCAACCAACCTGCGAATGAATCCATAGCGCTATGCTCCTGTGGCGTGAAATCCCAATTCAAAACAAAAGTAGAAGGATATCAGCTTTGCCTATCGATTGCTCAGAGCCGCTTGGCGGTGAAACAACAGGCGTTTAAAATTGTGCAGTTCCCCGATGAAATGTTGCTTTTGTTTTCCTGTAGTCCAACGCTCAGTATTGATTTCCGCTCAAATTACGTTAATAAGTAAATGTAACTTCTCTCATCAGTAAAATCGCCAGTAATAATGTCATTGACTGAGAAGAACGGTGCCAGTGAGTTCAAGAAACTCAACGAAATTTCAGCTCTTAATTCACTTTGCAGTGTTTCGTGTTACAACCCACAGTGGCTAACATTTCATTCTCAGACCACAGATTCAGGAGTATATCCCTAAATCCTTGTAAACCTATATCCCCTTCACTTTCGCTCTCGCGCTTGTCCTGAAATGGTAGCTTTGCAATAGTATTTGGCCAAAACTGTGGTGAAGAGGTGATGGCGTTATCAATTACAAGCTCCTCATTTTTGCTATACCTTATATCTAAGCTCGCAACGGGTCTGGTAGATCCTGGTTTCCAGAATAATCTTCTACACCCTGTACTCTGGGGCTTGGTGCTGGAGCTCCTGACAATCGCGTACATCCTTTTTTTGGCAACTGCTGCTTGAAGGGGTAGATTGTCGAGCTGCTGCATAGAGTTAGAACTCTTTTGACTCAGCAGAGGCCCGATTGGATCTGCTTCGCTGGTTCTCCTGTCCAGCTCCCTCTTCTTGTCTTAGATTGGGCTTATGCGCTCAATGCGTATTGCGGGATTCTCCATTTACTGTTTAAGAAGGGGATAGTGCACCCGATAAGTCCTTTCTTTTATGTTCCAACCAACACCCACTGGACTGTTGAGTCGGATTCCCTTCTTTCTCCGTCCGCTACTTCTGACACAGATGGACGTGTATGGGATCCATAACAACGTATTTTTCAACCGACCGGAAGGAATTCGTCTGCTGGTGAATCGCACCTGCCGCCTTACGGCAGTGATTAAATACGGGTTACCCAGTGCGCTATCAGCGTCCTCGATTAATTCAGATGTAAGAACTCGTTTTTAGGTTGAGAGTGGTGGACGTTACATCTTCCATTCTTCTCTTACAAGCTATAATGAGAAACTCTATGTGTTGCTTTTGTTGCAGTTGTCGTCACTGTGGTACTGTTCTGCCTATCCACCGTCCCACTCATTATGTTTATCATGGGTGAGTTGAAAATTTTTCCATCACACTTAATATAAATCTAATTTATTATGAAGATTCTGCATCATCCTGTTCCGATGTCAAAACGTTACAGATTTGATGCTCTTCAAGTTAAGGAACTTATCTGTTCGTTGTAGTCACCAAATGGCCCACCTTCCTTTATCAGTGTTACCCAACGACTATCAGTAACAATCGTACATTCAGTTTGCCCTTCTAGTCCCTCCATACAACTATTTCTTGTCGGTGTTTTGACAGGGACGACTCTTCACAACATAGGGAGGCAATGGCATGCCAAACTCACCAAATGTATTATCTGTATGGTTCTTGCTAGATATGTTTGTTTTAATTCACCTTAGCAAGCGCTACTTTGTTGAGAAACGAATTTGAATTGCCGAAATGACCGTTCACATTAGAGACATTCTGTTGCTAAATAAAGAGAACCAAGCTGAGAATAGTGCAGTGCAGTGGGTAAACTGACTCATCGATTTGCTTCTTTCTTACCACTTCTTCTTGCTTGCATGTAACGAATGCTTAGACCATCTGGGAGCTGTAAAACTCAAGCACTGAACTGCTTGGAATCTCCCATGTTTCGACACTGGGGACACTGTGTTCTCGAGTGTGTTGTGTTTCACAATGATTTGTAGTGACATCAAGAAGTCAATGTGAAGCATGCCAGCGATCCAAAAGTTGTATGCGTGTTTCAGGAATACAATTCGTTCGAGACTGCCCTAAGGAACCCCATATTCCAGTCTATATGATCGTCGGCGGTATATTCGGTACGATAAAAATGATTTGGTTGATATGGAGGCAAATCAAATCTAGAAGGTAAGGTTTCCCGTATTTTATCGTAATTACGATCTAATAAGTCTAATGATAAAGCAGTTGATAGTTGTTTCCTGTGGCAGGTTTGAAAAAAGGAGAGAACGAAATGGGCAGGAACAAGACCCGTTGAGCGCGCCCAGTCGAGTGGCTGACATCCTCTTATCACTATTTCTGATCACATGGTTCGTCCTAGGCAACATCTGGATTCTAGGAATATACTGGCCGGATTTCGCACCGACTCTCTTCGAACCCAACAACTGGTGTCACAAAACCCTATACGTTTTTTCTTTAATTCATTTGATCGTTATGTACTCAGTCATCGGCCTCGTTGTTATCGTCCTTCTGGGGCTGCTCGCTTGCCAGATCTGTCTGTGCAATCTTTTCGACGTCTGTAAATAGTCTGTAGAGAAACCCGCGAGGAACTGCCATTGCGGGAAACAATCTTGATCGTGATCTAGGGATTGCCCACGGCTCAACTGTTGGTTCCAGGCAACCAGCAAACGTTTCAGGGAATCAGGTGCTGTAGTTGACTGGTTGATACGGCAGTACTAACCATATCGGTGTAAATGGAGTTCAAGTCTGAATTGATAGGTCGAATTATTTGGGTGTGCTAACAAAAACACATGAACATCGTGGACTGTAGACTAACGAACGCACAAGATGACTATTCCCTATTGCAAATCAACGCGAGCCCTTAGAAAAGTTGGTTTTAATTATGACCAAAAACGGCGTTTAAGTGCGGTACAATGATTGTTTCTAGTCTGAGAGAACCAGCCTTTCCCCAGCTCAGGACTTTGTTGCTCGTCCTCATCTCTGTCTCATTACTAAGGAAAAGCATTGTATGACCCCCACACAACATATATAATGACTTTATGGAACCACAGCTAGTTCATCAAGATCAGTGTCAGGGACATGATCTTCGGTTAGAGTTGCAGACACACTCAGACGTTCCTGTTTCCAGAACTCGGGTCAGTTCTCAAGAATTTAGCCAATCTCTTTCCTGGTTTAGGGTTGCATTGTGTGGAGACCCTAAAATCCACAAAATTGTTCAGCAGTGCTAGACAGCAAGGGGGAAATGGTGTCAGGTATTACTGGATCGATTAGGATTCATTAATGATGATCTGTTGCGTAACAAACAGTGAGGATCTGATTGGACGGGCGAAGGTACTGCAATAGTTGAGGCCTGGCCCTCTGGCTGCAGCCACGACGTTGGCAATTAGTGTAGGACTTGACTCACACATTGGACTGTGAGGGAACAGAACGAAAATCAGAACAGTTGACATTACCAAGTACGTTCGGCAAGAACAAATGGAGCTCGCAGCAATGGGTATGCTCAAGGAGATCCTCCACAAGCATGAGCACACACAGGCAGAGAATAGCTGGTCAGTCTCCACTGATTCTTCTTCGATCCTAAAGGAGAGGGAGCAGGTCTGGTTCCTTATCTATAAGACTGTTCCCAAACTTAGTCGATAGGATACGGAACAATTCAACCCCGGTAATTGAAGAAATTGAGGCGACCCTCGTTTCAGTTCTATCAGCTACGGAAGTAGCTACCTGGTCACAAGTACAGTTCCTGGAAAGCTTTGTTGAACTTTATCAGTTAAGGTATTGGTTGCTGCATCTCTAAAAGCTGCGATAATATTGAGGCTGTTCCACTCTATGCCTGTGCCCAAGCGCATATATCTGAGCAGATATACTCGTCTACCCCTCTATGTGATCCCTAAGTCTCTAATGTGGGAATGTACGGAGGAGATTCATAACTGCCTCCATCGGATGGTCGCGAACACGGCGTTTATATGATAGGCCTAAACTCTGCATTGTTTCATCCTGCTAGAACACTCGCCACACTTCAGAACACCCCGATCAAACCTTTATGCGCACGACGGTTCTCTGAGAGTCAAGATAGGGCTGAGGTCATCTCGTTGGGTCACCTTTACTGGTACAAATCTTTGCCGACTGGTCATTTTCTTCTAGTCATGACTAGGTAAAAGCTGCTCATGTGGGTCTCACAAAAACCCCAAACAAGTGACCTGTTTTTTTTTCGCTTTCTTCCCAAGACATATTTATATTACGTATTATTAGAACAGCTATTTGCCCAAAATATCATACTGACATCGGGGACGTCACAAATATTTTGTATACATTTACTGACACTGTTATTCTGCACCTCTTATAGCTACTTACAAATTTGAATGTTTATTCCAAACTTTTGTTGGTTTGACCTAATTTCACAAAAGAGAGGAACAATGTGTAACTAAAATGAGCTTGCCGGCTACTTGAATGGTTGATATCGGTTACGGGTAACAATAATAATCAACCGTTTTTACTTCGCTTAGTTAAACCTTTTTATTGCCAACGCATTCACCAAATTTTTATACACTTGTAAATTTATTCATATCAAACGATAATTTAAATGTTTGTGTCTATAAAAGAAACAACTATTTGACGTAGAATCCTAAATACATTATATTGCATTTAATTTATTACAATATATAAAGGATTATAGCGAACGGTTAATGAACGAATATTTATCATGTGCTCAAAATCACAAACACCTTCATTTTAATATCGCTGATTTAATTGCTGGTCAGTGGAGCCATAAGAATGCTTGAGCCTCAAGAAGAAAATTACAAAATTTGGAATTCATAGTTTATTATAATGAATTAATGCGGTTTTCTTACACATCAACCAAGAAATGTTGATAGAATATTCATTACGCCAAAAAAAAGTTACGTCAAAATGTCCGTCTTTTATATTTATATCTGAAATTATCTACGCACGCAATATTTTGACAATAATTCGCGGGGGAAAAAAACCTTTCCAATGAAAAAGTTTGGTCAAAACGAGCGAACGCGAAAACGATCTTAACCCTCAACGACTGTTTTGTCGAACGACTAAAGTTGAACAACGAAATTTCTCAAATTCTAGAAATTCCGTTTGAAATTGACCAATTGTTCAGGGCACAAACTAAAAGGAACGAGGGAAGCATTTCTTCGAAGACACCAGACCTTCTTTTTTCTGGAAGGAACGATACACGAAACTAAACGTACGGTTAAGAGGTAGAATTACTCGAGAAGAAAACGAGGTCTGTACAAAAACAATTCAAGACTGTTTATTGTAAACAAAAACAAAAAGAAACTAGTAAATACCTATATAGGATTCCCTGTTACGTACCAAATTTCATAGGAGTTTTGGAAAATAGTACAGGATCTGCTTCAGTTCAATGAAGGAGATTGAGAAGTAGCATAAAAGATAAGGAACCTCCGACGTGTCTATTGTGCAGCTTAAAAGCTGCCAAAGAACTTGAATTCCTTAGGATATCCATAGAAGGAGATAATACAATAATAATTATTCATTGTAATGTGATACGTTGAGTTGGTACAAAATGTTACCAACCGTAGAAGGTGGGTAACAACAAAAGTGAAGGTTAAGAAATAGTGAGGACGTATAGGCAACAACACAAGAATTATGCAGGTGCACAGTTGGTTCGAAGTCCAACCTGAGTGGCTAACGTGAAGTCATCTTGATTAGTTGCCCAGATTATACTTGAACGCATGGAGCGAATGGTTGAACTTGTGTTCAAGCAGGGCACCTAACTGCAGACAATATGAAGACAAGAATTACCAACAGATGGGGTATATGTAATGCTGTTACAACTCTCTCATTGAAGCCGAACATTCACACTCTAAAACCGGTATTTGGGAAACGAGGAGACTGAGAATGTTGGGGCGTGAGGGTGTTCTCGCCAGGCGGAAAGAGAACCAGTAGACTCTCAGGCATCCTCATCCTCCCCCAGGGGGTGAGGCAATGGGGTAAACGGAAAATGGGTCTCATTTGGCCATGTAGACGTTAACCTAATCGCACTAGAATTCTCTAAATGTTCTTCGTGACATCACTGTGCTGTAACCCTCACACGATGTATACTCTTCGTGTTCACGGTTAGGGAGTGGCAGTCTAAGGTGTGGCTTTCAGTTATGAGCGCATGCTCTGGTTCTATAAGTAGACAACCCCCCCCCCCCTCCCAATTCTGGGTCTCTAAGGAAGCTAAGGAAATGGAAGACATTCTTCGATACACTGATACGCCGTTCTAAGCATTTAGGCTCTCATCGTTCTCACCTGTTGAGGCGCTACAAGTCAAACCCGTTCTGAAAAGTTTTGAACAGACCTCGGATCGAGAAGAAAAAACGCAAATAGTTGATGCTGTATTTATTGTATATTATTAGACTCTAAGCTTTTTATATAAAGAAAGTGAGTTTTTAGCGTTAGATTTTTATTCGGCAAACACCAAAGTAACATTTATTTTTTTAAAATGAAAATAGATTATTTCTTAATGTTTATTTGTGATATCTGAGAAAAATATAAGAAAGAAGAAGATTATATCGTTGATGAATTATTATTGGCGTGATAATTACGGGTCACTGTACATTTGGCTACTCACACTTAAATTTAAATATAGTGCAGGACATATTTTGAAAGTAGGAAAGTTGAGTTGGGTCCAGTGCACGGTAGTTTTGCGAAGGGCAAATTAGAGTGAAAAGTTGAGTAAATAATTATTTTTATGAGAATGTATCCGCGATGGTAGGTATGTTGCGCGAATTAATGTTCGTGTGAATAAGGAATGTGGGCGGAACCAATGCGACGTGAAAATTAAAGGAAATAAAAGCGGATATATTGAAAACACTGCAACTATATTGGACACTGCAACTGTGTGACTGCTCGGTGAAGGGTTGAAAGTGAAGTCTAAATGACAGGCGACCTGACTCACCATTTCCTTCTGCGTCCACATTTTTTTAGTCGAATGACTGCAGCGCGCAGGGTTCGATCCACTGCCCTGCGGCATTGTATCCTTCCCATAATCCGCAATGCCGTGACGGCCTTGTGTTAAAAATTGGAAACGAGATCCACGTCAATGAAATGCTAGATCCTCCGGTCCCTGGACCTCCTAGGACGGCACCGGCATAGAAACCACCGAATTCTGCTCAAGATCAAGGAATGTTTTTTGACTGTGCGTCAGCAAGGGGTTTGTTAGATTTCAAAAAGTAACGACCTGAGGAAAACACTATTTTTCTTTTTCAATCGAATCCGGAGAAACTGCCGTTTCCCGCTTTACAAAAAGGATAATGCTTTCAATTTCTATTAGGAACGTACCCGATCCATGATTCTCCTCGGTGACTATTGCTAGACGCTGGAAGAGAAGGAGGGTAGTCACTTTTTCAAAGGTCACAGTCAAGGCCCACAGAGCGGCCCATTAGCGTCTTCCAGTTTTTCGTTGACCTCAGTTACACAGGATTGTCAATCGGATCATCAAAACAAACGAAGAGCCTGGTGCGACGCCTCACACACTCTTCCTCAGCCCTACCTGAATTTAGAGATTTTTATTACTTTTTTGGCTTCAATAGGATCTAGTAGTCCCCTCCCCCCCCCCCCCTACTGTTTCTACTGGTACTGTTGAGAAAAACTGCTGTAAATTGAGGGGTTTTGAGAAGTTCAGCCAATGCTAGAAACTCAGGTTAGGCTAGAATGGATCGTTTCTGTAGAGCTGAGTAAGTTGATAAGGAGGGGTGAGATGAAGGACCTCTTTTTCAGAGATACTTGATCTCCTCACTCAAGAGTTCTCATTTCTATTATTATTTTTGAAATAAGGCTTTTTTTGGCGATACGATTACCGAGGAGTTGTTGGAGTTGAGCTTTCCGTTGTTTCCTCAGACCATGTTGTCTCATCCTAACCCACTGGACTATGGCCGAAACTAGCCTTCAATGGGAATCAGGTGGTACAGTGACTGGCCAACGAGGGAAACTGGCTTTATGTAAACTGTATCCATCTTTGACATCAATCGAACAACTTTTTTTGTTTTTATCCATTTCCAACATTGGAAGTGAACCAGCCATTCCCTGCTTGACAGACTTACTTTGGCCCTATTCACATGCCAAATGTGATAATGTTTGCGTTACCTTTGAAATCAGCTCTTACAGATTGCAAAGCGGGATTGGAGGTTTAAAGACCAACGAACAACCTGAAAAATATGGTTACTCCCAGATTTGGGAGACAGATCGAATTTTCCACCTGACGGAGCAGTCGCCGTTCCAACATCCCTTTCTCTTCCCCTGCTCAATTCAATAAACTTTCAACCCGACAGCGAGTGGTAATATCGGCGGTGACAGGCCTTTTATAAAACCCTGATAAATCCTTCATAACGCGCCATATTGGTTTCTGCGCAGCTTAAAATAAACTTCGGCGGATGGCGAATTTCAATTCTCGTTCCCGACCACATTTTCATTTTGAAAACAGGCCGGTGTCGTCAGCAAATCACTATAAACGGGAAATGAAATTGTTCTCTGTGGAGTAATTTTAAGCCTATTTGTACACGATTATTATAACATTGTTATAATGCTACGGTCTAATTTGTTCAAGTTTGTAATTTGATTTTTGAAGTTATTATATACTTTACTAGACGTTGGTGTGTGGCTTTAATAATTAAACATAGGCCCATCGAAAGAATGGAGTATATAGTAAGTAGTTTGGAATAAGGTGCATTGTCATTGTGCTCGTTGGAGATTTGAACGCTGCATAATTCACTTTCCTACCAAAGAAACCCAATGAAAAGCTGGCCACTCCACTTTTTCTGGATGTCTGTTTCAGGTGCGTTGTTCTCCTCCCTCAGCAACATTATGGCGAAACTGACGTTAGACACCAATCCTCAATGTTAGACTGGCAACACCTTGCGTCCAACCTCCTCTTCTTTCTGTCAAGTTCGGTATCAGATTCCCCTTAGATTTCAGCCATATCCGTTATTGTTCGCTATAGGCACCACTTGTGCTTAAAAATGAACACTTGATTTTTATAATTCGACAGGGGTAGTTCCTTTGGACGAAATTTCACGTTCAGCGTGCTGATCCCCGTGGGAAGCCAAAATAAGTATATAGCCTAGACTAACTACACTTATCATGGTGATCAAATCTCTCTTTTTTTCTTCAAAACGACAGCCATGATTTTGATTAAAAGATTTGTATAGTTCCAAACGACTTAACAGTACTTTGACAGTTTCGTCAGTACATCCGAATAAAATCGAATTTTCTCTTCTTCTTCTTTCAATTTTTTCTTTATAAATCCTGGTCACATGATCCTAGCACTCTCATAAAAATCAGGACCCTTTATACTACCTGTACTGTGAAATTTTAGTAGCATCCCTTAAATAATTAGGAGCAATCCGAGAAATGCCGTTTTATTTATTAGTATTTATCACAATTTTTACCCTATGTCCAAAACGGTAAACATGAACTTTCCCAGAAGTCCCATGGCCATTTGGACATTCTCGTGGACCTATCAGAAACCAAGCAGAACCTATCAGAGAGCAAGTCAGTCGAGATATAAGTAATCGCAAGTCAATAAAGTTCAGATTAAGTAGTAACACTTTCTGTGTAGAACTCAAAATTACGGTTCCAATAAACTCCGTGTAAAACTAATTATATTAGGTGCTAGAGCGTACAGGATCGCTGAATGTACGCGGTGCTAAAAAAAGTTGTTTGGATATTTTATGCTGATGTTACTTTAGCAGTTTTATCACGATGCACATTTTAATTAACCAGTAAAAGGGAGGTTACAACTTGTTTATATAGCGCCGATTGCTCCTATTAACATCCGCTGCACCATTTCAGCATGATCTCTTTCTCCTAGCATCCAGAAGTGGAAGCCTAAAAGAACACCCATTTATCCACACTCGTGGGAGAATGGGAGAACCTGGGCATGTCCAGAGATGGGTGTCGCAGATAAATTTTCATGCTTTTTGTATTGATGCAGTTCACTGCCCATTGATATTATTTCTTGTATAGAAGAGCTGTCCATTTTTCTAATTACGACTTCAAGAGCAAAACGTCTGCGTTGATGGTCTCGGCGGACGTGACGTTTGTTAGAAACTGTACTGTCCGCTCTCATAACGCCTGACCTGCGGTGTCGGTATTAGCTCGTCCAGTGATCCGGTGGTCTGGTGGTGTTTAACTGGCTTGTACGCTTCATGCCCTTACCGGACCCAATAATTTGTTTACTGCGGACTTAACGGTTGTTGGACGTCAAACTTCTTCCATGAAGTAATTATTTCGCATTAGCACGCACTAATCATCTTTTCCATTAATCTGTCTTCTTCAAATTTACGTAGTACTTTGATTTTGAAGTGCCTAGTTATTATGTCCAACGAGTACAACACTGCGATAAATTACCGTATTATAAACTAGCCCTTTTTAATGAACGTTATTCCTACTGTGTAAATACATGAACACATTACGTTTGTTCAGTTAATACTATGTACATAGCGGTAATATTTGATCTCTTTTAAGGGTAACTCTGTTTTTTGTAATTCCTCTACCCCTTCGTGCCCAGTACTCGCACTAATTATCTAATTGGTTTACCCTTCTTTCTAAAAACTTAGTACAAAATAAGCGTGGATGGTGGTGTTGCGAGGGGACGACGTTTTTGGACTCACTGTGATAAAAAAAAAACGATTTGTCGAAGGAGAACTAAAGTCGATCGATGGGATATTCAGATTTTCAAGGATGAAAACGAACTAGAAGCGGAGAGCGCAAGTTTCAAGTGGCTTGTCGATAAACAAAAGTCCGAGTTGATTTTCATTCGAAGCTCCTTCAAGTTTAGGCCGTCCGAATTGACAACAGAAAGAGGGCTGTACAGGTATAAATAGGTCGGAAGGAGGGTTTCCACTTACAAGGAAAAGTAATGAAATCAGTTCGATTGCCCGAGAAAGGGAATGGTTCTCCGTGGTATATTGTCGACTGCTGGAAACCCATCACAGCTCACAACAAAGTGGATTAATTGATTTCGACATTGGACGGTTCTTGTGGATGGTGCCTATTGCATTATTGAACCTTTAAAGTTGAAAGCGAGGGTTTGCAAACTCGCGAGACAATAGGTAATCCCGTCGGTTGTGAAAGACAACAATTTCTCGCCTAAAAGGACAAAATGTGATTGAAGCGTCTGCGGTGAGAATGTTGCTCCAACAAATATCGCAGCTCTCAGGGGCAGATTAAATCATGATTAAATTATATAAATGCTATAATTGAATTCTGGGACTGAATCAACCACAGGGGAACACTTATTAATCCACTAATCATGAAACAAGTACATCACACCAGCAATTACAATTCAGGAATATTGGGCGGTAGAGGAGTTCAACAGTTCACAGCCAGATGATATCAACAACCAAATTGCGCGAGTTAAACGATTACATACTACGGTTATAGGCAAGGAATGTACACACGCACTCAATTAATACCTCCAAAGATTATATTATTGAGGATTCAGCCACTCAACACCACCCTAATCAACACCCAACATCTTTTTGTACATGAAAATTGTAACGTAGTCGACAGGAGAAATGGTTGGTCGAGAGCGCGACGCTAGACAATTACATTAAAATTAGGTAATTTACAGTTAGATCGTGTCTACCCTAGGTGAACCCTATCAAGAATAATAATCTTCATGGACATTGTGAATTAGTACGGCTTGTGGCTGAGAAAACATAAGCCTCTTGCACCGTCTTGCAATCACTTGGAACAAATCCCGCACGATGCTGCATCATGCAACAACTATATCTTGTAGAACAAGTAATCACATTGTCAATAAATGAAACTCTTCAAAATTAACAACACTGGTTTTCTGTTTACGAGAAGAATTACCCACCATTTACTGCACAGACAGCTTGTGGTTTTTAATCGCTTATCAAGAACTGTTCTGTGTAAATTCAGTTAAACTGTTAAAGATGTTGGTTGCAAAAGAAAGAGAAGAGAGATGGCGAGAGAGAGAGAGAGAGAGAGAGAGAGAGAGAGAGAACGAGAGAAATTGTCCAGAATAAGGGAAG
The DNA here is from genome assembly GCA_020466155.1 of Pachypeltis micranthus. Taxonomy (NCBI): domain Eukaryota; kingdom Metazoa; phylum Arthropoda; class Insecta; order Hemiptera; family Miridae; genus Pachypeltis; species Pachypeltis micranthus. The sequence goes on from CM035776.1 coordinate 30,305,729, forward strand.
AATTGGTTAGTGAATGCGACGAACGAGAGGAAACAACATTGATAAGATATGCACTTCTTAATTAAAAATTTAGTCGAGGTACGGGATAAAGATAGCGTTTAGAGTAAAGTTACTAGGATACAAGGTTCACGCGACACATTGGATCTGTCTTTAGATACTTGAACTAGTGAGAGCACAAATGAGAGCTCAGGAATACTGTACGAGTTCTAGGGCTGATTGGCTGTAAGAAAGTGGCAAAAATAAGGATTACGAAGAGAAATAAACGTTGAGCCATAACCATAAGTGAGAAAATACGACGTGAGCTCCGGAAATATTTATCCTTAATGCTAAAAGGAGGAAGTTTGGAGTTTCCCTGCGGCTCCAAGTTCAAACGGCCTCATCCCCACAGGAGGCTCGACCTTGGGAAGTGATCTTTCGTGCGAATTTGACCGGTGCTGAGCCTGACAAATTCGTATTAAACATGCGTTCTGCTGTCTGTGGGTATACTGTGGAAATTACTCACTCCCCATTACTCTGAACAAAGACGGGTTCAACCATTGATGAACAAATGTTTTAAGTTAACTAAGTTTCATCGTTCATTATCGATAAGTGAAACCATTCAATATTAACAAATACGAGCGTACTGGGTATAGCGCCAATATACACAAGAAGCTCAAACGTTGCAATATTGACAAATTCAAGCCCTCACTTCCACGTCTCATTAAATAACAATTCATCGTAATCTACTTTGACAATGTTGATAAGTGAAGCTGGTCAACGCCATAACGAGTTAGCTCTTTCCGTGCAAACAAAATTGCACGCTGCAACTAGCTATGAATGTACAGCTTCAAAAAGGCCACCTCATCGATTGCGAGAATAGCATTTACGAACTACTGAAACAATTGGCCCTATTAACTTTGGGAAGAGGAGGGGTGTTACCTTCATTTCGTCTTGAACTGCCCAAACCGAAACTTTTCAACTCTTGAAAGTCTAACCTAACCTATCAACGTTAGATCCCCCATCATTGTACGCTTGGTCTCATTAATCTTCAACACATTGACAACGAGAAATTTTGTTTGTGAGAAGTAGCATTGAATAATACCACTTGCACAGCACCGCACATATGCAGTACATCTGTTTTCTCCTTCATAAAGAGGGCGATGTCAATCGAGGGCTGGGGGTCATAGCGTGCCTCTATAATTCAGCTTCATTCTAATAGACCTGACTATCAATATGGTGCCATTTAAGGAACTGGATGCCTACCACGTTGACTAAAGAAGAGCGCACCGGGCCAGGGGAAGGAGAATGCCGTTCTAATCTGTTTTCATGTCATATTGACCTCTCCTAACCCTCAGACCGGAATCTTGCGATTCATGAAGAGGCTTACATCAGTAGGGGAATGTGCCACACACTCCTAGTTCCATGAATATGTGACTGGTTGGCATGTATGTAATGAATGAGCTACCCTCAGCTGACCCGATGGTGAACTGTACAATTCGCATACCTAACCATGAGCACTGAACATCAACTGTTTGGTCAGGTTAACCTTCAACTTCACTTATTAACAACGACCATTGTGTATTTCACGCGTATTGTTGGGCGGGGTGGGTGCAATAATCAGCTACACAAACTGCACTACAGCATAAGCACACCAGCATCCAGCGCTGTCGTATATGTTCTCCCTCTTCACTATTATTCCAATAATTTGAATCACGAAGCTTCTCTAAATGTTCCTCTCCGACGTGGTTGCTTTGTCTCAATTCAGTTCCCCTACCTTGATGATAGGTTTTTGATGTATTGGTAAGTTGTATCGATTAAATGTCAAGGCGGATAATTGTTCTTACTGCCAGATTATGAATTTCCTGTTCCCCGATTAGTTGTCCTTTATCTTTAAATTGTTACGTTATTGTAAAAAATTAAATAAATAAAAAATGACATAACGAACCTAAGTACAATATTATATCATATAATATAAACATGAATAACCAATACATGTATAAAGTTTGTATCATAAGCTGATGGAGCAAAATTTATGGTGTAGAGAGAGTTGAAAGCTATAATGTTTCATGTAGGATCACAAATATAATGCCACTTTAAGTATAACATTCGTATAAATATATAGACCAAGGCACATATTTATATTTAAAGAAATGGAAACGTATTAAATGTGATTGATTTTTGAGTTGGATTATATCTTCCTCTATATCGGTACACATTGCACAGCCAGTCACTGTTGCTAGTTGCTAATAATAGCCTATCAACTGTACATCGATCAAGACAGTCAAACGACATATTGATACGACAAGTGATGGCCAGTAGCTCCTGACCACATCCCCTTCCATAACACGCACGAAGTATGACTGTACTGCCTCCTAATTAATGAATTACAGGTATCTGATATTAATCCCTACTATCATCTAAGTTTGGACTACGCTGCCTTCAAAATCGAACCTTCAGTCATTGGTAAGCTGCTGATGGTCCTTGAAATATAACGCTATCGTCGCCTGAAAACTGCTGAAACTGCTCGTAAGCTCGTGTGAAATATGGTACGACTTCTTATCACGAGTAATTTGTTCACTCCAGAGATTCTATCCTCTGGATCTTCTCCCCCCACCCATTTATCAGAAACATATCATTTTATGTACGTCGATTGAACCTCCTTTCATATCTAAAACCTAACCTGTGATCCTTGAAATAGGCCCCTTCCCTGTCTTCTGACTCAGTTGAATCGGACAGCTCCAACAAGCGAACGCTTTTCAAATTGTCCGTTGCCAGCAAACCACCCCACTACTGCAGGATGCTGGCACATGATGAACACTGGTTATCTCTAAAAACGAAGTATTGTGTAAGGAGATTGATTGGGTCTCACGACTCATTGTAACTCAAGAAATTCACCTTTTGAACTCGTTCCTCTCATCGGCTCTGCGCGGTGGGTATTTTAAAACCCTGCAAATTATTACACAACGGTTTATTATTATCATGAACAGCTTGACCTATTATTACTGCTCCAAGACCCATTCCATTTGATTCAGCATCGAAAAATACTAGTAAACCATACGAAACATGACCTGACTACAACGGAACGACGAAAACTAAATATTTCCCCGACGCCAGGCGCCCGTAAGCACCTGTAGGCATTTATGATCCAATGTAGGGGTGTGCGGAGGAAGTGCCGGCTTCATGGCAAAAAGAGTCGGGGAAATTGGGACGGGGACTACTTCCACCAAACCGTAGGCAATTGGTACGACGTTGCGAGTCGAAAGAGCGGCGGGTGGTTTTGATGAGGAGGGAGGAGGGAGTACAAACGACGTACGTTTGCTTCCGCTGTAGTTCCCGCGAGTTCTTTCAATTAGTTGACTTTGGCTCACTATAATTACTGTCATTTCACTTTACGCAGTTCTACACATCTGATACTCATTCCATTCGACCCTGGATGTAAAAATACCTTGAAAACGATACGAAACGTGGCGTATTTGCGATTATACTGCGTTTTGTTAATTTTTAACGTTCGGCGGACGGACTGCACATTTGCAATCTCCATGTCTTGAAACATAAAGTATCAAATTGTGAGGGGGGTAGTAAAAAATTGTTCCTGACCGAAAACATAGGGTTATGAATAATAAACCAAAACCTCCCAAAACGCAAGTTTGAACATAGTATTTGAGAAACGGCCGAAACACTTCTCGTTTGTTTGCTCTCCCTTCAACAGCTTCAAACTTGGAAAATTCCACCTTTTCTTTCCTCCTCTGCCCCCGAGCGGAAATGAATTTCAATGGCCAGCTTTTGTCAAACAACCTCGGCAGGCGACAACGGCTTTTCTTTTGACGCACGGCCTTAAAACGGGAGACTAAGTAGTTATTGTTTGCTGAGCAAGTATTACCTGCCTCGTTAGCTGCTGTTGCTCCGACCGTCGGCCTCCATCTCGAGTGGCAAGTTTCATTTTTGTAATTAGATTCAACAAAAGTCCTCCACTTTTGTGGTCGATTGTAACTTCCCTCTCCACGTTTGTCAAAGCCGCTCTTTGTTGTAAGAACAATAACGTGTGGCGCGCTCTTGGGCTTTTCCTCCCCCCCCCCCTTTACAAGAAGCGGACGCTACTTGACTCATTTGTCGACGAAGGGTTCTTTTCTTTTCATTTGATTCGACCTTTTGTGGACTACAAACAGAAGTTTAGCACCCATTAAATGGTATTGTTGTCCCATTATTCTACTGGCTCATCCAATACATTGAGTAATTGAAGCGTGAATTGGAGTTTTGGAGTCAGGGGAGCGCTAGTACGTCGTTACGACATCGCCGAATGCGGAAACGTTGGGACAAGCTTCTTTTCGAACGTCCAAGAAAACGGATGTCCTCCGATGTAGGTACACTACCCCATGGAGTGATGGTGTACAGGAGAACTCCGTCTGCAGGCAGTGTGCTACCCTCCTGGAGGCTGGAAACTTCACCTTTTGAAGCCCTAAAAAATCTAAATGGAGACTAAATAAACACTCACGAAGGTCAAAGTGTAATCCCGAAAGTTTGAAATTAAAATCGCTCGAGCGGTTTTTGAGAAGATTTTACGGGGGACTTTTGACGTTCTGACAATTTCATTCATCTGATGTACGAGTGGTTTTCATTCAAAAGATGATTAGAAAAGTTGTTGTGGAGGACGAAGTGTATGTCAGGTTGCTGTGGGACACTTCGTTAGGTTTTAAAAAACCCTGCAAATTATTACACAACGGTTTATTATTCGGATAATCAGCTTGACCTAGCATTAATGCTCCGAGACCCATCCTGTTCGATTCAGCATCGAAAAATATCAAAATGAAACCCAAAAAAAGGTCGAAAAGAACTGAATCGTAATATTAAAATAAACAAAAAAAACGCAAGTATCTAGACAAAACTGAATTTTAATATGAAAACACGCACGCTAAATACTAATATCAAAATTTAACCAAAATTGATGAAGAAAACCAAAATGAGAATGAAACGAAAGAATCTAAAAAAATTGATTCGTATTAAAACCAGAACGTCGGGGAAATTGGAACGGGGCGCTCGAAGCGAAGCGCGTCGTCGTTGGGAGGCCAAAGGGGTCGTTGGGAGGAGGCGAGAGCCGCCTCGAGAGCGGTTGGTTTTGGTTTATTATTCATTCTGAATAATAACCCTATGTTTTCGGTCACGAAAATTTTTACTACCCCCTCAAAATTTGATACTTTACGTTTCAAGACATGGAGATTCCAAATTTGCAATGTCCGTCCGCCGTCCGCCGTCCCCGTCCGCCGTCCCCGTCCCCGTCCGCCGTCCCCGTCCCGTCCCCGTCCCCGTCCGCCGTCCCCGTCCCCGTCCGCCGTCCGGGCCGTTTTGTGCCTTTAACGTGCTCTAAAAATTCGTTCTTTCGCCCAAAAATCCGACTTGGTATCTAGTTGTGCCCGCCATCTCGGCAATCCGATCGGACGAAGCCCGTGGTTGTAATGGGCAAAAAACGGTTAAAAAAATTAACGAAACGCAGTACAACGCGGAGCTACAAGCGTTTCGTCGTTTGAATTCCCTCCGCCCCGCCCGTCTCTTTAAAAAACCAACCGCTCTGGAGGCGGCTCTCGCCTCCCTCCCAACGACCCCTTTAGCCTCCCAACGACGACGCACTTCGCTTCGTGCGCCCCCGTTCCAATTTCCCGACGTTTTGGTTTTAATACGATTCAATTTTTAGATTCTTTCGTTTCATTCTCATTTTGGTTTTTTTCATCAATTTTGGTTAAATTTTGATATTAGTATTTAGCGTGCATGTTTTCATATTAAAATTCAGTTTTTTCTAGATACTTTCGTTTTTTTTGTTTATTTTAATATTACGATTCAGTTCTTTTCGACCTTTTTTTGGGTTTCATTATGATATTTTTCGATGCTGAATCGAACAGGATGGATCTCGGGGCACTAATGCTAGGTCAAGCTGATTATCCGAATAATAAACCGTTGTGTAATAATTTGCAGGGTTTTTTAAAGAGACGGGCGGGGCGGAGGGAATTCAAACGACGAAACGCCTGTAGCTTCGCGTTGTACTGCGTTTCGTTAATTTTTTTAACCGTTTTTTGCCCATTACAACCACGGGCTTCGTCCGATCGGATTGCCGAGATGGCGGGCACAACTAGATACCAAGTCGGATTTTTGGGCGAAAGAACGAATTTTTTAGACCACGTTAAAGGCACAAAACGGCCCGGACGGCGGACGGGGGATGGGGGACGGCGGACGGGGGACGGGGGACGGCGGACGGGGGACGGCGGACGGCGGACGGCGGACGGGGGACGGCGGACGGCGGACGGCGGACGGACATTGCAAATTTGGAATCTCCATGTCTTGAAACGTAAAGTATCAAATTTTGAGGGGGGGTTGTAAAAAATTTTTCGTGACCGAAAACATAGGGTTATTATTCAGAATGAATAATAAACCAAAAGTGATAAAAACCTTCCTCCTGGCAGTCCATCGATCTACCAATTCCCAAACACTCATGAGAGAGTAATATCAGTCGAATGACAAGTAAAATTAGAAACAAAATCTGCCATCAGTAACCACAGAAAATTGTTTCTCCGTTTCTATCGATAACGACTTCACCAGCCGATGAAATGTTCTCATTTCTGTGCTGTTATCGTCTTAACGACATTTCTTATAAAGTGGGCCATTGTACCGCGGCATTATTCTTCTAGTGGTCAACATCCGAATAATCAGCTGTCATGTTACCTCTGGGAGCTCTGTTAGTCCCAAGGAGGCGTAGCTCCTCTGGCTGTCTTAGTTACTTTTCAAAGATAGTCGTCAAGGTCCACAGATTTATTAATTATGTATTTATCTTCCAGACTCCGCTTAACCCGAGTTCCACAGAGTTGTATCATTCGAACAAGTATGGTGCAATGCCCCACACAGGTTTCCGCAGGCTCATTTGCATTTGATTTTGGAGATTAGTTGTACTTTGACAACTAATCAAATCTGTTGTTAACGTAGTTTTTATTAACCTCGTAGAACTTAGATCAACGTTATACATAGAAGCCGGTAGCGCTCAAGTGCTTCTCCCTCTAGATATCATTGATTTGAACATAGTGAGGACGCCTTGCTTTTCCCTCCATTCTCCCCCTCCCCCTCCCCTCACCACAAGCTCTCAGAAGAAAAAAAAATCAAAACCCCAACTGCCTCGTGGTCGGATTACTGTACGAACTGGCACTTTGTGAGTGCAAGTTCGAATAAAAGGATTACGACCGGCGAATGAAATTACCCGATGAATGACGTGCCTTCCGGCTGTTGCCACATCGGCTCTACGGCCTCTTGTCATTCGTTTTTGCGGTTTCAACGTCTCAATGTAAATATTCGAAGGGGACTTTCGCGTCTGGTGCGGTTTTTGTGTCACTCTGGCGTCTCCTATAAAAAGTTTGCAGAGGTGCGGAGTGTTTGAGCATTCTGTCGTACCTAAGCGGAGCCTTGAATGATTTAGGGAACACGGCGTTCCAGTTTTCTGGAGGGGTTTTAGAGGGTTCTCGGTCAGCCGAAGTACATAAGACGCGAGACGTACAGCCCAGCGTTCTGATGGTATCCTGCGAATATTAAGGAAGAATTTTTCCCCCCTTTTATTTATTATTCAGTCTTCTACGTTTTTGGTCGGAAAATTTTTCTACAACCCCCCCCCCCTCCCTCAAAATGCACTTTACGTTTCAAAGTATGAGGATTCCAAATCTGCAATGTCCATCCACCGTTTGGGCATATTTCGCCATTAACGTCAACTAAAAAATCTGTTCTTTCCCACAAAAACCCCATTGGGATCTGGTTGCGCCTGCTCGCTCCTATCAGGCGAAACCCACGATTGCTATGGGCAAAAAATATTTTTGTCCCTTTTTAGATTGGCGAATTTGCTACGAAAATTTGTTAAAAAAGAGGAAAGGTAAGTATAATACAAATGGTAAGATAGTTCAAGCAGTATCATGTCAAATCCTTTTTTTAATATGGTTTTATTACAACTGTATGTAGGCAATATCTAGTAACTCGTCTTCAAGATTATGTTAGCAGTTTGTGAATCCTAATCACTGCCGTGCAGATTTTCTTTTCTTCTAGACAGTTTTCTATAATGCCTGTTATCCTGTGTACTTGATCATCAGTCAAGCATTGTTCGTTGACCCAAACTTTTGCAACTGGATGAGATTTCTCTCCCTAATTACTTTAGGCGCTTCAACAATAGTTTTTCACGTAGCTTAAGAACTGTCGGGAACACTGAGTTGGGACGCTAAGATTTTGAACCGGTTAGCGAGGTGTCCCAGTCATAATGAAATCTGCAACTTTCCTTTTTGCATGATGGAAATGTTTGGATAATTTCTGGCATTTTTTCTCTGAGAGTCTTTCCTGTTCTTAAATCGCACATTTTAATCGGACTTAGGGCAATAATTGATCCTCTCTACATTTCTTTAAGGGTAACAGGTTTCCAAGCCATCAAGGAAGCAGGCATCCTCATCCGCGATCTGCCTCTGATGAGGGATCATGTCCTGCTATCTTTTTGATCTTCCGATTTCTTTGTACGATGAGTAGTCAGCGATTTTCAGCTAAGAGGCCAAGCAGGGTTTTGGCGAACGTTTCCCTTTCAATACCTTGAACCATGATCTTTACGATGCTTGTTCAACTTTTTCTTTTTAGCGCCATCCTTCATGTACTGCTTTTCTTCTCAGAATACTTCCCTCTTAACCCGTCCCCCCTTTTAACTGTTCGAGAAACCTGTGAAACATCTCTCTTTCCTCACAGTTATCCAATTGACCGTTCCGCATCTCAAGTCCGCTCAGTACTTACCGTAAGAAAAGATCAGTTTTTCCCACATGTCAAAATCAAATGGGCTTTGTATCTACCAAAGCAAACTTTCCTCATGGAAACCAGAGTTTCAGTTCAATGCCGAAATTTGTGTTTGCTCGACCGAGTAGAACGCTACACTGGGGCTAATTCTGCCTCCTGAACTGATAGTGGAGAGGCTTGGCGGAGTTGCGAATATCTTTCAGGGATTACCTAATCCCTGTTTAATTAGCATTAGAAGCTGTGAGGGGACTCGCACGGGTAATCGAAGCCAATTATGTGCTATAGCGGGAAGCCCCTGAAAATGAAGTGGATTCCGATGATTCGTGCTGTTGTCAAAGAGAGCCCACGTTTTTCTCTCTCCCTGCCGTACCGCGTTTGCTAAAGGCCGTTCCATATAACTGAGGGACCTCTTTATTTGTTTGTAGTGATGAAACCTTTTTAGTGCGCTTTCCTACCTGATGAATTAGTAAAGAGTAGGAACAAACAGAAGCTAATAGGTTCCTTTCGGATGCTTCAACGTGCACGTGGCGGCCACGTGCGGCCTCCGCGCAACGTATGTCGCGCTCGGTAACGAGCGAACTTCTCTTCTTGTGTTTGTCAGTTTGAAAAGACCGAGCAAAGAGCCCTGCAAAGGTCTTCAAAGGGTCATGAATTCTTGCGGGAGGGCGAGCTTCCGCTTCAACCAGATAGTCATCAACTCTTCTGCAGACCGAATTATTATGACGTTGCTTATTATGACGCTTGCTGACCTCGAAGCAGCGAACAGATGTTTCATTCGGACATGTGGAGGCCCAAGGAAATCTGATCATTACCCAAGTACCTTCATATCTTCACCGTTGCGGATCTGGCTACTACATGATCAACTCCTTACAAAGTAACTTAAAAGTCACCCTGCCCTTCTTCGCTGTGGGCAGTTAAAGTACAGTCGTCATCCATTCACTAATTAACCGGGTATAAAAGGAACATTTCCTACATCAAGTGTGAACTGCTGTCAATGCTGAACTGCTAATCTGTTCAAATTTTATAACTACTCTGTAAATCACTATTAATCGCCAAAATAAAGGTATTAACAAAATCCGCATCAAAAATTCTTTTCATCAATTTGCTCTAACGATTTTGATTCGATTTTTTGAATTGACAGTCCAAATCACACGACAGTACCATAAAATTCTCCTTCGTGCAAAAATGACGAGCAACGCAATAAATGATCAGAGGTTTCAAATGAAATCGTTTTGACTCAGTTTTTCCTTCTTAAATTCCGCTCGTATGATAGCATTTTCGGAAAAATCAAGGGTGTAGTCTAATCAACTAACTGACATTTCGATAACTCTCATAACCTCAGAAATTCAAACCACCGCCGTTTCACTGCCATTGATTACACACGTTGCCCTATTATTCCATACAGTAAACCCAACATCGTGAAGTGATGAGCAGCCTCGATGCTATTTGAAGCGTTGGGGCTGTCGTGAGTAGTAATTCTGCTTCTGTGAGTTGTACTTAGATGCAGGTTAACCAACGAAAGAGGAATCTGATTTGATCAGTATATAACGCAGGGCTGTTAGAACTTAAGCTGCGGGCAGGCTGAGTTGGGCAAAAATGTTTTGGCCCCATCTAACGTACATAGTAGGCGCCTGTAAGTGTGGAAAAGTCCTTAGAAGTGACGTCCAGAAGTTAACACACTCCTCCTCCTGTCGCGGATTTATATTGTAATTCCGTTCTCCGTTGCACAACCCATTAGCTTTGTGCTCCTCCTCCCACGGAGCTTCCCGTAACAAATTTAATTCGCCCTGTTACGCCTCCTGACAACAAACGTTATTAGGCTTTTCCAAAGAGAAACTGCAACAACAACTTACATTAAAGGTTTCGGTGCTCGAGGAACAGCGTCATCATTAAGGGCCGAACCAGCTGCTTCAATAGATGATCCCCCTGAATAATTATCAAGGGGCCCACTCAAAACACGCTACATTAGCCTCGTTGATTAGCGCGGATTTACGAACGCGAACCTTGTTTGTCGAATTAATGGTTTCCTTCGAGTGACCCGTTTTTGTTAGGAGTGCTTTTGGTGTTTGCCCGCCTCATTTTTAATGACTAATGATGGCGAATGTTTTAATGCTTCTAGTGGCGTGATATTTGGATGCCAGATGCTCACATTGTCGTTTCTGTTTGAGGAAAGCGGTCGTTTCATATTGAAAACATTCAGCTTCAATGGGACAAAATTATTCGAGATGTAACGAACGTTGGGCGTCGAGGTCCTCCAACTGCTTCCATACTTTGATCAATACATCAAAGTTGTCACCGTATGAGTCACCGGCAGAAAGCTGAACTCAACTTGAATTACACGCACAACGCTGGGTGGGGGTACATATTCGGAGAAAGTTTGGTGTTCCAGAAGCATACCAGGGGGCACGGCAAATGTTAATGCAATTTAAAGAAAGACATAATAAGATTTTGTTGGTGGTGATAGCTTAGGATGTGATGGCTTCAAGAGTTCTGGGTCCACAACTGGCAAGTCTAGCCGGACACACCATGTGGACATTATCCCAGTCCTTCATTCTCCTCAAGCTAGAGTTTGCCTCAAAACTGCTGTCATCCGCGTGACTTTAAATCTCTACTTCTACACGATGACTGAGCTTCCCGCGGTGGTCGGAGCTCATCTTCCACAGCCTTATGTATGTCCCGATAGTTTCACGAGCGAGCTTCAGATCACGATTCACCAGCTGCTCTATTTGCACTGGGGAGGTCTAGGTAAGGAAAGCAGGCTCAACATGGACTTATGTGCGGAGAGTTTAGAATGTCCGACAAAGTTTTATGACTGGAGGATGGATGTGCACTGCAAGGGGAATAACATATCGGTGAAAAGGTCGATCGCTAAGATTCAATAGGTTGGTAGCAATTCGTCATTCAAATATTGCCCACCCACACAGCTTGGGCCTACGGTATTTGAGTTTCCTCTGTTGGTTATAAAAACAACCAAATACGAGCTAATGTTGAAAAATATCTCCAGGAACGCATCAGACAAGTTTCTTCGTTTTCACGTACGTTCAGCGATTAGAACCGCTGTAGCAACTAATTTTTCGTTCAGTTTACATGAACATGAGGATGTTCCAACTTCGCTATCGAGGGTTCAGTGGAGAACTATGGTATAGAGCGCATTAAAAATGTCTGGTTAACCTTAACGTACTCTGAGGCTGTCCAGTGACTAAGGGTGAATATTCTTGGAAGTGAAATGACAGTCATCAACTGCAAAAACCCCATGTGAGGCTCATTTTTCACGATTCCCTGCTGGAAATTAATTGAGCCTATTCGTTATTGTCAGGGGCGAAGGGTGCAAATTAGAGCCGCGGATCGGAGTGAAGGGTTGACGATGAATTTGCATGGATTGAACGAGGGTAATTGTTTAGTTTTTAGGACCCTCATTGAGCTTGGTCAGATGATGAAGATGAGAAATGTTCGGTGTCGCGATCATCTGGCTTCGTCGAGGTATGACATCAAGTAGACATCCATCAGCACGAGTTTTTTTCCCCTCTTCACATTCCTTCTTTTTAAAGGTTTTTTTTTTTAATTTTATTTATTTCGCGTGACGCGTCCTCGAGAGGAAAGATGTTCTAAGGGCGAAGGGATGGTTCTCTTTGTTGGAAGGGCCCTGGGGGTCGTGGGGTGAATGTGAAGCGGACGAGGGTCCTGTTGTGAGCTCGGGGCTCAATATTCGCGTCTTCAATTATGTCGCGCCGCCATTCAATTTTGATTAAAAAGCCCGGCACTCGATGGAAAGGAGTGTGAGGGACGAATTATGAGACTTGCGCTTTTCAAGAGGCGACAGTTACAACGTCTTCCAAGTCAATTCACTCATGAGCTAGATGCAGCAGTCAGCTTGGACTGCCCTTTTGGGGGTAGACTTCACGTGGGGGTCACCAAAGATCGTATCTGAAGGATAACTTTAGAGTAGATCTCGTTTGTTAGTCAGAATTGCACCATTTCACTTGGGGCCATTCGGCGTTCTAATTTGAGGGTTGTGCTCCGCAATTCATGGATTGATATCAGTGAGGGGACAAGGCTACTATTTATACGATTTTATTTAAAAAGTGAACAGAAGTACGGAATCATATCCTGAAGCTTGGCTGGCTAAGATATTCACAAAGGAAAAAGCTTTCAATTGTCAGGAAACTGACCTGGAAAGAACACATCATATACCGACGACAAAAGCCCTGTTGATATGTCCAGAACGAGGCCAGTGAGGCCGTTGTGAGACCGATCATCTTGTAGTAGTCGATTATCGTGGCGTAGAGTTGCCGTCAGAGTGAACTGTAGCAGCCTAGCCAAATTACAAAGCTCATTAATAGCAGGGGTGATAAAAACCTCACCTACCACTGAGAAAGTAGGATGAACGAGTTCGATGAGAAACATGAAGTGCAACGAGAAGAAAGCTTATGGAACAATCAAAGCCATCATTTTCGGCTTTTCAATGGTAATGACATCTATGTAGGTGTAGATAAGTGGAACTGGAAGCTATGGGACGTACAGTGCCCTGCGGTTCATACTTTATTCACTAGAGCTGCCATTTTGCTCGAAAAGCAACAATAATTCATTAACAGAATAGCTGATAGTCAGGGCGCTGGGACACTGATGCACAACGTCAAAACTGAGAGCAAGGTGCGGTTCTATAGCCAGCTCTGATAGAGTTAATGTTTATTGGATTTCTGGGAATAAAGGGATTATTCGAAATGGGAGGGCGGGCAAATAATCAGAATCGCTTAGCCTACCGTGCGTATAGAGCCATCGCCTCATTGTGGGACACCGCGTAACTAGTCAAAAAGTGAGGGAATGTGCTTGGAGGACGCATCAGACTGTTGGGAACTCTGCATGAGCGATGCCCACTAAATATTTTAACACTTGAGATAAAACCCAGTCTTCTGACGATGATAAGGAAGGACCTAAGGCAGGTAGTGGGAATCACCACGGGACACTGCAGGGTAAACAAACATATGTATGTTATGGATATAAGTGACGAAAAGAGCCCTCCAGTACCGTAGACGATAGCAAGCGATTATTGTTCGTAGACACAACTACTTCAAGGGTAAATATCAAAGAAGATTCTTGCTGGGGGCTTTCGTCAGGAAGTAGCAAGGCATTAGAACTATCACAATATGAGTGCACCCCACGGTGCATGTACCGAAAGAGTTCAATAACGAGAATACTCTTAGAGTTCTACTTCAGGTCTTGAGGGCTTCTGGCTTGAGAAATGTTCTGTCACTTTGAACGCGATTGAGAAAGAACAACTTAACTAAATCGACTAAAATCTGATGCTCTAATATGATACGCCAAGAGAGCAAATATGGACCAAACAGGGGACCGAACCGCAAGGAGCAAAATCCCCTGCGGCAGGTGGGTCAAAATTTAACGATTTCCAGTAGGGAGCTGGGGTAAACAGAAGATACCTAGAGAAGCATAGTAAGCCATGGGACTTCAGTACTTGAGGCATCCAGAACCCCTTTCCTGGGTAACGGTGTATATCTATCCCCATCAACTGTGGCGTGTACAGACTGCGTCTTACTGCGAGTGAAGCACGATATCTGGAAGTGGGAATTTAGAACTGCGTCGTGTCATCAGAAGAGCTCCACTCCTGGAATTGATTGGGTGGAAGTGATACCTAATTTTCTAATGGATTGTTCAACCCTTCAAAGTTCGAAGCCCTGACGGAATTTCCGGATTTCATCCGCGCGGCTCCACGGACTCATAACTCATCCCACTCTTCTGTCACATCGATGAAACGGATGATTTTCAAAACGCGAATCCCGTTGGATCAACTCAGCTCGAACCGGACGCTTCATCATCAACGCCCCGCCGAGCAATTACCGACCAACGGCAGAGGGCAGAAAAAGGCCGAGGGAGCGGCCTGTTCGCTCAATTTGCTCGTCGCCTGAGCGAGGACGTCAAAATCAGAAGCTTAATTGATGGCTGGGTGGAAGGAATAGCGCAAGATGTCGCACGAGTTGGCTGTGTTGCTAATAGCACCATGGCTCGTTACGTCGTTAGATCGCTGGGAACCTATGCCGCTCCAGAGAGGGTTTCGTCGAGTCCTGTTGGAAAACCGCTCGTAATTCTTCCAATAACGTCCTTTCCAAAGGCAAACAGGTACTCAATAGACTCCTCTTTATTCCAACATTAGGTTATTTATCACCTTCAAACCTACTTTGTACAAATGCGTAGATGACAATAATAGGGAACATCTAACAGGAATGTTTCATCTCATAGTGACGCATAACAGGAATCACGTGATCCATAAAAGGGGTATGTTGTCGTGGCTTATGAGGTGAAGCGTGCAGGTGCAGTTTTTCTCATGTAGGGCCTAAGGCACTCACGCAGTAGCCACGAGGCAACTGAAACCACCTTTCCCCTTCTTACTACACACATTTTCCGTTTTCATCCGCTCTTTTCGCCGAAAGCTGTCACCGTTCGCTAACATCTACAGCTTAATTGATTTCACTTTATTGCTACCCATACATTCTTTTCCGTCGTTAACCTTGGCTACTCTACGATGAAACGACGTCTACTATTACTCGCTTGGGCATCTAGGATTTGGTATCGACGCCATGCACTCACATTTTCTTTCAAAAGCAAATGGTATTCCCTCAGTATACTCCAAATTAAAATCAATTTATGATTCCTGTTCAATAATTTTACGAGATATTCTAATGCGCATCCAATGCCGAGTCAATAGCGTTCACTTTCCGAGATATGGCGGACACGGTCTTGTAGACCTTGGTGGTGCTCACAAAAAGCTTTGCCACTAATATCTTTTGACTGACTTTGAGCTTACTCCCCAACACAACTGGGCAGTAGCCAAGCACTCTTAAGTTAACGGGTTTGTACATGACGATGGTGTGTGGATAGCGCACACCCCAAGTTGCTTCGCTCATTGCTCGCTAATGTGATTGCGCCTCTAAAGGACGACAGGTGTTGGGTGTTGGGATCGTAGTCATTTATGCTTCTTCAGAAAGAGTCTGCGGCCGCCAAAACGTATTGATGGCTGACTACTAAATTTCCCTTCCAACTCGCAACTTGATCGAGAACGATTCAGAGCAAGAAAGATCCCGTGCATCGTTGACAGAATAGTTTTTGAGATCTGCCGACTCAATGGTTCAAAAAAGTGCACTTAGTAGTTAGGTCATGAGGGCTGTATGTTCGAAGTTAGCGCTAAAACTGGCTAAGCGGTTGGGAATTTAGCGTGGGCTCTTGAAAATGAGTTAGAGGTAATTAATGAACGTTGTGATGACGAAGCGAAAAAATGCTCCCTCCCCCGCAGCATCACAGTACACACGACTGCAGCAGTCAGTTCTTTTGACTGATCATCCCGCTATCGCGTCTCTGACTAGCCTTTGAGTGGTTTTGTGCGAGGGTTCGTCTACAAGTAGCGCCGTTTTTAATTTGTTTCCTTACCGCAAGGATGACAATGGGAAAACTTTTGTTCGGAACCCAGCGCAGGGGTTGGAGATGCTTCCAACGCTGGGGATGTTCCTCTTGCCAGCCGACGAGTGGATCGGTCGATTCCCAAGCAGTCACTGCCAGGAACGACACGTGGCGGAGCCCCAGGCAGCGCGCGTATTGGACGGCGTCTCCCTCGGCCTCTAATGGACTGAACGGCCGGCTCTATTTAGCTCCGAGGGCCTCGAAAAGAGCTCTTTTCCAAAATCCAAAGTGCTTAGCGGCACTCGCTCAGAAACGTATGTTCGTCTCTTAACAAGCAGCTCAATGAGGGGAAACTATTGTCTGGCCGACAACAATGAGAATGTTGTGGGAAGACCAACTATCTGTTGCATTGTATTTACAAACACATAAATGAAATGCCAATTTCGTATGAATAAATTAGATGTATATTTTCAAATTAAAATTTGACGCACATCTTCACTCTCCTTAATCCTAAAAATAGAGACAGTTACGTAATCGGCTTAAAAACGTTTTTCTAGTTTTCTTGGTTCTATCATTGAATCAAGTGTTTTTTGTTGTTCTGAAAAACTGCTATTAGAATGTTAATTAAATTATTTGTGTGTACAGTTGCGAACAACTACATAAATATAAATCCACAATAACTTATATCTAAAACAGAAACGAAAAATATGATATCAAACTGGACAACACAAAAATAAACCCAGAAGTCACCAAATATTCAGAAGTCACCCTCTACTAACTTTACTGTATTGCCGTGTAGTTTGGAGCTGTCCGTAAATAAATTTAATCAAAATCGTTAGAGCCGTTTTTGATTAAAAAAATTGGTGTTTTGCTTACAATATTTACTACAGTTATGTTTAGGCGGATTTTGCTCACACTGACCTTATTTTGGTGTCCCATGGTGACCTACTGTCAAGTTTGACCTGATTTGGTTTAGCCGTTTTCTCTCAATTGCGTGAACCCACTCACGCACACAGACCATTTTCTCTAATAGTGTTTTTCGGACTCAGTAGACCGTGAAACGTAAAGATTGATGAAAACTCAAAAATGGTTTAATTGGTAAAGTCAAGAAAAGTAAAAATTGAGCTTCTCGTCAACGGCTAGCCGTCGAGCACACCTTTGAGAGCCAGACGCTTCTCAACTTTGAGCATCCCCACTTCACTGAAACTGTACGCTAAACCTTTCTAGATTCACATGTTT
The DNA here is from genome assembly GCA_020466155.1 of Pachypeltis micranthus. Lineage (NCBI taxonomy): Eukaryota > Metazoa > Arthropoda > Insecta > Hemiptera > Miridae > Pachypeltis > Pachypeltis micranthus. Next base: position 30,323,141 of record CM035776.1, read on the forward strand.
TTAAATCCGCAAAAAAAAAAACGCACAAGACACGGAGCTTTGTTAAGGACATACACGAACACGGATAACTAACTCGTGAATAATGTGTCAGATCGTTTATTGATCGTGCACGCAATTAAGCTCATTAATCACGAACACCCCCTTGTTCGTTGCGGCGACGGGGGTGCAACATGACAGGTGTCTGTTACTACTAGCGACTCCAAATATCTTATTACGTCACTATACGATCAGCTATTCTAGGGGCGGAGTGATCATCTCATTCAGACTAAGCGCATCCCTCAAGTAACTCTTCGCCTAATTGCCTCTTCACATTACTTTCAAACTGGTCGTTAGCAAACTATACATCGAGAAAAAAAACCACCTGCGATATGAAACAGATGCGCCTTTTTTTGTTGAGTAGCTGAAAATGAAGGCCCTTCCCCGTCTCAGTCTACAGTGATCCCGAAAAGGGTGACGAGAGAGTATGGAGAGCCGGTTTTTAGCGAAGCATCTGGACTGTGTTTAAGTTACATTCGATAAACAAGCCGTGTGATAGAAGGGAGAGAGTTAAAGGGATCCCATTGAGCAGTTTCCCCCGTCCATGTCCACGTCCACGTCATCCTCGATCACTGATATTAACTTTGTGACGAGACTATTATAAATTTATCTTGACTCCCGCTTAACTGAATTGCCCAGTGCAGCTTTGTAATTACAGTCAGAGAAAAATGCTGTGAGCAACAACGGGGCGGTCCAGACGGACGGCATATCACTCCTGGTACAAATGACCCTTCATTACTGAGAATCAAAATCACTGTAACTCTTACATCAATGGACGACGACATGAGAAGAGAGAGTGGGGAGGGAACCACGGATAACCCTGGGGGAATACGTTAAATATCTTTAGCTACCAATCCAATCTATTTTTCACTCAATGCCCTTGTAATCGGTAAAATATAACTTGGCATCCTCGTGGAAACTAGTACCGCTTAAAGTTACGAAATTTATTGGGATGGTACTACTCATGCTATGGACTTCCTTGAAAAACCGACGTACGAAAAATCGATGCGACTGCCAACCCAATTTCGTTGAGAACGCCATATGAACCATATACTGAAAAAACGACACTAGTCAAAGTTTTTGTGCTGCTTTCTCGCAGATGAGAATTTTATGGTATTTCTACATCTACCCATAGTCAGGCTCGGGATCAATCGGGATTGATCAGGAAGGAATATTTTAGTCCTCAGTAAACATACTGCCTAGGAGAGAGATAGATAGGAGAGAAGATAGGGCTGTCATTTTTCAATAATAAACGATACGATATTGATCATTGCTTACCTTTTCTACATAACGCCACATTACCTTAAAGGTCTAAATGGCACCATACAAAAATGGAATCAGCATCGTTAAAGCCGTTTTTGAAGAAAAAAGAAGTGTTTTAGTCCCTATGATAACTATATTTATTTTAAGAAAGATCTGTAGAAAACTCAGAAGTTGTTAGGGCTAAGGAAAGTAAAATGGTAGGGCTTAACTCACTGACACTCCCAGGATACTAGCAAACAAACACCAACTTGTACCGCCGATAAGCGTTTTCGTGGAAATCCGTTGAACGTAGGTAGCATACAATGCTTGTGCACTTCTGCTTTGCTTACAGTTACTTTTGATAAAGGGCATAGGAAATGTAGATAGATTCCCTCAGGATATTCCGCCAACACACTCGCCCATACGGTCTGGCTACTTAAAAAAGCTCACAGATACCACAGTTTAAAAATAATAACCACTCATGAGCTAATAAACAAGAAACTGATCCTTTCAAGCCGGAAGACCATTAAACGACAACTCCCTTCTTTCGTGAATAGAATTAACATATGGCGCCGCCACGTAATGGAGAGCCAATGGTTTGAGCGGGGCGTTCAACAATCGGGTGATAATTGTCAATTAAAGTGGGAAAGCGGCGACATCTGCCGCAAGTGTAGTGTTTCAGAGACCAGATGACACCGCTCGATTGAAGATGTTATACGATTCGTAGGATGATTTATTTACAGTATTACGTTTATTGATAAATTGGCCTGATATGAATAAAAAAATCTTCAAATCTTCTTCATAAGATAGCAAAAATAGTCAATAGCTATCTTTATGTGGAGGTCAGGCGGTCAGAGAGATCATTTACTTCATTTGTAGCCTCTCCCAGTGACGTCTCCCAAAATGGGTTGTGTAGCGTGCACGGGGGGGGGGGGGGGCGCTCAGCATTCAGGATGCTATGGACAGAAAATATAAATACTCGTTCGAGAAGCTATTTTTCATATCCAAAGTCATTCAACGGCTTTTGTTTGTAGGATTATGAGATAAACCACTGAAAATGGACTGACAGTTAAATTAAAACTACTAGTCAACTAATAGACAATGAAAAGACATTGATGCCCCAGTCGCAGAGAGCTGGGCTCCCGAGGATCCTCACAGCTTGGATACTGTGCACGCTACAGGCGATCACTGGCAAGGTACCGCGGTCACCTACTTCTACTTGGACCACTCTCGGGAAGAGTCTTCCCTTATTCAGCCGAACATTGACACTTCGGTTGTGAGGCCATATAACATTAATCTGCTGTACCTGTTACAGGTTTGTGTTGCTGGTTGCCGAGTGAGTGCCTCGGGTCGCACATAAAACCAAAACGTAGACCTGAGCAATTTACTGATAAGCTGCCAGTGTAACACACATCTACAGGTGTGTGATCCTTGTAGGACATTGACGCATTGTAACTATGAAAAGAAGCAGACTAGCATCCAAGTAACGGCGGTTTCCTTGAAGCGTTGAGTTCGTAGCTCCGAAATGCGCCGAAGTATAGACGAAGACAAAAATTGTCGAAAACTTTTCTTTCGGAATCCTCGTGTATCGACAAATCACAAATGAAGGCTACGAGTTGTAAAATATGCACCCCTTGTCCGTCTCAGGCATCATAGTTCAAAGAGAGAACTGAAGGGGCAGGTCGGGCTTAGTTTAATTGCACACCCCTGTGCCGAATCGGAATTATGTTGATCCGTTCGGAAGGCAGCTGCCAGTCGTCGCCCACTTCCACGAGACGAATTGCGGAATCACGCCCCTGTGTTTACAACGTGGAGCTATTCGGAAATGGGTGGTCCATTGAATTCCAATTATTTGACATTGAACCGTCGAACAATCGGTTAGCATATCTTTGGATTCCAATCGAGTCGCTAATCATATTTCTTTGGTCATGAAAGGCATAGTACTCGTCGAAATGATTCATTGTAGCTTTCCACTTGTGCACGTCGAGTTCACGAAACGTTCGCTGTGCCGTTTTCCTCCAGTAGTTTGTGTTTCTTTGCCTCGCTTGTACTGCTAACCTGTTTATTTGTGACGTTGACCCCTCCTCTGGCTCAGTTTTCTCATTGAAATTTCACTAACTACAGGTTTCTTGACCTTGGTGTTTCTTTTCCATATGCTTCTGCTTTATACTTTTTGCTCTCGTGCTCCAATAAATTAATATACACGTGATTTGGCAGAAGTAACTTTGGCTTTCCTTACTTTTTCTGCTTTTCTTGCTTTCCCCCATGCGTGAAGGCGTGGATCCTCCAGTGTATATGTATATCGTTAATTTCTGCTTGGTAGTAGTAGCGGTTAGTAGTAGTGATGGCGGAGAATACCTTAATCCTTGCCCATATTGATACATAAAAGCCTTCAATCATCTCTGTCGCTATATCTCGCTTCTGAGCACCGAACAGTTGTTCTGCAAATGGGGTTCATCGTGTTATCCCAGTGCAGTATTGTCGCGAATTACTCCAAACACGAGTCATACGGTACAGAGCAACGGACAGGTGACGGGCCTCAGGTAGTCTCCATAAAAAAGAATTTGCTCTGTGTAGGAGACATTTGGCATGAATTCCATTCCATAGAGGTGTTCATTCTATTGAAGGAAATTCAATAACTTCCTTGAAAGGAGCTACATTGGCGGACACCTAAAGGAAAAGTGAAATGAAAAGCACACAATTCACTTGTTAAGAGCTTCTGATAATTGAAGAGCCTTGGAGAACTACGTGCTTGGAAAGAAGGGGAAGGAAAGGGCCAGACCAAAGTAGTCGAGGAGATGGGAAATCGATGGAACGGTAAATCTTTTCGACCCAATAAACGGCGCTAATGGCCCCAAGACTCCTGGAAGACACCCAACGGAAGTCGGGAACCCGTGTAGTTGCTTTCCACAAGCCGCAGATGTGGATTTGGAAAACCGTCTGAAGAGCCATCGTCACGATTGGAGAGGAACTTTTATTATACGTCCCTTTCTCGCCGGGGAGTCCCCCTTTTAGACAGTTCGGGCTTTTGCGAGGTCGTCGTTACAGTTTGTCACGCTCCCCGCGTTACGGCCGATCACAGTTTGGCTCTTGTCACATTATGCATGGCCGTAGGAGCTTTTCAATTTGGGAAAATGTTACCAAACATTGTGTTAGAAACACCCTCGCTTTTGAACCGCAACGCTTTTCGTAGTAAACAGACTGAAGGGCTCTCAAATGAAACGTCATCTACTGGATGATACTCAAATATAATTCAACCTTCGAAGCTGCGCATCATCGTTCGACTCTTCTAACTAGTAGCAGCTTTCACACTCACACTCACTCTATTCCAATCAGATCGTATTTCATGTACCACAGCAGGCAGCTGTGCACCTAATGCTCGTATGTTCGTGTCGAACTCACTTCTCAGTTTACCATTTATAAAAAAGATGAGTACCAGTCTGTGGTCTGCATCAGTGCAACCCCCCATTCACCCACCGCATGTTTCAAATGAATGGTTAGAACTAAAATTGCCCCAAAGATCTAATCTATTCTATGAATTGCTGGTGTCATTGCTAGGATTAGGACAGCAGTAACCGTCTTGAAGCGATTTAGTGAAGCTCTGTGAATCCCTACCACGGGAGGAACACAGACCCCCATGGACCTGTGCCCTGGGAATGATACATGAAATGACATCGAATGGTTGTGGAGGGGGGGAGGCTTGCTAGAGCAGCCATTGTTGGGAATGTTCGTACCCATTCATGGGTCACTGGGAATGGTTGGCAGCCTAGATGAGTGGTTCCCTGAAAGGCTGTTATAAGCTTGTTCTGTCGAAAGTGTCCCCGCTGTTGGAGACATAGAACAAAGTGTGGACGTGATGCAGCTGTGATAGTAACGTAGAAGCTTTTACACGGTCTCGTATGAGGAGCCTCATCAGTCGTCCGTGTCCCAGAGTCTCGTTTCCCGCCAACCATGATAACCTGAGACGAGGTTCGTGGAAGGTTATCTGCGTTTTGTTTCCCGATCCGGACACTTTCGAAGTACCGTATTTTCCTCCCTTTTTCGAAGGATTCTTCCTCAAAACTCCCGTCTCTCCATCGACTGCTCTCATCGTCGATCTCCATACCATATCGACATCGCCGCCACTCGCTGGAAGTTTTCCCTTTCCGATATTTGTTTATTTGGATTCAGTTTATTTTGATATTTATTGTAATTATTGTTTGTGCCATTGTACCCTGAGAAGATGATTGATTTTGTCCCCCTCCCCCCCACAACCAAACTTAACTTTACTTCATAATTACACTTTCCCTAATTTCTGGTTTCATAATTTCTTTTAAATTTCCCTCCTAGATGTTTTTGTTTGTTTTAAATGTTTTTTTTTTGGGGGGGTCTTTAGAAAAGTAAAGTTGCCTTTTTTTATTATTGGCACAGCATTGCTGTTAGCGAGTATCTGTCAATACCAGTACTGTACCATGCACATTCTGAGGCTGTTTAATTCAATGGAATACCGGGCCACTTTGGCATTTTGGGTATACTCATTCGCCAGTACGCGAAGTACTAGTGACCAGCAAGATAATGACATTTAATAATCTCAAATTCGCAGTTACAATCGACAAATATTCCCACTGATTCATGGACTTCGATGATCCTCTCGCCCTGTGACAGTGGATCTCGGCTTTGTTAGTGATTGTACATTAGTTTATTCATGTTTGAGCTCAGAGAGGTGCACGGAAAAACAAGCGTTCTGCCCTCAGACCTTAGTCTAGTGACCAAAAAATTCCAACATGTTGTTACCCCAAAAAGTTTTCCTTCGAAGGAAACTGGCCTATATGTTCTCCATCCTGCACGCCTGTACATGCAATGCTCGAAGCAGGAGTTTCAACAGGAAACAAGAAACCACATGCTGCTCCACTGTAGTTCCTATAACAGTGAGCGACGGTTGTTAGAAGAGCAGCCAAACCTTCGAGCTTTGACTGCGACTAAGCAAGCTTATAACTGTTTTGTGTTGTTTGCGAAAAAGTTTATTGGTAAAAAATGATGTCAAGGTTGATCGCTCCCTTTGAAACTTGAAACCAAAGTAAATAATTAGATCAGGTGGGAAACTAGGTTAAGAATTCCTCCCAGATGTCACACACTCCCCAGGGTCATACACTCCCAGTAACCCATGGGCTTTCTACTGGGATACTGGCTAATGGCAATCTGCCATCTCTCCACAGGTTGGGTTAGGTGGATGTTGAGCGAGTGGCTGTGCTCTCGAATGCCAGCGAAACTGCAACCTCCATGACTTTCAACCTCCCTCTTATGAGTTAAGAAACAGTCATTTTGGTAAGGAAACAAACCTGTGCTTTCAAACGGTCCCCAAACGCCACGTCTTTCCAGTCTAGAAACCAATCATTCGTTTCCACGTCTTTTCCACATCCAAGTTGCTGAGCGATGCCTGGAGGATTCCGGATGCCTTCAATTTCTGGCCAGGGAGGGTTAACTGACTCTGCACTTCGACCGGTGTCGGGTCGGAATTAATCCGCTTAAAGCAGACGGGTCTGGTGACCGGATTAGTTCCTTCCAGTTAGACGCAAAGCTCTAGAAAGGACCATATTGGGAGTTGACGCAGCGCTGAGTGTCGCCTCCAGCGAGTTTTCGTCGGTTCATCTCTGGAACTAACTCCATTCTCGAAACACATAGGCGGCTGACGAACTTGACTCGTATTTTTTCCAGAATTCTCATCAAGAAATCCAGCGAGGAAGTGATTACTCGAGTCATGCAAAGATAATTTCGTTTGCTCGGTTATTCGTTTTTCTTGTGATGTCTTTGGGGCAGCCAAAAGCTCTTTGATATTGAAATGCTCTGAAAAAGAGAAATGCTATCCTCGTTGAAAAATGTTTGACTCACCTTCTTTTCTTCTTTTATTAACAACGATATTAAATCCCGATGAACTAAGTGGACAACAAAATAAATCTGCTACTGTGAATTAATTAGTTCAACGTATTACTCTTCAAAGAGGCGATACAGATTCATTATTCTTTTTCCGCTCAGCTCCTGAAAAGAGGATCAGACAGAGTTGCTTTAAACTTTGATGTGAAACATAACATTTGTTTGCTAGCTGTATTTTTAACCTCCTTCGATTTAATGTGATCTCAAACTACAATGAAGAACTACATAGAACCAGCAGTGGAGTAGTTTGCGGCATAACGCCTTCCCACCCAAGCATGGATCAGGCGTGTGAGCTGGTTCTATCTACAGTAACTGGGCAGCTGTGTAGCTATTGTAAGTATTTTTACTTTCTGCTGCCCAAATAGCACGGGAAGTATTACAACCGCGTGAATTTTGGTGAGTTGTCTGTGTGTATTGGTCTTTAGTTCGATTGCCAGGAGGATGGCTGGACTGATTGAGCTGGTTTTTAAGGCGCGTAAATAAGTTTATATCAATTCCTATCTGTGGGAAGAATATTAGGGGAATAAAGTGTACCAAAAATGAGGGGGTTTCACATTTCTGTCAAAAATGACAGCAATTGATTTTCATTCAACTTTCATATTATCTTTTAATAACCAGTACCACCAAACTATTGTTCTATATAAATATCTCTTAAACATTCGGTGAACGTAGACATAGGCCTATGATTCAGAAAGACTCTTCAACTAATCAATGCCTAACTATTGTTCCCTATAATCTGATAGTCCGTTGAACGCAGATAACTACCAAAATGATGTTTTTTTTACAGTTATCAGAATTTCCTCGATAACTATATTGTACCGCACCTAATCGGATTGGCCCAGAACCTTCCCAGGCACATCTAGGATTGCTCCCTTTCCCAAGTGCGGGAGAAGGTGTAGCCTGAGACTGGGCAAACCGTTGTCTGCGCTTGTGTGCTCGCATGGAGGATCTCTCATGCAAAGTTATAGCTATGTCCTCCATTTGCGCTTGTGCACTCTGGTTCACAATACCAACTGTCCTGATTTGTCTCAGGTCTCTTACTCATACATCGCATTTGAGACAGATAATCTGCGACTGCTGCTGAAACTGAAAAAGGCTTGCGAATGATTCTGTTATAAATTCAATCGTTTCCTTTATCAACCCTAAGAAACGTGTTCTTGTACGCTTTAATAACATTTAGTTGGAATTTAGAGATTCTTTCAACATTAATAGACGTTTCATAGAACATTAACAGATGTCCCTTAAAGTGCGAATTAAACGCAAGGGAACTTTCAAGTAACATTTTGCTCACCATAACTACTCAAACGTGATTGCATTGATCATCTAGTTATGTACACTAGAAATACCTGATCTCACAGTAACTATGAACTCCGACAGTCGCTGTCAGGTGTCAATGTCTCACGACAGTTCCCATGAGCTGGCGACCCGAGATCCTCCAGAGGCATAATATAAAGAGGTATTCTCAAAACGTGGAGTAATCGCTTGTAACAAATTAAATGCTACTCCGTTTGTAATATGCCTCTTGTATGAAAATTTTGAAGAGCAGCTCGTTGGTGAAGCTTAATCATTTTTTCATTCAGTTGAGCTTCAGTGACCCACTCAGTGGTTGAAAGAAGTAACAAATTCTCTCTCACGGCAAGATATAATTAATCACGCATCACAACGAGGGTTAACGAAAGTGGTTTTCCAAAGGGTAGAAACAACTTGGCAACGACTCGTTAACAACAACCCCGTGATTCAGGTCTTGCTTTCAAGTTGGGGGTTTGAGAATGTCTTAGTCACTCACATCCGTTACGACCCGGCTTCCACGTCTGAGGCAACCGCAAGGGCCTTTCAACTCGCACTCACAGTCGACGCTTGACTCTTGAAAAGCGAAGGAAACATCGAGTTATCGATCAATACCGTAGGTAGGTTTCCAGAATTCCAAGAAGTTATTTCAAGTGGAAACCAGAGAAACTGTTTTACCACTTATCTGGTCGGCATCAAGTGCGTAGCCGGTTCGCTTCTGGTGCATTTAATCGGCCCCATGAGAAACCGTGATGACGTTTACCTCATATAATGCAAAGTCTTGATTCTACCTCTGAGACACCATGGATATGTCAGATGAGCCCTTCTTCATAGACATAGCTAGCCGGCTACGCACGTGATAAGCAGTAAAACAGCTTCTCTGGTTTCCATTTGAATCGACTTCACGGAATCTCAGAAACCTACCTTCGGTATTGAACAATAACTCGATACTACGGAATTTTAGTTACTTCATACTCAGCATCGCCAGGAATCCAGTTGGTGAGGGGGTCCTGTGCTAAGAAACTGGTCGTCCAGAGCTCGCCCAACGTCAGTAAGCCAATCAATAGGGTTTCATCTTCTTCTGGCTTCTTTTTGGGCGTGAATTCTTTACAATTTTTTTAACAAATTGGTTGGGGTGGAATTAATTTGACACCCTACCATCTACATCACGGTAGGACAACTTACTCGTGAAATAACCCCTACCGTGCAGTGTATTCTCGTAAGAGCGTTATTGCGAGAAAAACGTCATGAACATAAACGTTCCTGAAAGGAAGAGGCTTCATTTTTCTCCACATCCAGGTGAAGGAGCAGTAAACGATAGAGCATAACGAGCGGAATCCAATAAAAGTAAAGGGGATATCGAGAGTGGCCGGTTGGTGGAAGAGCTCACGGTGAAACGGATATCAATTGCTGGATATGACGGTCTTCATAGGTGAAAATGAGGTTCTCGATTGGTTACGCAGGGCATTTTTCTCCATCCTGCCCGCGTTTGTGCCTGACCTAATATGAGAAGTCGAAGACATACGCCCACGAAGGAATCGCCCTGTCTCCCCTATCTTTACCTCCTCTTTAATGTCGTGCAATCAGTTTTTCCATAATGTGTGAGTTTCTTCACCAATTTGTTCGGAGCAAGTATCCAGAGCGAACCATTACTGAACATTCCTCAACGCCTGTAATTATACATTATATAATTATATAATAAAATATTATAAATAATAAATAATATAATTATTATATAAAAAGGAAAGTTACGTAATCCGCTGTCTTTTTTTCCTTTTTTAGTGTCAACGTTTATCTGAGTGCAACGTGCAATTTGAAAAAGTGGCTTGTGAGTTAGTGTGAGCGTCTGGGCGTCATCTAGCGGCCTGCAAGCAGATTGATGTTGGTTATCACCCGAGGACTAGGTTGTGGGAAGAGTGTAGCTCGAACGACTCAGGCTTGACATTGTCGATTGTACGAGTAGGTTCGACTGATATAACTCTCTCTGAGGGTTCAGGTTCAGTCATTCCCATTGATAAGCAAACAGACCATACACGGACCATACGGACTTAGACATTCGGGATTCAGTAACTAGTGAAAAGGTGATTGGTAACATCAGAATTACATCATAGTTCATGTTCTGGAACGGGTTGTAGTGCGGAAAATTGCAGATGGGTGTTTTAGCAGTCACTACTGACTAATTCCATAGTTTTCTCTCCAACTCCGGAATAATGAATACGAACCTTCTGTTCGAGCCTGGTTTGTTGTGAGACTGTGTCGTTTCGATCAGTGTCTGATCCTGTCCTCCTCACCTGTCTAGCCCCCTCCTTTTTTCATTCGTGTTCCAAACGCTGCTCGATCACCTCGTGTTCCCCTGTTTTTTCATCCCTTGTTAGGACTTTTTTCGTCTGTCGGAAAACCTTATACTGTGTACCGGTTTGGAAATCCGCCTCCAATTAACCACTACAACGCGGCTCGGCATCATAATCGGCTGGAAGAGGAAGACGTCGAGCTGGGGGCCCCCCTGTCAACGAATCGCCGCCATAGGAAAATGGTAGGACCTTCATTCCTCTCCTTAAACCTCCTTACACTCCTCGAAAACCACCTGAACCAGTGACGTATGTCACTAGAAATACAGTCCGCTTCGAACACCTTCTTTAAACAAATCATGTGATCAACGCTCTCTGTCAGCAATTTACCATTTTTTCGTCCCATAATGTAACTGTTTTTGGTAGCTTAAAATGGCGTAAGCTTTAATAAATTTCGAACGATAAATTAGCAGTACTAGTTCATGTATAGAAAAATATATCGTATCATGCCCGTATAAACTGAGTAAAAATTAAATTGTTTCAGTATCTTTACAACTTCAGAACAGTAAACTAGAATTAACAGTTCATGTTGACAGCCTCATGAATTATCTATACGGACTCGATGAAGATCGAGGCGTAAATAGAGTGCGTGGTTGTGATTTGCAAATTCGAAGGTTAACAATGTACAAATGTGTACGAAACTTGAAATAAATTGATGGAACCGATTACACAACGCTACTTAAAATTAAATTATTGCAGGATCAGACATTAAACACTCATATAACTCATAGCCAGACTGCAACTCACGTTTTAATGTGCGTTTTATATATCTGGTGAGACGTATCACACAATTTTCCTCTGCCCCACCTTACATACATGGCTTTAGCTACTAGTCCAATCTATTTTTCACTCAGTTTACAAGAACTTCAAAGCAGAAACTGGTGGCGCTTGAAGTTCCGGAATACGTATATTGGCCTGGTGCTACTAACGCCACTACTTTTATTGAAAATCCACCGTATAGGCAATTGATGGGAATGTCAACACGATTTTTCTCCAAGTAGTTCGTGTTTTGTTGAGTCCAAATACCAGCGTTAATAGGAGTTCCGTAATTTCCGAGGTTGCGCCAGTTTACTTTATGATCATAATTAAACGTCCATTATCAATCTAGATGGATTTGCCATCCTGATTTCAGCGGGAAAGGTAAGATGCACTAAATAGATTTTAGTCGAACCGTTTCCAATTTACCAACTTCGTCATTTTCTTAAGAATGAAAATTGTACGTTATCGTTTAGATATGCAAACCTACATCACATAGTGTAAGTGCTCCTGAGAATCGAAAGGTTGGCAACCCGCAACATTTACTTTAGCGGGGTTTCGTTTATTTTCAATCACCCGTTAATTCTTCAACACACAGTTTCTGTATAAAACCTGTTCTACCAAGTGCACTAAGCTAAAAAGATGACGAATAACAGGAGATTGACGACAAATGGGAGCGAGCTCGACAGTGGCGGGTTGCCCATTTTCAAAAGCCTATGTGTTGTAGATTTGCATAACCAAATAAACTTAACGCTACTTCCCACAAAGCAATGCAAGTTACCTACATTCACACTTTCGCCATAATTGTGTCCAGGAAACTAGCCACATGTGGGTTACTCAATAAAGTTATGTATTTGATCGCAACACACTTCAATGAGAATCCTTCAATCGTGAAGGTAGGCAACCCGCAGTAGGCGAGTAAGCTGCTGTTCGTTTTCAGTCTCCTAGTAATTCGGTCTCTTGTTCACCTAGTTCGCTTGGTAGAACGTAGCGTTTGCATGACCAAATAAACGTAATGGGCGTGGGGATTCCGTCCATAACGTAACTTTAATGACTAGTTTACCACCTAGCGAAAGATTCGCCTTTGAAGGTAAACTAGCGCTTTTATCGAACTGACTGTCCGGGGATCTAGCTCATGTTCAATTGATTACATTCAACCTTTTCCTCTGAACCATGATGTAGTTGGTGTTATCTAATAAAAAAATTTTTTTTAATTGTCAGTCGATTACACGACTTTCCTTTCAGCTACGAAAACTAAAAAGAAATTTGGGGAAAACGCTAATTAATACTGACAAGGTATATTGATGTTCTGCACTTGTGTGGCGCCTGCCTCTTTCACTTTTCACTCACATCTGAAGCTTGCTGCAGTACGTTGTGAAGGTAGCTCAACTCCTTGAAGATCGAGTTCATTTGTTTTGGACGAATTCTCTTTCAGCTATTCTTCGTAAAGAACTGCCATTAACTCTCAGGGAGGAGAGGAATCTGATTCGGAAGTTTTCTGAAGACGAAAAACGGACGAGGCTCCTTCAGAGCGTTTTGAGAAATCGTTCCTCCAAATTGAGAAAATAAAAGGAAGTCCTTTTCTTCCATTGACGGGGTCCTCGAAGGATAATTTATTCTTTCGCTTGAGTTCAGTCGTTTGACAGTCTTAAGCTCAGATTGTTGGAAGCTGTTGTACGACACGGGCTGCACAATGGCTGTTAAGTGGGTATTGTAGAGTCGAGCAGCTTTTTCGCACCGCCGCGTCAAAAGACACGAAGGGCCGGTTCCGAGACTCACTGGGGGGGCTCTGGTGCTCAACTATTACGAACCAGAGCGAACCGCAGTAATTCGTAACGGAATTGATTTCGAATGGGACGAAAATAGGGAAAATGGAGCCGACATCGTTCAAAACCTTCTGAGTGAAGACAAAGAGAAGTTTTGAGTGGCCAACGGTCCATGTAAAAACTCTTTGAGAACCCGATTACCGGCTCTTCGATATTTGCCACAACCCCAAGGAGAAAAGTAGAGAACTCATCAGTTCAGTAGTTTTTTTCCAGTTTTGAGGCGTCCAGAATCGGGGAAAACCTCGTTACGGCGCGAGACCTGCTGTCAACTTAGCTGCAGAAAGGATTGAACTGATCTAGTTTTCGGGTTGCTTGTTTCTTTTCGGCGCTAAAATGAAGAGAAAAGGTGTCGGGTGGGGACCAAAAGCATCTTTGACTCAAAAATAGCTGTACAGCTTTCATCCAGCTTCGGTGGATAAAAATAACCGAAATGGATAGACAAACATTCTCATATCTTGATGGAATGAATTGGGATGCATTATACAGTTATGGCAGAGAGGCGATAAAATGTCGCAAGATTGATGAATTCAGTTATTAGATAGAATACTCCACTTGATTACTTAAAATAATTCATTTGCAATGTGTATCTTTGTTATAGGAGTTCCTGTTTGCTTGCCTATTTACTTGCATTGCTGTTTCCTTCAACATAATATTAAGGATTAGTGGAAAGTGTATCTCCGACAAAACGGGCATGTCCCATTGTCTAAACGTGTGTGTTATCACAGAACTATTATTTTTGTAATTTTGAAGAAAATATACACTCTATTGATTGATTGAAAAAAGCGGGTTTTTAAACTTCTTACATTCGACTATTTGGTCAACTCACAGAATTGCAGGGGATGGGGGCTAATTGGTGGATCAGAGCTTATCGTGTTAACCAGGATGTGCGAAATACTGCTTGTCGACACTTTTCCCGCGGTTTTTTCCTTTTAGCGCATGTGCATACTGCAAGAGGGGCAAAAGATCTGCAAATTTCGAATATGACTTCCGAAAGGAGTGTGTTCAGAAGTGGAATTTTGCCACTAGAAAAATAAGGTAACGAAACCCCCTTAGTATTCAAAATGTACCATAAAATCGGACGGTGTTCACCTTTTCCCTCCGACTTCAAACCGACTGTGCCTAATTACGTTATATCTAAAGCTGCTTTTAGTTGTTCATTGTTATATAATTAAATAAATAATGCAATTATTAACGAATAATATTTCTTATCTTATATTTGTATTAATATAATAAGCTTAATTCATAGCTCAATTATTATTATTATAGTGAAATCAGCTGATAATGCTGTTTTTGGGAGGCATTGGTTTTTCTCCAAACTTCCATTTTGTTTCTGAACCTTTCTTCCTTGTAAGAAGATGGACATTAAATGAGTTTTAACGTGCACAATCATTCTCCATCGCGACATAAATATCTTTACCTTAACATTCACTGGTCTGACTCGACTCAACCGGAGCGGAGACGCCGCGTTGACAACACCGACTTAACAACGAACGCCCGGGCGCGATGCTCTAATAGTCAATTTCGCACATTAGTCAGTTTCAATTTTAGTTTCAGATATGATATTTGCGTGCAATTGCTTGAACATTATTATCGAGGCGGAAGGCGGCGAGGAAGAAGTGGACGACTCCATTAAGAAAATTTTCTGCGAGAAATCCAACGTCCAGGATGTGATGCTAGTCAAGAGTACGAAGATCAAAAAACGGATGAACTCTCTAATTTCCACTAGAGACCTCAACGAATGGACCGGATCAGAATGCATAAATTGTGAAATCTGGGTTTTTGCTTATTTCACTTCAGTACCATACAAATTAAACCAATCTCTAATAGTTAAACTAACTACGGAGGTACAGCCCTCAGAGTTGGAAAATCGACGGGAAGACCCAAAATTTTCCTTAATTTTCAAGATTTTGATTTTTGATTTAGATAGTGCAGATGAGTCTGATTGGCGCAGATCATTAGATCCTGCTGCTGTAAAATGGCTAACCCATCAATCTATTCAAGTTGACACTACAATTCGCGAGTTCACTGAGGAACAGTTTGAGATGTTAGATGCCATGAAGAAGCGGGCATATTTGGAGCAATCCGCCATTAATAGGGCCATTCAAAGATCTCAACCAGTTAAAACTTCGAGATTGCCAGGCTCCCTGAGGTCATCCCTAGAAGCTGTTTCATTTGATACTGATGGAACCCCAAACAAGGATGCTGTGAATCCCTTTGGTGACCCAGACGACACTACCTTTGAATTTGATGAATCCATCATATTTGGCTCTAAGCTTTCTGAGAATGGCTCTCAGGAGTCAGAAGAATCAGACGATGGTTACGTGGATACTCGTACACCCAGGTCATACGCTCAACCGATGCTTGCTAGGTCAATGCCTATCCCAATGAGCGGATCCTCACGAGGAAGGGATAGAGATGGGGATCGTGATGATTCTATTATATATTTCTTATCTTATATTTGTATTAATATAATAAGCTTAATTCATAGCTCAATTATTATTATTATAGTGAAATCAGCTGATAATGCTGTTTCTGGGAGGCATTGGTTTTTCTCCAAACTTCCATATTGTTTCTGAACCTTTCTTCCTTGTAAGAAGATGGACATTAAATGAGTTCATTCTCCATCGCGACATAAATATCTTTACCTTAACATGGTGTCAGGTGTTTCCCTTAAAAGTGAATTAGTTTCGAAATTCGCGATTTCATGGTAAGGGATTCCGGAATTTCTATCAAACCCAGTGTCAGTGACCAAAGCGGTGACGAAAGCACCTCATCGGATTCGGAGGACGATAGTTCATCAAACTCGAGCACAATGAGCACCACTTCCAACATGGCAACTCTCAATTTACCACCAAACTTTGGATCTCTCGAAATAGAAGGAGTATCCACAACCAACTTGTCAAAAAAATGATCAGATTGGAAAAAACAATTTACGCTCTACCTAGTTGCGTCGGGTCTCGATACGCAACCTGATAAGCGTAAAGTCGCCATACTTTTAAGTCTGGTTGGCTCAGGGGTCATGCCTGTTTTCAACTCATTTCAAATGGATGAGAGTAAGGTAAAATACGACGATTTAGTCAAGAAATTTGATGAACACTTCACGCCCAAGAAAAACATCACGGTGGAGCGCCACAACCTGCTAACACGTCACCAAAAGCAAGGTGAATCAATCGACGAGTATGTCACAGCTCTGAAAAATCTTGGCCAAACTTGTGAACTGAATGAATTAAATGATTCCATAATTAAAGATGTATTAGGTCTTGGTTTGCGAAATGATAATAAGAAAATGAAAGAGCGCCTTCTTCAAGAAGAGAATCTGGATTTAAGTAAGACTATTGCTTTATGTAAATCATTTGAGCTTTCTCAAATTCAAGCAAAAGTATTGGAATCCACCACTGAATCCGATACAAATATTAATAAAATTTTGGCCAGATCCTCTAACTCATCATATGGACCTCACAAATTTCAAGGTCAAGAAAGAAAACGCCAAGTAAGTCGCAACGGCAGGAACGAGAAAACCCATTCGAAGGTCCAAATCAAGGCAGCGATATCAAGAATCGGGTCAACGCAGTTATGATCGCGACGGGATGAAGTGCGGGCGCTGTGGTCAAATTCACCGATTCCAATGTCCAGCTCAAGGCGTCAAGTGTGAGACTTGCGGAAAATTCAATCACTACACTCATATGTGCCGATCACGGAAGGTACAAACCATTGACGTTCAACCAAACAGGTATGCGAAAGATAATAATTCATCATCAGATGACGATGGCTACTATGTAGGACAAATGACGTCATCCAGAGACACTACTATCTGGACAGTAGAAATTAAAATAAACTACAAAAATATAATTTGTCAGCTTGATACTGGAGCACAACTCAATTGTATGTCCAAATCCGTATTTGAAAGCCTAGGGTTAGGTGGTAGTACATTGAAACCGTCAAACACTAAAATAACATCTTACTGCGGGAACACAATTACTAATTGTGGATGTTGTTTGATTTCGTTCGAGATAAAAGGAAAGAAATGGCAAATAGAATTTCATGTAGTAGACGCCACATGTCCTACTGTTTTGGGTCTTAAAACATGCAATTATCTTAATTTAATTAAAAGAGTGAATAGTATTAGTGATAATGATATTGTAAATAACTTATTGTTAACATACTCGTCATGTTTTCACGGGTTAGGCAAGCTACCTACTCCTTGTAAATTAACACTTAAGGAAGGTGCTACACCCGTAATTGATGCTCCAAGGAAGCTACCTTTCAAAATTCATGAAAAAGTAAAAGCAGAATTGGCTCGAATGGAATCAGATCGAGTAATATGTAAAGTAGAGGAACCTTCTGACTGGGTTAGTTCGATGGTGGTGACGACCAAAAATCTGGTGCTCTCCGAATCTGCATCGATCCCAAAAATTTGAACAAAAATTTGAAAAGGGAGCATTTTCAATTACCTACATTAGAAGATATTAGGGCGAAAATCAATAACGCTTCTGTTTTTTCAACATTGGACGCCAATTCTGGCTTCTGGATAGTGCCAGTGGAACCAGAAAGCACGAAACTCCTTACATTCAATACCCCTTGGGGTAGGTTCAAATTTCTTAGACTTCCATTTGGTATATCCGTAGCTACTGAAATTTTGCATGCAAAAATGCAGGAAATATTTGGTGGTCTTCCAGGAGTTTGTGTTTTTTTGGATGATTTGTTAATTTTCGGCAATTCTATTGCTGAGCATAATGCTACATTAAAATCAGTACTTGAACGAGCCAAAGCATATAATATTAAATTCAATAAATCTAAATGTAAATTCGCGTTGAATGAAATAAAGTATTTAGGCCATAAATTTTCAAAACATGGTATTCGTGCAGATGACAATAAAATAAAAGCTATTTGCGATATGCCTACTCCTAAAGATAGAAGTGAGTTGATTTTTCAGAGCTGTGACATACTCGTCGATTGATTCACCTTGCTTTTGGTGACGTGTTAGCAGGTTGTGGCGCTCCACCGTGATGTTTTTCTTGGGCGTGAAGTGTTCATCAAATTTCTTGACTAAATCGTCGTATTTTACCTTACTCTCATCCATTTGAAATGAGTTGAAAACAGGCATGACCCCTGAGCCAACCAGACTTAAAAGTATGGCGACTTTACGCTTATCAGGTTGCGTATCGAGACCCGACGCAACTAGGTAGAGCGTAAATTGTTTTTTCCAATCTGATCATTTTTTTGACAAGTTGGTTGTGGATACTCCTTCTATTTCGAGAGATCCAAAGTTTGGTGGTAAATTGAGAGTTGCCATGTTGGAAGTGGTGCTCATTGTGCTCGAGTTTGATGAACTATCGTCCTCCGAATCCGATGAGGTGCTTTCGTCACCGCTTTGGTCACTGACACTGGGTTTGATAGAAATTCCGGAAGAAATCCCCATCTCTATCCCTTCCTCGTGAGGATCCGCTCATTGGGATAGGCATTGACCTAGCAAGCATCGGTTGAGCGTATGACCTGGGTGTACGAGTATCCACGTAACCATCGTCTGATTCTTCTGACTCCTGAGAGCCATTCTCAGAAAGCTTAGAGCCAAATATGATGGATTCATCAAATTCAAAGGTAGTGTCGTCTGGGTCACCAAAGGGATTCACAGCATCCTTGTTTGGGGTTCCATCAGTATCAAATGAAACAGCTTCTAGGGATGACCTCAGGGAGCCTGGCAATCTCGAAGTTTTAACTGGTTGAGATCTTTGAATGGCCCTATTAATGGCGGATTGCTCCAAATATGCCCGCTTCTTCATGGCATCTAACATCTCAAACTGTTCCTCAGTGAACTCGCGAATTGTAGTGTCAACTTGAATAGATTGATGGGTTAGCCATTTTACAGCAGCAGGATCTAATGATCTGCGCCAATCAGACTCATCTGCACTATCTAAATCAAAAATCAAAATCTTGAAAATTGAGGAAAATTTTCTCGAACGAAATCAAACAACATCCACAATTAGTAATTGTGTTCCCGCAGTAAGATGTTATTTTAGTGTTTGACGGTTTCAATGTACTACCACCTAACCCTAGGCTTTCAAATACGGATTTGGACATACAATTGAGTTGTGCTCCAGTATCAAGCTGACAAATTATATTTTTGTAGTTTATTTTAATTTCTACTGTCCAGATAGTAGTGTCTCTGGATGACGTCATTTGTCCTACATAGTAGCCATCGTCATCTGATGATGAATTATTATCTTTCGCATACCTGTTTGGTTGAACGTCAATGGTTTGTACCTTCCGTGATCGGCACATATGAGTGTAGTGATTGAATTTTCCGCAAGTCTCACACTTGGGCGTGAAGTGTTCAACAAATCGCTTCCCTGAATAATCAAACAAAACACAACTGAAAAAAAAAACTGTGGGGCTACGCGTCACAGAACTTTCTTCGACCAGCTGTAACGAGATGGCGCGCCGTATACAGGCGTGTTATACCGTCGTTCATCTCGATTTTCTACAAGAACGCCTGTTGAGGACAAAATTGTGTCACTATTTGACGAATACGAATGTTGAGGGAACTTGAAAACGAAGTTGAAGAGAATCCCATGTTCTGCAGTATTTGGGCTCATCAAGCTTTTCTACGGATAGTTAGGGAAATAGTTGAGGAGCACGAAATACGGGTAAGGTTGATCAAATGGTTTTTTTTTGTATCCACTGTGGGGAATTTGAAAAAAGAAACATTTTTTTCTCACATTTTCCGTTTTACCTTCGCTCAATGGGTCGCCAGAGGAACATTTACAGAGCATTGTACGAGTACATAAATGTTGACTAGTTAAGAGAGCCTGTGGGTTTCATTGAAAATATCTGGTGCGAAACATCACGTAACATCCCTCAGCCCCTCGCACATTCAGCAATTTTCGTGGTCTCAGCTATTAATCCAATCTTTTTACTCAGTTCATACGAACTTAGTAGAACGTAACGACGTAGATAGTGATAGCGCTTTATTTTCCAGAATTTATTGAGAAGCTCCTACTCATGCCCCCGGATAGGTAATTAATTAACGGAAGTGTGAACATTATTTGTCTAGGAAGTTTTGAACCTTTCTGAAGTTATAGGGGAAATACTGCGATATATTTTAGTCAACAAAAGCACGTTAGTTAGGATTCCAGAATTTTTGTGGTGCTCCTGGTCTAATGACCTTTATTAAACTTTCATTGTTATTATAGCGTATTGGACTACCACCTTGGCGTTTTTGGAGAACACTAGTGTGGTGCGACCTAGATTTATAACAAAAATACACTAAAATTGATTTTTGTCGAAGAAATATTTAATAATTTATTGTGCTGTCGTACTTTTCCCACTAATGAGAATTTATGGTACTGTCTACTGGCTGGTCATCTGAAACTGCCCAGGCGAAAAATGAAATCGGTATCTTAAAGTGACAGGGTTAATTGTGACAGTAGGTCTCATCAGCCAGAGAAGACGGACCTTAAACTTTACGTGCAGACTTTAGTAATCAGGATCGTTAAAGCTGTGTCTAAGAAAAAACGATTGGTGTAGTGATCACTATGATGATAGTTTGCGACCAATTTTTAGCATATCCTCATTCCGGTTGGTGATTTCCCATGGTGATCTCGTTCAACCGTTTTATATAAATCGCGCACACACTATTGTTTTTCGAACTCTGAAGCTAAGCAGTGTAAAAAGGCGTTGGCTAATTTAGTGTGATCTATAGGTTTATTTTCCAAGTAAACGTGTCTCTAAACCCATTGTACGATGTACCCGTTTCCTGTGAATCAGCTCGAGGGGGATTGATGAAAGTGATGTGGTCGCACTTGATATTTGTTCCAACATACTTGATACTCAATTTGACAATGTTCCAAAGTAGTGAGGTCGGTGCAACAAAGAGAGGTCCCCCCTTTACCCCCAGCAATGGCCTCTCATCGGTTAGGAAATACTTATTGTTATCGCGTAAAATATAGTCGAGCGGCGCCTCGTTAATTTGTCAAAGAGCGAGAATGAGTTGTGTGTAGTGGGGGTTTAGAGAGATAGAACATAATGGCGACGGCAGAGCTCAGTCGGAAAAGGTGACAAAACTTCCTGATGTTTGTGCCCTTCGAAGCGTAGAATGAAACTCCAAGGGTGGCCCTCTTCAAACCCGCCCTAGTACAACCATCTATCCTCATTTGACACACTCTCAGGCCTCGCATCCGCTTTTCTGAACCAGCTTTTTATTGTCGAGTGGTTTTTCACGAAACCTCGCCAGTAAGTTTTATTGGGAACGTGTCACCTGGCGGTTGCGAGCAACTGGTCCACACCGCAGGCTCACGCCCTTCAAAGCTTGATCCGTTCAAAACCTGAAAGCGGAGAGACAACCAAAAGATCTCGTTCATTTTTGAAAAACCACTTGAATACAGGGTCGCGCAAAACAGTAATTAGCATTTACACCGTTTGCAAACCAAATATTTGTTACGTTACAAACGCACCCAAATATCTAGTTGGCCGTATTATTGTAGTGTTAGAAAATACTTGGTATTTGTAATTTATTTATTTTGTTTGAAAAAAATATTCATCAAAACAGGAAAATCAGAATTAGACACTGAATAGTGTGGTTCGTCTGTAGGTAACCCTGTTCTGACGGGCCAGAGTAGCTCCTAATGTCATAAAAAATTCCAGTAGTTCCTAATTTCCTTCTCATTCACATAAGTGGCTCAATCAAATTCATGCACTATTCCAATAGTATGTACATGTACCTCTACGACTCGCTGGAGGTACATCTTTGAAATCTAGTTGGATGCGTGTGTACGACGAAACTACGGCTGGAGAAGCTGACATTGAAAATACCCTGGCCTCTCGAAACAGGAGCTCGCTTGGTTTGGCGAGCATCGTCTTAAGATTCTTTTCTGTAAGGTCTCTCTATTTACTCATCTGGCTTAGGAATCCCCCTTAGTTGGAGAGTGGAGAACCATTTCAAGCTTGCATCAACGAGTCCCACATTTGAAAGATTGGAGAGTAGCACCGCCCAACATCTGAAGGTCATGATCGTTATCTTTTTCAGCCATTTATTATAAAACAGTCAACAACATCAAAAGAATGTGTACAGCACGATTGCATTACACAACTTTCCTGCTACATTTGGCGACTATTACCACTTTGGCAACTAATCAAATAAGTTTTTCTACCATTCGCGTAAAGCCTGGTAGCCGTTAACGTTCTACACTGCCTGCGCTTTTGCCGGACTTTATTTCGTTGCTCCTAATAAAAAATCGTGGTGATAGTGACAGTGTTTACGTATGGCAGATTTATTGTCATCAATATTCAAACGCACCGGCATCATCCGCTCTGGGTAAACGACAACCTTAAGCATGCTACTCAGCTTGAGACTACCGCAAGGTCAGCTCCAACTGACAAGATCAAGATCTACTCTACAAGATTCACTCTCTCTCTCTCTCTCTCTCTCTCTCTCTCTCTCTCTCTCTCTCTCTCTCTCTCTCTCTCTCTCTCTCCCTCTCTCTCTCACTCTCTTTCTCTCCCTCTCTCTCTCTCCCTCCCTCCCTCTCTCTCACCCTCTCTCTCTCCCTTCCTGCCGTGCCACCGTTGGTGAATGCTGAGCGAGTGAGTGCCTGTGCTCTCACATGCTAGTGAAACGGCTACCTTCACGACTTTCGACTGATACAACTCTCTTATGAATGCTGAGAAACGTCAATTTGATAAGGAATCAGACCAGCCAAGATATTGTTAGAAACGTGAGTCTGCTGTTAGAAACAATCCTTCCGCTATTCAAAATCAACGGCATGGCGTTAACAAGAAAAAACTGCAGCTGCTTCATTAAAATTAAAAGCGTAGTCAATACCTTGAGGAACCCCATATTTTACAGGAATTATAGTTGAAAGTTTACTACCATGTCTAACTGCTTGTTCAAAAAAAACTACCGGCACAATCCCAGAGAGACGCGCTGCTGTGGATCACCAAGGCCTACGAGATGGTATCCACTAAAGTACTTCGAGTGATCACTAGCCAGTCAGCCGTTCGCATGGTTGTCGAGCGGGGAGTGAAAAAGAAGCTTCCTTCCCTCTGGGCTGAACTCTGTATTGACCTCTTCAATTAACAAAAACTTGCTACGCTAGACGAATGGAGATTACATGGATTGCAAGCGGCAAGGGAATCTTCGTCAAAGGAACGTGTCCTGTACGAGTTTTTCGCCAACATATGAAAGTGGGTTGAACCAGACCACTGGATGAGCCGAATTCCATACGGAACGTGGCGACATCAGTGTGCGACTCTACTTCTTTTCTCTCAAAGACTCTCCATTCTGCACGTCTTGGGCCTCCAGAGCGGAGAAAACAAGAAACCACATGCTATATCAGTGAGCGAAGGCTGTTGGAAGAACAGCCAAGCCCTCCAGCTTTGACTGCTACTAAACATTTCACCCGGAAAGGAGGTAATGACATGGTCACAGTAGACCCCCTTTCTTTGATACCTAGATCAGGAGGGAAACCAGATTAAGAACTCCTCCCAGATGGTACGAGATGCTCCAGGGCCATACCTCCGCATGCTAACACATGGGCAACAGCGTTCCATTCATACTTTTAGCATCCCGCTCATGCAAATTATCTGTACCACAAGCCTATTTCGCGTTGCCCGAGGGAGTATAATTTATTTATCAATAAAAATCCTGACTAGGAAGTTAATATATTTTTGCTGCTATACATTAAATTCAATAGATGTTTGCTTGGTCTATTATAATCACTAAAACTCAACTTTCCACTTTTTCCACTTTTGTATATTATGTGTCTTTATTCTGTCTTGTTATTGGACGATGGTCCGTATCATTACTAAATAAATAAACAGCTCTCCACCGGGATAGTGGTTGCATCACTACCCGTCGTTCCCTCGCGGGTCTGGCCTCGGTGCTTGCTGAGTGAGAGGAGCAGCAACCAGTAAACTGGTATAACTCTCTTACGGGTGCTCAGGAACAGATATTTAGACATGGAAACACGCCTGTATTGCTAATGGTAGGACCCATTTTACAAACAAAATGAATCGATAATCAAAGTATTCATAGTAAACTAATTTTTTGTTTTGTTTGTATGTTCGAAATTGAAATAACAAGTTAACTTTCGGAGACTCACTGTGGACTATTGGACAGACCCCCCCCCCTCCTCCTCCTCCTTCAACCCCTAATTCCTTCCAGGTCAGTCAAAGAATAGGAAACCTCCTCCGTCTGTCCTCATCTGAATGTCGGCTCCTGTTGGATCCGTATTTTGCAGGATTTGAAAACCCGAAATCGTTAAACAAATATTGTTGTATCGTATTTCTACGTATTTGTGCAACTCGGATTTCTACTTTTCCTCTGCTAACGCATAACGGTTTTGCATTTATATAGATTTCTCGCCAAGTTCGTGACGAGACGCTCTTACCTCGAACTCATAACTCAAATCATTCACAATTCCTCGGCGAACAAAAAAAAATGAAAAGAATTTCCATTTTCTGCTCGAAAACTGAATCGCCCGCTTCAGTTAATATCGAGTGAGAGAGGGAAGTTCGGGGCCTGGGCGCGATTGTTATTCAGGTCGCCGTCCCTTAACTTGAAACCCTGACACCCATCAGTCATCTCAACACCGACTCCCACTGCCATGACGACTTCAAACTTTCACCTCGCTAACACTCACTTTTGGACGCTTAAGGAACGGAAGAACGTAGAGGGTTTCATCTATTTATTCCTACATTTACAAAGTTTGGTCGATAATTTAGTAATGAAATGTTATTTACACATTTTTTGTACACAAAAATACTATACAACGAATTTAGCAGTAAATTGAACACATCGATTCTCATAGTTAATCACAGTTGTTGAAGTATCAAAAATAATTAATTTCATTAAGTCTAGGTGTTTGAGGCAACGTATTTACTTACAAAATTCTTAACTATTACGTAAAGGAGTGACCGAGCCAACAACGAATTGGTTGTCATTCCTTCCACTGGGCTATAGTAATTTGAGTCCTACTATTAAATATCAAGCATTTGTATCGCTATACCAAATACGTTTTCTCTATCCCCGGGGGACTTCGTTCGTCGTTGTCGTTCAAACGACAAACTGGCAGTGCTTAACACTTCAGAATTTATGAGGTCACTCCTACTTACTTCTTAACTTAATTGCGTAACCAGCGTACGGGCAGTTAATTAGACTTCCAACAAGATTTGGGGGGAGGGGGGGAGAGATTTTTTGTCTTCACACTGAAGACTGAAACTTTAAGATCTGGTGAATATTCTTGAAAATACGAGTCGTCGTACGTACATTACGATACGTAATGTCAGCCGATTGCGTAACTCTCTTTCCTCGTTTGTAATGCTAAGGAAAGAAAAACGTTGTTGTTTCGTGGTATGAAATGAAAAGGTATTTGCTTAATTAGGGTAATTAGGCTTTTATTCCACGAACACCGAGTCATATTTTTGTTTTTATTCGTTAAATTCAAGTGGGTAATGTAATGGTTCAATCACTCAGCTTTCCCAATATACTATTTATTAATTTTCATTTTTCATTTCGAGCTGAGTTTAGTTCGTTAATTTGATTGAAGCCTTCCCGTTCATTCCTAGGGAATGTATTTCAAACCCCGAAACCACACCTTCGCCTAACCCACGTAAATCGCAACCAGAGCTTTATTAAGACTCAGCAATCTATTCCAGTCAAGTGATAACTAACTTCCAAGTGAATTTCATACTGCATACCATACTAACGGAATCTCTTAGCGTTCAAGTCAAACGTAGAAATAATATTAAATTAAATTTAAATTATAACTGCGTATTTTAATTCCAAAAAATACGGATTTCATTTGTTTAAACCGGTGTCATGGTTCCACGTAGTGTAACGTGGACATGGAATGATATGTGCTCGAACATTAATGAGCAATCAATGCAACTGATGTGTTTTTCAGTCCTTAGATTTTGATTATCTAGAAGATGGTGACCTGCTTTGAGGGGAATGAAGGGATGTCTGGCTCATGAAGGGCAATGTGGATTCTGTACCTGGGTGCTGAGGGTACATCGAAGGGCTCGTCGGTGGAGAGGCCAATTCTGTTTTCATGGAAGATGTTCGAGACAAGTCGTAGGGAGGGAAATGAAGTAGAGACGGGCTGTGAGGGAGCGATCCGACTGGTGACGAGTTGGGATGTTCTGCGGAGGTTGGCGAAAGCGTGGTGGCGTGGCTGTTGCAGTCGGGGCTGGGACTGGGGTACTGAGAACCGTGTTTCTGGGGAGAGCACTGGTCTTCCCTGAGCCTGTTCGAACAAGATCTGAGGCACGTGCATCTCGGCTCGCCGTTGCCACTTTCTTCTTTTTTGTGTTTGACTCTTCGGTTTTGGAACCAAATCTTCACCTGGCAAAGGAAACCGCTCTTAGTATTCAAAATACATACCAATCCGTATAAAAAATAAACTCTATTGCGAAAGTATAGTATACACGCACAGTACACTTCTGACCACCCCACAACTTTCATAGAAGGCGTTCGTTAGAGTTAGACCAACCATGAAGCCCTGTGGTCTCCTTCAAAGAAAGACACTTCTACACAGCAGCCGTTAGATAGTCCAAGTAACTCCTAAGAAGTCTGCTGAGAAAGAAAGGCTTTGCTTAGAGGGTCAAGAATGTGTTTCAATGCTCTTGCCTCTGCTTCCTTCTTTTACCCCGTTGCTGTGATCATTGTCTGCTGCCTGCATTGGTGGTTTAGTAGGGCAGTTTAGAAAACAGAAAATTTCCGCTTGTTGAGGTGGGACAATAACACCTCCATCATCCGGCCAGGGGCTGTGCTCATCTTCAACATTTTTGTGATCTGTGGAAGCGACTTTTTAAGACACCTTGCGGATTTGCTCATTGGTGTTAACGGGATGCCAGGCTCGTTAGAACTGCCCTCGATAGCTTCATGTACTTCTGAGTCTACTTCCATTTGATCATTCATGAATGCCGTATGGTGAAGCTACACTGACGCAGCGTTCGTAATGCGAACAACCAAACACCTTTTACAAGGAAGGTAAAAGCCGTCTTTTTCATCTTTGGTGTCCTTGTGATGTACCCTCACATTTCACTTCCCCAGTAACCCATATTTGTGTAAGGTGGGGTATTTTATTAATGCGCAATAATTCGCCAAATACGTCAGCAAAGTACGACGCATTAGGGCGGCGGAAAAATACTTCAATTTCCGTAGTTTGAAGAAACATTCGGATAAAAAGTGAAGCAAACGACCCTCGAAGCAGGTGCTTCTCAATTCATCTGAAGAAGGGCCTGAATTTTCTGATTCCGTTCCGCTAAGAGCAACTTTCTTCAAAACAAAACCCAAACTTCAAATAAATACAAAATAAAGTTGAAGTTTTCGAGCAACATCCTCATAATTTTTCCACCGCTTGCTTCCTTTTCATTCCCTCAACCCCTTCCCTCTATATTTCATTTAATTACAACCTTCGTGCAATTACCACCCAGCGAAAGTCTTCGTAAAATATTTACCTGCTTCTCAGACAACCGGAGGCAAGTGGCAATTTCGATTCGTCTTAATCTCGACAGGTACATGTTGTTGGAGAACTCCCTCTCAAGTTCCAGTAACTGAGTGCTCGTAAAAGCCGTGCGAATTCGTTTGCTGCTTCCTGAATCTTCTGAAGGTTCTTCGCTGGAACTTCTTTTTCTCCCCGAACATTCGACCTCTGAAAGTTGAAGAAAATAAATTGGAATAGTTAGTGAGTGGAGAAATTACAGGAAAGTCTACTGTGGTGCAATACTAGAAGATCTAACTGTAATGATCACCGTTGGTGGGCTGTAACACAGTAGGACGAAGTTCGATCCCAGCACTGACAAGATTATCAGGCTTCTCTATACGCACAGGTCATCGCGAAAAAATGATAGAAAATGTTACCTCTATCTCAACAACATTTAGCATTATTTATATGAAGCATTCGAACGAAGATTAGGCCAGTGAAGAAATCTACAACTGCTATGTGCCGTCGTATAACCTCTTCCGCGTGCACAAAAATCCCAGGCTTTGATCATACTAATCAATACCTGAAAACTTTCAGCATTCAGAGTTATCGGAGAGGAACAAAGCAAACCATTCCTCTGGTCGGAGTGGTGAAAAGGTTTGAGGATCTAGTTGGGAGTGATGGAACCTGATGTTTATGTAACCCAATACCAATGGAGCATAAAATATTTAAATAATGTGCGCATTTAATATTTCTGTTTGTGGAATTCCAACCACAGATGGTCTTTTATTTTGCGTTATACGTGGGAATATTGACATCTAATGCTTGATAGTTGGTCATTGAGGTTCCAAAGCCGCATTACTGTCATCTTTGAGGAACCATGCAATAGGATCCAGGTGTCTACACAACCACCGCCTCCTCCCACACTGACAACCAAATTATCACACAAACGAACAAGAAAACTAACCAAATAGAACTCAATCGAAGACGAGTGGTTCGAAAATGCTCTTTTCGGCGCATCGCCAGTCGAGCTCATTCATTCCAAAACCTCCTCCGAAAAGCTCACAAAACCCTTCGAAAGGATCTCTTCACCTTCTTTCTTTCGCAGTTTCTTTCAATCCGAAGACGTCGCGCGCAGGTAAAAGCCGGACCAAACTCTTTAGATTGACTTTTAAATGGGCACAACCTCCTCATTCACAGCTTCAGCACAAAAGTGGACACTTGTTCAATGTTCTTGGAGCTCATTGTTCCCTTTGGAGCGAGAGTTGATTTTTGAATGGAGAGGATACGTTTTCCATTTGGGTGACTCCATTGAATTTCATTGACTGGGCCAACATTTTTTGTTTGTTCTCACGCGGTGCCGCAGTCACCTTAGGGGAGCACAAGCGACTAGGGAATGTGTTCCTGTATCCTGCTCTTCCATTCGAGTATAACTACTTTCTTCGATCCAAAAAAAAAAACAGGGAAATACAGTAATATACTGAAAAATGGATAAGCTCCCACCAGAAGTAAATGAAATTACGAGAGTGGATTCGCGTATGGCAGTGTCTGATAAGTACAGGTAGAATCAGGGTTGCAGCAATGTCTTATTGTGGGGTGTCGGTTATCCTGGCTTTGGATACTAATACAATAAATTTTTCACAAAAAAATCAGGGCAGCCAAACGAGTCTGAGTAATAAGAATAGTTTTTAGTTCAACTCGTCACAAGTTAGTAGATTGTACTAAGCTGATTTTAATTTTTTCGGTCCTCCAGGATGATGGCTGTAACGCATTCGAGTTAAAAATGTATAATTTCATAGAGTCTGTAGGCTTTAGAACCGTTAGTGAAGCTCAGAAATCACATTCTGAAGAAAGGGTCTGTGAACACGATTGAAAGAACGACAGCACCAACAACTGTCCCATGAGATTCGTGAGAAGAACTCGAGAGCGGCACCAGTTAACGACGTTTTCGCCAATATCCGATATATTTTTTCGTGTTTTGGCTCATTCCGCACCACCAGTATCAGGTAAACTATGTTGGTAGTACATTAAAGTACCTAGCATTAGAATAATAAAATTATTAACTCATCCTCTACGCCTGCTATCCTGTTGTTTCAACTATGTCCCTGTAAAAACCCCTCTGGACCAACACGCTGATAATTTACTGAACGAAGGGCAACCCAATGAATTCCGGAATGTGGCTACTACCGGTTTTGGTGGCTACTTTTTTCGATGTCATAGCGTTATTTTATTAGGAAATCGCCTCCTATAGTATTACACATTATTTCACTGCATGCATACGAATATAGGCACAAACACTGAGCTCTGTCCAGCGCACGAAGCGAAAAAACTCCGATATGATGTGGGAAGCTAAGGGAGTTGGGAGATGGTCGCTGCTGATGGTGCTTTCAATTACGCTTGTAAAAAATTGTTCGTCTGTTCCTTTTCTCCCGTAGAAACGCTTGCGTGGGTGTGTGTGTGTTTTTGTTTGGCTCGCTGGCCAAGCTGTAATTGTTCTTTTGTTTTAATAATAAGCCTTGCATGAACATTAGTAAGATATTTTTGTTTTACTTTTGAGTCCACCTTTTGTTAATTCCTCTTCTTCCCCCATGTTAAAATCGTTAATATCTGTCGCGAAGCATCACGGAATTTATGAAAAACACTATATGGAAAATGACTGAGCGAAGGCACCCTTGAGATTTTGATTCAACTGGTTGCATCGGTGGTAAAGAGAAATGCATTACGAACCTCACTTTGGTCCACCGGCCACTTCTCGACAATCTAAACTGCTCATTATCCCGCCATAAAAAATAACGAACAAAATATCTGGTATAACGCGTCAGGCAACTTTTCTCACGCAGTGCATTCATCGGCCTTAGCACCTAATCTCATCTATTTTTCACTGAGCTCATGGTGGAACGTAGGTTACTTAACCTAACAACATAACATATATTTTTTGGACGATTTATTATTTTCGGTGTTTTGATCAATAATAAAAAATTATTAAGGTTGTTCAATCAACTGCATATGCAATGAAAGTCGCGCATAAGTCCATTAGGAGCAACTCGAATAATTCACGGAATTACAGTTTATAATTCCGAAATAACGAATGCAATCCAAAAAAAAAATAATGTTGACAGTCTGATAAATCCTCTGTGCACCAAAATTGCCCATTCATGGTCATGGTGTGAGTAGAAGCAACTCAACAAATGCCGATACTTTAAGTGCGACCAGTTTGTACGTATAGGTATACTTTGCCAAGTTCAGATGAACTGATTGAAAAATTGGATTAGTAACTAAAACCAAAAAAATCGCTGGATGTACGTGGAGTTTAGGAAAGATGTGTGATGCGCCTCACTAGATATTTTCGTATTCAGGAGGTCTCAAAACGTAAAGATATGATGGAAACCACGTCGTTTTTTCACCTATTACACTAATTTCCTTACTCTTTGGGATGTGGATAGTAAACTAGTTAAACTTGGTAGGAGCAACTCTTTGGTCAGGTTTACAAATTCTATGGAAGATAGCAAGAAGGCCCACACTGTACGTATGTAAATATTTTCAACAGAGGAACAGAAGAAAGACGTCAGAGAATGGGAGCTTAATTCGCCGAAGAAATCTACGCGTACACTCACCTTTGGAAGGAGGAGGAGAAGGCGTCAAAACGGTTTTGGGCTCTTCAACAGGAGGTTGCAAGCTCTTGATTGGTTTGGGACGATGAAGGAGCGGCTCGTCCCAGGAAGCAGGCGGCGACCAGTACGGCCTGTAGTATGGCGGGACCAGAGACAAAAAGTATCCCGCCGCTGGAAACACTGGCGAAGGAGCAGGCGGTTTAGCTCCGATGAGACTGTCGACGAAGAAGGAACGAGACATGTTCTTCAAGCTTAGGAAGATTTCCGGTGCGTTCAAGTCACTCGACACTGTCAGACTGTTTGGAGCCCAAGGGTTCTTGGGACCCTTTAGCGTTGCAAATCCCCCTCCACCACCGAACTAAAGGGAGAGAACTTTACGCCCCTCCAGTCCTTTTCTACTTACGAGGGTTGTAAACAACTATTAGTCACAGGAGGGTGAAGAGGGTTTTTCCACCCTCTGCCCTCACAAAAGGGAACCCCGAAGAAAAAAATCGTAAATACACAAAAGCTTTTCACTACCAGGCAATATTCCGCATCAATGATTGGGTCGTTACACCCTCGCAAGGAACATCACCCTTAATTAATAACATGCCCTGCCACACATTACCAATTCCTCCATCTCTAGAACTCTGGCTGCTAAGGGCACCGGACCTTTTTAATCAAAGTCTAGATATTAAACCGTAGAATTCTCTGTTAAATGGCGATGCCGTAAGAATAGGTATTTATAGAAATCAATGTAACAAAAACAACAATGGACCTAATAATGAACCAAACCAACCAAGCGATGGAAAATATCGGTTACCACGCAAAGCACAATTTTCCTTAGGCCCAAGCACATTCAATGACTTTCATGGCTATATACTTAAAGCAGTTAATTTAAACTTGATAAAACATAACTTCATTTTTAATGTAAAAACTGGTGGTGTTTAAAGTGTCGGAATTTATTGAGGGACTTCTACACACAAGAACGACAATTAAGTGCAATCACGGCGCACAGGATTTATGAGAGGGATCACATGAAGAATCTAGTTGTATTCTTTTGCTTGGTGATTGTTGTGAAGACTGAAGTTCGACTTGACTGTTTCATTTAGGGGCTTCCGTTTCTTAAGAGTACGTTGAGTACTTTGAGGTTCATACAAAGTGATTAATTGGCAAACAATTGCTGCACGTCTATGGGGTCGCATTTATCAACGTTTAGTTACTAAGCCGAAGATGTTAAGATGGTTTTACCTAGCTTTGGTTAGGCTATAACCCTGATAAAACCACTAAATATAGTAGACTTTAACCTTAACCACTAAATATTTGGCGGTTAACTCCGGTTAGCTCATATAATTTCTCATCATATCTTCATATCTGTAGAGTTCCATTTCCGTGATCCGTCGATTATTCTCTTCTATGATTATCTCTACTACTATGTTGAATAATCTATACATTTTTTGTATTATCGAATAATTATAAACAAAAATGCTGGCTATACGAGCCCAGTTATTGCATTATCATTTTGACAACCATGATTATCTATTACATTACGGTTGTCGTCGCCTCACCCGGCGCACCAGATGGATGCGAGAGCAATTTCAACAATTTAGACGACTATCAAAGAACGTATCCTAGCCTACAGCAGAAATAGAACAGCAATTCCGCTGCTAACAAAAGTATTGTTTGCGTAAAATTCATCAGTTCAGCAATTTTAGAAATATCGCAGTGTTAGAAAACCACACCCAATAGCAAGGTTAGATGAATTAAAAGGCAGATAGGTAGGAAACACGGCAAATAGCAAGTGACGAA
This sequence comes from Pachypeltis micranthus, assembly GCA_020466155.1. Taxonomy (NCBI): domain Eukaryota; kingdom Metazoa; phylum Arthropoda; class Insecta; order Hemiptera; family Miridae; genus Pachypeltis; species Pachypeltis micranthus. The sequence goes on from CM035776.1 coordinate 30,356,368, forward strand.
AAATAATCTTACTGTAAGTTCATTAATCCACAATCTTATCGATGTCACGGCTGTGATGTCCGCCGGCTTAATCATGGCTTGTCTAACTGCATTCCACGGTTATTGCTGTTAGCATGGTGAAAACGAAACCCAGCTAACCTGGTTACTGGGTGTTTGGTGAAAACGGTCCTTAGTCATTAAGCAGCCATCATCAGCACCCCTCATTTGAAACAAACCGACGATAAGACAGAAAAAAATCAACGTTTTTAATTGACCGGTTTAACGGTTTATAGCGTGCATCAGCCAATTGTTAGCCATGTAATGCGTTTGACAAACACGAATGTAAACCAATCTGGGGATTAGTTCCCAAATGCATTTCGACGGGAGGTCGAACACAAACAGCGCTGATTATTGTTCATCAACTATACGAGAGAGAAATAGAATCCAGTGCCCTCCTTCGATATGAACCAATTCCGCGCGTCTCAACTAACTTCCTGTATCACCATGCATCTCCGTTTGTGTTCGATCACAAATGTAACAGTGAGAAAAGGTTCAGTTTCTATTATTGCGAACAAATATTAATTCAACGAATAACACACGACTAGAGAGGGAGACAAATCAGTCAGTCGTGACAACCGGAGATGTAGTCCGAAGGTTTTAACGGATCCACAAGTGGAACGTGTACTTCCCGTAAGAAATGAGCACTCACAGGATGATCCTCTTTCTGATCTTTTTGGTGTCCAATTTGATGCTGTCCCTGAAAGCTAATAAATTATTAAGTCGAGCACTGAGCATTCCGACGTTAAATAATGGGTCAGGTTTTGTCGAAACGCACACGCTTTTCGGAAACATTAGTTCTTGAAACGTAATAATTATTATTGTCTAATTGTATCGAGCGGTTGAGGAAATTCTTAATGCTTACTAGAACGAAAACGAAGTACGTAGCTGTGTTTTGTATACGGAGAAAGCCTTCGAAACATATGGACATTATGCGTGAAACACGAATTCGAAAAGCAAAAAAAGTTAGTGAACAATACGACATTAGTTTACGGAATCGCTCCTGATTATCTATTGACTAAGCTCATATTGTATAGGTAGCTTATTGGACCACCACCCTGGTTTTTATGAAAATTTTAGAACCATATGGGTGAGATTCGTAAGAAAAAAACTGCTGCTCTCCTCGTTTTCCCACCTATGGAAATTTTATGGTAGCGTCGTGTTATTAGGAAGGTTGTTACACAAAAATGTTGTCAAAATCGTAGGAGCGATTGCTGAGAAGAAACGATGTTGTTTCGATCGCTATAACTATAGGTAGGTTTGGGTAGATTTTTCTCATACTCTTGTTATAACGTTCCATGATTATCTACAGGCTGAATATAAAATTTGAGCCGATTTGGACCGTTCAATCGCGTTCACAAACACACGCAGAACACTTTCACACGAGTGTTTTTCACACTCAGAAGCCGTGATGAACAAACTGGTTCCCGTGGTTTATGCGTAACTTTCCTTCCTCCTTTGTAGAGCTAAGCAGTATAATAAGAAAGTGGCCTAGAACGTAAGAATATTTAAGAAAACTCAACAGCCATACTAACTTTTCTAATGTATGTGTAGCCGTTTGACTGTAAACTTGCAGCCGTTAGAGAATTTCCTCCGCCATCGCCTAAGTGTTATAGCAAATCAGATTAACAATTGGGAACGTGGTGGAACCTAAAAAATCTTTACGAGCGTCAGACGGCACATCGCAGGTTTTGCGAAAGAACCAATATCGGTTTTTGGTGGTGCAACGATTCAGTAAGCTCGTGAGTTTCGCCTAACATCGACGCCAGCCAATGAAAGGCAGCAGTAGGTGAGCAGACGTACGCGTAGCAGATGGCGGTACGTTGAAACACTCTAATTAGAACCAACGTGACAGTCGAATTGCAGAACAACAAATCTAGAGACATTTTTACTTTCCTTAGCTAAGTAGCACTTCTTTGAGCAGTAGGAAGAAAGGAGGGTAGGAAGGAAAGCTGTGTAATCACTGAAATGAAAATTTGAGATGTGTTTAGGTCAAGTGTGGTATTCAGCCTGCAGATAATCACGAAAAGCCAAAACAAGATTAAAATCAAAATCGGCATTAAACAAGTTATAGTTACCATAATGATTTTGTTTTCTAAATAACGCTACTAACGTTTTTGTATGAGCAGCTCCAATCAGCACAACAGCACTATAAAACTCTCTAGCAATCCCAATTAGTGTATCAAAAATGTCGAAGAAAGTCGATTGTTCGTAATTCCTTCCTTCACCTTGGCGCGGCATTAGAAGCTCCTCAATAAATTAATATCCTTTACTCAATATTTTCTGTGTGCAATGCCGATGTACATACTACGAAATAGGGTCTGGCTGTAAATCTTGATTCCATCTTGTCACTGGCCAACAACTGAAGCGAAGAAGTGATCTCTTAATGCGGCCTTGAGTACCTGAGAACCGATTGTCATGCAGGGCGCAGTTGCTGCTGGTATTGTAAGATTTGTTCCATATTTCGAGCTGTTGAACTCGTAAAGAAACATCTTTAGTTTTTTCACGGCCTCCTATTGTAGCGAGCTACAATGCTTTTTCCAAACCTTCAGTTTACTTTTGTTCTTACGGGCAACAATAACAGGAGTGTAACCGTCCAGGTAGAAATCACCAATCCATAAGTTATATCTACGATCTAGAACGAATGATTCCATTTCTGTTCCAGCTTTTTCCTTTCAGAAGCTATTGTCAATAGCTGCGTCTGTATAATTCGTCCTGACGGGCGGCTTCGGTCGAAAACCTACCCTTAAAAAGAGAGGAACCCCTTTTTTGATGTTCGGCTTATAATCTAATTTTATCGTTACGCCGCTTCACTGGTTTTTCTCAACGAAGGGCGAAAGGGTTGCTGTGAAGAGTCGCAGGGGTCTCTACCATGGCCCGGCATCTCAGGAGTCTCATTGGTGGAGCCGGTTGCAAGAAGAGGCGTGGCTTCGGTAGTCCCTATGGCCATAAAGGGGCCCCCTCTTCGCGTGTATCCTCTCCCTTTATTAAATATTTCTACGGTTTGTCCGCTCCATGTTTCGAATGGGATACTGATTAATCATTCATTAAAACTAGACAATAATGAGCTCGATGCGAACTGGAAGAAGACGGAATGACTCAGGAAGAACCTTCTGGACAGATTACAAAACCGCCATTGAGTCGTGTGTATTATATCAAAAGCCTCTTATTCAACTTGCAGGCTTGTGTTAACAGTTCAGGAATTATTTAGAAACTGTTAGTTTTGAAGTACCGGAATTTATTTGGCTGCTGCTATTTATGCCATGACGTATAACCGACGTTTAGGTAACCAATTCGACTGACAAGATGATGTTTTAGAAAGGTTCAGGGTCTTGGAAATATAGAAGAAACTGCGAAAAGTATTAGTCAAAAAACCACGTTAGCTTGAATTACGACTTAATGAGGGGGCTCTCGGTTATCTGTTGTCCACATTATTAAAATTTTACCGTATATGTAGTTTGGTGGACTAACACTAAAAATTTTTATAGAACGCTAGTGTGGTATGAGTTCAATATAGCATGATAAAACAGCTCTAAAATTTCTTCAAAATTGTTAATAATTTATTGTGCTGCTCTCTGCACTTTCCTTGCCAGTTTGAACATGCATTTCTGTGTGTGCTAGTAAGCAATGTGTCGCCAACTCACTCACTTGGGTGTAAGAAACTGTTTTGGTTTTGAGTCCCTGACTCGAACTACCTTCTGACATTTGTTTAAACCTGGCGAACTCATTTTGTTAACACGACCTGTCAATGTTAGTTGGTCTGGCAATCGGCTGAATATGCATCAGAATTATAGAGAAAACTGCGGGAAAAGCTAGTCATAGGTTAGTCGAGTTAGTGTGCGATGCCCCACACAAATTTTCTCAGCCCAACATACGTTCAGCGATTTTCAGCGGTTTTAGCTGCTTCAATCAGTTCACTTCAACTTATTAAAACCTCACTTCACGTTTCACGTTGGAAATGGTAGTGGTTGAAGCTTCAGAATTTATTAGGCTGCTGCTACTCATTCCATGATCTTCATTGAGAAATAGACGTGTGGGCAATTGATGAGTTTTAAACAACATGATTTTTTTAAGGATCACGTTTGGCCCTTTGGAATCACTGGCAAATACTACTGAGAAATAGTAGTAAGCAAAACGGCGGAAGTCTGAGTTTCAGAATTTTTGGAGTTGCTCCCAATTTTCTCATCTCATACTATTATATGAATTTCCTATTCCCATATAAATTTGAAAAACCCTGCAAATTATTACACAACGGTTTATTATTCGGATAATCAGCTTGACCTAGCATTAATGCTCCGAGACCCATCCTGTTCGATTCAGCATCGAAAAATATCATAATTAAACCCAAAAAAAGGTCGAAAAGAACTGAATCGTAATATTAAAATAAACAAAAAAAACGAAAGTATCTAGAAGAAACTGAATTTTAATATGAAAACATGCACGCTAAATACTAATATCAAAATTTAACCAAAAATCTATGAAAAAAAAACAAAATGAGAATGAAACGAAAGAATCTAAAAAAATGAATCGTATTAAAACCAAAACGTCGGGGAAATTGGAACGGGGGCGCTCGAAGCGAACCCGGGGGGAGTTGAGTGTTGGGAGGGTAGTGAGCGGGAGGCGCGCTACTCGCTCGCCTCGAGTTTTTTAATGAGACGGGCGGGGCGGGGGGAGTTCAAACGACGAAACGCTGTAGCTCCCGCGTTGTACTGCGTTTCGCTAATTTTTTTAACCGTTTTTTGCCCATTACAACCACAGGCTTCGTCCGATCGGATTGCCGAGATGGCGGGCACAACTAGATACCAAATCGGATTTTTGGGCGAAAGAACGAATTTTTTAGACCACGTTAAAGGCACAAAACGGCCCGGACGGCGGACAGGGGACGGGGGACGGCGGATGGCGGACGGACATTGCAAATTTGGAATCTCCAAGTCTTGAAACGTAAAGTATCAAATTTTGAGGGGGGGTTGTAAAAAATTTTTCGCGACCGAAAACATTCAGAATGAATAATAAACCAAAACGAGACGTGCAAGCTGCTGTAAAGGCGTCGGGAAGAAGATCGTGATGAAAATAGCCTCCATCAGCAACTGCTCGACACACACCGCGAAACTCACCAAAATAGATCGCACTAAAAGTTTCACAGTGGCTGTTCTGCCGAGCAGAAGGTATTCGACTACTCCATGCTGTCACTTTCTTTGTGACGCCATCTTCCCTGAATCACTCCTGCTCCATCCTAGCCCTTTCCTTTTTCTTAATCTGTATTGTTCCAGTTCAGTTCAATTAAATCATTCAGGCTCACCCTAGCCCTCTAGTTTTATCTTGACAGTGAAGGGTCGTTTTCGAAGGGGAAATTTCCATCCAGTTTGGTGTTGTGTTGGTGGATCTACTTGGGCAATTTAAGTGTTGTCATGTTGGCCCAAGTGTTTTTTGGGGAATATGGCGGATCCTGTTTGGCTGTGACGCGGGCGTCTGTTCGGACAATATTCTTGCTTCTGTACACCAACTATTAATCTTGCATCTATATTCTTGTATCAACCCAATCATAATAGACCGTGTATACAAGCCGAGTTAACTCGTTCGTTATTTGTGCCCGGTCTAACAGTGGCCAAGAGTATTTACGATCACGACAAAGATAAACAGGAACATGTACCATGTTGAGAAGCCCAGGGATTCAACTAACAAGGGAGATTCACCAGAAATCTCTCCGACACATGCGATCAGGTCCTTTAGTTTTCACGTTACATGGCTCTTTACGCAGGACTTATTTCCGTTTGCGTCGACATTTTTGATATTTATTGTGCTGCTCTCGTCAATAGACAGCCGATGAAGTTTCACCAGTACTACCATCTTTTCGGTGCTACCGTTATGTCATTTGAAACTGTACACACAAAAAATTTAATCAGTCTGAGCTGTTTTTGAGCAAAATGATAAATGTTTTCCGATCACTATGACAACTTTAGTTTCTTACAGGCCAAAAATCATGTTTATCTGCAGACTGAATATCAAATTTGAGCTGATCCGCTCCAGTCGTAGTCTGTCAATCGTAGACACAGAACTCAAAATGAAATGTTACTCGATTACTATAGTTTCTATCTTACTACGCAGGGCTCAGGAAATAAGAAACAAACTTGTATTGGTAGTTTCAATATTTGGCATCATGCGGGGGATGAGTGGGAGATTCAGGGAACGCTACGCGCACGCCGATTTTCCATTACAACTTCGATACAGTCGGCACGCGCTGAGGGCTTCAGATAGGTTTTGGTTTACCTGATGTTATTGTCCCAATGTCCCAAATCAGCGGGAGCCTTTCGTCAGCCGGTAAGTGAAGACGCATTCAATGCGGGATTAGTGGTAATGGATAGGCCTCAGCCGAATCATCTCCTTTCTCCCTTGGGGGGAGTTTACGTTTCTGGTCGGCTGCCGTTGCTTTTGACGAACAACCAAAACACAACGACACCTTACGACGACGAGTTGTTTTTTCCCCCCTTTTAGAAATTGGTGAGGATTTCTCTGTAATACTGAGGTATTTGAGAGTTTTCGTGAGGGGCTTGGAGAAGAGAAAAAGCGAGGTTTTTAGTGACCGGTTGCGACGGGGTTTGAGCACGGGGGTTTCCATTGCCACGCGTTCTGCTTGAAAGAGATCCGCTCTGGTGGAAAAATCTGACTAATGGTCTTCGGGGTTGACTACTGCTCAGCTGTCCTTTTGGAACACTGCTGTGTTACTTTAAGTGCGTCAGCGAAGGCGTCGAAATTACTGAGTGTTTTGACTGTATTGCTGCACGTTTGAAATGTTACAAAAAAAGTAATTCTAACGAACAGTAAGTAATTTTAATTTTTTTACATAGCAGTGAAAAACCGTGAAATCGCAGTAAATGTAGTGATCCAAAGTTTACTATTCGAAGGAACTCGGAGGGCAAAGTAGCGAAAGTTACGTGCGCTCATCGTGCTCTGCCTCACTCCACAGGTCCACTCGTCACGTCCTGCCCATTGCCTAGCGTCGCCTGGAAAATTTTCAGTTGTAGTCGGGTCATGTTTTGTTTGTTAATTAGTATGTTTCAGTGCTGAATCGAATGGAGTGGGTCCCGGAGACGTGAGACTGCATCAAACTGTGCAATTGTAAGAGAATAAACATTGCTAGATACGTTCTTGAATAATAATTAAGTACTACACTCATAAAGGGTGTCTAACAAAAAGGGAACGATAATAAACGGTCGAATTGCCAAAAATTTGCCCCTTTCTATCCCTTCTGAAATTCAACATTCATGTGGTTCGTTGCCTCAATTTTACCTAAGTTTGAAAGAAACAAATAAGAAAAACGAACACCGTTTTAGGATAGTGAAACACACACACTTTTACTGTTTCCTTCGTTCACTCCTTCAATTTTTTGTTTATTATTCATTCTGAATAATAACCCTATGTTTTCGGCCACGAAAAATTTTTTACAACCCCCCCTCAAAATTTGATACTTTACGTTTCAAGACATGGAGATACCAAATTTGCAATGTCCATCCGCCGTCCGCCGTCCACCATCCCCCGTCCGCCGTCCGGGCCGTTTTGTGCATTTAACGTGGTCTAAACAATTCGTTCTTTCGCCCAACGGGAGGGTTCGCTTCGAGCGCCCCCGTTCCAATTTCCCCGACGGGGCAAAATCGTCAGACGTTTTGTTTCCGTAGTTCCATTGCAGCCAGGACATGTTTCGTATGGTTTACTAGTATTCGATGCTGAGTCGAATCGGATGGGGGAGCACTAATACTAGGTCAAGCTGTTCATGAGAATAATAAACCATTGTGTAATAATTTGCAGGGTTTTTCCTTCGGCTCATCTTAAAGTTGTGCCTCATCTTCTTACTGCAGCGTGATATTCTCTCCACCTTTATCATACCGCTGCTACATCAGCTCATGCTAGGCTGTTCATCACTCCTGAACTTTGGCGCATGTTGCTCTTCAGTCGACCCAGGGGAGGACGATACCGTTCATTTTGAGCATCAACACGAACGTAAAGGAAGTGATTTGGCAGCCCGCCCCTTCCCCTCCGATTGTAGTAGTTATTTATTCAGATTTGTACGCTATTTCTTCTATTCATTACTGTTAACTATGTTGAGTTGGCGTTCTCTTTTTCTTTTTTATCTATAATTTATTACGTATCTATTGTTTCGCCGTCAAATCTTCTTGTTGCTCCTCCTTTTCCTTCTGCTGCAGCGTACCGCCGTGAATGAGTCTAGTTAATTTATCGAACAAGGGAATTCCATGTTTGCCAGCTGGGGTCCCTTCGTGGTATTGGAGTGGTCCACAGAAAATGAACAGAGGCGCCCCAATAAAATCTTCAAACAATGTTTTTGTTAGTTCAAACAAACTGTACGAAAAACAGACTTCACTAGTTACCACTGTAATAAAAATCGCCGAGTGCCCATGTATCTGTGGAAAGCTTTTACCGTTTCATGAGTTGATATTATTGCTTGGAAGTAATGGAACCCATTCTAATTTTAGTGCCTTACGCCTTAAGGAGAAGCAAGAGAAATGAGACGCAGCCCAGAATGATGGTGGACCAGGCAGCTGATTCCAGCAGTGTCAAAGTCAGGTGGATTTCTACCTTACCACGTTCCTCGTCCCCAGACATGAAGCATTTAGGGCGTACCTGCACTGAATTGGTAAGGCTGCAAGCCCAAACTGTCCACATTGAAGAGTGGATGGTCTTGTAATGTCCGCCGGGTTGAACAATGATGGAATGGAGTAGAGATTGTTTCTGAACCTTCCAAACTGCTGGGCAGTACTGGAGGATGTATAGGAATGGCAGCACACTGAAAAATGAGCTATCATCGCAGAGATGCGTGAGGGCCTGCGTAGTGCTAAACGCGCGTATTTTCCGCCCGTCCAATAAATAGCATAGACCGCGGAAACAGTAATACCATTTCAGCATAGGCAAGAGTTTCAAATAAAGTTATACACAAGGAATTCATGCCAACTCTCGATCGCTTCCAACCTTTAATTAATTACTCAACTTCGGCTTTTCTTTTTTCAGCGCCATCGCTCCTTTCAAAACCAGCAACACTACGGTGAACGAAGCAAAAGCCATAATTGATTGCGCGGGGGAGGGGGGTGAATTGAAAAGAGCGGAAGGACAAAAAAGGAAGGGGCTTCGTCCATCAGGCGGGTCATTCTATAGTAAACCACAAAGGTTTGAAATATACTCCTCCTGGGCATTGTATTTTATCGCGTGTGGTGTCGTTGAACGTTTCCATTTATCATTGGACGTGATTGAGGACTGATGCCAAGTTAACACGATTTTTAGCTTAAGAGAGGAAAACAGGATCCTTGATGTCATTTTGGGCTGGAAAGAAGTGCCCCGTTGTGATTCTGAGTATGATGGTGACGAACAACCAGCTCTCCGATGATCAACTATCAGGAAGTGAGTTTATGAACTAGGATAATTCAGATAACGTTGTTGTCCATAATTTATACATCACTTTTAATCAACATCTACGGTGCTTTTTCCATTCATTTATTATTTTTCCAGCTTTCTTTAGGTTTCCATTGCCATCATCTAATTACGTTCGCGTATTTTTCACCTTTGATTTTAATTCATGCTTGAACATCCCGCATCATTCCTTCTTTTTTTTTCATTTTGTTGTTACCAACCAGACCCAGTCAGACGAGGATTGTTGAGCCACCTCGTTTCGTTTCTCGCCACGAGCACGCCATCGATGAGCCTCGTCCAGCAAAAACCCAGTTCCAAATTCGCTACAAGATGAGGATTCCGGTTCATTTGGTAGTTTATTGCTCTGTTTCGCTAGATAATTGTCTTATCTGAGCGGATCCTTGCCTTAGCAGAAAAGCTTTAGGAACCCGTTCAACATGCGAGTGTCGTGAGCAACGTACGTTTACGGGCAGGACAATGTACTGCTAATGGCCGGAACTATTTTGAAAACAAAATACATTGGTAATAAAATTGTTCACAATAACGTAAATGCTCGCTTTTTTTACATTTCAAATTTCAATAATACAATTGTATTGGCTGTTCGTACTTCGATTCCTTTCATTTTTTTGTGGCTTCACATGGAGTAACAAAAAAGGTACAGGAACTGTTTAAAACCCCATTAAATTACGAACTTTTGCTGACACTTGCTGTTTTTTCGGATGATTAAAAATGCATTTTCAACGAGTGGTATCCCCATTAAAAGTGAACTTTGAACAAAAATTTAAGACAGGATTTTCTAATAGTTTTAAAAGCTTTAGAATGGCTCGTCGAGATTTTCAGTAAATTAATTAGTTGAGGAAATACAACCTGCTTATTAAAAATAAACCTAATTTATTCGAAAAACATTGTGTTTTAGCTATTTAACCAAGGATAATCAGACATTAGTCGATAAAGAATTAAGGTGTGGGGAGTACTGGTTAAGTATATCACACTTTTACTGACTCACCCTGTACAGTTAACTGATCAAAAACCAGGGAATAAATCATCGTTTATTTCTTCGTTATTTATTATTGTAACATGCAGTGCCATGAACATGTAATTATGTAGTGGTTGTCTATGTTTACAATCCGTTCTCTAACTTTGCGTCAAGGGTCATGCGATTCCGCCGACCATAAGATTAGGCGAAGATAAACCGCAGCTCCGACCTACTGGCAGATCTTTTTTTTCCTCTCGTCTTCTCCTTGATCTCTCTCGTCCACCTGTGCTATCGCCAGTACATTTCCCCGATCTCTCCGAGTGTGATCGGTGTCGAATAAGGATTACCTCTTCAATCAAGAGACTTTTAATTTACCAGGTCATCTATAAGTTTAAGTGGCCGTTCAGCAGTTTTATTATAAGTTTTCTTTTCGTTTTATTATACTTCATAGTTTACGTTTCAGTTCAGTTCAACTTTCGCCTTCTATCTTTTCAACCCCTCGATCTGCTACTGTTTAGTCGAACCAGTTCGACAAGGCAGAAACAGTCTATATTTATTTTATATTTATTGTTTTAAAATTCGTGAATGGACTAATATTGTTGTGTTATCGTATGAAACGTGGGAGAAGATAAAAGAAAATAATAATTGGGATACTGAGGTTCATTTGCAATTACAGTTCGGAGAAGATTTACTTCCACAACACAGGAATTTGTTGAATGTCTCGAAGCAAGTTGAGCACTAAGTCGTGTCCAACTGGTGGTCAAGAAAGGACAACCCCCCTCCCCTCCCTCCCTGCCATCGCCCATTTTTGGCAGATGAGTCAAAACTAGTAAGTACGAATTGTAAATTTGTAAGCAATTGTTATTTAATAAACTCTCCCCTTTCCATCTCACGACCATTTCAAAGCGCACAAAAAGCTCATGAGCAGCGAACGGGTTGCGTCTGTTGGACAAACATCAGCAGCGCCCTTTGCGTTCCCACGACCGCCTCCTCATTGTCCTTCGATACGAAATTAACCCGAGAATGGGCCGCTAATTGAGGGGACGCGAAGCGGCGAATTAGCGGCCCCGCGAGGCGTCGGGAGGTCTTTGGCGGCCACGCGTCCTCGTTAACGGCTCCGGAGCGGAATTGCGGGCTCCTCAGCGGGGGCCGGTTCCGGCGCCTTTTGTCGGCTCTTCCCGAACTCGTCGCTCCGCCCGGACGGAACTGACTAATAAAGGAGCGGAAGTCGGAGCGCGTCGGGGGCGGGCGAACCGAATGAATGAACCGTCGGGCACGCGTCGCGGATGGCACCTTATTGAGCCGCCGATTCGAAGCGACCGAGGCGCGGGCTGAATCACCGCTTTCCCGCCGGATCAACACCTTCCCATTACACGCTTCGTCGCTTTCCTGTTAAAACACTCGGGTCGGCTCAAGTGGGTTTTCACCTTCGCATGACCGAAAGCAATAAAACCGCCGGCGGACGTGGGAAGCGATCGCCAAACGGCTCCCGCTGCGATAAGAACGAAATAATTCAACCCCCTCGAACGAAAAACTAACCCCCCACCACACCACCACACCCGATCCACGACCCCTACTCCCCGCAACGCCTAACACTCGCTACTTATTTATTAATTTGGCGTTTGACACACACGTTCTCGCACATCCATACGACATTCTTCTTGAGCCACACTACGGCTTATTTCTGGCAAACTGGCATCAGAGGAGCATGCCGGCATGTTGATTTTGCTAAAGCTTAGCGCACCTCATAGCATTATCGTTGATATTCTTACCTCTCTTGGTGTGTGGGCGTTTTCCTCGCTTGGCTCGAATGTTACTTGGCCCCCTTTGGCGCGAGAAGATGTCATGGGAAGCGTCATTCAACAATGACCTGTAGTGCATGTAGTTTGGGTTTGGAGGCTTACGCATTCGGTGCAGGTACTCTTGAAGTACCCTAATGTCCAGATGGGAACTGGGTGAGGTAAAAATCCACCTCACTGTGTCGCCAACTGAGCCATGGGCCATGTGCTGGAATCAGCTTCTTGGTTCACCGCCAGTTCTGGATCGTTTCTCAATCCGTCTAGCTCTATATTCTGCATGGCAGGGGACAGCCACTCCCTTGTCCATCACACTACCCGCTCCAGCTCTTCCTGGACTGAGTCCAGTGTGTTGTCAATAATTACAAAGCAACCAAATAATGTCCACGTCACTGATTAGCCAGTTTAGCCGAGTTAACTAATAACACAGATGATGCCTGTTAACCCAATTAAATCAATGTCACAACCTCCAAGCAGTTGGGACGTCAGTACCATCGGGAATCAATGTCCAAGAAAGCCATTTGAGGTGTCAGGATGATTGGAGGTCGACGCAAGCAACGATAGTTGGGCGAGTGACGTCAGCATCATCTAACGACGTCCGGCTGAAATGATCTCGCAAATTAACGAAGCTCTTCGCTCGTGTGTTGGCTTTCAATTAAAATGAAGGGGGACTGCCAGTTCAGTCGGAACGAGGAAGGGTGGTGGCTGGAAGAGCTTGGCAAACAAAGCCTTCCTCTCCTGATGCCCCACTTCCCCTTCTTTTTCATCTTTTAATTCAGAAGTTGCGGTCGCTGCAAACTGTAGCTGAAGGGGTTTTCCTCTACGGTTTTATAAGTATTCCCTCTTTCCCTTTAACTTCTTCTTCACCAGGTTCTTCCCACCTTCCGGCCAATAACAATTGTCCCCGTCGACCCTCTTATTCATCCGTGAAGTGACTTCATAATGTGGAGGGAGTTTCAGGGAAATCTGACTTGTTACGACAGTTACTTGCTGGGAGTGATTCAATGCTTTAGAAGGCGCCTGGGCCATCGACAATTCCCTCATCGATTCACCTGTCAATTGAGTCACGTAGGTTTCAGTGGAAGGAGGAGGAACCAGTTCGTTTGAATGTTCTTCCAACATCCAGAAGCCTCACAAGAATTTCAGACGCCGGAGAGCAGGCAGCAAAATTATGAGTCATAGGTGCTCAGCTCAAGCTGAATCGGTACAAAAGTTCAGTGTGAATGTAATGAAATACTGGCCATTTGAGCGTGATGCCACGATCATCACAGGAATTACAATCTCACAATCTGAAGAGCGGCGAAATGTCGTTCAGCGGCCGAAAGGCATCGACACCTTGACCTTAAAAATGGGGCAACCAATTCGTCGATTTGTGAAGCTCCTCTCTCCCCACAAAACAGCAGATGATTCTTGGCCGGCTTCTCTTCTCCACTCGCAGCCTCCCCATACATTACACCTCTTGTGTCCATTGTCCCTAAGTGGTGTTTAGAGTTTTTACCTGTGAACGCCCGACTATTTTTCGCTCCGTCGCCCAAAGGGACGAAATCCTCATTGACAAAACGCCGACAAATAATGACGAATGGAAAGTGGAAAAGAAGAGAAACTCTTCGTCAAGAGGTTTCATTCAAAAATCTCTCTCAAGAGGGTGAGAATGTTATGAAATTTCAAAAAGGAGCACCTGGCTCTTGGCGAATAGCTGGCAGGCAGACGCGTTGACTCGACCCCTGCGAGCAAATCTCTTCGTTAGCCATTTACTGCTCAGATGTTTATAGGAATTAGCGGGCTTTTCGGTCTTTATGTCGCCTCGGTGTGAATTTCCCTTTTAGAACTCTCTTTGGCTGAGTGAAGATCCAGGGAAAGGGTTTCCTTTGATGCAACGTGTTGTAAACCCAGCGCCCCTATTGAATAAGAATAGCCCCAGCTCCTGTTTAGCAAACAGGATTTGCCGTCTCCAGTCATCGCCGCGTTTCTCAGACATCGGTGATACTCACAGCCCTCATTACAGGTGACAGTCACACTCAAGAGGGCTGTGTGGGCCATTCAAAAATATAAGGTGCGACGCATCACACATCTTTCTTCAGTCCCACGTTTGAGCGATTTTTTATGGCTACTAATCCGTTTTTTTCCACTCAGTACATTCGAACTTGATAAAACACGTAAAACGTGGTAGCGCTTTAAGTGTCAGAATGTACTCAGTTGCTTCTATGTTACCTATGCCAAGAGTGTTATTGAGCCATCAGTGCACATGTGGTTTATGACACTCCCAACATGATGTTTTGAAGAAGGATCGTGTTTACTGTTTTGGAATGATCGGGTAGAAACTGTGAAAAGTGGTAATAGGAGAGACAGTTGGGGGTTTGAATGGGTGGGTTCCTACAAATTATCTTATGAACATTATTAAACCACCACTTATAGGTTGAACTATTGAACTATTATCTGAATCGAATCTTGAGAATCCGAAAGAAGTCGTTGAATGGAAGCGAAAAGTCGGGGGCCGATCTTTTGAGGAATGGACATTTTGCCCTCTTTCTCAGTTGAGCCTTCCAACTGCAGTGTTATCGTGCTGGAATTGCATTTATTTATTATTTATATAGAGGAAATATATCGATAAGCGAAGCAGTGGTTACAGGTATGTCCCATTAGCTGCTATTGAGATCACTACCAACTTCCCTAGCTGCATATTTAGGACACATGAGTATATTAGTCAGTTAATAGGAACCTTCTTACTTATTCCCCAGTCATTTGCCGTTTCTGTACCATTCAACTATGCATTGCAATTGAGTTCTTTGATGTACCATTTCTATCAATTTGAAGGGAGGTGGAAGGAAGGGTGTAGGGGGGAGGTAATCGAAAATGCACCCAAATTGGATCCGTGTTGGCATAAACACTGCTGAATACCTAAATATTGTTCTCAATTAAAAAAGCAGTTGTTACAAAGGGTTTGCAAATGTTGGGATCCACTGATTCAGGTAAACATTACAGCGATCCTGAACTCTAATCCTAGACTAACGTTTTCTCAGAGTACGAACTTTCGTCTTTGAGCTCTAGATTACGATCACAGGGGAGCGTACAATGGGAGTCAGGCTGTACGTTTCCACCCTCACCAATATCCACTGCTCCTGTAGTGTACGGCATCAATGAACAGATCTTTGCCAAGTGGAGCGAATCCCCAGAAAATCCGAACGAAGATTCGAAGGGCGCATAGCTATGACGAAGCTTTAATGGCGAGTAGAAGAGGAAGGCGACAAGGACAGGGCGCCTACTTTTCTTTGACAACAGTGTAGTAAGCGCGTCATCACTTCAGCCATTACTGAAACTTCACCCGGAGAATTCAAATCGTCTCATCATTTTTCAGTATTTAAGAGCGCGTTCGAGTTCGGAACTTCTGACACCATTAATGATGGGAGGTTTGGAAATGTCGGGATCCGCTGGCTCAAGCAATTACCGCGATCCCAAGTTGTGATCCAATACCCCGAGTTTCCTCAGAATACGAATCTTCTTTGTCCTTGACCGCTCGACTAGAATCACTGAGGCTTCTACAATGGAAGTCAGGAGGTACACAGTGCTTCGTGGAAACTGGTTCGACGATATAGATTAAAAGCAGTGTCTTCAATACGTCAATACGTCCACGTTCTTCTCGATTAATTTTCCAATAGACGGGCGAGTCTTCTAGTTGTCTTCTCCTATGCCCACGTTTTGTGGGTACACACAAATACCGAAACTCGGGCAGGATTTACAGACCTGTCAAGACGGTGGTTTTACAATTTCTTTATTGCCTGGTTCGAGATAAGTGGAAGGGGCTTCCACTGCAAACGTCCGCTAGGTCCATTTGGTCCCCCCTCGCAACTAAACGTTTGAGGATTTAGGTTTTAAGGACAATAGGCCACAATACGAAGAGCGACTCTCGACAACGGGAAATCGCGCGATCCTTTTGGCAACTTTTTTTTTGGGACTCTTATTTTCTATCTGTCGAGCTCCGGGTTTTGGACAAAAGGGACGTACAAGAGACGATAACCGCAGGGTACGCGAAGCTCGATCTCCCCTCGTTTCGCCAGTGTTGCTGGTAACATGTAACGTGCCCACCTGTGATGTATACAGCTGAAGCTTTCCCCTATCCGTTTCATCCCCTCTCTTTAACAAACTACTCGCCCATTCATTGCCTACATGTTAAATATTAATTCTCCACGCTTCTACCCCCTCCAGGGTGTTTATTACAATAAGTTGCCTCAGACCCTTCTGCCCTTTTCAACCCGATTTCACGCACTCTAGTGGCTTCCTAATGAATTGTCCCCGAACGTACAGAACGACGTTGGGTCAGGAAGCTGAAGGGCCCCCTTCGAGATTCAATACTTTTCCCTCTGTCACTTATTTATCGCCAATCTATTGTCGCTGGAAATTAAATTATGGGTGACATTAATTGCTGGACGTCCTTCCTTTTAAACGGCTGACATATTGTCGAAGTGAGGAGGGGGGGGGGGGAATGGAGATGGGGAAGGGAGTTGTCGAGGTTGTTAGGTTGTGGATTTAATTTTGTGGTTCTTATTAAACCCTATTCACTTTCGTAGAAGTGCGTCGAATTCCTTTTAATTAACTTTATCAGACAACTGGCATCTGCAACCCTGTCTGATTGAAAGAGAGTGTGTAGTTTCCGCACTTCAAAGCCTCTATTGAAGAACGAATCTGAACTCGTGCACTTCGATCGAATCAGTGAATCATGACTCCTGACTTGTCATTGGTCGTACATTGAAGAACTGTAAATGCCTTTTCTTCGTTGAGATGAGGATTAGTCCAGGAATAAGTCACGATTTCTATGCCTGGTGGTTCATTTTTGCAAGAAGGAATGAAACCATGACTATCAGTGCTGTACATTGTGGGGCCCTGTGCTCTAAGTGAGCGACTTTTTAGGAGTTTCTCTCTTTCACTCTCTCTCTCTCCCTCTGGTTTGGTCGAGTACGATCAAATGTCGCCGGATATATTAATAAAGTCGTCATTCGCTGATTCGTTTCCTCCCTCTCTTTCTCGCTCTCTCCTTCGAATTCTTCTAGATATCACTGTCACGCATGAATTTAATATTCACATTTGCCACAGTACTACTGACTGTATACTAGCTGAATCAACGAACTTCGTACCGTCTGACAGTCAATTGTCAGTCCTGTTACTTATTACCATAACTATATTTTTCATCTTATGGAAGTAATACATTGAATGTAAAATAAATATCGATGCTTAACATACTTCCATAAACTCAGAAATGTAGTTCAGCTAATAAGTAACACATTCATGGACTATTAGCCAGTACGATGTTCACTAGTTAGAAAATATACTCACACAAAAATAAACGTCTGAACGCGTGAAGTAGACAACTCAAAACACAGATCTGTTTCCTTATTTGATGACTGTACCTAAACGCTCGACGAGGGTTATATCAGTCATGGGAATTGCGGTTTCGCTAATATGCAAGAGGCCGGCCACCTGCAGCAACCACCGAACTCAGACCTGTGGAGGTACGGCAGTACGGTATTCGTTAGCCAGTCTCCCGGTAAAGAGCTGTTGCCCGTGTGTTACCGGCGGAGGTGACCACCTGAGGAATACCGTACCGTTGGGGAAGAGTTCATAATCTGGTTTCCCACCTGATCAAACTGTGTACTTGAGTTGCAAGTTTCAAAAGGACAGATCAACTATGACCACGTTTCTTAGCCATCACCTTCGTCGCGAACTCTTAAAAATGGTTATAAGCTTGCTTTGTAGCAGTCAATGCTGCTAAGTTCGTTTGCCCTCCCAACAACCGTCGCTTACTGTTGTAGCAACTACAGAGGAGCAGCACATGGTTTCTTGTTTCCTCTGCATTGGAGGCACAATATGTGCATGAGGTCTTTCAGAGAAAAGAAGTGGAGCCGCGCATTGAAGTCACCATGTCCCGTGAGGAACTGGCTCGTCCAGTGGTCTGGCTCAACCCATTTTCTAGAAAGACGTTCACGGATGTTGGGGAAGAACTCATACGTATCACGTCCCTTTGACGAGGATTCCCATCTCGCTTGCCATTTCTCTAGAGCCCATTCATCGATGGCGGCAAGTTTCTGTTCTGTGGTGAGATCCGCACGGAGTTCAGCCCAAAGCGGGGGAAGCTCCCGTTTCACTCTCCACTTGTCAATCATGCACTCAACAGCCAAATCAACTGGTAACTGACCAGTGATCATCTGGAGTGCTTCCGTTGATACAGTCTTGTAGGCCTTGGTGATCCACAGGAGCGCAGCTCTCTGGGATTGGGCCAATACTCTCTTTTGATTGACTGTTAGTTTGCTACCCCAGACAACAGGGCAGTAGCCAATCACACCTAAATAGATGGCCTTATACATGAGGATGGTGTCGTGGTAACACACACCCCAAGTGGCCTTTGCAATTGCACGCAGTGAGGCAAACCTTGCAATGGTAGCGCCTTTAAGGGACTGGAGGTGTTGGTTGAATCCCCACCTCTCACCTATATTCACTCCTAAATACTTGACGTGCTTTTCAAGAAGGGGACTGTGGCCGCCAAAGCGTATTGACTATTTACTTTAGCGTTGGCTATTTACTTTTCCTTTCAAGAGGTTTAGCTGGGTTTTTTCCTCAGCCACCTGCATCTTGACATGCTCGCACCATTGGGTGATGGTGCGGAGCACATGGTGGGTTTTTTCTTCGATTTAGCGGACTGACTGTGAAGATCGGCACAGTCAAGTCATCCACATAGGCGTATGGCTCGCAGTCAGTCTCCATGAGTATCCCGAGAAGACCTTCGAAGAAGGCATTCCAGAGTGCTGGTCCAAGAACCGAGCCTCTTCTCAATCTTCCTCTGAACGGAGACATGTCTGGAGCGAGTACAGGTTACAGGGGATTCCCCTACCTTTAAGCTCATTAAGGAGTGCTGGCCACCCAAGGTTGTCAAACGCTCCTCTGATGTCAATCAGAACTGCTACGACGTACTTAGCCGGCGCCAGCAGGGAAACACGCCAAATTTCGACAATGACATCCTGCGTGGACCTTCCTTTGGTACACCCAAATTGCCTACTTGTGAGGTTGCGGCCAAAGACTCCTTCAAGGGACTACAACATCAAGATTTCTAGTGTTTTGCCTAATATGGAAAGAAGACTGAGCGGTCTCCATGATCGCGTGTCTGACTGATTGTGGTCGCCTCCCTTTTGAAGAGTGACAACACGCGCATACTTCCACTGAGTGGGGAACTGTCCAACCTGCAGACAGTCATTAAATAAATTAAGGAGGCCGCTGGAGATAGTCCGCTCAGCCTTCCTTAGCATATTGCTTTCAACTTTATCTGGCCCAGAAGATTTGTTGGGCTTTAAGGTGGCAAGGGCCCTGCCGCGGTCGCCTGTTCTTCACAATGGGATGTCGGTCTCGTTCGGAGGGTCCATGACCATTCCTGCCCTCTGGGCTCCAGTGTCTCGAGCTACTTGGTCATCAGGGAACGCCTTCTCAAGGAGG
Source organism: Pachypeltis micranthus (assembly GCA_020466155.1). Classification (NCBI taxonomy): domain Eukaryota; kingdom Metazoa; phylum Arthropoda; class Insecta; order Hemiptera; family Miridae; genus Pachypeltis; species Pachypeltis micranthus. The sequence continues at coordinate 30,376,066 of CM035776.1, forward strand.
GTTTCCAGTGAACTTTCGATGCTGCAGGCCCAGCCTGACTACGCTAAGACTGCTCTACGTTTGCTTTCACAATGGAGGACTTGTGATGTCTGCCCCAGGGGTTATCAGAGCTCTCCGCTTCCACAAAATTTAGTCAGCCTTGCCGTTTGGCTCGTTTGATGGCACGGTGGAAGCCTTTTCTTGGATGAAGGCAGTTCGGAGTGTGGCTCTGGCATCAGGGTCACGAGTGTTATGGTACATCCTTCTGGCTCTATTTACACTTTGCTTGAGGGGATTAAGTTCCTCAGTCCACCATGGGACTTTGATCACCCTGTGCTTCTGTTGCCCAAGTACAGAGAGCCCAGCAGAGTGCAGTGCTGTGGTAAATATGTCCACTTTGCTGTCCACCTCTTCAGGTGTGGATGCTTGCACTATTAGGTCGGTGTCTGCGGCACGCAGTTCACCTTCCAGTATCCTACAGAATTGTGGCCAGTCAGCATTTTTAGTGCAAAATCGCTTTTCACGCGTGTCTTTGCAGAGGGTGTTGTCATCTGTGATGGCAAATTCAATAACCATGTGATCGTTCTGCGTTACACCTGGTACGACTTGCCAACCCTGCACTTTGAGTAGCAGGGTGTGAGACACGGCTGTGACGTCTACACACAACCTTCCTCCCGGACCATCATAGATCGCCTCAGCCGTGGGGTCGTTGGCAACAACCAAGTGAGCAACTCTATATACGTCTCGCTCGCCCCATCCAGAGTTGGGGATCCCCACAATGGTGATCTGGCGTTTGCATCAGCACAGACTATGCAGGGTCGTCCTGATAGGCCTGCTAGAGTCCGAAAGAGTGGTTGAAGGCTGTTGGCAACTGCTGCGCCAAATTGCCTGTAAAATTATATTAAAACCATCTCAAAGCCACCGGCTCGGATGAGCACAGCGGCCAAGTGTTCAGGTGGGTGAGTGTGAGCATGTCGATGGATGGGTCAATGCAGGCCACTGCTGCCTTGGCTCCCGTTCTTGCTCTAGCCACCACCTGCGATCCCAGACCAAGAGTTTTGGATTCTATGTATGGTTCCTGTATGGCGAGAACACTGCAGCGTTTCTTGAGTGCATTCCGCAGCAACTCAGTCATAACTGGGGAACTCTTATTTGTGTTGTGCTGAAGGAGTCGAACTGTTTTTAACCTATTCATAATCCACTCGTGACTCCTGGAAGGCAATCGCTCGCTGACGAATGGACTACTCAAAACACACTCATTTTCATCACTCAGCCTGTCCTACAGTATTCATGAACACTGCAATTTCCTACCGTGTACTGCACTCAAAGCGGACTGTCCGTGGCGTACACATTTTCTGTGAATGTTACGTCGTCGTTCCACACAGCTGCGATTCGGAGCGTTCAGAGAATCGGTTCATCTCTTGCCGAAAGTCCATTTTCTCAATAAGGGGAGTCAGAGCTTCCTTCCTCCTCAGAGGACACCTGCACTGGTATTCCAGAAGGGGTAGTGCTGTGCGAAGATGCTGTGACTATTTGCAGTGATCAGCTGCTCTTGGAAACAGCAGTGGCTCATAGAATGGAGAAGCGTATGTTGACAATATTCATATGTGTACGTTGAGTTGCAACTTTTGAAAGTGTGTGAAGTAGCCTAGAGTAGTAGAGTAGTAGATTTGAGGAAACCTGGTCACTTTTTTACTACATGATGTTTGCCACAGATACGGCAGGGATGTGAATCTTGAGGTGGTGTACTGTCATCAACAGACCTTTTCGAAACCGCTGGATTTCCCTTGATGTAGAGGAAGGTTTTGGATTGAGACATTCAGGGCTTGCTCTTGAAACGTTCTGTACGTCTCTAAGTCGCATGCGGTGGAACGAGATAGGATGGAGGTTGGACAGTTGGTCGTGGAACTTCCATTCTCAGCGTGAATTTCTGAGTATGCCTGACATGCCAGGCGGGTTGTCCATGAGGGTATGAGGTTGTGACTTTCGATCTTTAATACTTCTGAGTGGCTGTCATCACGAACTAACAAAGTGAAAGTTAGACCACTGCGCCAATGATGCGTTTGAGAGAGATATTGCACTAAGTGAATCAAGGAGAGAGTACAATATCAACGGAATAGTAAGTGGAACGAGGAGTTTTATTCGCGAATTACATTCAGAGAAGTTTTACAACCACAAACCATGAACTGGGAGGGAGTGAACTCGAGCGCAGGCTGAGATGAAACAACTGCTCAGTTACGACTGCTAGCACCGTAGTTTCGAGTGAATCAAGGCGCCAGTAAACGAATTCTGAGCGCACGAATACTTGATTACCAATAAATATCGCAGTCTTTTTTCAACTGATTCTATACCTTTATTTGAATTAGTTCTTTATTTGAGAGGAGAGTTGACCGTATCGAAGGGGTGAACCATAAATGTTCGACAGGTACGAAACCCCCTAACATTTAGTTTGGGAAAATGTTTTTCTTTTACTTTAGGTTTTAGTTAATTTCCAAATGTTTTAGTAGTTATTCTGCCAATCGGGACGGAGACAAATCCAACAAATTATCATCAAATTCAACGAATCGTGAAATTAACTTAAGCCGTTCTCAAGTTATTAGTGTTCGAACAAACAAACCCGACTTTGTTCTATACATTAAGATTCGCATGAACACTATAATTGGGAACGCGTACACACAACTAATTTAAATCTTCAATATCTACAAGTTCTTCAACCACAACCAGTTCGTGTAGTCTTCCAAGAATCCATTTAGGAAGTTTTCCTTGGTCCATGACCAGCGAGTGTGATATCCTCCTACACAGATTTTTTTTTTTTTTGTTCAAAGTCATTTCTCGCTTTTTTTGGAGTAGAACGTCGTCTTTTATGTTTTGAAAGTACTTGTGTATTGTTCTGAGGTTCCAGGAAAGATGGAAGAGAGAACCCTGCGGTTTTATTTGTACAATTGTTCAAACTCTCACACTCTATCTCCACACAGATCGTTGAGATTAAACAGACAGGCGTTTCTCAGGTTCCTAGGTCCCTTACTGTAATTTCACTACACGCAGTTCTACGCGTGTGATACCCATTCCATTCGACCCAGGATGTAAAAATACCTTGAAAACGATACCAAACACGTCGTAAATGTGATTAAACTGCGTTTTTAAAATGTTTAAAACCATTTTTTGCCCATAACAACCATGGGCTTCGTCCAATCGGATTGCGGAGATGGCGGGCACAACTAGATACCAAATGGGATTTTTGTGCGAAAGAACGGACTTTTAAGACCACGTTAGGCACAAAGCGGCCCTGACGAACATTGCAGATCTAGAATTCCGGTGTCTTGAAACGTAAAGAATCAAATTTTGAGGGGGGTTGTAACAAAATTTTGCTGACAGAAAACAAAGGGAATTCAGAATGAATAATAAATAAAATCTAATTTCGGCGCGTGGTCCGTGTGTGTCTGTACAGCAATTGACGGGAGAACGGCTGAACCGGATGAGCAGGTTTTGGTTTATTTTTGTTTTGTTCATGATTTTTTGAAGACGCGAACATAAGGATATGGGCTATATCAACCGATAGATAAGAGTGGTGAGGGACGGCAATGTACCAAAAATTAGGGGCAATCAAACGATTTTGATTAAGCGTTCACATTATCTTTTGCCAATTAACCAAACTTTTCTTCTCCATAAATATCTCCGCGAAAAATCCGGGCCTATGAGGCAAAAATAGGCGTGTTACGCTTTTTGGCAAAACTATTTTCACCAAACTCACAATATATTTTAAAATAGTTAATACTTGTATATTGTACTTAATAAATGTTCCTCTCACAGTCTATTAAACAAACATACAAACCAAAATGTGTCAAAAATAGTGCTTTTTGAAACTTTCATAATTTCCAGAGTCGCTGCTTCACTGGATTTCATCGATCTTACAGAGTGCCTTTTAACAATCTATACCCACTTTTTGTTCTCCACAATCATGTCTGTATTTACCAGCTGAAAGAAGATATAAACCATGTTAGCCAGGAAATCGAGATTTTTTTAACGTTAATTTATCGTTTCTTCAATTTCATAAAAACGTCTCAAATGATTTCGAACAAATTTCTAACGCGCTCATTGGGTAATATGCTTCTTGAATGTATTGAATGGCAGGAGGGTCGCATTAACGCCGATAAACGCCCTTCGAAAAAAGGTACCAAAAGGAGGTCTTTCAGGCGATGACACGAGGTGACTGAGAGGACATAGGACGACTATCATGGTGTGGCGATGAATGAAGTGCCGGGGAAGGGAGTCGGTCATTAGCACGGATACTTGTTAACAAGGTGTTAAAGATTGCCCAGGTAGTCGCTAGGCGAGGCAGCTGGGCGTCCAAAAGTCGCCGCCTTTTCAAACGAAATTCTTCTCCATCATTTTCAAGAGGGGGCCCTTGCACAACAAATTTTCACGGAAACAACGGGCGGGGGGAAGAGGGAGGAGATGTGCTCCACTCTCCTTTTTGGGGCTCAAAAAGAAGCGCCCGGTGCCGTTTTGTTCCTTAGTTCTCTTCTCTTCACTTTTCGAGTGGCTTTAAGGAAAAGTTGGTTCATTGATAGCCGCTAACTGAAGCACCTACAAATGACATTTCATTCAGTCGAAACTTGAGCTTTTGAAAGAAGCCAAAGTTGAACGGCAGTGGATATTCGGAGGCCCGATTCAGGTCGCGTCTCTTCAACTTTTGAGGAATGAAGAGTTTTCTCTCTTTCGCAGTTAAACCTTAGAACTGAAGAGAATTGCAACTTAACTTCTAACCAGCTCCTAGCATTTATTTATTTACTTATTGGTTATTTAATTTGACTATCTTTAAGAATAAAGATGAGTTGCAATAAAGAGCACAATTAAGAACGACATAATTTACATAATCTCCTCCACCTGTTCATGCCACGAATGTAGGCACAACCGAGTTTAGAGCATAACTAAACTGAAAACTGAATCCTTTTACGTTTTGAGCCCTCCTCTGGCGATGAGCATCAACTCTCCCGAGGTTCGTTGACTCAAATCTGAAATAACGCACCGGTAACCACGAAATACAGTCTCAACCGAAATAGCTATTGTGAGAATAAATTGTATTTATATTCCTTAGACCTACGAAGTGGGAAGAAAAGTTGTGTAATCGACAAAAAAAATTAAATTTTCTTCAGGTCTACGTTTAAAGAGCTAATGACGCCAAAATTCACCATTGAGAAATACGGTCTGCTTTTAAACGCAATTAAGAGAAAACCGCTGAAGCAAATCGACTGAAATTGTAATAATAAAACGGAGAAAGAACGATCGTATATTTCCACTAAATTGGACTTACAATGTTAGATCGATTTTGACGGTTAAGTCATCATTGGCAACAAGAACGCGACCGTCGAAATCGATCTAACATAGTACTCAAATTTACTAGAAATAGACAATTAATAACGACTTCGTCACGAGTGATTTAGTTTGACTCAAATTATAATTAGCCTGCAGATCACCGTACGAATCAAAACATCAAATTTGTCTTTCCAAAGAACCGTTCTAACGATTTTAATTACATTTTTTGTGTCGTTCCCAAATAAACCAACTGTACCATCAAATTCTCATTACTGAAAAAAGCACAATATTTTACCGAAAAATTTTCAGCAAAGGCTTCCTTATAAATACCGTTCATATGTCAGTAACTTTGTTCGAAAAATCAGTGTAGTTTATTGGTCAACATAAACTCCATACACTATGAGGGTTTAATAACACTCATAAGATAGTTAGGAGCAGCTCAACAACATCCAGAATTTAAACACTTTAACGTAGATTCAGCCATTTTCGTGGCATTGGCAACTAATAAAGTCTACTTTCCTCTCAGTTTATTTTAACTTGGTAAAACATCATTTTAGTTTTATGTAGAATGTGGTAGAGATTGAAGTACCAGAATTTATTGGGCTGCTGCTACTTATGCCACGACCTTTATTGATTAATCAACGAACAGGTAATTACTAGGACTGTCTAGATGATTGTTGGGGGAATGGTTCAGGTTCAAAGTTATGGAATATAGGCGTACACTGCGCAAAAAGTTTTTAAACATGTAAGTTCAAAGCACGTGAGTTAACTGGTAGAGCTTTGTACGCACCACAAGTTCAACGATGTAAACAAATAATTGATACTCTACAAACATAAAATGGACACATAACACCAAAGAGTGACTATGAACTACAGTCCTATTCCTAGTCAATTAGATAGGGTGAGTTCAATGTACTTCGTCAATTCTAGTTCATTTTTTAATTTTTCGCCTGAACTGGTTTACAAAACGACATTATAGCAATCCCGTTTACAGAATTTTGTATTATTGACTGGGTTTGTAATTAGATTCGCTGTAAGTTCACATATTGCATACTCGTTTTAAATATACAAATGCAGCTAACTTGGTTGTAACCTTTTCTTGTAGTTGAGTCGTGAGAGCGCGCTCCACTCTAATAAATGTGTGTTGCAGGACCAAGTAAACGTAGAAGCGTTGAATCTGGCAGAACGAAGGGGCTGGACCCGAAACGACATTAGTTTCACCTCGAAAAGACTTTCGAGGGCACTCGTTCAAGAAGAGACAGCGACTTCAGATCTGTCGCTTTCGTCCCGATAAGGTTACACTGGTATCGAGATAACGAGCTACTCGTCCCGGTTATCCTCGTTCCAAACCAGACAAAACCTCTACTTTTTTCCGGCTCAATTCTAAACTTGAAGGGAGTCCAAAAGAAAAAGTCCGAGTTCGTACAAGAGGGACAGAAATCCGACAAGTATCTCTTTTCGTTTGTTGGTTTTCCCACATTCTAGCGTCAAATAGAACGCTACACCTGTTCGAACGGATTTGCGCCGAGAAAACCTCTTTTTCGACGATCGGACAACAGACAATAACTCCCCGTTCCGCAACTATCAAAATGTGAGCCCTTTTTTCTTCTGTCGTCGAGGACAAAAGACTTCGTTTGTGGGAGTCTCCTGGAGGATAGAGGGAAGAAACATCGCCAAGGTAAGAACTGACAAGACTTCGGTGGAAGGAGGAGGGGAGAATAGGAGAACAAATAAAGTTAAATGTATTTATCGAAGCAAACTTTTTTTCAAAAGGCACAAAAGACGGAGGGACAATGGAACAAAACGCAGGGCTGATGCCTGCGCATTACCTGGCGCTACGGGCGAGCGCGAACCTGAAAACGGGAGCGCATTTGGCGCTGAGCTCATCCGAAGTGCAAACAGAATATTATCATAACGGCCCAGTTATGTCTCCATTTAAGACCCCAAAGGCGTGAAGGGGGGGGGGGACACAAAGGGGGAAACTGATACAAAGGGAAGCAAAAGTGTATTTTTAGGGGAATAACCGTCGAATTAACGTCTCAAGTTTTGTAACGGCTGAGGATAAGTCAATAGGGATTGATGTAGGATCAAGTTGAATAGTTGCAAGCTTACATGTGCACATTTATTGCGAGGGCAGCTCTAAATCGTGCACAACCGGTCAGACAGAAGCAAAATCAAAGTACTTTGGATCGCCAAATATTTTGCAGGTGATGTTTGATGGAGTCATGCATAGAGCTGCGAGAGCGAGATCCTAATTAATACAAGTAACATGCTTTGTCGAACAGCACAAACACGCTGTGGCCTTGTACCAGAAGATCGTTGTCGATCAACCATTGACAAAGAAAGAACATGATGATACATGCCAAGTTACGTAAGTCAATCCCATTGTATGTTCTCGTGTGCATATTCATGAACACAAAATTTAGTTTACGGCATGATTGCGCAGCCCCTAATTGTGTACGTTGCGTTTTAATGGGGTTTTGCGCGTGAATCCAGACTGACTCTCCTACCATCAACAAGCTCAAAGACGAGTAAAAATATTTGGCGCGATCAAGTAAAAACTGCACTAAAAAAGCTTTCCGTCGAAATTTGAGATATTCATTGTGCTGCGCATATTAAGTTGCTGAATAGCGCAACCTCAGAGTCTCAACGAGTACATACCGTTGATTTCGCTCATGTTATATATTTATTTATTAGTATACGTAGTATCCCACTCTCTTCTTCCCTGTCAATCCACATCACCCTCTCATCAGATGTACGTGGTGACAGTGTCTTCGTCATACAAGACTACTACTACAACTAACATAATCGAATGCCATCACATCTCCTTTAATACCTCATAAGTCAGTACACTATGATGATCATTAAAAAATCATTGAATTGAAATGGCAACCTCTTTTTACACCCTCCTAATTCTCTGATGTCGACAAAAGCGCCAGGAATGGGGGGGGGGAGCATATTGAGAGGTTACAGTATCGAAATCCTCCCAAATACATGAATTTCAGAAGTGGGTTTACTCCTGTGCCATCATTTTCCATCCCTGTCCACCATCCTCTTCTGGCTCAGGATTGGGGCCCGGGTAAACTGGTATATGCAGTTACAGTTCAAAAAACGGTTTAATTAAACCATTTACTCTTCTAAACCGTTTCTGAATGTTGTACCGAGGGAGTCTTTGGACTAAGTGGACCACCAAACTCAAATTTCAGAGGGCGGTCTGGGTTTGAAGTTAAGAAGGTCGTAAAAATCCGATTACCCGAAATAGTCCGCTTATAACTGTCGAAAAGAGCGTGGCATTAATCCGTAGTTAGGGACTTCAATGGGAACCAGCTTTCGTAGAAATTAGGAATATCGTTCTGTGCCGACAACAAAAGGGGGAAATGACGAAACTGTCGTCACTTGGCCGAGGTGGGGACAACTGTCAGAAAAATGGAATTAAATCCGATCCTTATTGTAATTGAGGGCATCAGCTGCGACTTGTGCGTCGAACCCTCTGGTTTTTGAACCCGCCGTCGTCACTTTTGGGGCTAAAAATCTCCCCAAACAGCTGCCAGCAGTTAATGGCGGAGAAAAGCCCGACGTTAATAATCGCCACTATTTCTTCCCTTCCCTAACCTCACCCAAAAAGCTCCTCATATTTTTCCCCCTTCGCCATCACAAACGTAGTTTTGTCCAAAAAATTAGTGAGCTGCGATTGTGTTTGAGGTCGTTTCGTAGGGCGACGCCTCCTCCGGCGCATATCGCTTTTCACGAGCAAATTAACGTTGCCGCTGGATTTTATTTAGTGGAAATAATATGGGGCTTTTGTGGTGGGGCGTCTGGTGTTCTTCGATGAGCCGGCACAACTCGCTCGCTCGGATGGAAGAAAGAAAGAGAATCAATTTCTGGGAATTTGATGGAACAGATAACGCGAAAGCAAATGGTGAAAACAACTCTGTCTGCTATGTGGATGGGACAATAATGCAAGAAAAAAGGGTATTTTAACACAGGGACTATTGAGGATCACCTGACTTCGTCACCTCTCCCCCTTTACTATTCATCGTTACTATAGCCTTTTTAGTGATGTACCATAGTGCAGCAATCGTGTCAACAAAGTTAAAGCGCGAATTTTCGAAAAATGTTTCCACCAAACTCAGTTTCATGACATTCCATAATCAATCCCAGATAATGTCTCTGGGTGTACATGCAAGGTGTTACATTTAGTAACAGCCACAAGCCAGGAATCGACTCTGCAGCTAATTTTTCATCGAAGATATATTGTGGAGGCACATTTTTTCTGCGACGCGTAAGAAGCGCGGGAAGCGGAGAGACGTCCCCACCGAGCTCCGGCGACGTAAAAGAGTGAGAACTGCCGAGCTTCATTAGAAGAATTTAAAAAAACTACAATTACGTTACTCTTTTTGGCGAGTTGTGTAAATTTGAAAAGTCTCAGAAGAAGTGGAGGACATCCAAGGGACAGTTCGCTCTGACATTATTAGCATTGCGCACAAAATTTCTGTCCGCTCTTTATGCTTTTAACGTGGTCTAAAAAATTCGTTCGCATTCCATTTGGTACCAAGTCGTGCCCAGTTGCTCGGCAATGCGATCGAACAAAACCGATGGTTGTTACGGACAAAAAATCGTTAAAAAAATTACCAAAAACTAAATCTTGGCAGTTTATTGAAATTACAGGGCGTTTGGTATCATGGTTGGTATTTTTCGATGCTGAGTTGAATGGAACGAGTCTCAGAGGTGGACGACTGCGCCTAAACCGAAAACAGTGAATTGACAGTAATCAATCTGTCTCATTAAGAGCACCCGCCAGCTCGACTCGTCACGCCGTGCTAATTGCCTATAGGCGCCTGGAACATTTGGTTTTCACGCATTAGCCTTCTCGTAACTGCCAAAAACCTTCACGTTTCATTGGAACGTTCATTAGTTACAACCCCCCCCCCCCCTCCAATTTACAAACTAGGAAATAAAAGCATGGAAATAAATTATGGGACTCGCCAATCTGCATCAAGCCTAAGTGCTCCCCTGAGATAAGAAGAACAGTGAATAAAATTTAGGTATTAGTTGGTTAAGAGCACTCTGTAAGTTTAATCGAAATCGTTGGAGCCGTGAAAAAATTGATATTCGAAAAATATTTTTCCTAGCTATCATGGCTTATATCTACGTTCAACAGACAGATACAGAAATAATTGAGGAGTTCAAAATAAGGGTATAGGTCGCTCAAAGACACTTTGTAAGGTTAGAAATGAAAAGTTCGGCAATAACTGGTAGAAGATAATTTGAAAGTTAGAGCCGTTTTTGAGAAAAGTGCGAAAACCCCAGTTATTAGTACATTTAGGTCCCCACTGCCCTTTACCATCGGTGGAAATCGCCCATAACCTCATTTTTGCGTAGTCTAAAAACGACAAACAAAACTAATAAAGAACCAGCTCAATCGGAATCGGTTCAGCCATTCTCTTGCGGATTGAACTACAGCCACACACGCACACACATGAACCACGCGCGGAAAATAGGTTTTTTGGATTTAGTAGGCCTCAGGACGTAAAGATATGAAGAAAACTCAACTTTTTTTATATGATCACTTGGGCAGCGGAAAGTAAAAATAGATGTCGTCTTGTAACGAAAGGACAATTGATGGCGAACGGCAGACGATGAATGGAAGGGAAAATTGGATGTAAGAAGGTTAACCAAGGGACGTGGCAAAAGGAAAGGGAGGACAAAGGACTAAGAACCAATCGACCTCTGAGAACAAATGCTGCATCTATTAACCGTTCCTCCAAAGCTACATTTACGTTTCCTGAACGTTTAAATAAAGCTAACCGTTGGTAAACCGTTTGAGGGGCAGGATATCATAAAATATCAGCAATCGGACAATTGGGAGGTAAAATCACGTTCCATGTTTTCGAACTTTAGCCGCAGGCTCTACGTGGTGTGTATTCGATGGTACAGGGGGCCGAACCCGCTCCTTGTCAAGCCCAAAGGGCTGAGTTTTTTATTATTCAAATTAAAGTCGAAATAGTTGAAAGTGTCCCTTATTCTGCTGGAACCAGATGTTTTTTCACAGACGGCTCCTCAAGCTGAACGATACTACTCGCTCCACTTTCCGCTTTTACTTTCCTTGGCTCTACGAAGTAGAAAGGAAAGTTATGAAATCGGCTGAAAAAAAAATTTGAGTTTTCTTCAGATCTTTACGTTTCAGACCCTCCTGAGTCCGAAAAACACTATTTGGGAAAATGGTCTGTGTGTCTGTGAACGATTTTTGGAGGAAACCACCGTACCAAATCAGCTCAAACATGATATCTCGCCCGCACGTCACCATGGGACGCCAAAATAAGGGTTTGAACAAAATCCACCGAAAGTTAACTATAGTTATCATAGTGATCGAAACACCAAATTTTTTTTTCTCAAAAACGGCTCTAACGAGTTTGATTACATTTTTTATATTGATAGCTCTCAATAAGGCAATGATACCATAAAATTCCCATTCGTGGGAAAATGACGAGAGCAGCACAATAAATTATCAAAATTTTCGACGAAAAGCGTTTTTAGCGCAGTTTTTTCCTTATAAACTCCGATGGAATTCTTGTAGAATGTAAAAAAAAATTGGTATTGTAGTCCAATCCAATACCTAAAGGGTGAGTGTTTAAAAACGCTCATAAGATACATGGGGGTCACTCCAGAAATTCCTGAATTTCAACGACTACCGTTTCGCTTACTACCAGTTCTAAACATTTTTACCCAATAACTCTGCAAAAGTAATTACGAGCAGTGAATACGAGCAGCACAATAAAATCTGGAACTGTAAGCGCTACCGCTTCCTGCTGCCGTAAAGCGTTATTTGACCAAGTTCAAATTAACTGAGTGATAAATGAATTGATTAAATAGAATTAGCCATGTACAAAGTGAATTGTTGTAGAGCTAAGGAAAGTGGAGGGAAGGAGTGGTGTGTTGCAACGCACCAGATATTTTCCCATGTAACACCAGGCGAGAAAAGTATACTAGGGGATTCTCTACACACGACTCATAGAATCGAGCTTTCATGATGCCACATGCTTCTTCGTGCTAACTTGCATCGCTCAAAAGGGTAAGCTCAAAAGCAAATGGACATGTCGAACATAACATTCCACAGTTTAAACGGGCATTTTAATAACCAATTGTTTTACTTAGCAGCGCAATGACCTCCTCTGTAATATATCGCAGCCAAGTCCCCAACCCCCATTGTGGTGAAACCTCACTGCAAATATCAGCATTAACACCGCTAGTACTATTATGCACGTTAAGTGTGAATATAGTACTCACATGTGTTCGTCCAACAGACCTGGTCGATATCCTTCATCTGAAGTGTAGCCAACACACTCAAACGTCTGTCTTGGACTACAACATCGCTGTAAATAAATATTTGAGAGCAGCGTAGCTCACTCACATCTCTATCCGTTCAAAGCAACTTATGTTCAAAGGGTTCACTGCAGTAATCAATGTTCACCTTCATGCTTCTATACTTTTGAGAATGCAGAAAACCACAAGATGACAACTGTTAAATTATTTACAAAACTTATGTACACATAATATTGTCGAACGAACGACTATCTAAAACGTTTTTTCTCTTCTAATTAAAAGACTTACAAAGCGAATTTTTGTTTCAATCTACTTCGAGCAACTCGCACATTGTTCGAACACATTTCACATTAATATGTACATCAGGGGAACGATTTAGGCTCAAAAGAAAAAATCAGATTGCAGTTCGAGGTAAGGGAGATGTCTAAAAACGAAGATGAGGCTTGAATTTCATCATGTGTCTGAAAACAAAAAGGAAAATTAGACAAAATGAAGTAAAGATATACATAATAGTGTAAACACATTACAAGCATATGTTTCTATTCACATATCACTTGTAGTGTGGGTCTGCAATAACAACAAACAATTCCTAGTGCCTCAGGCTTTAAAATCCCGTTTGTTTTTCTTAATTTTCACTTCTTTTTCTTTCCTTGACGAATTCCCAATTTGAACGTACTTGTATACACATATATGAAATAAATATACAGGGTGAGCCATAACAAATGGTGCAGTTTCAAAGGGCAATTTAAAAAAAGCGGTGCAACTTAGAAGATTACGGTTTGTTTTATTGAACGCCATACATCACCCCATTTCGGTAGATTAAGTCCTGAAAATTACATCAGGAAGGTGGGCGCCCTCAGCAGCGACGCACTGATGTAGGCGATTCCTGAAATTTTCAGCCACCCTCTGGCACATTTCGATGGGAATCGCGGCGATTTCTTCCCTGATTCGAATCTTGAGGTCTTCCAGAGTGTGAGGTCGATGTTTGAACACCTTCAAGTAGCCCCACAGGAAAAAATCACACGCACTCAAATCTGGCGATCTTGCCGGCCACCCCGTCACCCCTGAGAGAGACGAGGCGTGCGGGGAACATCTGCCGCAGTTTCACCATTGAGATTTGCGCTGTGTGGGCCGTAGCCCCATCTTGCTGAAACCAAATATCCCCCAGATCCTCTTCTTCAGCTAACTGGTTCAATTCGGGTTCAAAAAATCTTTCCAGCATGAAAAGATAACGCTGAGCATTGACGGTAACAGTCCTTTCATCCTCCTCGGAAAAATAAGGCCCAATCACCCCAAATTTTGAAATGGCACACCAGACAGTGACATTCGGGGAGTGGAGAGGTCTCTCGTGAATTTGTCTTGGGTTGCGGTCACACCAATAGCGTAAATTTTGTTTATTAACCGCTCCAGAGTTCGTCCGAACTGAAAAAAGTACGCGTTGGTGGGATGCGGTTTATCATCTCTTGGCATCGATTCAAGCGGTTTTGGTAGTCTGGAGGTGACAATTCCTGAACAATCATAATCTTGTACGGATGGAATGACAAGTCCATGTGCAAAATCCTCCTTAGTGAGGTGTTAGAGATGTTCAGTGCTACTGCGCGCCTCCGAGCAGAGCGCCGAGGCGACTGTTCCACTGTTGCTCTCACTCGAGCAAAATTTTCAGGTGTTCTTGCGTTTCTTGGTCTTCCCACACCTCTACGCCTTACTGTGGAACCAGTTTCTTCCAATGCCTGAACCCAACGTGCGATAACATTGCGGTGAGGGACGGGATCACAACGTGGGATGTTGTAACGCAGTCGGAAGGCCCGCTGGGTGGCGATGAACGAACGGCCACTTTCAAAAAACGTGCGAATGACAAAACCTCATGCTCTCCGCTCCAAACCATTGTAACGACTGAAAACGGGACCACTGCCTGGGCACAATGAGACCCCTCCCCCCAGGTCGTTAACCCCACTACAAGGCATGCAGCACCCCTTCGAAACTGCACCATTTGTTATGGCTCACCCTGTATAATACGTGTTTGTGAGTGTAGCCATTTTATCCGCAACAACTTTCAATAGCTTGAAAAAAATGTCTAGTAATTCCCTACTATTCAAATACAGTCCGTTCCCACGTACTGCTTCCTTGATTTTCTCAGAAACAACAGGCTTGCACAGCTTGAATTGGGTCTGTGAATGTAATGTTCAAACGTACTTGTCCAGCTTTTCCCAAAATATCATGAGAGCGGCTCGATCCAGATGCCGTTTCGTGCGTGAGAGCTGTATTACGCAGACTGCCCATCTTGAAACATTATTGTCTAGCTTCATCTCATCGTACTTCAAATGAAAAGCACAAACTGAACAACGGAAGAAGAAACAGGAATTATTAAACAGTAGTAGTGTACACAATAGTAATGTAGCTCTCTATGTTACTGTTCTGTCATCAGTGACAGAATAAAGAACACAAACGTAAGCAACTGTTATGGGTGCACTGTCTAGCTCCCTAAGCATATTGAATAATAAACTCCACCATGTCAAGACGCTTCAATGAGAGAGGCCAATATGCTTCAACAAGAGAAACCAAGATGCTGCAACTAAAGTCCAAGCCGTAAGGAAAGGGATCAGCGTTGAAGATAATTGAGAAAACCATGAACAACCTGGGAATGTGGTGGCTGCGTGGACCACATGGTGGGATGTACTAGGTCATTGGCTAGTGAGTGACTGGATCTATCAGAATGCTCTTCGTAACTCTTCTCAGATGAGTGGCTGGGTACTGACAGCCTTCCAAGTTCTACGGTGTGACGACTTTCTTGCTTTCTTTCTTGGGAGTTGAAATTGTGTGGTTTCCCATTAGCGGATAAAAGCATATTGGAGGTTGTCAACAAGTAGTTCAAATTTTGACATGCGGTTGAATTTTTTTAAAAGGGTTCCTGCTCCGAGGTTCATGAGCCCCAATGGAGCAGATCATCCATTTCCCAAACTCCTGGGATGACTAAACATGCCGTCACGTGGGGATGTATTTTCACTAGTACGCAACACTGATCTTATTGAATGTAGTGCTTCTTTCAGTTTTTCTACCTTGGAAATGTTCAGCCCTTTTTCAATTGTCTTCCAAGTGGTGTTCCTTGGGGATTGAAGGCAGTGGTCCAACTGGTGGCTACCTTCCATGATACGAGGGATGTTAGTAAAATGGAGCTCAGGAAATTCTGACGAGCTGCACAAAGCGTGTATGACAGTAGTGGAGCTAATATGTTGACAGGCATAGGAGAATGGGAACTTTGAGCATTCATCCTCGAATGTAAAGATGACGCAGCCTTTGGACTGTGAAGGCGGTAGCCCCTTGAATCCTACATTTAACTGCTCGAAAGACACAGTAGACTTGGTCAGGGTGCCTTGTTGTTTGAAAAAACGAGGTTTTAGGAAATGTGACCAACAGATGATGTGCTATGGTTCACTTTTGTCAGGAACGAAGGGAAATGAAGGACCCAGGCACCTCTCTAATTGGTGTCGCGCTAAGAGACGGTTGATCCATGTCATTTACGAGCCTGAATAAAAGTCGATTTCCGTATGACCCGTTCATCAATTCACTTTGATGACCAGCTAGCGCTAGATGTTAGTAATTCTGGTTTGATGTTCCCCCTATTTCCACTCACCAAATATCATTGACTGACGAACGCCAATTTGACGTTTTAACTAGAGAAATGATAAACTGGCCCTAAGGAGGAGCAATACGAATTCGATCTCAGAATGTTCAAGAAAACTGTGAAATTGACAGTGATAAATGGGCAGAGGGAGAACATAAAGCAACAAGGAACCAGCCTTTCCAGACATAACCAGTCCTTTGCTGGAGCGCCCCCCCCCCCCATCAACCTTGAACACTATTAAGAATAATTACTTCAAGCATGTTTTACCTAACATCAAAGATACCTGTTAAAAACATAACGGGGTAGCCAACCCTAGTTGTCTGAATTAAAAGCGGACTGTATTTCAAACACCCCGGATCCGATAGAATTAATTTCTCCCCCCTTGTAGGAAACCGTGCCTCCGCCGATGCCGGGACCTCGCCGACCTGAAAAGGGAACAAATACAGGAACGGAGAAATTGGAAATGAGGGACTCACCTTTATGAATGTGACAGACACTTTTCCCCGGCCGGGAACCACTGGATTTAGCGGCGGGAACCACTTCGTCGCGTCACAACAATACTAAGCGGAAGCTCTTCAAAAGGGGGTGTAAAAGATTGTGAATACATGTGCAATTAAAACCAAGAAAAACTTGAGGGCTCTGTCTTGATCGCCCGCGCGATGGAGAGTAGTAGGTGAGAAGGAAGGGATGGTGGTCTGTGGGAGGTGAGGCGGACACCTGGAGGGGAAAACGACCGGCGGGCCCCAGGGCGAATCGGCGGGAAGCAACTTACGTTTCCAACAATACCTTTGACAAACTATTGAAGGACGTTCTAGCTAAACAGGACTGCTGGACAGGAAATGTAAGTCAACACTTTTCCAACAGCTGAGCAGATGTAACAGGTAAGAATCTAACCATCAGGAAGGAGGAATCATGGGCATAGGTTCTACAACCTGTTGGAATAACTTGGTAACTAGAGAGACATTGGATACATCCTGTCAAAACACTCTGGAAATCACTGACATCGTCCAGGCAGAGGGACAGCAAAAGGAACTCAGGAATGGGCATGGCATTCCCTTTCCGCATACCATATAGTATGGAGCCCCACGGGAATTTTCTAGAAAACCTCCAGAAACTTATCCATCATCATAAGCACAGAATGGTTTAAAAAAAACACGTGCTCTTACTTTTTGAAAAAATTTCGACAGGATTACCAGCCCATGGCCAACCCTTGAACTGCCAAGCAGGTCCCATTACAAATACAGCTACTACACGATCCCAATCAGCTGGGGTTAATTTTCCAGGATTGTCCATAACCCTGTAAGGCACAGTTGTATGTCCATCTTTCCTCCTCTGGAGAAGAACTTCATTGGCTCTTTTTTCGCCAGCTCGCCGCTTATCTTCAGTGCTAACATACCTACAAAGAAAACAATTCAAATCATGATATATTATTTACGTTTATAAAATAATAATCCTTGGATCAGGCATGATGATAATGTATGAGACAATTATGATCTGAGAATGTGTAGCGAAGATTGAAGAAAAAACGTTAGCTTGATGGCGAGAAATGCAAATGCATATCTCAACCAAAACCTCCAGTCCCTTAAAGGCCCCATTGCAAGGTTCGCCTCACTGCGTGAAATTACTAAGGTCAGTAGGGGTGTGTGTTACCATGACACTATCCTCATGTATAAGGTCATATATCTAGGCGTGATTGGCTACTGCCCCGTTGTCTGGGGGAGCAAACCAACAGTCAATCAGAGAGAAACCCTATCCCAGAGGACTGCGCTCCTGTGGATCACCAAGGCCTACAAGACTGTATCAACAGAAGCACTCCAGATGATCACTGGTCAGTTACCAGTTGACTTGGCCGTTGAGTGCATGGTTGACAAGTGGAGAGTGAAACGGGAGCTTCCCCCTCTTTGGGCTGAACTCCATGCGGATCTCACCACAGAACAGAAACTTGCTGCCATCGATGAGTGGGCATTAGAGAAATGGCAAGCGAGATGGGAATCCTCATCAAAGGGACAGGATACGTATCAGTTCTTCCCCAACATCCGTGAGCGTCTTTCAAGAAAATGGGTTGAGCCAGACCACTGGATGAGCCAGTTCCTCATGGGACATGGCGACCTCAAAGCGTTGCTCCACTTCTTTTCTCTCAAAGACTCTCCATCCAGCCTTTCAATTCCACTATGGAGGAAACTAAAAACCACGTGCTGTTCCACTGTAGTATCTACAACTGTGAGCGACGGTTGTTCGGAGGGCAAACGAACTTAGCAGCATTGACTGCTACAAAGCAAGCCTATAACCATTTTTCAGAGTTTGCGAAGAAGGTGAGGGCAAAGAAACGTGGTCATAGTTGATCTGTCCTTTTGAAACTTGCCACCCAAGTAAATAGTTAGATCAGGTGGGAAACCAGATTAAAAACTCCTCCCAGATGGTACGAGATTCCTCAGGTGGTCACCTCCGCAAGGTAACACCCACATGGCAAATACCTCCGCAGGTCTGAGTTCGCTGTATGCTGCAGAGGCCGGTCTCTTGCATATTAGTGAAACAGCAACTTTCATGATTGATATAACCCTCGTCAAATAAGGAAACAGACCTGTGTACCAAGCTAAAATCAGTTGAGGGCGTGCTGAGTTCCCTACAGGAGTGAAGTAAAGTTATTTTAACATCTTTAGGTTATCAATCTCGAGCGACATTCAAAGTGGTTTATTATTTGGTTGAACGCAGCTAACATTATCTATTGAACTGGCCAAAAATAGGACATTTGGAGATTTTCCTTCAAAAAAATTGTGAATCTCCATATAATTCAATCAAACGTTGTAGGTCTTTCGATTTTCTACCAATCAGATATTGTATTCTCAAGTTTGTGTTGCCTGCAACAATGTTTATAGTTTAGTGGTGATACGACGTCAGCACGTACCGGGACTGATGGTTTTGGACACTAAAAACACTGAAAAATTAATCATTAGCGCATGTGGAGCCTGACAACAACTGGTTTTTCATTTTATATTCTTCTCCTTTTCCTTCTAGCGTCTTTCGATGGTTTCATGATGAGCAGGACAGACAACTCAACAGTCCTCTGCATTGGTCTCAAGGCGTTATGTAATACTCCACACACTTCGTTTGCAGTGATCATTTGTTCCATACTGAGCCACCCTCTCTGTGGTGACTCCCTTTAAGGCAAAGATGAGTGAAGAATATTCACGTAGTCCTACAACATAATCTATTGTTTGACCCAATCCCTACCAAATAGCATGAAAAGGAAAGAAGCAAAAAAATTAGCAACAGGATATCTAGAGAAATGTTGGTATCAGAAAATCGATAACCATGAAGGGGACCAAAACTGACTGACGGGGTGTCAGTTATTTTAAGAATCTGGTTCCTAAGTGGGGGTAACTTCGGAAATGGGCTTCACCTCGCCACAACTTTGGTAACTGTAGAAGCTGACTATGGAGAAGTAGGATGTACATTATGAGGTACCTATTCTACTACCGTGAAGTTAAGTTTGACCAAGCTCAAATGAACTGGGTGAAAAATGAATTGAATTAGCAAAAGCATTGCAAGCCAGTGAATTTACGTAGAGCTTCGGAAAATTGTCTGTCAGTCTTATATACTAGTGAAAAATCGTCAGCAGCCCTCATTGGTGATATGAAAGACATAAATAATTGAACGCCATCCAAAATACAGCTAGTGCCTGAGTCTGTTACCAGAGACGTTAATGTGTTAGCGCCTAGCGGAAGGTTATAATATGTACCAAAAAATAAAAAAGAACATATTAAAGAACGTACTTGAGGTCTTGTAGAATTTCTTTCGCATTGTACATAGTAATTAACGATGTAGTCGCCGAAGGAATGATAATAATGGGGGTCCTCGAAGTCCTCTTGTTGGGTTGTACGCCCGCATTTAGTCTCGCCTGTTACCAAACACAAAGTCTAGCGTAATACGTTCTCGTTCTCAAAACATATCCTGAGTATACCGCGATTAAACAGACCTGAGCGTTGTTCATAATTGGAGTCTGAGGAGGTTGTGGTTGTTGCTGTGGAGCTGCCGGTGTGGTTGGTTTTTTAGGTTGGTTGCCTTCAGTCACAGATTTGAGTGTCATCCCGTGGTATGTTCCCATAGTATCGATCTTGAATCCCTCAGTTTCTAGAATAAACAGAGGTTTGACCATAAATGAGTGCATTTAAAGGGGATAAAAGAATTATTGGAGAAGTGAGGACTCGAACAACTTTGAGCGAAGCTGTAAGGAATGGGCTATGTAGAATATTTGTTGTGCTAGCTCTTTGACGATAGTGCCTTGACCACCGAAGCGCCACAAACACGTTTCGGGCAAGACACGCTTGGTGCTAAGTTATGTCGAGGCATAGTGTCATCCACTTAGATGATACTCCTCCTCCTCTCCTTTACGCAGCCCTCAGAGACTTGGGAGGCCTTTTTTCCAGTTCCTGTTCCATTGTGAAAGTTGTGCCCATGGGTGATGGAGTTGAATATGTTGTGAGGACCCAGTTTAAAGAAAGATGAGGACGAAGGAGCTACAGAGGTAGTAAAACAATGGTGCTACCCCCACTTCAACTAGTCTTTTTAGCCTCTTCTTACAATTGGGCTTCTAGGCACGAACCCAGGCTTTATGTGGTAAATGCCTGAGACGTAGCGGCGTAAGATAGTGCGTCTAATAGCTGCAGAGCATCAATAGCTTTACCTGACAGAAAGTCCAAACCCTCTAGACCAGACGAAAGAAATGCCTCCAACAAATTCAGGCCACATAGAGTCGACTTTTACATTCCTTGGCTTTATGCAGTAAAAAGGAAAGTTATGAATCGACTGAAAAAAAAGTTGAGTTCTCTTCAGATCTATACACTTCAAAGTCCGAAAACCCCCACTTGAGAAAATGGTCTCTGTGTGTGTATGGGTGTCTGTGAACGTGATTGAGAAAACGGCTAAACCAAATCAGTTCAAACTAGCCCACAGGTCACCATGGAACGTCAAAATAAGGATTTGAGCCAAACCGAACACTTTTTTTTTTCTTTTTATGTTCAAAAACGGCTCTATGCTACATGGACAGCCCTAGTGAGACAGTGAGACAAACATATCGAAAAATTCTCATGCATTGAAAATGAGGAGAGCAGCACAATAAATTACCAGACAATCGATTTTAGCGCAGTACCCTATAAACTTCGTTCAAATGTTACTAGGATCTTCAGAAAAATTCAGGTGGTACTCGAACCAATTACTTATACGATGCGTCTAATATTACTCATAAAGTAAGCAGGGGATCCTCCGGAAATTCTGGAATTCTAATGCGTGCAATTCTCTGTGCACCAATTGCTCAATAATGATCAGGACATGAGTATGAGCAGCACACTAAATTTTGGAACAGTAACCGCTAAGGCTTTTTGTTTCCGAGAAAAGCGTTTCAATTTCAAATGCACTGCATGAAAAATAAATTAATTTAGCAGAATAAGCCATGAACATAAGTTAATTGAGCTAAGGCAATTTGTATGATGCACAGCCCCTGATATTTTTTAATGGGAGGGTCTGCTCCTAGTGGCCCCACCCAGAACAGTCGAGAATCCTGCAGCATGCAGCTACTTTCTCAAATATTGCCCCACAGTGGAGGAAGTTCAGTAACAGCCTTCTCGATGCCTTCAATCTACTGTGCACTGTTTGCTAGCTTGCAGTGCAGGCAATTTGGGTTTGCAGCTTTGCCAATTCCGTGTAAGTGAGCAAAACTCTATATCCCACAAAGAACTGGGTAGGATAAAAACCCAAGTTGTTGAACCAATCAAGTCATGAACCAAGTGGTATCAGCTTACTGATCCAGTTACAGCCTGACACAGACCAAATGACAAAATTCCGGGTTTCTGACTCTGCAGACCTCAAAACCTAACGATCTGTTTAAAAAATATTTGACACTGTTATCCAATCAATTACTCTATGCTTACCTTTTTAATTGAGTATACTAAAACTAATATTTATATGTTCAAAAACGCTTAAATCTATAAGATCCTTAGATCGATGGACACGTAAATAGAATTCAGAATAATTCAGTACAAAGTTGGAACACAGCTGTACCTTCTCGTTGCCGAATGAAACGCTCCTGATCGTAACGATTGTACACAGCAGGCTGAGGCATGGATTTAACAGGGTTCGTTCGAGGAGTAACGACTGCTACAGGTTTGACTTGTGGTGGTCGGTTTCTTCCTTCTTCTCGAGCCTTTACTGACTGTAAAGTTGCGAAAATACTTTTCGCAAAAAGCTGAAAAAAATGAAGTGGCATCTTTATTAAAACACTAAATTATTATTAATAGACGAATGAGTGTTATTTGGTTGGCAGCTCATCCTCTCAAAGGCATAATTAAATCCCCACCTGTCAATAAGTTGTGGCAGCTACAGACTTCCTCTGGTGAAGCAGGCCAAGGTACTTAGGAGTCAATATAGGTCAGAGGTGGCGTTTCGGCCAACGCTTCCAGTATCACCGTGACACAACCCAAAGCAGTTTAAGTAGACGTGATTGACCACTTCCCCATTGTCGGGGGAAGAAAACTCACAACAATAAAATAAAATACTGACCCAATCCCAGAAAGCTGCCCTCCCATGGATCACCAAGGAATCAGCAAGGCAGCATCCACTGAAGCAATCCAAGTGATCACTAGCCAGTTAACCGTTGAATTGGATTGGTCACTGAATGCAAGGACAAGTAGATAGTGAAAAGGGTGCTTCCCCCACACTGTACCGAACTTCCCATAAACCTCTCCACTGAATGAACTATTGCCGTGGTAGACGAATGGGCATTACAAAAAGAGATGGGAATTCCAGTCAAAGGGACGTGACGCAGTTTTCCCCAACATCCGTGAACGTCTTTCAAGAAAATGGGTTGAGCCAGACCACTCGACGAGACAGTTCCTCATGGGACATGGCGACTTCAATGCGCGGCTCCGCTTCTTTTCTCTCAAAGACTCTCCATCCAGCCTTTCAATTCCACTATGGAGAGAAAAAAGAAACCATGTGCTGCTCCACTTTAATTCTTAAAACAGTGAGTGACGTTGAAAGAGCAGCTAAACACTCCAGCTTAGACTCTTACTAAGCTTAAAACCGTTTCATCCAGTTTGCGATGAAAGTTATGACAAAAAAGTGGCCCAGTTGATCTCTTCTTTTAAATTGACCGCCCAATTACATAAATCGGGTGAGAAGCCATATTAAGAGCTCCTCCCATATGGTTCGGGTTTCTCAGGGTCACATCACTGTGTGGTAACATGGGCAACAGTTCTCTTTTGAGAGACTCAAAACTACAACCTGCCTCCAAAGGTTCGGTAGATGCTGAGCATGCTGGTGAAACCGCAACCTGCATAACTATCCACTGACTGACTGACTCTTATGAGTGTTTAGGAACCGTTATTTTATTAAGGAAACAGACCTGCTTGTTTCATACAATGCAGTGGTTTCCAGCCCATGTTATTTGCCACTGATTCGTTCACCAGTATTTAATTGTATCTGTTTCTCTTTTGAACCTGGCATTGACATTGTTACACACTGTAAAAGACGAACTCAAAACGGAATGGTGGTTTTGTACACAAGGCCTACAACTTTGTCTGGGTTCATTCTGTCTCAGTGCAATCTCAGAGCGAAAGTCTGAACCTCAGTTTTGTCAGTTTTGAACAGTAGGTTATCAAAGGGGATGATGGGGGATATATGGCTACTTGATCATAGGCACTGCTGTGATTCGAGTCCCAATCCACGCATACTTGTAATACCAATTTGATTTACTGGCACCTGATTACTCTCAAAACCTCAAATTTCTGTTAATGTATTACATAAGATAGTACACTGCACCACCCCTTGTTCCGTAACCAGGGCATTCTATTGTATAAATGTAATTATGCACCTGGTTTGGTGTACATACGACCTGTTACATTCAGCGGCATAGTAAATGGATGATGTAACTGCTGATGTGTGTCTTGTCATTCAACACCACAACCTCCATAACTTCCAACTGATATAACTCTTTTATACATGTTAGAACTTGACAGCTTTTGTGAGTACCGGGCAACCAACTCAATGAGACATCCGAGATTACGTTGGCATAAAGCTCATTGAAGCTTTGAATAGGAAACAATAAACCACTCGTTCTGGTAGGGTCTAGTTCTACTTACGTTTGCCTCCCCCCCCCCCCAAATGTGAGTTAGCCAGCGATTGTGATTCCAATTTTACTATAACTGCATCTGCAGTCATTGTTTATATATCAACAACATACCTTTCCAGCACTTTGCAAGATTGTGGTTCTCGTTCGCCACTGCCTTTCCCTTGATATGATGTCTTTCGTCACATCCACATCCAAGTCCATAATAGCTTTCAGGTCGGAGCCTAAATGAATGTCATCTTGACTTTTGATCGTAGTTCTTTTCTTAGCCAAACGCTTGGCCTTGATTGCGGCAATAGTTTCAACAGACATGGCTTCTGAGAGGGACCTGGAAGGTTTAAAGGGTCATCAGTACGATTCAAACTTTGCCACCAACGTAAGTTCCACATTTTTCGCCATCAAAAATACTTTCAAAAACACAAGACCCACAAATTAACAAATATCTGGTTTGAGTGACGCATGGCACAACTTTCCTCACTCTTAAGTAAATTATATGATACACTACATATACAAATGCTATATCTTCCTTGGACACGTTTCTAGATACAAGTTTAAGGTAACAAAATGAAGCTACTGGTTGTTTTAAAGAAACCTGCGAGTTTCATGAAAATTATTCGATCCATTTTTAAGAGAATCTCCACAAAAAAAGTGATTCTCTGATGCTTGTATCTCCAATCACGAGCTGCCAAAGGAACGTTTAAAGAGGACAGTAGTAGATATCGAGGAGTTAATGACATCCTGTTTAATCCAAATTGTCATTGCCACTTTTGCAAAATGTGTACCTCATTTGATAGAAGGCAAACTCTTCATCAAAATCGTAACAGCCCTGTTCAGGAACCCCACACTTTCCTTGACATTGCTCAGCCATCGTCCACTTCATCCTCTTTTCCTTTCTTTTTTGTTGGTTAATCTCTACCTTAACCCATAAATT
The DNA here is from genome assembly GCA_020466155.1 of Pachypeltis micranthus. Taxonomy (NCBI): domain Eukaryota; kingdom Metazoa; phylum Arthropoda; class Insecta; order Hemiptera; family Miridae; genus Pachypeltis; species Pachypeltis micranthus. The sequence goes on from CM035776.1 coordinate 30,401,359, forward strand.
GAAATATCAGTGATTTAAACTGCTAGGGTGAAGCGTTAAAAGAGGGAGGGGGCTTCGCAATGCATTGACCCCCTCAGACTCATGACTTCTGACTCATCAAAAAGCTTACATTTTGAGTGCCCTTTGTTTCAATGCATCTACAAATCACTCACATCATTGTTTTCAAAAGTTGCTCCGTCTTTTAAACTAATGTTTCCCAGAGTCGCCTGTTTTTATGGTGTTTCCCAGGCCCGGCAGAATATGTATTATTTTGGTTCTAACTTCAGATAACGTTTGTCCACAATGGACGAACGTACCCTCGTACAACTCTCCGTCAGCTTCAAAAACCAAAAAGTTGATTCTGGTTTTGAGACACTTGCTGATACCAACGGTGTTCACTCCCTACCAAAAATCTGTGATGCAATGATTTTTCGTGAAAATTGTCGTTCCATTGTTTGAGCCCTGGTGTCTACCAAGAGGTACAAATAGTGAATTACCTAGCTAATTTATTTTATTGTTATACTTGAGACTGCCTGAGTTGCTATGTGTGTGTGTGTGTTTTTTTTTTTTTTTTAAAGAAACATGTAAATATTTCGAGTTTATTGTTTTTACCAATTACACTAAACGAAATTTTTGAAACAGAATCGTGATACATTCGACAACAAATAAGTAATTTAGTCATTTTCACATAAGCATTAACAGCACATACAATGGAGACCTGGTAGACTGCTGTTTCCAAAATCGCAGTATGATTCATGTTTCAACTTATCCTTTGTTCTGTCTGTGTTGCACATTACCAGTTCATCTTACCTTTTAGTTCTTCTCTCTCACAATTTAATAAAACCTAAATAAAATTTATCAATAAAATAAATAAATACTGAAAGTTTACAAAAAGTATGCTTACTTGATGTTTTCAACAGTGACAGACGCTTCTTTAGGCGTGTTCAATCGAGCAGCAAGTTGCTGTTTGACTCTTTGAACCTGAGTATCTTCTAAACGTGGTTTCTTAGCTAAATTTTCGCTTATCTCTTCAGCGGCTCGCTTCACTTGGGTCGGAATTTCCAGAGGAGCGCTTTTGTCAATCGCTGCCGAAGTGGCTGTTTCTCCATTGAGGTAGGCCAAAAGATCTTTCCTGTCCGGACGGCAAACGGACGGTATGTTTTCGGCCTGCCAACATTAGATAACGAATTTGACAATGCTGGTGCTTTGGAGTATACAGTTTCATCACACTAAGGTGGGAAATATTAAAAGCAAACGCGTTAACTTAACTCAAAGCTTCGATTCAAAACTCCCTACAAACGCCCCTGCACAGTTACACAGTAACGCATGAAACTACCTTGCACGACAATATACAGCAGTAGCTCACACTTGCATCGATCATTATGTCGAGATATTTCGCTGTAATGTGACACCCCCCAGGGACCCCTACATTGATTAAGTAGCAACACAGCACTCCCAGAACAACACCAAGACTTCTATTCGTCAGTCAAGTTCATTTCCCTTGCATTCAGAGCTATACAAATACCAATAGCCTATACACCGCTTCCAGAATCCAGAAAAAATCCAGAACGGGTTGAACCAATCTTAAACAGTTCAAGACTACCTAATGAACGACAATCAACTTCAGACATGTTCTGTAAGGAATATCATGAAGGAAACATGGTCAGTCCTGGAACTGTTGGCCGCCAAATGGTTCTTATTTGAGCAGATGATGGGGTTTTAGCGTGCACTGAGTTGCAAATGGTCGGTAGCTTGTGCCACACTTTTGATAACACCCAGGTATTCAATTACTGTTAAGTGCCATCAAATATGGCTGTGATCTGTCACTACAGGTTCTTACAATACCACTTTATCAAAACCGTGTCCGAAATTGGTATACTACAACGAGTCCATACCTACGCTCCAAGAGTTAATACTCATCACGTTATCCTCATCATCTTGTGATCTTTTCTTTCAAATCCGCTCAAGTCAGACTTTTACTTCCAGAAATTTTGTGTCCCAGCAGTATCGACGTACAGCTCTCTCTTTTCTCGATTGTCATTACCTCCCCACGTAAGTTGTTCGTTTCGCTCGTAACATACATTCTACCTGTACGCTAAATTCAGTTGTTTCGCATCTTATCAAGCAAAAGTTCGATTGACACACATTCTCAACTTCAAAACACTAATCCAAATATAGATATAACTGCGTGGCTGCGATGATGTGCTCAGAATACTTTCAATTAGGTGATTTTAACATACGAAATCATTCGTCGAACTTACAGCCGCTTGTCGAACGTAAACTGGATGCGACAGCTGTACATTTTTCAACAGAAATAACAAGCACTCCAACGTGTAGTACTCCTTTTGACTTTCCTTATTGTCCTTCGGCAACCTGGAAATTCAATCATCCTTCAAATGATGCTACAAGTTCCGAACAGAATCGAACCTTCAATAAATACTAAGAAACTTTTTTACATACCCCGAATACATCAAATAATTGGTCCTGACATTTTTGGGCCACGAGAACTCCCCGAAAATGATTTGGTTGTCCCGCTCGACAATTTCCTTCTTGTTGACGTTGTACTGTCGCAAGATGCTCAACGGATCCGCCATCGTGTACGCAAAAACAGTGACCTACGCCGCACAAGTGAATTAACTTCAGGAATACTGTCAAGTTTTCGTACGAATTAAATAAAAGTCAAACAGCTTGCGTACCCCGAATTACATCAACAAACTAGACCAACCAAAAGGTTACGCTCCGTGGAGCAGTGGAGCCAACAAAACAAATCCGAAACTTTCTTTTACTTGTATTGATCTTGTTCGCCGCATGAAGACAACTTTTTTCTAACTTGAAAACACTCGGCCTTTCATTGTTCATTTCATTTTCTATTCAATGCACATACATAAACATAAAAATGTCCTCTAGCTTTCCCCCTCATGAAATTCGTTAATCATGATTCGCTGGGTGTGTTTTAACCTCATAGAGCTTGTATCCTTAATACACTCGGTAGTTGTAAATGTACAGTCGAGTAACTTCATGGGTGCATAATCGTGTTTACGTGATTATTCGTATTATGTGGTGTTATTATTATTGAAATAACGGCAGTCAGGAGCAAATGAATTGCAGTGTTCTCAGAAATTCGCACACAACGTAAATACGCGAAGTTCGTGCCATCCAAATTACCAATAATTTTGGTAATATTACTTTAATATTAATATCTCTTTCATTATTGGCACGCCGTATAGAATAAATTGCGTCAAATTCGTTTGAGTTTTCATAATCCAGCTGTTACTTCGGCAAAACCTGTTCAATAGTATAAATTCGTATTCTTCTATAATTATCGTACTTCAGTCAGCATTTTCTTACGAATGAAAGGATTGTAGCGCCGCAGAATGCTTAGGAACTGTAGCACAAAATATTCTATCAAAATCGTTAGAGCCATTTAGGAGGAATTATTCATGGTTTTGATCATTGTATGTGACCTAAAACCTTATCGTAGCTGCACTGAAATGATAAGAAACTACAATTTGATTTTCTCTCGGTCGTCTTCTCAGACTGTTTGCCCAGATGGTGTCTTTTGGACTCACTTATAGAATTGTTACCTGTGAACGCTGATTGTGAATTACTGACGTTGTACTGCTCACTATTACATGAATCTAACGCGCATCTTACAGTTTATCAAAGATTATTATTAGTCCAGTCTGAATATTAGACGGAAACAATTTTTTTCGCATCAGTGCAGTACTAAAAAAATTCAGAGAGTAAAAATACTTCACCTCAAATTAACTATTCCAATCGAATACAGGAGCACAGTTACAGAACGTAAACCTGAACACTAAGAAAATAATTAAAGTACCCGGCAGCCAACCTCGGCTTTTGAGTTTCAAATGTAGCGAAAAGTATGAACACTGACTTGACTTTATGCTTATGATTTAGGGCTTAAAAGTTGCCCAGGGATGTATTAGACCATTTTCTCACTCCCCCGCTAAAATGCATTAAGTGACAGTTGACGCATCAGTCTTTCACTTATGTTTTCTTTCAACCAGCTGTAGTCTTCGGATACCGTCCTTAGCATACCCGTACCCATTACAGGTGCGTGATTTAGCACGAGAATGCTCCACACAGTCAGGAAATTATGACATTCACTGCGCATGGAAACGTTAAAAATTGTTGGTGTGAAATTTTAAATACTACTTAGATATAAGAGATTCCTTAAAGAACTCAATGCCGTACAAACGAAACTCCAACGTGACCTACCTCATAACAAATTATTGATGGGTCTGGGCTTCAAATTCTCTGCGACATCAAAGGCTTGACAAAAAATTTGATAGAGAAAACAAATAGTAGTGGCGAACGTGCAATTGATAAGACCATAGATCGCCGATTCCAGAACATTCGAGATTGTGTAACTTTCAGGGAATTGATTGGTATATGTCCCCCAGTGAATCCCCATCTCCAAGCTCTTCATTCAATTCACAGTGTGGTTGGTTACCGTGGTATAGTCAGCAACTAACTAGATTGAGTAAGCTGAGATTATGTAAATAGATTAGTTGAGATTAGTTAACTTACTCATTTGAAAATAAGATGTTATACGACTATTGTTAAAATAAGTTCTCAATAATCCTATTTATTACCCGATCGTAGTAAAGAAACAGTAGTTGTTGATAACATTTAAGTTTCTCACCACTATGTGAAGGTATTTGATTCAAATCGCTAATGTTGGGACAAAGTCTCCGTTTTTTGAACCTCTATGTTAGCAGAAAAAGCGAAAAAGAGATCGGATCGATTGCTCTCATTGGGAAAACTTTCAAGAATATTCTACGATTTATTGTTATTGAGCAATTGATCATGTCTGCTCAATTATCCCTCTCTGAGCTGCTCCCCTTCTTCACGTTTCGTTCCCGTCTCATAACCCTATTTTGTAGGTTTCGCAGGATGAGAAAGTTCGTGAATTGCGCATCCCGCTAAATTTAGAGATTCGAGATAACTAAACAATCGTCAGAATCAGTTCTCTACATTTGCCTTCATTAATTTTGTGGAGTCCTTCCTCTGTGACATAAAAATTTTACAGTAGTAGTAATAGGTTTGTTGTACGGGGTTTTGGAATGTTGAGAAAATTCGGATTCGAAACGGGTTATTAGGCTTAGAGAAGTTCTATAAGCGAGGCACGTATTCGAGAGACATCCACCGTATACAATTATACGATTTTCAACAATTTTTTCAGCTCAACTCAGGGAAGAAAAACTCCACTTACATCACCATTTTTTAATTGCTGGAGAATCTGAAAAAATTGTAGCCACGTCAAACTTCCGACCTGCAATGCCTGGAGTTAATGTAATGTTCTTAGCTCTAATTACTGCACTATGGACTGTGCTCACCCACTGTATGTATACAGGTATGACTGGCTTTTGCAAGTTAAATAGTTGTAAGCTGATGGAAACCGTGGTCTTCTAGATTTTTTTAAGTTGCTTCCTGGTCAGCAGTCGAAAGCGTGGTGCTCATTATTTTTCTGTGGACGACTTAGGGCTGATGGAGTGAGCGGGTATCTTCTCGTTTCAAAGGCTTCTCAGTCTGAAAAACACCAATCCAGAAAATGGTCTGTGTGTGTCATCGAGAAAGAACAGTCGAACCAAACCAGTTCAAATAGTATGTAGCACGCAGATAACATGATCTATGATGAAATGATAGTGAGTTGTTGATTGGCTTGATGGCATTTTCAACGGACTGAATATAGTATTGGCTACTTGTATTTAAATGCCCTGACATCATAGAATTCTGTAGAACACGAAAGGTCCGCGAGGTGAACAAACACATTTTCACAATATTGACGTTTCTGTGGTCATACTTTACTGATCATATTCATTAATATTTGCTGGGAACACAATCAGAAGGGGTTTGAGGCCAATCTGAGTCAAAACCAATAAATCACGAAGATGGACGGGGGAGAAGAGCGAATTAATTAATCCTCGATCTCAGGGCTAATTAACGGAATTGACGGGAGAATGGAACGCGGATTTAACGCCCGTCGAACGTCGCTCTGTTTGGTTGATCCTGATGATGGGACGTCGTGTTATGACGTGGTTACTAACCGAACTGAAAACATGGTGCTGCAGTACGGGCGTCCTCCTCAAGGTCGATAGAGGCCTCTCTCCAGCACGGGAACAGAGCCTTTCCATAGTCCCGGAGCGATGCTCTCAGCTCTCGACCTCGTCGAGACTTACTATTCTACTTGCTGCTTAAATTGAAACTGAAGGAATGAAATCTATATGAACCAGTGAACTAAATCCAGAGGGAGCAGGGCAACCTAATGCCAGAAAGTATAGACATTCATCAAAAAGGTTTAGTGGCCATATTTTTTAAGAGGAATCCATGATACTCGGCTTACTCAAAACGTACTGTGGTAGCGACCCATGTTTTGATTCTGTTGTTGTTTGGGTGTTACGAAAATATTGTTCTTCTCACTTTCAATTTTAATAGGGAAAACAGTGAGATCTGGTGCGACACATCACACAACTTTCCTCAATCTAGAGTACTTTTAGCGGTTTTTATGGCTTGAGCTACTAATCCAGTCTGTTTTATACTCAATTCATTTCAACTTGGTAAAACATAACTTCTCGTTATTTGTAGAATATTTATACCATGACCGTTACTGAACAAGCAGTGCACAAAGAATTTATGACTGCCAACGGGAATTTATGGGAAGTATCGTGTTTTATATTTTCGGATTATAGGGGAACTCATAGTAGGTTGGTAGCAGGCATTACAGTAATCAGTAAAACGGAGGTGGATTTGGATCCCCGAATTGCTGGGGTTGCTCCTTATTATCCTACAAGCGTTATTAATGTATTCGTTGCATAGAGTTTTTTGGCTGATTTTTCTAATACCTACGTTTTGGAGTTACATATTGAGCTGCAGGCTAAATATGATATTTGGGACGATTCGGTTCAGTCGTCTATCTTAATCACGTTAAAAGAAGACATACCTTTTTTCTTTTTTCCCCCAAAATCGGAAACTAAATAAAAAATAATTAATGAAATGGGAAGCCCAGTGATAGAAGGGTTGGGAGGCGGAAGGACTGAAGGATATGAGGAACTTCCCAGATAAAACGCCCACCAGTTCAGATAAGGTCCAAGCAACACGTGGGTGGTGGTCCTTCGAAGTACGCCTGCTGACAAATCATGCCGGAGTCATCTCCTCAGCATTTCTCATGCACCACTTTCTGTGCCAGGACATAGTGCTACAACCCTGATGTTGCGTGCGTCCATTCCACGAGCACCTGACACCTCCATTCGAATATACGTCCTGTCATATTTGCTTGCCAAGTGATTACAAGATCCCTGCGTATCCAAAGTCATTGCAGGCTGGTCGAGACGACGTCAGGCCTCACTCCTTCACCCGAGACAGCCTGGTAGTGCTGTTCTCTCTCCAATTCCCAGCCCTCTGATGACAATGCACCAGCAACCTGCTTGCATACTAAGCAATGACGCTTGACACAGTTTCTATGAGTACAGAGACACACCTGCACCACATGATTCAGCATGTCGGTTTCTTCATTAGATGACTATTCCTAAACCCTAGACGAGGGTTATATCAGTCATGGAAGTTGCAGTTTCGCTAATATGCAAAAGACCAACCCCTGCAGCATCCACCAAACTCAGACCTTTGTGGGTACGGCAGGTATTTGGTCGTTAGCCAGTCTCCCGGTAGAGAGCTGTTGCCCATGTGTCATTAGGCAGATGTGACGACCTGGAGAATCCCGTACCATCTGGGAGGAGTTCATAATCGGGTTTCTCACATGATGTAACTATTTACTTGGGTGGAAAGTTTCAAAGGCACAGATCAACTGTGACCACATTTCTTAGCCACCACCTTCTTCGCTCACTCGGTGAAACGGTTGTAGGCTTGCTTTGTAGCAGTCAATGCTGCTAAATTCGTCTGCTCTCCCAATAACCATTGCTCACTGTTGTAGAATCTACAGTGGAGTAGCACGTGGTTTGTTGATTCCTCCGCACTGGAGGCGCATTATGTGCAAGATGGAGAGTCTTTGATAGAAAAGAAGTGGAGCCGAGGAACTGGCTCGTCTAGAAGTCTGTCTCATCCCATTTTCTTGAAAGAGCTTCACGTATGTAGGGGATGAACTCATACGTGTCACGTCCCTTTGTCGAGGATTCCCATCTCGCTTGCCATTTCTCTAACGCTCATTCATCGATGGTGGCAAGTTTCCAACCTGTGGCCGCCAAAGCGTATTGAGGGTTGGCTATTTGCTTTCCCTTGCAAGAGGATTAGCTGGGTTTTTTCCTCAGCCACCTGCAGCTTGACGTAGTCGCAGCATTGGGTGATGGACGGAGCCTGTATTCAATTGTATCAGTTCTGTCCGTCAGGTAACTTCTGACGAGCAAGTACAGTAGCAGTGGAGCAGACAGCTGAGGTAGATTTCTAAATTACCCAGTATCCATACCAATGCTCCAGGAAAGTGAGTGAGTATGTCCGAAGGAGGCACAGCTTTTGTCGCTTCAAAAAACTGCAGGGGAGTCTTGGCAAGTTTTTAAGTATATTCAAGATCCTCACGGCTCCATTTTGAGGACTTCTCTAGTCAGGACCAGGGATTCACCTAGGACGAAACCCACACTCACACTTTCATGTTGTAATCTTGATGAACATTAAGGAGACCGAGCCTCACTTCTCAGGGTTCATCAGTTTGAAGTGTATAAGGGACTGAGGGGTTAGCCGTGCTGAACAACACGTCCTATTGCCACATCCCCTTAACCTGCAGGGCCCTCACACCCAGAGAGACCCCAGATGAGCAGATCAGCCACACCACGGAGGTATAAATTCAGCGCGATCAATGGTAGAAGAGGACGTAAATTTTCTCTCTTCTCATCATAGAATAAATAGTTCAAAATGAGGAAACGTTTTCCATTGGTGTTAACATCGACATTTCATTCTTTGTCCACAAGTGGGATGAAGCATATACGTTATAAACAGTGAATACAGTATATTAAATATAGTATCACATAACTGGCATGTTATGGTCCTGCCATGTCAAACACTGAATCCATTGGGTCATCTTTGTACTCAAAAGCGTTTACAACGCAGTGAACTGTTGTTTTAGGAGCCTTAAATACTGTGATGAATTTATACTCCCCTTGCACCCTAACTAGTTAGGAAATTGCAGTAATTGTGGGTCTCCCACCAACCTGCTTCCAGAGAGGGATAGCAGGAACTCAGCATTGGGGGGGTCATTGCTCGCCCTCCCCTCTAACTGGCTCTGCACTTCGTCACCATCCTCCTCTCACTAACTGGTCGGCGATGGTGATCGAACTTAAGGAAGAGAAGAAGAAGAAGAAGAAGAAGAAGAAGAAGAAGAGATGGAAAGAGAAGAAGAAGCAGAAAAGATGGAAAGAGGTGGCAGAAGAAGAAGAAAAAGGCAGGATGGAGAATGAGAGCTGGAGTCTCCTACCTTATCCTCTTCTCAGAGGGAAGCGCCAGGTTCTTCCCTTTGGGTTCCCTTCTTTGGCAGAGCCTCCCGAAGGTTCTTTGACCTCTCAACAGGAGGGAGACCCCCTGCTCGTGTCTAGTGGTAGGGGAGGGCCAAGGTCGGGCCTGAGCCTCGCTAGCCCCTCCCCGCTCTGACCTACTCTCGTCTTTACGGCCCTCGATGCCTTGCGTTTGACCAACACATCTTCAAAACGAGACCTTGTTACTTCAAAATACATTATGTGAACGATGGTAACGCGATTTGAAGGTTCCCAGTCCCAGAATTCTGGAATCTTACCTGATGACCCGCAATATCAATGCAATGCCGAAGAAGTCATGACATTTTGTTATAATCAAGTTGGTTCGTGGAAACACTCACGTAACAATTAGACTTTAATCTTAAGGAGCCGTGCACCACTTGAAAGTGCGAGAAAAATATCGAGTGCGAACCATCACAAGCCATCATGTCATCCACATAGGCGTTCGGCTCGCTTCTGAGAGTAGCTTCGAAAAAGGCTTGTGGGCAATCCTTCTCAATCTTTATCGGGACGGAGACATGCCTGCATTCGATCGCAGCAGTTCTGTCTGTCACATAACCTCTGAAGAGCAAGTACTGGTTATGGGGGATTCCCGTACTGTTAAGCTCATTGAAGAGCGCTGGCCACCAAAAGTTGTAAACGCTCCCCTGATGTCAATCAATATTCATCCCTCCTACTCTCAGCTTGTGTTCGCCTCTTGAATGGGTTAATGAGTCTAGGCATTAGGGCATAATTATTGACGACAGTCTGTCATGAGAAAAACGTAAAATTTGATGGCTCACCAAGTTCACTCTCACATCCCATCTTATAAAGAATTGGTCAAAGCCAATCATGTTGGTTGTTGGCGTCAACTTTTTATGCAGTTTTCCGTGAAATATACAAGTTATATTTTGTTAAAAGACGAGGGGCTTTTTAAAAAGAATTTTATTCCTTTACAAGAACTTAGGATCAATTTACAACAGAGGGGAGACTGGGAGGACCGACACGTACAGTATGGCAGCGAGACTAGAACACACCGAGCTGCGCGAAGGTGGGGTGCTTTATAGGTTTCCCTTAGCCGACGCAGCGGCTTTACATCTTAGTCAGCTATATTATTGTAAACAGCACAGTTTAGTACGATATAACTCCTCCCCCCCTAGTACAAAACAAATTGAAGTACATTGTGGCGTAAAATTGACAATAGTAAGATGACAAAGAATTTTGACCCCATGATAATAATATAATAATAATAACAACAATAGTAAGATGAACTAATTCCTTAAACAACAATAGTAAGATGAACTAATTCCTTAAACAACAATAGTAAGATGAACTAATTCCTTAAACAAATCATAGAACAGGATTCTCATTTGTTCAAGAATGGCTTGTTGTGATTCTCAACTTCTTCTTATGAAGGTAATATCGGAACAGTACAAAGATAAAGGAACTGATTAATAATAAATATAAGACCATCGTCCAGAAGCTCGGCAAGATTAAATCCAAAAGTTGGAATTTAGTTATTTCACGTTGTATTCTAGTGTTAAAGGGATGCGTTTAAAAAATGTCTTTCAAATCTACTTGTTTGCCTTCTGGAGCGGTAATTTGTGATTTGGATTTTATTTCGGTTACGAGTAATGGTTTTCCAGTGATACTTTTGTGAGTTGCAAACAGTGTTCTGTTTCTGTATTTTAAATTACCTTTAACAGGTTTAGCCAAATATATGCCTCGTAATGTTTTAATTTCTATGCCGGTCTCCTGAACGATTGTTACAGAGTCCCCTTCTGGGAAGACTAAAAGATATTGCCCAATTTCTGGTATTAGTTTTACTAGACTTCCTTCCCAATATTAACTTTTACATAATCGCAACTATTTACATTGCCCGACTGGATAAAGTTCTTTTCGCATATCTGAAATTCGTTTCAGTTATTAAATCAGCTGGGCATGTGAACACTTTTCCAGGATTACATTTTTCTTGGAGGCCTAATACTTCAGTGGAAGATTTTAGAAGATATTTTATTCCCGGGATGATACTGTAATATTCTTTCTTCTATTTTAGAGGGAATTGGTATTAAAACATTGAAGTTCGTGGTTCCTCGGATTGACGAGGGGTATATCCAAGAAATAAACAATTTCTGACTTACTAACAAAGCATTGAACTTTAATATAGTTCTGAATATCGAACAAATTTTCATTTTCAAAGTTTAATAGTCTAGGCCCATAATAGCTCGACAAACGCTTTAGTTCCTCATAAAGTTGTTCTGTACTCAGAATACTAGGGTGCAATTTTCCCACTTCGCAAAACGTTAATGAGTTTTCTATGTCTTGGAGGATCGTTAGGACAAGGCTTAACAATATTTGATAATGTTCCAATAAGTTATTCGTGTCCCTAGCGTGCGTAGATTCCCCTGTGTGGGATTGTTTAAGATCCGTTAATTCCTTTTCTAGTTGGCGGTTGTTAGAGTTAATTGTTTCTACTGTTTTATTGAAATTAGCTATTATGGCTTCATTCACTGAATACTGGGCATCAATCTGGGACTGAAGGTCCACTTGGTTTCTGGTTAAGTGTTGCAAGATCTCATCATATTTCTTTTCGTCCTCGGCGTCTAGATTACTGGTAACGAACTTTATTATGGATCCTAGACCATCTATTAGACCTCGCTTGGTTCTCGTGTCTTTGGTGATTATTAGATTCTGCGCCTTCTGGTCTATCAATTGCAATGTGTAGTTTAATGAAGTGGTGAGCATCACCATTCTCTTCTCGTGGACGGGTCCATTAAGCACTGATTCTAACGCGGAGTAATAGTTAAATTTAATTGAGTTAACCTGTTCAAATAGTTCATTAAGCGAATAGTAGTGAGAGGTCGTGGTATCCCTCGATTATTTTTGCAGGCCCAATGCCGCCGAAATTATTCCTGGATTTGAGGTTATTTCTCGGATGTCTGCTCCGTTGGTGCAAACGAGTACTATGAACAGAACAACAACATTTTCCTGAACAATAATTAATTCAAGTACCCCTGTAAAATCTCCAAACACATTTCTTCCCTAAATTTTCTCTAATTTCCTCGGACTCAAAGTCTATCAGTCCTGCAGTTGTAAAGGATTTCGCGTACTTGCAAACAAAAGCACCGCAATCGTCTGAGTTAGATTGTTGCGGGACGTGTCGGAGTTGTATTTTACTCCAGGTACCGGAAGTCTCGTTGTTCTTTGTTTTGTACTCTTCCGTCAAGTCTTTTTCACTTACATCCAGAATTTCGGTTCCGTCCTGGTTTAGGGAGTCTAAATACAATATTCGGTTTTCTTTCATCAATATTATTACGAGTCTCCAATGGGAAGATTTGAAGACGGGGATTAATACTAGTTCTTTTTCGAAGATGTTGGTTTATCTTGAATAATTTTTCACTCTCTCGTACCCACTGCTACAAGGAGACGTACAAGAATGTACTAAATGCGAAAGTTTCTGGTAGTTTCGCGTCTTTCTCACAGTGTTCCACAATCATAGACAGATAGAAATTTATTACGTTGTCATTCAACCAATTATTAGCTTTAATGGTAATTAAGTCTTCTCTCGTTAGTTTTAGTTTGAACTTCTCGATCAAGACTTCTTCTTTACTCAGACTTTCGTTCCATGCCGTTTCAACGTTGGGTTTAACATACTTCCTAGGTCTTTTGATATTGGACAAATGTATTTTCTCTTGAGTGTTGTGGTGCCGAGGCTCAATTTCTGCCGTTTTCAAGGCTTCATTGACTGTTTTCAGGTCTTCCTTGATGTATCTGGCTTTCGTTTTTTCTTTTATTTGTTTATTTTTGACAAAGACTTCTTTGGGGAGTTCAGGGAGTTCTTCTCGGTTTTATTTCAATTTCTCTATCGTTTTTCTTTGTTTGACTTGGTTTTATTGTGAACGGTTTCATAGATTACTTTAACTTTGTCCCGGTGTTGATTTAAGTAATTGTTCAATACGGCCTCTTCCGTGTCGACTTTGATTACCGGATCACTTTCTATGTGTCCATTGAGAATTTCAAAGGGGGTGAGTTTAGTGGCGGAATGGATACTGTTATTGTAGCCTAAAACTGCGTAGCTCATCTTGTCTCGAATGTTGTCTTTCTTGAATTCATCCCGATTGTTTAATAAGCGACAATGTTCTATTAAGGTGGAGTGTAAGCGTTCAATGACTCCATTTGACTCCGGGATGTTGTGAGCTTATGAAATGAATCTTAATTTTGTACAGGTTTAACAAGTCCTTCACAAGTGAGCTTTTTAAATTCGGCACCATTGTCCGCAATTATTACCTTTGGAGTTCCGTGATGACAAAAGAATTGGATCAACTTTTTCACGACTTCCAAGCTGTTAGACGAGCTAACAGAGTATGCTTGTGCATATCTTGAGAAGGCGTCAATGATTGTGAGAAACTTCGACCCTCAATAGTCAATTTGTCTATGTGCAAAATTTCAAGAGGTTTAGCCGGTAGGTGTGATGATATTATATTTTGGCCTTAATAGGCATCGTTCGTATTTGCATGTTTGGTAAAGCTCGCAATTGTTGATGTATTGTTGGATGGATTTCTTTAAGGTTAGGCCAAAAATATTTACGTTTGAGTTTTTTCGTACGTTTCCTCGATCCCCGGTGATTTGTCTCTCCTTGGTGATACCGATGGATTAATTCATATCTCTCCGATTCTTCAATCACGTCAGTTAATAGTTTCCGGGCACCTTATTAAGTTTATTTGTAGGTGTTTGAAATTCTTGAATACTATCCTACAGAATTCCTCGTAAAAATCCGGAAACGAAATGTATCAAATGCCTCGTTTTAGGGGCCACATATGATTTCACAAAATTTATTATTTCCTCTTCCATATTGTTTTCGTTTATTTCTGCCGTTATTCTGATTTTGGTTTCGAAAAATTTTTCGATTTTTGGTTTACTGGGCGTTCCGTTTACCTTACTCAGAATTATCTGATTCTTTCCGTGATTCAACGGACTTTCGAGGTCGGGATTGTAGCACCTTCTGTTCCCTAATGCATTTGAGTGTATTGTAATGTTTTGAGCTATTGGAGTTAGTTGGGACCGTGCTATCTCCTAAAACGCGATCATTGATTGATTGTCCGTATTTGCGTCAATATCGGTTCCCAGCACCATTTTGATTTCTTCCGGTACTTGGTTAAAGTTTTCCGTTTTAATTTCCTTCAAATCTTTGGTTGTTTCATTATTATTTAGTTCTACTCTGGACAACGCATCTGCGTTCATATTTTTCTTTCCTTTCTTGTAACAAATTTCGAAATTAAACGCTGCTAAATTTTCCCTCCACCTAAAAGTTTGGAACTAGGATTTTTAATCGAGTCCAACCATTGAAGTGGTTTATGGTCAGTGAATATTTGGAATTTTCTTCCGAACAAATACGGCTTGAAGTATTCTGAGCCCAATGGATAGCTAAGCACTCTTTTTCGATGGTTGAATACCGTTTCTCGGTTTCGTTCAACGTGCGGCTAGCAAAGGCTATTGGCAAATCGCCCCGTTCTATTTTGGCTCAAAACAGTCCCAAGGCTACGTTACTAGCATCCGTGGTTAAATTAAAAGGCTTTGTCAAATTCAGGTATTGAAGTATGGGGTCGTTAATCAAAAAGGTTTTTACAGGTTTCAAATGCTTCAACAAAATCTGGATCGTTTATGTTAATCTTTACGTTTTTCTTCAATCTAGAGGTTAGAGGTTTAGACAGGTGGGCCAGGTTATTGATGAATTTACGGTAATATCCCAGGAGGCCTAAGAAGCTCTTGATTTCGGTCGCAGTTTTGGGGATTGGGTAATTTTATGGCCTCAACCTTCTTCGGATCAGGCTTGACTCCCTCAGGTGTTACTAAATGCCCTAAGTAGTGTACCTCCTTACACAAGAAATTCGTCTTGTCGGTTTGGACCTTCAGGTTTGCTTTCCTCAATCTTTCGAAAACTCTCCTAAGGCTTTGGATGTGTTCTTGCAAACTGGTGGAGTAAACGAGTATGTCATCTAAGAAGACAGTGCATATTTCGTTTTGTATGCCTCGTAGGACGTTATCCATCATTCTCTGGAATGTTGGTGGGGCATTTTGAGGCCAAAAGGCATTCGCAAGAATTCCCAGTGCCCACTTTCAGTGGAGAAAGCCGTTTTTCGATGCTGTCCGTGTGCATCTCGATTTGGTGAAAACCCGACTTTAGATCGATAGTGGAGAAGGATTGGCAACGACCGAATTTATCTAACAAGGAGGAAATGTCTGGTAGAGGATACTTATCGTCTACCGTTTTGGCATTTAGTCCGCAGGAAATCGATAACCAACCTAAACTTTTGTTTGCCCGAGTTGTCAGGTTTCTTTCCTACGACCCACAGGACTATTCCAGGGTGAAAACTGGGACGAATGATTTTTGTCTTTCCATCTCCTCTATTTGCCTTTTTACTTCCTGTCGGTAAACCTCCGGATACCTGTAATTCCTAGAGTAAACGGGTACCTCGTCCGTTGTTCGTATGAAATGTTTTACCCCATTAGTGAATGACAAATTTTCCTCACCGGTTTGGAATATATCTTTAAATTCGTACATTAATTTAGTTATAGCTTCTTTTTCCATTTGGTTCATGTGACTCATTTCGAACTTACTTGGGTCGAATTTAATTTTCTCGCAATGGTAATAATTATAATTACTTTCATAAGTTCTTTCTTCTAAGGGCTCTACTTGAATCGTGTTGAGGCTTTATAATTTCTTTTTCAAGGCCCGTGTTAATTATTCCCACGTATGCGTAGTTATTTTCAATTTTCACAATACTTTCAGGGATTTCGATTTGGTTCTGTTTTTATAATGGACTATCCTTCTCCGTTTTTTATATTCTTTACTGGTAATTTTGCCCTAGTGAACATTCTTGGTTCTAATTCGACACTTGTTTCAGTTTTAGTTATTACCCTTTTCTCGTTATTAGCTTTACAGCTTTTGTTTTCAATCATTATTTTCCTCTTTTCAATTTTTTTTAATTCTGTGGCCATATTCCCTGGCTCATTAATAATTTTACTACATCCGTTCCCACTAATTATTTTTTCTTTTCAATTTGTTTTGATCCTGTGGCCATATTCCCTGGCAAATTTGATTTTTCCTCAATTTTATTGTGACTGCCCTCTAGGTAGTACAAAGGCAAAGTGGTGTGGGGTAAACGGAAAAGATTATTCTCCAGATCGATTGTTGCCTTCAAATATTTTAGATGGTCCATTCCAATCAACATGTCGAATTGGTCGTGAAATTTGAAGATTTTGAAAGGCAGCACCAAGTTCGGAATTTCAAAGAGCTTCCAACACGGTATTTTTGTGGAATACCGTTCACAGGATATTCCATGTGCCGTACGTATTTCAAATGGGTCTTCCTGATATTTTTGGAAAATCTTTCGTTGGCTACTTCAGGGTTCACGAAGGAACCCATCGAACCACAATCTATAAACAGTTTCAGGCCTGATGTCGGAGAAATTAAGTAAGGGAGGCTATTCGTTTTCTGATTCAAGTGCATCAGACTAAATTGTGGGCATCTTCCTTGCTTTCGCCGTCTCCTAAAAAAGGTTGCTCCGGCTCGGATTCGTTTGAGTACGACTTTAGTTTACTATCCGTTTCAACGTAGTTATAATTGGGTCTCGTTGTTTGCCATGACATGTGCGAATCATTACGTGGCTGCTTAAAAATTCGACTGTCCACTAGGTGGTTGCGGGGTTCTTTGAGCCTGATATTGAGGCTGAAAGTTTCCTACCGGAATGGACTCTCGCATTATTTCCTGGGCGACGGAAATAATTAGAGCGTCCGTAGTCGTAATTAGGATTTCTGGGATTTGGTTGCTACGACGATTTTCCCGTATAAGGAGTCTTTACACTGCTCATTTGCTTGGACATTTCCGATATTTGGAAATCGTTTGTCATCATTGAGAGCGCCTGTCCCAATGAATCCGGTTGTCGATTCCTCAGAAAACTACCCATTGGGTCCTTTAAATGGAGGAGTAAAACCCTTAAGGCTAACTTTTCATAGTGTCTAATGAGTGTAGTGGATTCGCCCTCGTCGTGATTTTGCAAATAGGCAGTTATGTTATTTAATTTTTTTTGAATGTTTTCAAAGAACTTGAATGAAGTTTCCCCATCTTTCTGCTTTAACTGAGTCAGTTCTATGTTAAGGGTGAGAGCGTCTTTTTATTCGTGTATGTCTCTAGTAACGCCTGTTTTACATTCCCGAAAGACTCTAAATTTTTCGATAGGATTAAATCGGCGGCGGGTCCCTGTATTTTGGATATGACTGCAGCCAGTAGCATTTCGTTTTGGAACCCATCTGGGTCCTGTTCGTCGAAATATCTGTCGAACAAGCGTTCGCAGACGTGTAAAAACCTCTGTAGCAGCTCAGGCTCGCCCTTGAATACCGGGATTAGATCGAGGTATTCTCTGGGGACTCTAGTGATCATCTGCTCCCTCGTATTGTTGAGGTGTAAGGATTGCATCCTACTTTGCAGAGACTCGATTATCGCTTGCTGGCTTTGCACTTGCTGCAACAGGATTTCCTGAGAAACTTGTGCTTGGGATTGGGCCATGATTGGTTCGTCAGTTTCAATTATGGGACCTAAGGATCGGAGTTTGTAATGAACGTATTTTTTAATTGATTTAGGAATTTTGGCGTTAATGCGTCCCTAGTTTCTCAATTATAATATTGAAAAAATGTTATTATTTAGAATTTACTTCGTAGTGTGCAGGTTATTATTTAGAGCGGAGAATTCAACAAACGTTGGCGTGAGTTTATCAGAAAGGAAGTTGACTCACAGTTTCCTCATGTAGTCGGCTTCTGCAGGAGTGCTGACTTGTGAGAAGATTAGCGACGGAGATTTCCTGACGTCGAAGGGCTTTGCTGGATGAGCAAAACTTGAGGATGCGTAGTAGTAAGTTGAGGTCGACGTCGAAGGTCGGCGATGAAATGAGTTGTCCCTTTAACTCTGGATGAAAGCGAGCTGACCAATTAGCTCGGAAATTTTTCTTCAACCTGTGTGAACAAAAAGTGGAAAATAATTATTGAAAGGCGATGTTATGCCACCGTCGAAGAACCGTCTTTCAGGATTTCTTAAATTTTGACGGGCTGTCTTGTCTGCGCTGGTTTTCGGTCGGTCTGTCAACGTTGTCTTCCCTTCTTCGTAGGTTCCCGAATTCAGGCTCCGATCTTGGATATGCGGTCGAAGATGAAAGCACTGCTTGGTTCGATATGCGCTCGAAAATTCGGGTCCGGAACGACTGCGCCAGTTATATTTTGTTAAAAGACGAGGGGCTTTTTAAAAAGAATTTTATTCCTTTACAAGAACTTAGGATCAATTTACAACAGAGGGGAGACTGGGAGGACCGACACGTACAGTATGGCAGCGAGACTAGAACACACCGAGCTGCGCGAAGGTGGGGTGCTTTATAGGTTTCCCTTAGCCGACGCAGCGGCTTTACATCTTAGTCAGCTATATTATTGTAAACAGCACAGTTTAGTACGATATAACTTACATGTACAAGAACGACACACACTTCATATTACTTCATTTACATGTACTGACGTTGGCTTTAAAGCTGAACCTGGTTTACATATAAAACATCCCTGTGGAAAGGGACTACTTATTTTCCATTTTCTATTTTATAATGTAGTAATAACACGATAACTTGAACTTGGAAAGATAACAAAAACCAACGTTTACGAATTCCAATCGTACCAAAACTGATCTCTTATAGTTTGAGAATCACAACTAATCGTTACTAAAGACGAACACAGGACTATCTAGGATTCACCGTCAGTGAACGTTTAACATAATATTAAGGATTTCCTCTATTTCGTCGAGGGTATTTCGAGTTTTTTCTCATGACAACTGTTTAAAAGCTGGAATTTTCCTCATAAATCTCAAGACTTGTTATGCTGGCCATTTGCCATTCAATCGTCAAACATCAAAAAGGGAAATGTCGGTACGAAACCACAACGGCGAGGAAATTGAGATCAAATTGCTAATGAATGTTAATGAAGCGGCCTAATAAATTCACTGGCAAACTTCAAGAAGTACCGAGAAAACCAGAGTTGCCCGTTATAACGGCCTTGCAATTTTCCCTTATTAAAGCAACGCCACTGAGAACTCAATAAATAAACATAAAAAGGTGAGCTGAAGTCTGGAAAAGGTCGGCTGTCCCCTGGAGGCTTCGTAACGGTCGTGGCAATACTTTAATTGCTCATCAAAAACTCCAACGATTTTTCTGCTTCGCTGTGGCGGCCGATCATTTCCAGCGGTATATTCTTTATTTGAGCCCACCGCGATATTTTGCGCTTCCCGTTAACTGCATTATGGTTTAGTCATGTAGTGAAGTTACGCATTTTCCGTTGTTATAACACTCAGATTATCCGTAACCTAGGTAATTGCTTGACCCTCAACTTCGATTACTGCAAGATTTTGATAGTCCAGTCATATTCGAGGATTATCCAGAATGAGAGATAATACGCTATAAACTTTTATGAACCTTTATTTTTGGCTTACTAAAAGTCGACTCCCATTAAAATCTTGCGCCTGCGTCCCTGAGATTCGAGGTCAAAGATTTCAAAAAATCCTTCTTTTATTTCAAATGTGTAGTATCCTTCGGTTTAATGCCATTTCCATTTACTATAAAAGTTGCAGGGAATAACATTATTGCCCTTAGCACTTGCACTTTTATGAACTCAGAGAGGAAGCTACACTGATTTGCCGCATAATGAAAAATACATTTAATGTTTTTGGAAGTTGGATTTTTGGTTGTTGGCTTCCCGTTAGATGGAGCCGCGATCGGCAGCCTGTCACGTAGTTTTTGGTTATCGATTCGAATAATCGAATTCAAATTGACGCTGATTGAATGGTGCCAACAGTGTGAATAGCGACCAGTGGCAGAGTACTGCATCTAACCCAAAGGCATTTGCCACCAGAAGTTGAGTTCAAACTTTCTTCATCGAGAACGTTTTAACACGGGACTCATTAAGAAATCTCATTAAGTGACCCACTACGCTGGTCACAAGCTGAAGAGCATCGCAACTCCCATTTGCTGGATTCATAGCGTCTTAACAGTTATCAATCTGGAGCTGGTGGAAACTTTGACATTATCGGTTCCTTGGAGTTCACTTACAGAACCAAACCTCATTTCTGGGGTTTTAAATCATTTCCTCTCCAAATTTGAATTTCATAGTAGGCACGTGTAACGTGTTGATGAGCCGCTGCACTTGTAAAGCTTGGTTAACCCATCAATTGTCGATATTCTTCTGAGATTTTGTCGTATTTTGTACTTTTACCGCCAACAAGATGCGCATCCATTTTTAATAAGATAACTAGGATGAAAAGTTGCTGGAGAAAGAAAACGTTGGTTTAATGAAGCAAAAGGTCGCTTATGCGACATTAATTAACAGTTTAAACCTATATATTCTGGGTACCTATTACAACGAGTTCACGTTTAGAGAGTTCTAATCCAACTAGTTTCCTATTGCTTGAAGATCCTTTTAGGCCTTTGTCTACTGGAAGAAGACGGCATGAAGTTGGCCTTCGAAACAGCGATAGCGTAAGTTGGTTGAGCTAAGTGAGATCAGCTTTGCGAAGGAGTTCTACCGTAAATTTCGCTCGCTATCTACCACCATTTCCCTTTGTGAGCGGAGGTACCAAAGAGCTTGCGCGACCATAAATAAAGAAAATCGAGTAGGATTCAGTAATGCGGTAGGCTCTATAAATATTCAAGGGCTTCCAGCCTCTCAAGTGATCTCACTCCGATCCACCTACCAGCTCATAATCGTCGACTTATTGAGCGAGCGAAGGATATTTCACCTATTGAGTCACATTTCCCTTATAAATCGAGTTATCTTCTTATTTTCGCTCGCCTGAGCGAACGTTTTGTCCTTCGTTGGAGATTCCGTCTCCAGAGTTAATTGCTTACTTGGGATACTCGTTTTATTCCTTTCGTTGAACAAAGTCGTGGGAGGCAAGGACCTGCCCAGTCCGTAGCTGTTCGTATCAGAAGCAATTTATCATTTGGTTGCAACTGGCAGATTCTAAAATGACCCTAATGGGTGGGGGAATATACTTCAACGTGGAAAGGAGTGAAGTGGCTTCCCACTATAGACGAACTCAGCGTCCACTTCGGACCACAATATGTTGATTACGCACTCGCAGCAGGATTACCATACCATCATGTCAGTACAAAGTTGTGTGCAACTAACAGCATGAAATGTAGTTATCTAGTATGAAAAGTGAATGTTATTTAGAGCGAAATATGAGCGTTTGTGCAGTTCAGTTAAATTGGGTGTCACTGTTTCACGGAAACTGAATAAGTTATTTGGGCGCGATTACCACCCCAGCTAGGAAGTATTCCCAACCATTAGTTTCCCAAGATTGCCTAACAAACATTGTAGAAGCTCACGTAGTTTGTCGTATTCTTTATCGTATTACATAGAGGTATCGCTTATAAAATAAACATTTATCAGTCGATAATTAAATATTGAAGAAAAAGACGAATGAAAAGGCTAAAGAGAAGCGAAAGCCTCCCGTCCACGAAGCGTTTGCCGTCATCAGTGGTCTACTTGTGGGCACATAGACAAGTTTAATTACTATTTTAAAACACTGCAAATTATTACACAACGGTTTATTATTCTCTTGCACAGCTTGACGTAGTATTTGACAATTTTTGCGCATAACAACCATGGGCTTCGTTCTATCGGATTACCGAGCAGGCCAAATATGCCCCGGACGGCGGATGGACATTGCAGATTTGGAATCCCGATGCCTTGAAACGTAAAGTACCAAATTTTGAAGGGGTTGTACAAAACATTTTTCCGGCCGAAACCGTCAGGAAAGTGTTTTTTCATTCTGAGTAATATACCAAAACTCGGCACTGACGTTTGGGGATGAAAACATTATGTCGTGTTCGAAAATTGGAAGTAAAGAGGAGTAAGTGAAATGCTTTCTAAGGTTAACGTACCTGTTAGGTGAGTCCGTCTCCTCTGGCTTGTGAGTTACTGTGGGCCACAAGCCAGAGGAGACGGACTCACCTAACAGGTACGTTAACCTTAGTAATTTGCCTACTGGCGGACATAACCCAATTTCTTTAATACCTGAAATGCTTTCCATTCGACACGTGCATGTCACAACCCAACGATAAAATACGGCATACCAGTTCAGCAAAACACGCGTTGTGGTGTTATTTGTAAGCTTGTTCTGTACGATCACTGATCAATCGATAGATAAATGCTAATGTGACGTAATGCATTTTAAAGACTAGCAGTTAAATTTGAAAACATGCCACTTGCCTATCAATAAGATGGAGGCAAAGTTCCAGAGACTGTTCTAAACACAAAGGAAGGCATGAGTGACAATTGTTTAAACAGCTGTCGAAACATCATTGAAATTAGTAACCGAATTAGCTAAGATAATAAATAAATTTCGAGTAAAGTGAATACCTTGAAGGATGTTTTTACACAAAGGTCGCTCCCCCGTATCAATTGAATATTATGTATCTGGTGTTAACTTCAATATTCGTTTGCGAACGCATTTGATAAAAGCTCGACTTTTTTAGCCAGTTCCTGCTGCCCAAGATAAAAATCACTACTGCGTTATTTAATTAAATTACTTGACCGATTTTCGCTAACAGACCATCATGTTCGCGAGTATTACTCATGTATACGTTTTACTGATATTATTTACTATAGATTTCATTAAAATTAATACATTAATTAAACAATTGGGGAAATTACACCAATATATCGTAAAATCGAATGAGCGAGTTAAAGCAACTCTGTAGTTTTATTCATATTTTTATAAAAGCCCTTCAATGGTAAGCTGACATAGCTGTGTATCATTTTCAGGAAATATCTGGTGGGTACCAACACGCAACTTTCGGCAGCCCTCATAAATTGGACGATCTGTTATACGTATGAATGTATAATCAACGCATTTCTACGTAAACGTTTATGGAAAACAAAATGTAAGTACTAAGGTACTAGTTGAGAGTCTCCTGTAAGTTTGGTTGGGGGTTGGCGAGTATTTAAGTAGTAAGTTGTAACAATATAAATTTATTGAGCTTTATCTACTACTATTGCCAAATTATTGTCTTTCTTTGATTTATCATGGTTATTCACGAATTAGTGCGCTACATTGGAAAACAGGTTTCTACGTTCTCACGTTCTATAATGATTAAGAAGCTGTAGACAAGTGTTTAGTAATTAGCTGCACTACGGTTAGTGGGTCGGAATTACGAAACACTTCTCACACAAAAATTTGACACCTAATGTATCGTAATATTTTTGTACATCATCGATTTTTCCTTCGGCGTTTCAGCTTATTTCGCAACTTCACCCATCGACTAAGTCCTCTTCCTCTGACGGCTTCAATAGAGGGGCAGGTGCGGTTGCCGGAAAACGCCGAACCGAACCGAAGTCCTGGCTAAGTTCAAGGGCCCCAGATCCCGCTACTAAGGTGGGACCAAGGTCAAACGAGAGGTCGGCCAATCAAAGGCCCGTCAACGAGTTGAGGGAAGAAGATGGAAACACGCGGGCGGGCAAAGTTGATGATCGATGTTACAATCTATGTTGAAGCTCAACATCAAATAATCATTCAAAGAATGTGAGAAACCACCAACAGCTCTGTTACTTGACTCAACCAAAGCAATATAAAATAAATAAAAACTGATTAAAAGAATTACTCCGTTAACTAGTATTTACGTATAACACTACTGAGATTTCTTTAACATTTTTTAGTTCCTAAACCAATCACTTAGGTGGTACTGCCTTCGAGTAGCACTTTGAAGACTCTGAGAACTGGGAGCTAACAGGATGAGCCTTGTCCAACGGGTGACATCCCCCAAACAAACTATAAGAAATGTAGGGTGGTGGTCGCAATAAAAAACAGTAACAGTTTTTCTGGAATTTTTCAGCGCAGCGAGGCGATAGACAGAGTGTGGGTACTGTAACAAAAAAATCTCAGTAATTATCATGTAACTCCGACTATGCAATTTTTTCGCTAAGTAAGCAATGTTGAGTCTTTGCTCAGAATTTCGTTGAAAAAGTATCCTCTTTAAATGGTAGGAATTTCTCCGATTCGTTCTCGACTATTTTTGCACATTTTTCTCAACTATTTTCTGAATTTATGGCAGATTTTCAATCATTTATCCAACAACATTTGCTCGATTTTCCTACCAAATTTAACTGATTTTCTTATCAGTTTTTACTACATTTTTTGTCTTGAATAGCCAATGGTATTCACTCAATTTCTGGTTCGATTTTTATGCGATTTCCATTCGGTTCGCCAACATTATTTACTCTTACATGCAACAATTTATAGGTGTTAAGTCATTTTCTTCACTCCCAATTTAGTTCTGAATTCACTTATTTGCTGAATAATACTAACGTTAACAATCACACAACGTCCCTTGTCTCACATGCATTCAGCCATTTTCTCACTCTAGCAACTAATCAAATCTATATTCAATTTATAACAGCGTTGTGGCGTTTAAGGTGCTGCTGTTACTCATACCACGATTATTAATAAGCAACAGCACACAAGGAATTCACGCTGTAACTGTGATAGAATTGCACCAAGGAGACCAAGGTAAAATTAATCATGTTGATAGCACTTTTAGTACAGTTTACAAAAAAATAAATCCTGCATATGTGATGGTAGCGTTCTCCCATAAATCGGGCAGCTAGTCTCGTAAGATACCCACACAATGGAAGTTCAATAACTGTGATAAAGTAGTTAGGAACAACCTACGAAATTCTGGAATACTTACGACTCTTTGAATAACTTCTTTCATGATGTATGCTTAATTCAAAAACCGTAAACGTAAATACTCAACTAAATCGTGTCGGTAGCCCCATGAATTACTTACTCAATGAGCGTCGTAGGGCAAGCAGGGACAACCTAATGAATTCTGGAACGGTAAGCGCTCCACGCTTCTTTATAGCTGTCAAGTTCTACGAAGTTCCTATAATCTGAATGGAAAAGCGAACGGATTAGTTTGTCTCGAGATGAAAATCGCAGAATTTACGTGAACATAAGGGAAGCCGCAACAGATATTTGGTACTGCCATCGCTAAAAATAGGTCAAATGGAAACCTGCAATTGTCAGTTGGAAATTAATCGGGAGATGAGGTGGCGTAGGAGGTGCGGCCTAGAGATGGAGTGCTCCTCTATTCCCCAACCCGATACTCATCGCTGCTTAGAGGTCGGCTCCGCGTCCTTCGGTGTCCTTGGTCACACGATAATACGCTACAACGCTCATCGTTTTGTTATTCTATCTCAATCGAGCAATTCCTCGATGCCATTCCTTCGCCTCGACGCCTTCTCAGATCTATTCAGCTTCACTTTGTTGAAAAACATCAAGTGTTACACTTAGCACAACTCCCTTTTCCCCCTTCTAAATCTAACTATTGTTCTCATCTAGTTGTTTGGTATTCTTTCAATGTGCTGAAAATAATTGTTCTTTCAATTCAAGCGAAGGTTTCGTAGATTCCTATAGATTCTCGTAGATTTCTATAAACACCAATTCCAAAATATGTATTTTGGACTCACAAATGTTTGAACCCTCGAGAAGCGTGACGACGCCTTAGTTATGAGCAGCAAGTAAACAATGATTATTTTGTCTTACGGCAGCTTGGAAACCACCACAAAACCAACCCAACTAAATGTGCTTAAAATTTCATAATTCGTTGGGCTGCTCCTAGTTATTTTGTAACCTTTCAAAATATTAATGTGTTCATATTTTCCTTAGCCCTACGTGATGTGATTGGCTGAATAAAAGAACTTTCGTTTTACCATAAGGACTTTACGTTTTAAAGGCTTGTGAGTCGGAAAAACACTGAGAAATATCTGGTGCGTTGCAACACACAACTTTCCTTGGCTCTACGTCAATTCACTTTGTACATGGCTAATTCTATTCAATCAATTCATTTATCGCTCAGTTCATTTGAACTTGGTCAAACAACACTTCACAGCAGCAGGAAGCGGTAGCGCTTACAGTTCCGCAATTTATTGTGCTGCTCGTACTCATTCCAGAACCATTACTGAGCAATTGGTATACAGAAAATTAATGAGGATGTAAACAAAAAATTTTTAAGAAGGATAGTAATTACTTTTGCAGAGTTATTGGGTAAAAATGTTTAGAACTGGTAGCAAGCGAAACGGCGGTAGTTGAAACTCAGGAATTTCTGGAGTGAGCCCCTTGTATCTCATGAGCATTTTTAAAGACTCACCCTATAGATATTAGATTGGACTACAATACCAATTTTTTAAAAACATTCTACTAACATTCCAGCGGAGTTTATAAGGAAAAAACGGCGGCAAAAACGCTTTTCGTCGAAAATTTTGATAATTTATTGCGCTGCTCTCGTCATTTTCCCACAAATGTTATGGTATAATTATCATATTAAGAGCTACCAATATTAATAATGTAATCAAAATCGTTAGAGCCGTTTTTGAGAAAAAAAAATTTGGTGTTTTGATCACTATGATAACTATAGTTAACTTTCGGTGGATTTTGCCCATACCCTTATAATTGCGTCCCATGGTAACCTGTAGGCTAGACATCACGTTTCAACTGATTTGGTACGGTTGTTTTCTCTAGAAACCGGGCTAAAATCAATTTCGTCGAAAATTTTGATAATTTATTGTGCTGCTCTCGTCATTTTCCCACTAATAGGAATTTTATGGTATAATTATCATGTTAAGAGCTACTAATATTAAAAATTTAATCAAAATCGTTTGAGCGGTTGTTGAGAAAAAATATAAAACGGCCAATATATATATATTTGTTGTTTTGATCACTATGATAACTATAGTTAACTTTCGGTGGATTTTGTTCATACCCTTATTTTGGCGTCCCATGGTAACCTGCGGGCGAGATATGAAGTTTGAGCTGATTTGGTACGGTGGTTTTCTCTAAAAATCGTTCACAGACACACATACACACACAGACTGACTGACACACACACAGACACACAGACCATTTTCCCAAATAGTGTTTTTCGGACTCAGGGGGGTCTGAAACGTAAAGATCTGAAGAGAACTCTAAATTTTTTTTTCAGCCGATTACATAACTTTCCTTTCTACTTCGTAGAGCAAGGAAAGTAAAAATTATTGTATGTCTGAGGACACACTTGAAGAACGAGAGAGAAATCCAGTTTATGAGTATATACCAGTGGCGTTCTGACCAAAATCATATTGGTCATCCAATAAGGTGGACATGATGAAATTTAGTGTTATAACATAAAATATTTGGGAATAATTGTGTATTTGCTTTTACTTGCGAATCTAGCGAAAAAGGTTTTCGTCGGATATTTACGAATCTAAAGATCCTAGTGAATCGTGAAAACCAGATATTGGCGAGTAGGCTGCGTGTACGTGTCCGTGCCTGATCTTGGATTCGCTGGTTTGCCATGGCGACCCCATCAGCCACTAAACACAGTAAGCGTTGAGAGTTTGTGGCTGCTCTACAAAGTTCTGTTGGTGGACAGGACTTATTCTTCGGCATTGATGAAGTAGGCTTCAGAGGACATCCATGCAAGAGGTTGCCGGTCACACCGTCCACAAAGGGGTCGTTCCCATTACGTGCCGTGATACGATGCCAGGATCATAACGTGGTGGATGCTTGCTACCGTGCCTGAGGTAACCAGTTTGAATCACTGAATCATGCAGTGCAGGTATGTCCATGTACCACGTCATGACCCAGTTTAGAGACAGTTTGCTGGCGCATCACTTCAGATGTGACAGATCAGATCTTAATAAGTCAGTGTCAGATCCTCGTTGAGTGGAGACAGCTGACGTCAGGGTTGCAGCATTGACCGTGTCCTGGATCTGCGTGTGGTGCAAGAAAAGTGATGTGGAGATGCGTTAACTGTGTGTATCAGCAGGTGTACTTCGAGATATCACCACTTGTGTGTAGCTCAGATCGTATCTGCATTGGTTGGCGTTTTATCTTTCCTCTTATCCTTCTTCCCTTCCCTCTCCCAACCGATCCTTCTACTACTAGAGCCAGAGTATGGTAGTCAGAGCGCCCACTCGATTACATTACTTTTCTCAAGAATTCTACGTATTAGTAAACTTGAGAGCAGAATTAGATTTCAAAATGTTGACAACATTTAATCTGCAGAAATGATATGTTGCCACAGGAGCGTCAACCTGAGCAAATATCGTTCTGGTTAGTCCCAAGCTTAAATCCATCCCGAGGACACCATTCGCCTCCATGTGTGATCCTATCCCACTCACTGTCGCACGCTTGGTCCCATTAACCACCAACCGTTTTGCCTATCGACCCTGAGAAACTTCCTGTACACCTACCTAACGGCAATTTAGAACAATCGCAACTCTCGATTAACGTAAACATCCTGGTGGCACGTTGAGAGTACGGGAAAAACAACTAATATCTGGTGCGTTGCAACACACAACTTTCCTTAGCTCTACGTCAATTCACTTGTGTACATGGCTAATTCTATTCAATCAATTCATTTATCACTGAGTTAATTTGAACTTGGTCAAACAACGCTTTACGGCAGCAGAAAGCGGTAGCGCTTACAGTTCCGGAATTTATTGTGCTGCTCGTACTCATTGCAGGACCATTATTGAGCAATTGGTAC
The DNA here is from genome assembly GCA_020466155.1 of Pachypeltis micranthus. Lineage (NCBI taxonomy): Eukaryota > Metazoa > Arthropoda > Insecta > Hemiptera > Miridae > Pachypeltis > Pachypeltis micranthus. The sequence goes on from CM035776.1 coordinate 30,430,430, forward strand.
ACAGATAATTAATGAGGCTGTAAACACGATTTAAAAAAAAAGGATAGTAATCGCTTTTGCACAGTTATTGGAAAATAACTGTTAGAACTGGTAGTAAGCGAAACGGCAGTAGTTGAAATTCAGGAATTTCTGGAGTGAGTCCCATGTATCTCATGAGCGTTTTTAAACACTCAATCTTTAGGTATTGGAATGGACTACAATACCAATTTTTTTAAACATTCTACAAGAATTCCAGCGGAGTTTATAAGGAAAAAACTGTGCGAAAAACGCTTTTGGTCGAAAAATTTGATAATTTATTGTGCTGCTCTCGTCATTTTCCCACGAATGAGAATTTTATAGTATCATTGACTTATTGAGAGCTATCTATATAAAAAATGTATTTAAAATCGTTAGAGCCGTTTTTGAGAAAAAAAATTTGGTGTTTTGATCACTATGATGACTATAGTTAACTTTCGGTGGATTTTGCCCATACCCTCATTATTGCGTCCCATGGTAACCTGTAGGTTAGACATCCAGTTTCAGCTGATTTGGTACGGTGGTTTTCTCTAAAAACTGCGCTAAAATCGATTTCGTCGAAAATTTTGATAATTTATTGCGCTGCTCTCGTCATTTTCCCACAAATGTTATGGTATAATTATCATATTAAGAGCTACCAATATTAATAATGTAATCAAAATCGTTAGAGCCGTTTTTGAGAAAAAAAATATTTGGTGTTTTGATCACTATGATAACTATAGTTAACTTTCGGTGGATTTTGTTCAAACCATAATTTTGGCGTCCCATGGTGACCTACGGGCGAGATATGAAGTTTGAGCTGATTTGGTACGATGGTGTTCTCTAAAAATCGTTCACAGACACACATACACACACACAAACTGACAAACACACACACACACACACACAGACACACATACCATTTTCCCAAATAGTGTTTTTCGGACTCAGGGGGGTCTGAAACGTAAAGATCTGAAGAGAACTCTAAATTTTTTTTTCAGCCGATTACATAACTTTCCTTTCTACTTCGTAGAGCAAGGAAAGTAAAAACAGGGGGCACGGTTCTGTATTGAGACTTATCCACTGCTCAAAATAACGTCACCTACACAAAAGCCTCTGTAAAGTCACCACTGTTAGGTTGAAGTGTCCTGCAATCGTCGATTCCTCACCGTCTTTTGCTCACTGACCAACGCCACTGAGCCGGTTCTCATCCGGGGACAGTGAACGTCGGATGCAGTTTGTTCCTGAAAGGGTCTGAGGGGAAGGTGAAAAAAATGGGCCTTATCACTGTTGCCCTACAGGTACCACTTTTTTTTCCTCTCTTTTTTTTCTTCCATTGAGATCACAAGGTCGAGTTTGTGTGAGAATCCTTGAGACTTTTTATCCCTCGTGCGTGGAAAGCGGGTTTTAAAACTAAAAACCTTTTGTAAACAAAAAATGTCGCACAGACGGTTGTACTAGTGGGAAAACCTCTTAACGGATTTTCTTGGTCCCGAATGCCCAATAACGAAACGTCTTCCTTGTGGTGTGGTCTATAACTCCTGCAAATGCTTAACATAGTTGTGTTGATTTTTATTTATTTTTTGTTTTTAAAGATATATTCATTAATACACCTACATGCCTGAATGCAACTAGGGCTCGTGCAGAGAAGAGCAGTTATCCTAAGGAATGAGGAAGAGAAAAACAGCTTTAACAGTTTTGATTAAACTTTTTGCATGGATAGCTCCAAAATACGCAACAAACAGTAGCGTAAACAGTTTATTTGTGAGAAAATTAGGAGAGGAGAACATCACAATGAATTATGAAAAAATTCAGCAGAGAAAGCGATTTTAGTACTTTTTTTTACATTCCAAAGTTCTATGATGTAAAAAGGGAAGTTATGTGACCGGCTGAAAAACAAATTTTGAGTTTTCTTCATATTTATAAGTTTTAACGGCTGCTGCGTACGAAAACGCCATTCGGGAAAATAGTATTCGATTATTCACCTGGTTAAATCCATTTCATTGATACGTATTCGCGAAATTGATTGATTCTCAGCCCTATGAAGTAAAAAGAAAAGTAATGCAATTGGCTGGAAAATAAATTTCTTTTTTTAACTAAGTTTTTTCCGTATCGTTACTAAAATATTTTTCAAAAGTGTTTTGATCTTTACTATTGTTTTGGCATGAGAGAAATCGGCTCAAATCTAACCGTAGTTATCATTGCGTTCAAAATACCGCCTCTTCTTTCCTCAAAAATGTGTTCTTTGGTTTTTAAATTCCAATAAATTCCGAAACGTTAAGCGATACCAGTTTGTACGTAAAAAGTGAGGTTACATTTTACCAAGTTCGTCCAAAGTAGATTGTGTTAGCGGCTGAAGCCTTGAAAATCGCACAGGCACATGGGGCTGAGAAACGTTGTGTGATGTGTCGCACCAGATGGTTTTTATTACTATTCTCTGTTAATTTACACTTTTCACTAATTTTGGTTTTATATTTAATACTGGCATACATTTTTGTTTTCATGTACACGTTCATTATAATTGTTTCATGATTATTTTTACTTTCCGCAACCCTAAGTGCGAAGAAAATAGTGCAGTAGCTTGAAAAACATGCTCGCTGTGTTTTTTAAACATATTTTAAATTTCCAAATTAAATGCATAACTGAATTTGTTTAATCACGCGGAGTGTTTTCTATAAATCCAAACCTACACCCGTTGAGTGGAGATGAAAGCGAAGAAACCTCAGAAAATGGGATTTACTAAATGATAAATCAGGTTTCTTTGCTAGGATGCTTTCCCCAGTAGAGCCCAGGTCGTCGGGCCCTCCAAAAGTGAGCAGCTAAGCCACCTACAAACCAGGACCATTCTTGGCAATCTCTCGTCAGTTCCTACAGTTGATTTTGAATCGAGATGGAGCTCTTCTGGTGCTGCAAGCTCTGGAAGCTCACGTAGGAAGCCTGCCTCCGGTTCTGCTTCACTCTTCCTTCCACTTCATTCAATTGTATTTTTTCGAGCGCGCTTCCTCCATTTGGGTCAACGTCGGGCTCTCCCTCGAATGAATAGCAGCACCTCCCCTTGCTGCCCTTCGATTAATTGAACGGAGGGTCCGACATCCGAAGACGTTTCCAGCCGTTACCGTCCGAACGACCGGTTTGATACCTTCTTGCACAAGATTTGCACACTCCCTCGTTCGTCCTCCTATTCAAATTCAAATTTTCAACATCTCGCCCGCTCTTTTTGCAGCTTCTTAACGGACGGATGTAGAGCTCTTTTTGGGGGTTGGGCAGTGCTAACAGAACTATTCAGCGATCGGTGGAAATTGCGCATTGCCAGAATAATACCTTTTTTCGCGCATCTGAAGTTAATTGTTGCACTGTAATAAATCTGAAGTTGCATTGACATTGTACCCAATATTAGGATCAGGCCAGCCCGAGGTCGATTTATCTGCGAGTCCTGCTTCTTCGCAACGAATTCTGCATGAAGCTGAGACTCCACCGATGCTAATGAGTAAGGCTACGACTAAGAAGTTCTAGACTCAATATAAACATTCCCATTTATTTAGTAAACGACAGAAGGATTAAGTGATGTAAAATCAGATGTACAATGAGCAGTTCTGCAGCCATACCGTTTAACTCCGCCCATTTCAAGCTGCTTTCTCCACTTGAAAATTCCAAATTTTACCCCTTCTGCTTCATAATTATGTTCCTTCCCCGCCAATAACAAACTCGCAATCTCTCCCACCTAACGCTGCCATCGTGAAAGCTTCCTTTTCATGCTTATTCAGTGGGTCTGCCAGGTTTACAGTTGGGTTTGAGACTCGCTTGTACGTACATTCAGCTTCAGGGGTGCTGTGCACATATTTTCTCCTTGCTGGCTGTTCAATTTCGATATTATAGGTTCTATGATGTTATCAATTCAACATTTTCCCTATTTGCTCCTTATGCTGTACCGAGGCCTTTATTGTACAGCTTTTACCATCCTGTTTATCACAATCAATTCAACGCATTTTGCGTGTTTGAGGTTCTGTGTTTAGTGTATCACACCAAGTCCCTTTTCTCACTCCTCTCCACAACCGCCTTCTGATAGTTGGTAGTGGCTCGCAGAATTTCACAAGTGGCTTTTGAATGTATTCATTTCTCTAAACGTATACTCACGTGCCACAGTCTCGCTCGTCATTTGTGTCTCTGGTTACTCTTGTACGAGGTGAACTGCGATTTTACTTGTCTCTAACTATGTAAAAAAACCTGGGATACTCTTTCTCTTCCTTCTCATGGTTTCAACCCATCGCGTAGTTTCTCAAATACACAAGAATTAGATTGCCTGATCCGACTATTTGTTGACAACAAATCAACAATATAAGTTGACAACATCGCAGCTTCAGCTCAATGGGTTTGTACACGAGCAGGATTCCCCAAATGATTGCTATCCAGTTCAAAAACAACTGTGGTCGTCATCATGCCACTACCACTTTTTTGGTTTATTATTCATTCTGAATAATAATCCTATGTTTTCGGTCACGAAAAATTTTTTACAACCCCCCCTCAAAATTTGATACTTTACGTTTCAAGACATGGAGATTCCAAATTTGCAATGTCCGTCCGCCGTCCCCCGACCCCCATCCCCCGTCCGCCGTCCGGGCCGTTTTGTGCCTTTAACGTGGTCTAAAAACTTAACTTTAACCTGTTTTTTTTTTGTTTATTTTAATATTACGATTCAGTTCTTTTCGACCTTTTTTAGGGTTTCATTGTGATATTTTTCGATGCTGAATCGAACAGGATGGGTCTCGGAGCATTAATGCTAGGTCAAGCTGATTATCCGAATAATAAACCGTTGTGTAATAATTTGCAAGGTTTTTTCTAAAAAATGATGTTAAGGATTTTGATTAAATGGTAAACGTGCGGCAGAAGCGACAGAATAAATTATCCCAAAATCTGAAGAAACCAGACTTTAGCGTAGTTTTGTGCTTGTAAATCCTTCTGACATGATACTTGTGTGCTAAGACAAATTAGGATGTACACTGTAGACTGTAAATTGCCTATACTGTGAGAGCTTGATAGCTGCTTCATTTACAACTGTTTCTCCCACCTATTACCCCATAACTCCACTATAATAAGTATGATCTTTCTCAGAAAAATCTCACGAGTTTAGTGCCAGCAATTTCTACGTAGAACATGTGCTACCAATTTTATATAAACCAAATGAGTTAGTGGCCAAGGTGACAAAAACCACTGAGTGCAAGTGGAGCTGAGGAAAGTTGTGTGAGGGTTGTGATGCATCGTGCTAGATATTTTAATTTCAAGTAAAAGGGTAACAAAAGTATTGCAATCGTGTAAAAAACGTTCGGGGTTCTTCCAGTTCGTTGAGGTTCTACACAATCAAAATACCTAATTTCGGCTCGAAGTCAGGTTTTTTATAAACGTTTTATTTGCGATTGCTACAATTACAAATAATCCTCTCTTATGTTGTTGTAGACGTGCCAGTGCTGGCATGACCGTGGACCTGGTACACCGTAAAGAGCCGCCTGCCTAGATTCTACTAGAGCTTTTCTTTAGAAAAAATTGACATACTCTTTTAAATTCTCCAAAGACTTGACCTCGATTAGTACCTTGTTGAGCGGTCCCAAGGAAATTTAAACGCCCGACTTTTCTGTCTTGTCTTCTGCTCGTTGGAGCAACTTGGAGGTAATTAACTCTTTTTGTACGAGGATTATTGAATCACAAGCGTTACGGAGAGGGAGAGATTCGATCGGTACAACCTCATTAGGATCGGTGCAGTCGCAACGGGATTTTCGCAACCTTCGGCAGCCTTGGAATCAGACCGACCAGTTACTCAAGCTGACGGAAACTAGCTCTCGTTTAGAAAGAGGGCCGATCTATATACGGGGACAGAAGGGGCCTTTTATTGCAAGGCCCATTGAATTATTCAAACGGAGGATAATTACTGCTGATAGTACGAGAACGTCGAGGCCTAATCAGCCCCTCTCCCCCCCCCCTCTTGGCAACCGCCCCCGCTTACACCGCCAGGTCATTTTGATTTCTAGAGGCATTTCTCCCCATTTTTGTTTTGTTAACTGGCAATCAATTAGCAAAATAAACACCAATGGTTTTTAATCAACTCGAAACATTAGGAGACATTTTTGGGTTGATTACGTATTTTGTATGGACGGCTGCACCACATGGCAGTGCCATAAAATTATCATTCGTAGGAAAATAACGAGAGTAGCACAATAAATGATTAAACTTTTCGAAGAAACTCGATTTTAGCGCAGTTTTTCGTCATAAATTCCGCTTGTAATAATACTAGCTTTCTCACAAAATCCAATATCAACAAACAACAACGTCCAATAAAATTCCTATACGATGAGCGTATTACAAAGCTCACAAGATAATTAGGAAGCACCCCAGAAATTCCGGACCTCCAACTACCTCATCACTTACTCCTATTCTCGGTTTTTACCTAATAATTCTGAAACGGTGAATACTATCCTTTAAAAAATTCCTTTTGGCAGTCTCAGAAATCCTCTGTGTAGTAATTAATAATGACCATCAGTAAGAAGAGCACCTCAACAAAGTCCGGAAATAATGTGAAGTTGTTTTACAAAGTTCAAAGAACTGCGTGAAAAATTATTTGGATTGGTAGATAAAGCCGTGAAAATCGATGAATGTTGAGCTGAGGAAAGTTGTGGAATGCGTTGCATCTTATAATTTTGGTGCTACCTACAAATGGATCTGTTTCAATAGCAATCGATTACTGTTGGTTGTAAGTTTTGATGTATGGTTGTTTTGGGTTTGTCCTTGATTTCAATTTAGCCTTTTTCGTATGTGCGTGATACATTACCGATATTGCGTAACAGTGATGAATAAATTATGCCTAATAAAAGTGTTTATTGGAGGTGGTTCAATAAAGTTGTTGAGGAAAGGGTTCAAAGAAAATTACGTGGAACTTGTGACTTCGAGGAATGTTACTAATTTGAAGTAGTTTAGGAGTGAGTCAACGAAACACGGTTGGGAAAGGAGAAGGTAAAGTTTGAGACTAAATTTAAATAAAATTATAACAGTGAGTTGGAGATTAACAGTGTTGTGAAATATAGAAAGAACGTTTTGCTGGTCCCATTTCCTGACTGTAAATAGTGTCAGGTTTTTTCTCATCAACTTCCTTGGGGCGACCAGTTTTTTCCCCGAAGCCTCTTGCCACAATCGAGCGCATGAAGAGGAGTGTGTCATAGAGGGTTGCGTTGTAAATGGAAATCCCTTTTCGAAGGGGAAAGCACTGAAAGCGCGGCATGAAGACGACCTTGAAAGTCGAGCATAATGTGAGGGAGGGGTGTAGCAGATTTACAAAAACAATTTTTTTTTTCTTTTCCCGAACCGGTCATCATCTGTGTACCTTCAAGGCTTTTGTGGGTTTGGTAGCCGTATATTAAAAACGCAAAGGGCACAACCCTCTTCGCCTTGTCTGTCTCAAGTGAAGGCCAGCTGACAGCTACTCAATTGTGCAATACTGTTACTTCGTCTTCCACGTACTTCACAGTTTTCAGAAGTTTCGCAGCTTTACGTGTAAACGTTCCCTAGTTTTCTCGAATTCCAAGTCTTCTAATCGTATTCCTGGTTATTGGTTCCCAACGATATTTTTATTTCCATTCAGAAGCACTTGAGCATGTAAAGACATAAACCACTGGCTCAATAAAATTCCCGTCATTTTTACTTTCCTTAGTTTTACGGAAACACGAATTTTTGCTGACATACATCCCTCAACTACGGTACTAGAACTTGGGTAGGTTTCCGAATTATCTTCAATTATGTGCTTTGAGAACAAAAGGGCCAGAAGTTCTTTTGGTTTTTGATTTCAGGCTAGAGCATGTCCCGTCCATCTTTGATTGCTACCTTCATGAGGAAGACATGAACAAGGGTAGAAAATAAGTCTCTCTTATGGCCTCTTACCACAGAGCATGCCCCTGCGCATCGGACTGTATCCAGGTTAGCGATCGGGTTGCATCTTTGTTCTCCCGCTCTGCATAGGGTACCACCTGACGTGGCCTTCCCGTAGTACACCAGCAGGGTGCTGTGGGCTGTAATGCACCTCCACGCAACCATTCTAAAATTGTATCGTTGAATGATAGTCTGAAAAATATCCACTGAAGCCAGAGTAGTCACAACATATGTCTTAACGAAGGCTTTACGGTGGAAGATTGTATTCTAGGAGTCTGTACTCGATCATCTCCGTAACGCACGCATTTAAAAACAAAACCAGTTAAAAAATATCGATATTGAAAGAATTTCGATGTTTTCCGTCCTTCGTCGTATCATACAGTTTTTATGAATTTCGTAGAACTTAGCTTAGCGCTCTACCACATATATACTCGTATATCCGATATAAAAAATTGTATATAGAATAGATATTGTGGTAGTGCTTAGCGTTCCGGGATTTATAGGGTTACTCCTAGTTATACCATGGCCTTCATTGAAAGACCACTGAACGGGTATTTTATGAAACTACCAAAATGAATTTTTCGGAAACATTCACTTTCTGTTGCGAAATATGGAAAATACTGTGAAAAAAGTTAAGGGAAGAAACGATTATATTTTGGATTCCATTAGTATGAGGGATGCTCCTAATTACTTTATGACCGTTAATAAACTACCACTGCGTAACTTACTAGACTACTGACACGTTGTGTTTGAGAGCCCTAGTTCAAGAAGAGGGATTTATAGGGAAACAACTGTATTACCATCGATTTTCGTCGAAATGTTTGTTGATAACTACGAGAAGTGTAGTTAATTTTAACCCGATTTGACTGAAACTCTTATTTTGAAGTTCCCTGTTGATTTGCAGGATAAATATCCTATTTGGGCTGATTAAATAAACATCGTACAACTTCCCTCACACGCCAGTTATCTCCGTACGAGGCAATGTACATTCGCTTGTGGATGGCAAAAAGTGCGCATTTGTAACTTAAAAGTACCTTGCTAGTTTCATCATAACCATCCGTTTAAAAAAAATTATGAAACAACGGTTATATGTTCGAAAAGTCAAATTTTCTGGTGGGCTTTAGCTAACACTTTCGTTCGTCATTTAATATCTTCATGAATACCTCCCTTCAATACGTCTACTAGAGAAAAGAGGAAACACTCTAGGTATGGAAATAGTTGAAGAGAGCGAAATGTGGCATTCGGACGGCGAAGCACAGCCCACCTACCGAATTTCGATTTCGGAACCTGTGTCCTTACGTAAGAATTCAAAAATTAAGCACTGTCACATTCGTTAGGGAATGACGAGAACCGAATTTTGGTGAAATATTGTTCGAAGGTTAAACTAAACTCAAACTTCCTTGTCATGTTTGCAATAGAATAATTTGTTAAGAAAATTCGCTAAAACCGTTGACACGCGCAATCGACTTCTTGACTCTCAACACGCATTTCGAAAAATTACAGGGGTTTATCACGTTGAATTCGGTTAGTTTGAACCCGAAACGACTCATCCGGGGAAAATCCGCCACAAACAATAAGGTCGGGAAAAGGAGTAAAAGTAGGAAGAGGTCACGGGGCGGAGAGGGCCGCGGCCGGCTCAAGGGCAGACGGTGTAGGTGTCCCGTCCCATCCCGTCCTGTCCAGTCCCGTCGTTGGTCGTGCCGAGGAGGGGAGCGGAACCCGCGAGGTCGGGTCGGCTCTCAATGGTAGCGGGGCGAAAAGGCCGCGGAGAGGGGATCAACTCGGCGGGGAAGCCGAAAGAGCCGACCCCCTTCGAACGCCAGTCACAACTCAGCTACGTCTGCCGGTCGTTCGCGTGATCGTCGTTTCCGTTCCGCACCGGTGTTCCCTTCCTTGTTCACCAATTTGTTTTTATTCTCTTTGCTCGCTTTCAACAGTCAATTCATTAAAGTACCCGTCCGCTCGAGGTTTTTTTTTGTGCAAGTGACTTTGGTGGCTTCTCGGGGATCGTCTGAAAGTTTGGATTGGACGTCATCCACCTGCGGGCTAAAAGGTAAATCACACCTCTGTCAAAATATCACACAAATGTTTAGCATTAGAAAATCACGACACAAACGTTCTCTACTTGGAAGCTACCTGATAACGTAGAGTCAGCCTCTACTATCGTCACGCTCGAAGTGTAATCATTGGAATAGAGTGAGTCTACTATACCTGTACAATAATACATTCCTCCATTCTTTTTGTTATAATAGTCACTCACGGTGAACTGTTGAATGAGAGGCATAACGAATCATTACTTATTAATATCGCTATATCGTAGTAGATTCCTCCGTTCCTGAGGCGTGTTTCTTCATATGACGATATTCTCACAACGAAACTGTTAAATATGTCTTTATTATATGTTCGTTCCTTATTAACGTAACGAAAATTATAATGCCAGAAATTATCGGCCATGTACCTGAACTCTGAACATGGGGACACTTGATACTGGTGAGAGGACTGATCTACCAGAACATCATTTCGTTAATTTGATTTGAGCTTTCGTCTAATGTTTTAGACGTTGAACATTTGTATTTTGTCGAACTTCATCATCCAGGATATGTGAAGGTCTTTCACATAGTACTATCAGTTTCAAAAACAATACTCTAAAACGTCTAAATGATAAAGCCCTGAAATGTAGTCCAACCTACGTGTCGTTTTATATTACAACAAGAGTTGCCAGAGGAAATCACATTGTATTGCGTTTTCTTTTCAAGTTTAGCCGTAACGGGATGTGACGTTAGGATTACAACTAGATGGAAGGAACCAATTCTCGAGGTGTATGAACAGTTGGCTCATGGTATTGATATCAGATAACCCACGTGGAAAACCCATAAGAAAGACTATTTTCGGGAACTTACAGGACGCTCTAGTATAATCTGGACGGTCGATGGAATTGCCATTCAAGTTGCTATTTTCCAAGAAAGAGTTTCTCTATTTAATGACATTTTCCTTGTTAAGGGGTGTTGTTAGAGAGTGAGAAACTAATGGTTAAGTGGAATGAATCTTCCCTGCGTTTAGAATTGTCTACGATAGTAATAGGACCTTGGGGAAGTAAACGAAACTGGATGGAGAAGTTAATCTTGACAGCTATTAACCCCGGTCATTTTTGAATTGTCCGTATTTGTGGATTGAGCATCATTAGGGTTTAATGAGGTTCTGGGCATTCATTGAAATGATGGGTTCTACTTGTACCGGTGTAGTCACAGGCGTACCTGTGAGGTGTGCCCTCGAAATACACTACCAGCCAATGAACATTGACTTAGACCATTCTAGATACCACTAAAAAACAACTGCATGATGTTTCTGACTATTGATGCTTTCGATGAATCCCCATTTGAATTCAATACGACCACTACCGATGACTTTAGCCTTCTACAAAGGCGTGGGTAGTTGATGGATGCTCTTGACTTTGTACGTCAACCTTTTCTGTCCACCTAACGGCAAAAAGGTTAGAGTTTCCTCTTTTTCGGATTTTGTTATAACAGGGTTTTATAAGAGCAGGTAGCGTAGTTCAATTTCGAGAAGTAAAAGGCATTATACTCTCCCAGTTCCTTTAGCCTTTAGAGAGTAAGTGGGTTGATACGTACTTAAGTGGTTGGTAACTTGTAAGGCAAGGCTTAGTTGGTGGAAATGACTTGTTACTGTAAGCCGCAGCAGTTAGTTCTAGTACTGTAGTCAGGAGTTATTACGTCTCGATAGTGTTTTACCGCACTTGGCATCAACTACTCTTTCAGTTTTCCGGGGCAGAAATAAAATTTTGGGATGCGTTCGATCAAAACCAGTTAGTGACGAAGTGGCTGACCAGGGCCATGAAGAAACATATTGATGCTAGGATTAATCCTATCAGTTGCTGTGCAAACTACATCGAGCAATAGCTTAAATACAATATGTCACTTTATTTACCACCGCGCCTAATAAAAATTCAACATTTCCGAGATTCGTTGGGCAAATTTGAACTATTTGTGACAGTCTATGGGAGGCTGTATTTTCGGTCGAGTTAGATGCATTTTACTTTCCGCTACCCGAAGGGAAGGAAAGTATAGTAATCGGCCCAAAAAAAAAATTTGAGTTTTCTTCAGATCTTTACGTTTCAGACCCTACTGAGTCTAAAAAACCTAATTTCGGCGCGTGGTCCGTGTGTGTGTATGTGTGTGTGTGTGTGTGTATGTGTGTGTGTATGTGTGTGTGTGTGTGTGTGTGTCTGTAGTTCTCCCGCAAATCGAACTGCAGACACACACACACACACACACAGATCTGTTTCTTTATTTCATGACTGTACCTAAACCCTCGACGAGGGTTATATCAGTCATAGAAGTTGCGGTTTCGCTAATATGCAAGAGGCCGGCCCCTGCAGCATCCACTGAACTCAGACCTGTGGAGGTACGGCAGGTATGTGGTCGTTAGCCAGTCTCACCGTAGAGAGCTGTTGCCCGTGTGTTACCGCGCGGAGGTGACCACCTGAGGAATCCCGTACCATCTGGGAGTAGTTCTTAATCTGGTTCCCTACCTGATCTTACTGTTTACTTGGGTGGCAAGTTTCAAAAGGACTGATCAACTATAACCACGTTTCTTAGCCATTACCTTCTTTGCGAACTTTGCAAAATGGTTATAGGCTTCCTTTGTAGCAGTCAAAGCTGCTAAGTTCGTTTGCCCTCTCAACAACCGTCGCTCACTGTTGTAGAAACTACAGTGGAGCAGCACATGGTTTCTTGTTTCCTCCGCACTGGAGGCACAAGACGTGCATAATGGAGAGTCTTTCAGAGAAAAGAAGTGGAGCCGCGCATTGAAGTCACCATGTCCCGTGAGGAACTGGCTCGTCCAGTGGTCTGGCTCAACCCATTTTCTAGAAAGACGTTCACGGATGTTGGGGAAGAACTCATACGTATCACGTCCCTTTGACGAGGATTCCCATCTCGCTTGCCATTTCTCTAGAGCCCATTCATCGATGGCGGCAAGTTTCTGTTCTGTGGTGAGATCCGCACGGAGTTCAGCCCAAAGCGGGGAAGCTCCGTTTCACTCTCCACTTGTCAATCATGCACTCAACAGCCAAATCAACTGGTAACTGACCAGTGATCACCTGGAGTGCTTCCGTTGATACAGTCTTGTAGGCCTTGGTGATCCACAGGAGCGCAGCTCTCTGGGATTGGGCCAATACTCTCTTTTGATTGACTGTTAGTTTGCTACCCCAGACAACGGGGCAGTAGCCAATCACACCTAAATAGATGGCCTTATACATGAGGATGTGCAGCGATATTGCAGCTGGCAATCTTCCTCCACTTTAGCTTCCAGCTTAAACGCGGTTTACAAAGTCCGTTCTTTCGCACATAAATTCCGTTAACGATCCTACCCGATCTGACAAAGCTTTTATGGGCCAAAAATGATTACAAATTTAATCAAAAACCAAAGTTTGGCAGTATTATTGTAAATATAGTGAGGATTATTCTACTGATTGAAGGAACTCGTGGGACAACCTAGCGTAAGTTATCGTTTGTCACAGCTCATTTCTCGCACTGTCTACCTTCTCACTCCAACCACCCGTTAGTTTGACTCGTCACAACCGTTGTGTAATGATTTGGAGCGTTTTTTTTTTCGTTCTTTGTTCTTTGTCAATGCAAGCTGTCACACATTGAAATTTGCTCAGAAAATTGAAAACTCCTGGTGAACCGATCCTAGAGCTGTCTGTGACTGGCCCGAGAGTTGATGGAAGAATGTGTAGTGAACACTAAAGACAAGTATATCTGACAAGAGCTGTGTTTGTTGGAGAAGGAGGTAAATCGAGGGAGGAAAAGACATTTTGGAAAGTCCAAAAGGGGAAATCCGTTGTCATTGGAAGTTAAACCGAACTTAATCCCTTTGTCTGGAGAAGAAGCCAACTGAACGAGCACAAGAGCCCAACTACTTGTGCCTGTGCCGAAGAGTGACCTTTAAGTCCGAATTACTGCCATCACTGTGTCAAACACTGCTGTCGCTGTATATGCAATATGCTGGGTACTAAAAAGTGTGATCTTATTATTAATTCAGGGGCGGTTTATCAATGTCATTTGCTAGCTTGATTAAAGGCTGACTAAGTAAAATCGTTCGTTAACTTCCGAAGACGAGTTGATCAATTCACTTTGACTTTAGCGTTAGTGCTAGCTGTTAGTTATTTTTTAACTCGTCTCTTCGTTTAGTTATCGGATAACTAACCGTTATATCTGTCAAATAATGTGTTTCGCTCGCCTCGATCTGTTTTTATTTATTTATTATCTGTGTTTATGTATTTCCGACCTGTTATTTCAGTTATCAAAAAGTTGAACAGTTATCTGAAAAATTTTGTGGGCAGCCATGTTCATGATCATTTTATGAGCAATGGACTCCGACTGGGAGCTCACAACTCTGATTTCTCCGATGAAAAGATCAACGCGTGTCAGGTCCGTCCGAGTATCGAGTATTTTGATACGCTCGACGACGTAAATCTTCATACTAGGTTCCGATTGTCGAAAGAAACAACGGTGTTCGCACGTTCGCTAATTCTAACGCGGATAGAATCACCAAGTAATCGAAACCACGCAATTTCGTCAATGAAGAAACTCCTAACGCTCAGGTTCTACGGCCTCGGTAAGTACAGACCAAATATTTTATCGACCTACCACGTTACATTCGTGCATGATATCACTTAAGTCAAGATCGAAAAGTAATTTAGAGCTTTCATCGAAAGTTTACGTTTCAATCCATTAGTCCCAAAATCTGGTTCGACGAATCACAACTTTCCGAATCCCTTGTACGTTCGGCGGTTTTTACCAAGTAATGCAATAGTGTTTCTAACTGTGTACGTTGGAACTGATAGAGACGATTGTTGTGAAGTTCCGTTTCGATTCTTTTGGAATTATAGGAAAAAGTGAACCGCATAAAATATACGGAGAAGTATACCGTACTTTGTTTGCTCATTTCTAATTATTATTGACCTTCCATTTCGTAGCTTAATATATGTGAACGATAGGCGAGAATTATGCGTTTTGACCTCGGTGAGAAGAATAATTTTGTGCTTATAACTTTCTGTGGCCGTCCGATGTTGGTATGAGATCGTAAATATCAAGTTTGAGCTGACTAGGTTCAGTTGTTCTTTCTCATTCGTGTCTACATAAAGGGTGGTTTTGGAAATTAGAAATGTAAATATCTGAGGAAAACTCAATAATTATCTTTTTTTTACCAATCACATAGGCTATTAATGAGGCCATACGAATGAAAAGGTCCTTACTATTCAAGACGAATATTCAAATTTTGAAATTTTGTGGAAGTAGAACACGTAAATAATAATTTTTGTTTTCTCTTTGCAGGGTCGATGCTTCTAGCTGTAGGCGACTTTTCTGGCGTTAGAAAAACTTCTGCCTCCCTCATTGTGAAACTAGTTTCCCAGCCATTGTTCACTTGCCCACACTTTCATAAAGATGATGTCTGGAGAATAAAAAAACTCAAAAGCCCAAAGAGAGTTTTACTACTGGGCTAGAATGCCACAGGCCATTGGTGCTATCGACTGTACACACATGAAAATGTCAATTTTTGTGAAACACCGCACATTTGGTGTTGAAATGCATCATGTATCGTTTTTCAATTTTTTTGAAAGTTGTTTGGTGTATGATTAATTTTGAATAATACACGTAATGTTTTCTGTGAAGAACATTCCTTTACTTATGTTGGCCCAACTCACGACGGAAAGTTATAAAATCGACGGAAAAAATCACGGCAAACACTTAACAAAAATAATCACAATACGAAAAATGTGCTACACACCAAGAAGAGGTGTAAGAAAAGAATGAGAAGTAAGTGAAGATACGAAGAGAATTGAAAAGAAAGAAAGAAAAGTATCAAGTAAGATCGCAAGTGTATTATTTAACAATTCTGCAACTGATATTTTGGGTATTCTAATGAAAAGGCCAAATAATGAAATCGACAGGTGGCAAATGAAAGTGGCCCAATGGTACCAACTCTCCAACACATTGTTTTGGAGGAAAACTGCCAAGTCGCCTCTTCGTTCGAGGGATTCACGTTTGAGCGTAGTGGTAGCCCTTTTTCCCCGCAGTCAAACTCTTGCTAGCTAACTGTTAGTCAATTGGCGATTGATGAACGCGATCCGAGATCTAGTATTTTTTCACTCCTTGATTATCGTTAACAGATGGCTACCTAATCAACGTTTTAACTAAAGAATTGATAAACCGGCCCTCAGGTGAACCTGGTGTACTTTCAGTGTAGTGAAGGTGAATTAAGTGCTTGTTTTTTAAGGATCATCCAATTCTAGTTGAGCAAGCCAAAGTGGAAATCTGTATTTCAGAAATTAACGTCCAAAGGTGGCTGGCTAACTGCATTTCCAGGCACTAGTGCCAAATGAAGCGACTTCCGTGAATATGTTCTCCAGTTTTTTCTCTGAAATACGCATCATTGTTTCTTTGACGATTAATTGCAACTTGAACTCCCGATTCCGATAACAAGCTTTGTCGCAGTCGCTGGGGCTATAAATAGCTAACGGAAGGCTCAGAGAGAGAGAGAGAGAGAGAGAGAGAGAGAGTGAGAACGTGGAAGGTCGCTAGCTTCTCGCCAACAACAATCGCTTCTTGGCGTGTACGTCTTTTATTGTCCTTAGTGTTTTTATTTTCTCCTTCCCCTTTAACGACGTTCGAGATATTTATTGGCGTGCACTCAAAAATACCAAGTTTCATGGTCCTCCGAATGCAAGTATAAAAAAAGTTAGCTTAAACTGCTTATTCCCTTCAGCGAATCTGAAACAAAAATTGGATGCGCAGCAACACACAACATTCTCCAACCACCGTATTCGACTACCAGCTACATATTCGGGTTCTGAACTTTCGATCTACGTATTTTTACGGAAACATTTATGAAGAACAATATGTTGGTGCTAGTTGGTTGAGAGTAAGTAAGTTTTTATCAAAATCTTTAGAACCATTCTTGACTAAACCCGAAAAAACTATGAATTAATGTTCGAGAATTCTCGTTTTCTGAGATATCGTGGTTTATATCTACGTTCAACAGATAGGTACAGAAATAATCGCGGCGAGACCCTCAGTAAAATTGATCAAATCCAGTGAAGCAGTTACTGTAGAAATTATTAAAAGCTCAAAAAACATTAGTTTTGACACATTTTGATTTGGATCTCTGTTTAGTGGACTCTCACAGAAACATTTATTGAAAACAATAAATCGGTATTAACAATTTGAAAACATCCCATGAGTTTGGTGATATCGTTGAAGCCGTTTTGCCTAAACGAGTAAAAACTCTACTTTTGCTTCATAAGCCTATATCTCCGTTCTCAGAATTTTCACGCAGGTATTTATTATTTACTAAATTTATATTTTAGTATTAACTACTAAAAGATAATTTGAAAGTTTGATCAAAATTCTTCGTTTTCCGTTGCCCCTAGTCCCACACCTCCCTTTCCCATCGACTGAAATTGCCCATAACATTATTTTCGTGTCTTCAAAAAATAACAAACCAAAAGAAAAGTTCAGCGGTTCTCCCGCAAATTGAACTACATCCACATTCATACACACGGACCATGTGCCGATATTGCCTTTTTTTGGATTTAATACGCCTCAAAATTTAAAGATCTGAACACAACCCAACTTTTTTTGACGCGATTGCAATAGTTTCCTTTCCCCTATGGGTGGTGGAAAGTAAAAATTACGGTGCAAAGTTTCGAGAACGTGTACGCCAACAATCGGTTTCGTCGTGTTCCTTAACAAATCCTTGAGTTTCGTAGAGATGATACTTATATAAATGGTATTAAGTTTTGAAATAGTAGTGTGGACAGTCAATAGGTGGCTTAGGTTCAGTCAGGTTATTGATGTGTATTTCCCTCGCAGTTTCGAGGTCAACAAAGGAAATTCACGTATATGAGTTTGTATTAACTAGTGTCGCATTTTTACTATAACCCTATTTTACTTCCCACTACCGAGGTGTTGAAAGTGTTGAAAAAAAGGTGTTTTTTTCAGATACTTACGTTTTTCAGTTACGAAAGCCTATTTTCATCAATCAAAGGGACCGGAAATGGCTAAACACATGGGTTTCTCTCAAAAATAGCTAATAATCTTGATTAAACTTTTAAATTACCATGTTCTAATCAGTACCTAACTTTTGTTCTCTGTATATAATAACTCTGTGTCCTAACTGTAATACCTCTGTGAAAATTTCAACGGCAATATGGTATTGCGTTGACGCAAAAATAGTTTTTTCAAATTTCTTACGGCTTTCCAGTTAGTACATTTCTTAGCCCCTACCTTGGAGGAAAGCTGCGTAATTGGCTCAAAAACCATTTTGCGTTTTCTTCACTGCTTTACCTTTTGAAGAGTGCTGAGTTCGCGATGCACCATTCGAAAAAATTGATACTGGTCTATTGATTTCTTTCGATTGACAGTGGGGTGACATATTTGACTACCCGAGACAGCAGGATCGTAGGCTATTAGTTTGGTATCCATACATCTAATGTTCAAACAGAACCAATGCTAGGCTAAATTTAACTAGCAAGAAGGACTAAAAGTATCTGGCGCGACGCATGTTTCTTTAACCTCGCGTTCATTCAGCGAGTTTTCCTGTTCTAGCAACTAATCCAATGTTTCCGCTCTGTTTATATGGAATTCACGTTTTGTATAGAAAGTGGTAGTGCTTAATGCGATTGGGTTACTGGTACTGATCCACGCTTTATATATCCAAGTGTCCTCCGGCAGGAGGGAGTCGTGATGAGGCTAAGTGGGTATGTTTCGAAGTGACACCAAACCAACGTCGACTTCTAGCGGCTCCTGCAAAACCCACTATGGAACTTGGAGTCTCCCCACATTAGCGCCACGAGAGTTCTGGGCGTCAATGTGGAAATATCGAACGGTTTGTCAAGTGCCCGTGGAACGTCGTGGACTGTGTTTTGAGAGCGAAGTGACGGGAGAAATCTGATTCGTCGGTTTTGAAGAGCGGTGTTTTGTGGAAGAGGACGACCAAACTGACGGGGCTGCTTCTGGGGAAGGCGTTGAACTTTCCTCCAACCAACACCGGTTCCATAACCAATTGAAGCGAAGTGAGATGAAGAGGAGGGGAAGTTCGGAGTCAGGAGCTTCCTTGTCCTGTCCTCAGTTGTGACGCATCGTCCCGTCAGCCCGTTGGAAGTGTAGGACGGTGGGGTGGGTCGAGGGACCCCTTCAGAACCCTCACTGCAGTCTAATGGGCATGTTCTCATCATGAAAACACTATCTCTCGAAATTGAAAAATAAATATCTGGTGCGATGCACTTCACAACTTTCCGCAACCCTTATACATTTGATGATGGGATATTTTTATCTTCATTCAATACATTTCCACAAAGACGCGTATATAAGTAGCTAATTAAGTACCCTGTGAACCAGGTGAATGTAAAAAGTGAACTTTTTATGTTCGCAGAATTTGTTTTTCAGTCTTTTGACCGAAGTCTGGTAACCTTTATCTATCTAATTTTGAGTTTTATACCCTCAACTGATGTCTATGGAGAGCAATGACTAGTTTGATCTAAATCGTTGAACCCGTTTTTGCAAAAAGTAAAAAAACGTATTTTTGCATCTTAGATCGATATTTCTGTTCACCGTGTTTGTACGAAGATATTTACTTAGAAGACAAGTTAGGTATTGATTAGTTGCCTATTCGTTGTATGTGGAGTACAAAATAGTTACTGATATTTTTCATAAAAATGCGAAAACACATTTGGCAAATTTGGTTTGGTGGAAACTGCTGGTAATTATTGTACGGCGAATCGGTTCACCCGTTCTCCCATTAAGTTGACTTTTGCCGCTCACATTTAGACCATTTAATAAGAACAGGTTGCGTAATGTTCGTGGTTATGTTGTAAAACAGTTAGTAACTAGCTCAATTTTTGTAGAGGAAAGATACTCATACCCTGGCTTTAACATAGGATGTGGGGTTCGTGGAGCTTAGGTGGTAGGAGGGGGTGTGGTAAGGCCACACAAGGGTGGAATCAGCATCTGCAAGGCGATAAATACAAGAGCGATCCGCTTCCTATGCTGATGAGACCAAGCAGCGGAAGAAGCACACCCTGCAGATATCACAGTGGTCGAGAGATGGTTGGAAGTGGGGTTCCTCCCGTTGTTGGGGCCACTAAGGGCCGTATGGTCCACCCGCATACTTGCTATGAAAATCTCTACTCAAGGTGACAGATCTATTACGATGAGTCTACCATTTTTACTTTCCTTGGCTCTACAAAGTAGAAAGGAAAGTTATGTAATCGGCTGAAAAAAAAAATTTGAGTTTTCTTCTGATCTTTACGTTTCAGACCCTCCTGAGTACGAAAAGCACAATTTGGGAAAATGGTCTGTGTGTATGTGTGCGTGTGTGTCTGTGTGTGAACGATTTTTAGAGAAAACCGCCGAACCAAATCAGCTCAAACTTGATATCCCGCCGGCAGGTCATCATGGGACGCCAAAATAAGGGTATGAACAAAATCCACCGAAATTTAACTATAGTTATCATAGTGACCAAAACACCAAATATTTTTTTTCTCAAAAACCGCTCTAACGATTTTGATTAAATTTTTTATATTGATATCTCCCAATATGGCAATCACACCATAAAATTTCCATTCGTGGGAAAATGACGAGAGCAGCACAATAAATTGCCAAAAATTTCGACGTAATCGATTTTAGTGTGGTTTTTAGAGAAAACAACGGTACCAAATCCCCTCAAACTTGATATCTTGCCCGCAGGTTACTACGGGACGCCAAAATAAGGGTATGAGCAAAATCCACCGAAAGTTAACTATAGTTATCATAATGATCAAAACACAAACTTTTTTCTCAAAAACGGCTCTAACGATTTTGATTAAATTTTTTATATTGATATCTCCCAATATGGCAATCACACCATAAAATTTCCATTCGTGGGAAAATGACGAGAGCAGCACAATAAATAATCAAAATTTTCGACGAAAAGCGTTTTTAGCGCAGTTTTTTCCTTATAAACTCCGCTGGGATGTTAGTAGAAAGTTAAAGAAAATTTGTATTGTAGTCCAATCCAATACCTAAAGTGTGAGTGTTTAGAAACGCTTATGAGGTACATGAGGCTCACTTCAGAAATTCCTGAATTTCAACTACCGCCGTTTCGCTTACTGCCAGTTCTAACAGTTATTACCCATTAACTCTGCAAAAGTGATTATTATCCCTCTCCAAAAAATTCGTGTACAGCCTCATTAATTTTCTGTGTACCAATTGCTCAATAATGGTCCTATAATGAGTATGAGCAGCACAATAAATTCCGGAACTGTAAGCGCAACCGCTTCCTGCTGCTGTGACATGTTGTTTGACCAAGTTCAAAGGAACTGAGTGATAAATGAATTGAGTAAGTAGAATTAGCCATGTAAAAAGTGAATTGACGTAGAGCTAAGGAAAGTTGTTTGAAGTCGTGAAGTAATTCTATTGTCAATAGAAACAGGATTGACTCGTGTTTAGTATACGATTTCAGGCGTCTGAGGCTCCTCAATCTCATAAGGAGGCACGATCGTCTGGTCTTAGGGAACGAAAATACTGTGCAAGGAAGTATGTTCCAAGTTAGGAGGTCAGGACCCAGTGAGTCGTTGGTCGCAATATTATTGGACGAGCTTCGCAAGCAAATTGTAGCGGACGTAACACAATGAGCCATCCGAGCGGAGGGGAACCGAACAACAAATGACTCGCAGCGAGTTGACCAGGTGGGGGAGCCGGGAGCTGCCAGCGACTCGAATGGGCAATGGGCGTGCTCAGGCTGCCTGCATAAGCCTGCTACCTAATGAATCGTGTTGCCAAAGGTTTCACACGCAGCTTTTGCCGCTTGGGCGAAGACAATCGGCAAACTGAAAAGGGGTGAAGCCGGCTCTTCTGGCCAAATGAGTTACAGCGTGAAATTTTCCTTGTTAACGCTTCACGTTAAACAGCGGCCTTTGACAATGAACGAAATATTACGTGTCGTTGCGAGGAGAGAAGTTCAAAAAACGTGTTTAAAATCTTGATCACACTCGCCTCGTCAATTATTCTAGTTGAGTATAGCGAATTTCCGTAAAAAATGTAGCGATTGCAGCAGTGTCAAGTTAGGAGTGCGAATTTTCAAACATTTTCTCCCTTACGAATCCAAGATTTTGACATTTTTCTCTATATATGTGTATATCTTATTACGGAGGATAATTTTAGACTGCTAGAGGCACAACAATTGTAAATGTAATTTCCTAGATGTCCTTTCACACGTCTCCCCCCCCCCCCCGCTAGGCCCTTTTTCCACGAAGGTCTGGTCTGCGACGAGCGAGTTCCGTGTCGTACAGCCCCTCAATTCCTGTAACAAATCCTCTCGTTAAGAAATAGGTTGAGGTAATTAGCAGTTTTGTCGTGAGTTTCTTGTAGGGGAGACTAGCCGGTTGGCTGATCAATCTATGAGCCAACCTTAGCAATCTCCAACGTAGGGCTGTTTATAATATGAATGTCAGGTAGGGTTGGAGATGCGACCTGGCATATTTACTCAGTCCCTACGCCTTCTAGTCCACTCCTCACTTGACAGGTTCGGGAGTGCTGTCCCCTCGTCACTGTATCTAGGGTTCTTTAGTTTTGGTTGGTCTGTGAAGTGTTCTTACCTTTGTGCTCAGTGTCACCTTCGAAGCGCTTGAATCATCAGCAGTTTTTTTCTTTAATCAGCACTTCTAATAGCGAATTTTCAAGTATTATTGTTGAACTCATTAGAATCAGTATTACACGTAGAACACTCGTCTCGGCGTCTTTTTCGCGAAATAGGTTGTTTTGGCTCATGTTCCGTTTTCGCGTAGTCATTTCCTCGCTCCGACCTTCGTGTGACGAGCAAGGTCGCGTTGGGTTGAAACCTACGTCGGACACCGAATCGCCTTATTAGCGAGTTGGTTGGCGAGTAAACAGCGCGAAGCAGGACCAATAAGGATGGCTAGGTCTTCAAGAAATTCGTCGGGCTTCTTCTAATCATTACTTAGTGCAGGCCGCTGTTGCTGGTAGAAATGTCATTATGGCGGAGTGTATATTGACACATTCGTTGTTTCAGACAAAAACCCATTTGGCTGTGGCCACCTACTCGGCAATCTGCTAGCAAACCTTAGATTGATTTTTCCGCTTGACTCCAACCACCCGGCTCGTCAAGTGCTTTACAAACATTGTCTTTTCCCGGATTGTTGATATGGTCATGTTATATTCTTAATATTTTTCGGTTTTGCATTGAATATAATATGTCACAATCATGCTGTGCCGGAGAATGGTAAGCTATTTTTCTTCATAGGCCTATATTACAGTTCACCGAATTTTCACAGAAACACTCGTGGACAAGAAAGGTTAGGCACTGATTAGGGTAGTAGGTGAGATAATTTTTAATAGAGAGTGAGCTAATGTTTAAAACGATAGTTTTTGGTACATTTTCGAGTGACACGAGAGGCAAAGTGGGAAATGAGCAGAAAAGCAAGTGACGATAACTTACGCTGTATTGTCCCACGAGCTCTGTCGATTAGTAGACTTTGGCTTACTATACTTACTGTGATTTCACTGTTTTTAATCTAGACGCATTCATACACCTCTGAGACTCCTACTATTTGACCCAGCATCGAAAAATACCCAAAAATTACGCCAAACATGACGAAATTGCGACAAAGTTGCCAAAATGTCGTTTTCGCTAATTTTTTAAGCCATTTTTTGCCCATAGCAAGTATAGGTTTCGTCGAATCGGATTGCCGTCCAGGCGGGCACAACTAGATCCCAAATTGAATGTTTGTGCCAAAGAACGGTTTTGTCGACCTTGTGGACGAACGTGGCAGATTACTAATCCCCATGCCAGGAAACGTTAAACGTTAAATTTGGGGGGGGGATGTCAAAATATGTTTCTGACCAAAAACATAGGTGTATTATTCTGAATAAATAGTCAACTAAAAGTTGAGTTTTCTTCAGGTCTTCGTGATTTGAGGCGCACAGTTGTGTCTGTGGTGGGCACGAGTTATATTTTTATTAGATTTCTAGGGAGCATAAAATATACTGAGAAGGTGTTACAAAGCATCTTTATGGTCACCTGAACTTTTAGCATTTAAAATTATGAAGGGGGGGATGTTGCCCAAAATAACTATTTTCTCACCGGAGTATTGGAGATCTCAGAAGCTTTTGCGTCGGAACTGTAGAGGTAGATGTGGAATGGACATGAGAAATTAAGTTTTCTTCGACAAGCTGAGGTTCCATGTTTTGCCAATCGACACTCCGAAGTTTGCAACATGAGGATTACTGGAATTGTTATTTAGGTCGTATTGAAGTCTATTACTGACGGGCCTGATTGCTATGAGTTCGCATACGCAGTGGTTCAGGTTGTTGCAATTGACGTGAGGTCCCCTTCTTACTCTGGTTGTAGCTCGATCAGCCCGGTTGGAACTCGATCTCGTTTCTGAAGGCTCAAATGCCTCATTTCCCCCTGAGCCGTTTTAACGGCACGAATCTTTCCTATCCTTTCCCTTCACAACAACCCCAGTAAACGTGTGAAATGCCCTGAAACTGCTTGCATATGGTCGGCTAGAGTAGTATACCCTATTTCACACTTGAAACTGACACTTCAACGGGGAAAAACCAGAAGGAGAATATAATAATCGTCTCCAAAATATGTAGAGAACGCAACACACACAGGTCTGTTTTTTTATTTGATGACTGTTCCTAAACCATCGACGAGGGTTATATCAGTCATGGAAGTTGCAGTTTCGCTAATACGCAACAGGCCTGCCTGAGGTTTATCTGGTTTCTCACCTGATTTAACTATTTACTTGGGTGGCAAGTTTCAAAAGGACAGATCAACTATGACCACGTTTCTTAGCCATCACCTTCTTCGCGAACTCTGCAAAATGGTTATTGGCTTGCTTTGCAGCAGTCAATGCTGCTAAGTTCGTTTGCCCTACCAGCAACCGTCGCTCACTAAAAACTACAGAGGAGTAGCTTGTGGTTTCTTGTTTCCTCCCCACTGAAGGCGCAAGACATGCATGACGGAGAGTCTGTGAGAGAGGTAAAGTGGAGCCGCGCATTGAAGTCGCCATGTCCAGTGAGGAACTGTCTCTTCTATTGGTGTGGCGGTTAACCCATTTTCTTGAAAGACGTTCACGGATGTTGGGGAAGAACTCATACGCGTCACGTCCCTTTGACGAGGATTCCCATCTCGCTTGTCATTTCTCTAACGCCCATTCGTCGATGGCGGCAAGTTTCTGTTCTGTGTTGAGATCTACATGGAGTTCAGCCCAAAGTGAGGAAAGTTCCCGTTGCACTCTCCACTTGTCAACTATGCACTTAACGGCCAAACCAACTGGTAACTGACCAGTGATCACCTGGTGTGCTTCTGTTGATAGTCTTGTAGGTCTTGGTGATCCACAGGAGCGCAGTCCTCTGGGATTGGGCCAATATTCTCTTTTGATTGACTGTTAGCTTGCTCCCCCAGACAACGCGGCAATAGCCAATCGCGCCTAGATATATGGCCTTATTCATGAGGATAGTGTCATGGTAACACACCCCAAGTGGCCTTAGTAATTGCACACAGTGAGGCAGACCTTGCAATGGTTGTGCCTTAAAGGGACTGGAGGTGTTAGTTGAAACCCCACCTCTCACCTATATTCAGTCCTAAATAATTGAAGTGCTTTTCAAGAAGGAGCCTGTGGCCGCCAAAGCGTATTGAGGGTGGATTATTCACTTTTCCTTTCAAAAGGATTGGCTGGGTTTTTTCCTCAGCCACCTGCATCTTGATATTCTCGCACCATTGGATGACAGTGCAGAGCAGGTGGAGGCTTTTTTCTTCGATTTGGCGGACTGACTGCAAAGATCAGCACAGTCAAGTCATACACATAGGAGTATGGCTTGCAGACAGTCTCCATGAGCCTCCTGAGAAGACCTTCGAAGAAGGCATTCCAGAGTGCTGGTCCAAGGACCGAGCCCTGTGGGCATATCTCCCTTTCTCAATCTTTCTCTGAACGGAGACCGCCCGCATTTGATCTTAGCAGTTCTGTCTGTCAGGTAAAATCTAACGAGCGTGTACAGGTTGCAGGGGATTCCCCTACATTTAAGCTCATTAAGGAGCGCTGGCCACCAAAGATTGTCAAACGCTCCTCTGATGTCAACCAGAACTGCTACGACGTACTAGGCCTGTGCCAGCTGGGAAAGACGCCGAATTTCGACAATGACATCCTGCGTGGACCTTCCTTTGGTACTCCCGTATTGCTTGCCTGTGAGTTTGCGGCCAAAAACTCCTTTGAGGGACTGCAACATCAAGATTTCTAATGTTTTGCCTAATATGGAAAGGAGGCTAAGCAGTCTCCGTGATCGCGGGTCTGACTGATTGCAATCACCTCCCTTTTGAAGAGTGACAACACGTGCAGACTTCCACTGAGTGGGGAACCGTCTGACCTGCAGACAGTCATTGAATAAATTAAGAAGGCCGCTGGCGATTGTCCGCTCAGGCTTCCTTAGCATATTGCTTTCTATTCTATCTGGGCCAAGAAATTTGTTGGGCTTTAAGGTCGCAAGGGACCATCTCCCTTGCTGCCCTCTGGGCTCCAATGTCTCGAGCTACTTGGTCATCAGGGAATGCCTTCTAAAGGTGGGTTTACAGTGAACTTTCGATGCTGCTGGCCCAGCCTGACTCATTTTGCATCGCAGCTAAGACCTGCTCAACGTTTGCTATGGAGGACTTGTAATGTCTGCCCCAAGGGTTCTCAGAGTTCTCCCCTTCCACAAAATTTCGCCAGCCTTGCCGTTTGGCTCGTTTGATGGCGCGGTGGAAGGCCTTCTTCTCTTGGATGAAGGCAGTTCGGAGTGTGGCTCTGGCATCAGCGTCACGAGTGTGTTGGTACATCCTTCTAGCTCTATTTACACTTTGCTTGAGGGGATTAAGTTCCTCAGTCCACCATGGGACTTTGATCACCCTGTGCTTCTGTTGCCCAAGTACAGAGAGTCCAGCAGAATACAGTGCTGTGGTAAATATGTCTACTTTGCTCTCCACCTCTTCTGGTGTGGCAGTTTGCACTATTAGTTCGGTGTCTGCAGCACACAGTTCACCTTCCAGTACCATACAGAATTGTGGCTAGTCAGCATTTTTTGTGCGGAATCGCTTATCAGTCAAGCGTCAAGTCAATAACCATGTGATCGTTCTGCGTTGCACCTGGTACGACTTGCCAACCCTGCACTTTGAGTAGCAGGGTGTGAGACACTGTGATGTCTATACACAACCTTCCTCCCGTCCCATCATAGATCGCCTCAATTATGGGGTCGTTGGTAACAGCCAAGTTCTACTTGGTGAGCAACTGTATATACGCCTCACCCGCCACATCCAGGGTCAGGCATTCCCACAATGGCGGTCTGGCGTTTGCATCATCACAGAAAATGCAGGGTTGTCCTGATAGGCCTGCTAGAGCCCAGTCTAGTGGTTGAAGGCTGTTGGCAACTAGTGCGCCAAATTGCCTGTAAAATGATCTTACAACCAGCTCGGATCAGCACAGCAGCCAAGTGCTGGCTGTTCAGGTGGGTGAGTGTGAGCATGTCGATGGATGGGTCAATGCAGGCCACAGCTGCCTTGGCTCCTGCCCAGCTGACCGTGTATAATTTGGACATAGGCACAAATTTGTTCTATATCTGACCGATTTGGATCCACTGGGTGTCCACTACTACATAGGGCAGGAAGGGGGAGGTGAAGGCACTTTCCCTGGTTCTTTCCACACTGGTCTGTTTGGACGACGAGTAGGTTGCTCATCGTCCAAAGAGGGAGGGGTCGAGCTTGGCGAGCCCGAGGAAGAGGTGCAGGTGGCGTTTTTATTACCTGCTGATGTTTTAACTGACTTTGTCATGGTGATTTTACTAATGGTCGAGGGGGGGGGGATTAAAGAAGCAGGCTGATAAGTGTGCCCTTGTGAGTTCATTTGTTGTGTGTGTTAGTGGTATGAGCGAGAGCTGCACGAAGCAATGTTCTGGAAGCTCCCCCTCAGGCGTATTGATTCTAGCCCCTTTCGCTGGTCTGTTGATGGTCAAGGGGAGGCCCCCACATGCGCCGCAGCCGCCAGTCCTGCCACCCACCGGGAATAAGACGCATGAGGGATTTGGCTGCTGTTCAGAGTCAGCCCTCGGCCACTGGTGATGTGGTGAGCGGGAGACACGCTATAAGCCTCCCCAGGAACACTCAAACCTGTTTTTT
Organism: Pachypeltis micranthus; assembly: GCA_020466155.1. Classification (NCBI taxonomy): domain Eukaryota; kingdom Metazoa; phylum Arthropoda; class Insecta; order Hemiptera; family Miridae; genus Pachypeltis; species Pachypeltis micranthus. Next base: position 30,458,567 of record CM035776.1, read on the forward strand.
CCCCTCCTTATCCTGAAGGTATAGGGGATCGCTCCTAGGTGTTAGTGAGCTACTTCCAGGACTGTCTTTCGCTCATTATGAGTGTTTTAAGGCAATGTGTTCTGCCACGTAAGCCGTTGCTGTGTTGTTTGTATCTGGAATATGTTGCGTATGTCAGCGTCGTGAGCTTGAAGCCCCCTTAAGGCCGGCTTTTACCGCCACGCAGAGGATACGGCAGGAGAATTGTGTCCCCCTCCCTGCAGGGGGTGTGTTCTGCGATCCCAGCTCAAAGTAGGGGGTTCCCAGTGTGTCGTGTATGTGCAAGAAGTGTAAGTTGTGTACCTTTAAGTCTGTCATACGAACACGCCGTACGGTAGTGGAATTCTGGACCTACAACGTTCCTCACTCGATGATACGCTATATACGCACAGGTGGTTCATGATATTGTCAACAAGTTTTTTTTGTGAGGATTGTGTTGACTGTTTTGGAATTATCGGGTAAAAACTGACTTAACGGAAGTCGATATTCTGCATGCGCCATATTACCTTACGAAAATGATCCAACTCACATCGTTTAAGTAGTTTATTGGACTACCTCCCTGGTTTTTCTGGGAGTGACAGTGTCATATGAGCGGGATTTATACGGAAAAAAGTGCGGTAGTACTGTCGAGTTATTTGCAACTGTTCACTCAAGTTGTTTTAAAAAAAAAAATCATCATACCCTTATTTTGCCGTCAGACCTTCTGGCTATGTATCAAATTTGAGCCGATACGGTTCACCCATTTAACCCGTTGGCACATTTTACGGTTAGTGACGAAGTAAAGACACCTTGTGAGTGCATAAATCTTTAAAGCCATTTTTACTTAGTGTACTTATATCTCCGCACGCCGCGTTTTCACGGAGACACTTTTTGAAAACAACAAGTAGGTATTGATTGATGGACTATACGTTGTAAGTTTAGTCAACATCGTTGCTGCCGGTCTCAATAAAAATGGATATTGAAATAATCCTTATGGTTTCAATCCTCGCGAAGTTCATAGGGTTTTTCACCCGGTGGAGTCGATCGGGTCAATGAAATTCGGCAGTTCTCGCTCTTGTGCTTTCCAGTCTTTTTGGACGCTCTTCCCCGAAGGAATATTTTACAACTCAGATTCCTCTTGAGGCGCCTGCGCATAATCGTTTGCCGCGTTCGAGCAGAGCAATTTGTTCTGTCAAAGCAAGTGCGGCGTAGGTGAAACTCAGATCTACTACGTTCAACTACGCCGTTTTCCAGCACAGCCAAACTACATCAAAATATGTTTACATCTCTATGTCTGCGTTTTGAGGCAATGAACTTAATTGTAAACACTGTAAGCAGTGTTTTTTTGGCTACTGCACCCTGATAGGAGGTGAGACTCAATTTTGCGAAGAGGGGAACTTCCGGCGACTTTGTTGAAGTACAGCAAAGCATCCTGCGGCGTCCTTGTTACATAGGGCATTACTCTTATTCCATTTTGACCGTCTCTTTTTACTTACCGCTATCCAAAGAGCAAGAAAAGTATTGCAATATGAGTTTTCTTGAGATCTTTACATTTCGTGACCAACCGGATCGATAAAAACCTTATTTGGGCGCGAGTTATTTTCGAATAGTTTATTTCCTGCTAGCTCCCTCTTGAAATTGTAGGCATTTAATGAACAGTGCTATTTACATAAAGCAAGTCTAGGAATTGATTAAGGACTAATAACATACGAAAATATATATCTTCCGAAAAAATTACGAAGTTAATAGAATTAAACATTATATCGTTTGATGGTTCTTGACACATTGGGCCATATCACATGACCTTGCTCCCTAAAGAGATTTCGTCAGCTATGTCGGTCTTCCAGCCGCCGACAGGTGTGTTTGTGTGTCTCAGTGGAACAAAGGCCAAACCTTGTTTGTTCATGATGTTTCAAAGGCGCGAAAATAGCGTTGTGGGCGATTCCATCGACCGTAGGAGGAGGATCGGAGTCAAGGGGTACCAAAATGTGGTTTTCCGCATTTTTATCAGAAATGGCTCCAACGATTTTTATTACATTTTCAAAATGTCGTGGCCGATTTATACTTACTTAACTTTCTTTGTCCTTGAATATTTGCGCGAACATTCGATATAGGCCTATGACGGACTTTTATGAAAACGGCTCTAACGGTTCACAGTATCTGAAACTAGTCAGTATCTGTATATTTTTCTCTGTAAATGTTGCTTTGACAGTCCGTTGAACAGAGATGACAACCAAGTGAACCAATAATCATGGTCTTTATTGTTTTCCAAATTCCCACAGCTAACACACTATCTTCTATCACCGTATACACACATTTTGTTCCCCACAACTATACCTGCGACTACTAGGTAACGTGAGGTATAGCCAAGATATATCGGAAAATGAGATTTGAGTACATTCAATCACCCTGCTTCTGAAAGATTTCGAGGTGTATGGTCAGTTGTTTTATTGGTATTGTGCTTACGTTACCACTCGCCTCGTATTTTGATGCAGAACGGATATGAAAACTTGAAATTAGCAGCCAGTCGATTTCTTGGCTCGAATAGAACGTTCATAATGGCGATGTGGATTCGTGGAAGCTGGCCTGCTATGTATAGAGTTTTCACAAAGCAGTATCGAATTGGCGGCGGCACAATAAGAAAAGCTGTCTAGTAACGTGTCTATCAAAGGACTCCAGCACTACAACGTTCCGTCCGCCTCTAAAACCCGAACAGCCAAAGCAGAGGTCGGGAGGACAAGGGAATTGATAGTTAGCTCTGGGAGCTGGAATGTAGCGGTGAAGTTGAGAATGCAGGAACCTTCGCGGGAGATGTGATAAAAGGAGTCGAGAAGAGAAGGTCCTTGGATTGGAATCGCTCTGTGGGAAAAGAGGCTGCGCTAACGGTGCGTCCTGAGGGAGCTCCCTTCGGCCTGTTGGGTTAGGCTCGACCCGCAATGCTTCTTGTTTCTCAGGGCCACCGACCGACCTCACCTACCGTACCCCTCCTACGACTTCCCATACCTTCCCCTCCCGTTCTAATCCATCTACCCCTCTTTTCTATCATACTCTGTCTATCTTTCCCTTCCCGTCATCGCCTTCGTTTCGTCAACCAGTTGCAGAAAATGCCGTTTACCTTTTCGAAAGACGTGAACTATTTGAAAGCGAACTACTTCCAAGTAAAGCATAACGACGGTTCCTTCCATTTGTCAGGAGCACTTGTCAAGGCCTGACTGATGTCGACATTACCAGAAGATTGATTCATAATTGACAGTCAAGAAGTCGTTCTGAAATGAACCTCTCAAGGTCTAGCGCTTTCGTCTAGGACAGTGGTTCCCAACCTGGGGGCGATCGCCCCCCGGTGGGCGATTTGGGTTCTAAGGGGGGCGATAAATTTGTGGGGGGCGACAGGGGGGCGATCAGTCTGAAAAGTCAGAAAAAATAAACTAACTCTTCTGTAGAGTAGAATCTTAAGCGTCGCAGAAACATGGTAGCGTTTTAAAAACAAATTCACTCGTTTTAAAGAAAATTATGGGCAAAAAAAAATTAAGTGGTATACTGCATGAAACCCTTCAACTAGTAATTAATGGCGTAAATGAGATAAAAGCCAGTGCCCTGCATGACCGTCTCTTCCGACAACTGTGCCACCGAAATGATGAGGAATTTGAGAGGTTGCTCCTTCACACGGGCGTGAGGTGGCTTTCAAAAGGAAACTGTTTGCGGCGACTTTTTGAATTGTTCGAAACAGTGACTGAATTTCTCGATTCTTGTGACCCTGAATTGAGTCAAGCGTTGAGACTTCGCAAATTCGAGATTGCATATCTGACTGATATTTTCGAAAAACTCAATGAGGTCAACATGAAGCTGCAAGGAAATAAGATGAATCTTATCAAAGCAAAAGGCATTATCAGTTCGTTCATTGCGAAGTTTGCCAAGAAATCAAGATTTGAAGACATTGCCAATCTTAAAATTCCAGATTGGGTTTTTGATCCATTTTCGTTTGACGCGGTGGACACCCTTGAACATATTTTGCAGACAGAGTTTTTGGACCTGAAATATGACTGTGAGGCAAAGATGATTTTTAAGCAGCATGGTTACGAGTTAGCCTGGGTAAAACTCATGGAATCTTATCCAAAACTGTGGGAAATGGTTGAATCCCTCTCATTTCCATCCACATATTTAATGGAAAAAGGATTCAGCTCTGTCGTCCAGCTCCTCACAAAACAAAGGAACAAATTGGATGTTTGCAGCAAAGGAGACCTGCGCCTTCACCTGACCAACATACAGCCGGATATTCAGGCTTTGACTGCAGTCCACCAAGCACAAGGGAGCCATTATAACGGTAAATTAATTAATTGAAATAATAATAATTGTATATAATAATAAATCATTTAACATAATAATTCAGTCTATTATTTTTACAACAACACGTTTCTTACATTTAAATAAGGGTATACCGTACTAACAGAAGGGGGGCGACAGGGGTGAGTCGTCTTCCACTAAGGGGCGATACCTCATAAAAGGTTGAGAACCACTGGTCTAGGACAATGAGCGTTGTTACTTCTCGCAGCATAAACCTTTAACCAGAAATTAATTCAAACATATTAATTTTTTGTGTTTCTCCGTTACATATGCAGTTAACTGAAAATGTACCTTGGTGTTATCATCAGACTTTTAGGATCTTCTAAATCCATAACCACCGTCAGGGGAAATCGTTTGTGTGAGAGTAGATCATCATGTACCCTGTAGATTATCATGGGACACAAAAATATGGGTATGAGGTGCATCGGTGCAAAACCGGTATAGTGATAGTAGCACAAATAGTGGTGAGTTGGTATAGTGGGTATAGTGATTGAAGCACAAAATTTTTTCTCAAGAACGGCTATCATTATTTGGCTTAAATTTGTTTTTTTATAGTTCCAAACGAAGCGATCGTACTATAAAAGGTTTATTCGTTGGAAAATGACGATAGCAGTACAATAAATTATCAAAAACGTATGAGTAACCAGATATTACTATTCTTTTCTTCATAAATCAGGCTCATATGCAGTTAGTATTCTCACAATAATCATGCTGGTGGTCATTGGATGACGTGCATTGACTTAACTGCTCACCTGTACTGCAGTGGCTTTGCTCTATAACTTCAAAATATCTGGTGCGTAGCAACACACAACTTTCCGCCACCCCCGTAATTTCGAACACCTCCTACATTTGCGGGCGCTATATCTTCGTTTAACGCATTTTTACAGGAACATTTACGGAGAACAAAGTGTAGGGACTAGTTAGCTGAGAGTACTCCAAAAGTTTGATCGAAATCGTTAGAGCCGTTTTTGAGAAAATTGGAATACCGATAAATTAATATTCGACAAATCTCCTTTTCTGAGTTAACTTGGCTTATATCTCCGTTCCACATATATATATATATATACAGAAATAATTATAGAGAACGAAATGTGGCTATGGGTGACTTAAAGACACTCCAATAGGATTTATCACATCTGGTGAAAAAGTTACCCTGGAATTTACGGAAATGTTAGAAAAAACGTTATTTTTGACACATTTTGATTTTTATCTCTGTTCAATGGACCGTCACAGGAACATTTATTGAATAGAATATGTAGGTATTAACTATTTGAAAACATCCTGTGAGTTTGGTAAAAATCGCTGAAGCCGTTTTGTAAAAAGCGTAAAAAACCTATTTTTGCTTCAGGGGCCCATATCTCTGTTCACCGTATTTTCATGGAGATATGTATAGAGACGAAAAGTTAGGTATTGATTAGGAGAAGATAATTTGAAAGTTTGATCAAAATCGTTAAAGCCGTTTTCGAGAAAAATGCGAAAAACCCTAGTTTTTGGTACATTTTCGTCTCCCACCCCCCCTTCCCATCGACCGAAATCGTCCATAACCTTATTTTGGTGTCTACAAAAAATAACGAACAAAACAAAAAAAGAACCAGCTCAATCGGATCAGCCGTTCTCCCGCAAATCGAACTACAGACACACACACACACACGGACCTCGCTCCGAAATTAGGTTTTTTGGACTCAGTAGGGTCTGAAACGTAAAGATCTGAAGAAAACCCAAATTTTTTTTTTTGGGCCGATTACTATACTTTCCTTTCCCTTCGGGTAGCGGAAAGTAAAAACGTGTTTCTTGAATATTTAGCGGGCTGACGTTGAAAGTCGTTTCTCTTCTGTTTCAGGTAAGTCTTCATGGCCACGGCCGTTGCTCTTTCACATGCTGTAAGCCCTTTTAATTATTTTCTGTTTGTTTATGGCAATTTCTAATGCGCTGTTCTCGTGTAATACTGCAAGACTCAAATTATACATGTAAACTTTTTTAAAAGCGATATGTATCTATGTCTTAGTGTTAGTAACGTGGGCTCAATGTGTATGGAGGGGTAATCCTTGTCCAAGGAAAGTGGCACGTACGAGTTTTTCCGCAACATCCGTGAACGTCTAATGAGAAAGTGGGTTGAGCCAGATCACAGGACGAGCCAGGTTCTTACGGGACATGGCGAGTTCAATATGCAGCTCCACTTCTTTTCTCTCAAAAACTCTCCATCCTGCGCTTCGTGCGCCTCCAGTGCGGAGTAAACAAGAAAAGATGTGCTCCACTGTAGTTCGTACAACATTGAGTGACGGCTGTTGTAAGAGCAGCCAAACTTTCCAGCTTTGACTGCTACTAAGTAAGCTTATAATCGTTTCGCCAGTTTGCAGGTGACCAAGGTTATGACAAAAAACCCTGGCCACAGTTGATGTCTCCCTTTGAAACTTGCCACCTATGTAAATAGTTAGATTAGACGGGAAACCAGATGTTACAGATTTCCCATGGCCATGCCTACGTACGGTAATACATGGGCATGGGTTCTCTATCGGAACACTGGCTAAATGACAAACTGTCGTACCTCAACAGGTTTAAGTTCGATGAATGCTGAGCGTGCTAGTGAAACCGCAATTTTTATGACTTTCGTCTTTCGTATGAGTGTTGAGGTATCGTCATTTTGATGAGGAAACCGACCTGCTTGGTCCTTACAATGCAATGCTTCGTTCGTGTCATTCGCCATGATTGTTTTGCCAGTATTTAATTTTATCTCTTTCGAACCCGAGATTGGCATTGCTACATGTTGTGCAGGGCGAACACAAAACAAAACGGTGTTTGCGTACACCAGCCCTCCATCTTCGTCTGGGTTCATTCCGTATCGGTGCAACCTTTCAAGCTTCGATTACAGGGGTTGGAGATAAGGCAACCTGATCTTAGGCACTATTATTCAAGTACCAATCCACGCTGACTTACAAGATTAATTACCAGCAACGGATTTAATTTTCCGGCACCAATTACTCTCATAACCTCATTAGCTTGTTTTCCGTTAATGCAGTACTTGAGATGTTACAGTGTGCCACCCCCTGCTCCACCCCTCCTGGCCATTCCTTGGTATAAATGTAATTAATGATGGATGCATGTGGTCTTGGAGGATATACATTCAGTGACGTAACGAACGATGTAACTGCTAAAATGTGCGTTGTCTTTCAATAGAAGAAATTATGAGCGTGGTAAGACATATAATTCCATTGCTTCAAACACACTTTACCTTATATCACTGTAGGAAGTACTTGTACAGTCTGGAATGGCAGGATCGGAGCTGATCACCTCTTCGTTTCGTTTAGCCTTATAACTCCAACCGTTGGCAGTCGGAATTCATGTGTAATTAAGGTACTCAGAAGAAGCTCTCGGGCGTTGTTCTAAACAACCTTGGCGTCACTGTATCGGCCGTCGGAAAAATGGGACCGTTTATCTCTCCGGCTATCAGCGGATATTTCTCAGCTTCCTCGCGATAAAAATCCCGTGACCTTCCCAATGCTGTGCCGCCCCTCTGACAACAAGCGTTGCGTCGAATTGTGCCAATAAGGAGCTCATTCACCAGTTGAAGTGACGGGGCAAATAGGGATGTTTCAATTTTGTGATCGAACGAACCAAGATTATTTATTGGCTTATGGGAGCTGTCACGCAATGGCAGAGGAAGGGATTTACTAAATTTCCCCGATCTTAATTAAGAAATAACTTTCATAGCAGCAGTCTCGTGGAAGGATTTCCCGTGTGGGTGAATATCTCAAGTGCGCATAAATTGATGGGCATTGGCTATGAAAGGGAGGGGGACTGTAAGTAACTGACCAATATTGACCCATAAAGTGTAAAAAAAAACAGCGAGCTCTTTTTACCCAACACCCCATACACGGCGCTTTTTAAAAATCAACTTTTCGATCCCATAAATCACATACGCAATGATTATTCTACAATGGCCACCAGTTTTAATATGGTGCGTTGATGTTGATACCATACGGAACGGTTGGGTAGTTCGTCTAAACTGAATGAAAATCGATTTAATTAGTTGCTAGAGTGATAAAAATGGCTGAAGGTGCATGCCGATTTTTGTCACTGAGCTCGATAAATAAGTAGAGCTACCCAATCAATTTCGAAACAGTTTCGTTCTACTAGGTTCGTATAAACTGAGTGAAAAATCGGTAGTGAATCGCTGAATGTGTAGGGAACTGAGGAAAACTGTGATGCGTCGCTTCTCATGTGGTGCTTTGTTTGAGTTCTGTTAATTCTGCAGTAACGAGTACAGTACATTTTGTTCAACTTTAATTTTACTACTTTTCGTACTAGATTATGCTAGACAATTTTTGAAGAAGTTTGTCGTGGCTATCACTAGATCGATTTTGCTACAGTTAATGACGACTTAGTGTTAATTTATAACATGAGAACGGGGGCTTTTCGTTGTATCAGTGAATAACGACCCATCTCCTCCTCCCTTCTCATCACTGATCTTTTGTCACTGTCAAAAGTTGGCAATTCATTTGTGTGTTGCGCGGACAGTTCCCTTCAACCCCTATCACAGTTGTCCGTTAATAATTTTATCTTAACACAACTTCGTTCGCCCCTGTATCTACCCAATTCATCAGAAGTGCAGGAGACTGGGCATGTGGGTTTCGAGGATGGCGGTGGCAGGGGTGTATATGAGGGGGGGGGGGGCTTCGATTGATTCGGACACAACGAATGGGCCATCCCCTTGTTCCCATTGTCAAAAAGACTTCGACCGCCGATCAATTTTGAATGGAAACGATCGCTCTCGTCCGAAAATCGTTTAAAAATGCGATGCTATTCTTGTTAACTTCGACGGAGGGTTGGGAGATCAATTCAAAAGATATAGTAGGTCACGAGTTGTAAAACCCCTGAGTTGTTCACGTGTAAAGCCCAGGTTGAAGAAACGGAACCCTTTGAAGAGGTCGTGGAAGAGTGAGGTGACGCCTACTGCCATTACATACATGTCGTCAGCTGTACGGTTGTCATAGTTTTTATTCCTTACATTCACTGCAGCTCGTAACAAAAGTGAAACAGCAGTCCAGCATTTCTGGGGTTACTTCTATTTATCAAATGAATGTAATTATACCCTCATCGTATGGGTTGTCTATTGGATTACAGCCTTGATTTTTCTGACATTGTTAGGGCCGGTTTATCAATTCTTTAGTTAAAACGTTGATTAGGTAGCGATCTGTTAACGATAATCATGGAGTGAAAAAATTCTCGAGCTCGGATCGGGTTTATCAATCGACAATTGACTAATAGTTAGCTAGCGAGAGTTTTAACGCAGGGAAAAAGGGCTGCCACTATGCTCAAACGAGAATCCCTCGAATGAAGAGGCGACTTGGCGAGTTTTCCTCCAAAACAATGAGTTGGAGAGTTGGTACCATTGGGCCACCTTCATTTGCCGTCTGTCGATTTCATTATTTGACATTGTCACTCGAATACCCAAAATATCACTTGATATTCTTGAATATCTTGTACTTGATACTTTTCTCTTTTTTCCTATTCTTTTCTTATCTTCTTACTTCTCATTCTTTTCTTACTCCTCTACTTATCGTGTAGCTCATTTTTCGTATTGTGATTATTTTTGTTAAGTGTTTGTCGTGATTTTTTCCGTCGATTTTATAACTTTCCGTCGTGAGTGGGGCAAGCATAAGTAAAAAAATGTTCCTTCAGAAAACGTCACGTGTATTATTCAAAATTAATCATACACCAAGCAACTTTAAAAAATTTGAAAAACGATACATGATGCTTCTCAACACCAAATGTGCGGTGTGTTTCACTCAAATTGACATTTTCACGTGTGTACAGTCGATAACACCAGTGGCCAGTGCCATTCTAGCCCAGTGGTAAAACGCTCTTTGGGCTTTTGAGATTTTTTCTTCTCCGAATATCGTCTTTAAGAAAGTAGGGGCAAATGAACAGTGGTCTGGGAAACTAGTTTCCCAACGAGGGAGCCAGGAGTTTTACTAACGCCACAAAAGTCGCCTACAGCTATTAGCATCGAACCTGCAAAGAGAACACAAAAATGGTTATTTACGTGCTCTACTACCACATAATTCTAAAATGTATACGAATAATCCCATTGAATTGTAATGCCCATTTTCTTTATACAGCCTCATCAAAGTAGGATGGGAGCTACGTGATTAGCAACAAAGACAATTTGATTGAGTTTTCTTCAGATATTTACGTTTCAAACTTTTTCAAAGCCCCCATTTCAGAACATGGCGTGTGCGATTGTGGACACGATTGAGAGAGAATGACTGAACCCAGTCAACTCACGCTTGATATTCACGATCCCACACCCACATTAGACGGGTACACAAAATTATAGTTTTCATTGTGGTCAAAACGCATAATTATCACCGCCATCGTTCACGTCAAATTCGTGTTGGGAATCCAATAAGGTATGAAATAGAATTTCAATCATAATCAGCAACAACCAAATTACGGCATTCAAACAGCTAATTCCAAAAGAATCAAAACAACTTCCCACAACATAATCGTCTTGGCATAGTCTCGTCAAACGTGACTCATTATTGGTTACTCAAACAATGACATAACGTAATTAGGTATAACTATAGATTCCTTCGACGTTCTTCTTTATCAGTTTATACGTACACATTGTGAACACCATTGCACTATGCTGCATTATTAGTGCATTGCGCTGAACGTAAGAGGGGACTAGAGAACTCGTGATTAGTCGAACCCAGACATTTGGACTAATAGAATTGAAACGTAAACATTCGATGAAAGCTCTTAATTACTTTTCGAACTTGATGTAAGTTATATCATGCACATAAGTAACGTGGTAGGTCGATAAAATATTAGGTCTGTACTTACCGAGACCGTAGAACCTGAGCGTTAAGAGGAATTTCGTCATAGGCGTAATTGCGTTTGCTTTTCGATTCTATTCAAGTAAGAAAGTACAAACACCGTTGTTTCTTTCGACAACCGGAACCTAGAATGAAAATCTACGTCGTCGAGTGTGTTAAAATATTCGATTCTCGGACGGACCTGGTACGGCCTTCTCTCCCACTCAAGAAACGCGTATACCTCTTCATCGGAGAAATCAGAGTCAGACAGATTAATTTAACTATTTAAAATTTAGGTGACGAAAACCCAATAGAAAAGAATATCGCGAAAGCGCAAACGAAAACAGAACGAGGCTAGCGAAACACAACCGTAAATGGCTGCCGATAATGAATAGTTATCCGATAACTAACGAACGAAGAGACGAGTTAAAACATAACTAACAGCTAGCGCTAACGCGGTGTCAAAGTGAGTTGATGAACGCGTCTTCGGGAGTTAACGAACGATTCCGCTTAGTCAACCTTTAGTCAAGCTAGCAAATGACATTGATAAACCGGCCCTTAGTGTCGTATTACAACGAAAAAAGTTTTTTCTTTCCACTCACATGACTGTAGCATTCTCAAAAAAATTAAGGTGATAGTTCAATCTATAAAACATTAGATAATTTGGAGCTATTTTAGTACACCCGGAAGTTCAACGACCGCTGTTTCACCTACTACCATTAATGCGGATGTTTAATAATGTTTGTATGATAATTGAAAGTAGCCTCAGGAATTCAGTGTTCCTTATACAACTCCAGAATGCTAAAGCCGGAACTTCCCAAAACAATCACATTGACAGTCAATTTTGTCACTTATACTTTGAGCACTTAATAAAGATCGTGATTAACTAGCAGCAGCCCAATAAATCCCTGAACATCAAGTGTTACCAGTTTCTAAAACGGGATGTTATTAGTTACCAGTAATGAGCTGAGTGAAGAATAGATCGGTTCAGTAGCTGAAGTCATTAAAATTGTTGAATGTACGTGGAGCTAAGAAAAGTTGTATGATCCAGCGCAGCTTAGCATCCAGAGTCTGTTTTGCTTCCTCAGGATATGAAATAACTGTTCCTCAAATGTACTGTTCAGAGGAACTGATATATATAATCAATTCGCCGGTTGGTATAGTCAACATGTACCGGATGAATATTATTCATTTTGATTCTGCACTTGACTAACCAGTTTTGAAATTTGGAGATGTCTTGTGGTTGTTCTCTTGTCGTGGTGGGAGATCCCTTCAGTACAAGGCGTAATAAAAAGGTCAGCCAAGTACATTGCCTTGTGATACTCTTGCTCATTTTGGACTGCAGAGTATATTTGTGGGAGGGGAGGCACGTAGATCTAAAGAAGATTTATTTATTTTTTATTGGTGTGATAGATAGGGGTTCACCAAAAACAATTGTAAGTCAATTTTGATTAAAATGCAAGAGAGGTAAGAGAACGAAGTGTCATGCGAACGAACTGACATGTTATTGACACTGTGATTAGAATGAGAGAGTTCGATAAACGGAGTCGTGAGGGGCATAAGGAAATACGTGGCAACGTACTAACCAGCAGTACAATCTTCAATTGAATGCCATCAGTAGGTGATGCTTGACGTTTCTTGGAAGGTTCCGTACTGACCGACGAAGAAGGTCTGCCAAACGAAAGCCAATAATTGTGCGGATTGACTAAATTAGTGGCTTTCTGCGTGCTAAATCTAAATTTAACCCATGCCGAAGGTATCCCATCGGGAACTGCATAACTGATAAAAGTCTGACCTCTGACGCCGCCTACACACTCATCACATATTACATCGCCACGGTTTGATGGGGTTTATAACGCCGATAAAAAAGGTTTTCCATGCTGACAGCGTAAAATCTCTCACGATAGGCTTGTCTGGAATAAAATTACGCCAACTTTAACAAGCCTTCGACCTTTCGTTCAATCCGTAAATCGTGAAATGTGGGCTAACATCCAGGCTCCTGCGGTTCCGTTCTGAGAAGGCGTCCTTGAACGGTTGTGTCTTCCAGGTTCGGGGAAGAACGGGCTGAAAGCGCCTCGGCACGTACCGACCTTTTAGCCGGGCGTGATTTGCGGCGGCCCGCGATTGGATAATATTTTTTGAAGTTGCTGGTTCTTAACATTGGGCCTTGAGAACTTGAAGTAAATAACGTGCTTACGTTGTTCGATACGCTCAAGAGAGGGAAATATTGAAGTACGGGCGAAGGAAACTTATCTATCTACATCTGAGTAGATTAGATTATATTTATTCGCCGAAAATCAGATAAGTTATGCGTGTACAAGATAAAAAACAGAAAATAAATGTCTGGTATTTGTGTATAATGACACCAAAACCCCCTCAAAACTCGAGAAACAAATTAACTAAAACAAAGAAATTGACTGCGATTCATTTTCCCCAAGTATTACTGTAGCAACTGATAAGATCCGTTTCTCATTCAATTTATTGAGTTGCACGTAATTATGGTATAAAGTTTTTAAACTTTCATCGATAAGGGAGTTCTTGAGCTGTCACTCAATCTTTTTTGAAAACGCTCGTCATATGAGCGGGATTTGTAAGGGAACAACAACCTTAAACCATCAAACAAGACGAAGAAAGCTTATCTCGCCATACAGCGAAACAAAAATGTAGAAGTACAGCTAATACTGTCGTGCGTGTGTCTGAGTAACAGTCATTGTCTTCCATCAAACATCCTTCGTAACAAACATCACGGATCACTTTCAATTTTCACGTGCTGTGGAAGGTCTGGGAATATTTCCATTGGTAAACCATTTAAAATGAAAACTGAAACATGTGTCAATCGTTAAAAGACGAGTATACTGGGAAAGAGATAAATAATAAGAAGGAGTTAAAAACGTAAAATACGGCGCAGTTGTCATGAAACGATGTATCGAAGTTACAATTATTATATTGTGTATTGATGAATTCTGAAATATCGATGATAGTATTTTTATTTGGTTCCTGAAATCTCAATCCTGGTAGCATATAGAGGGCTTGTTAGGGGGCTTAGCAGTGTTAAGGGCTTTCGATGCATTATTATGTGCCTTATCGTTCCTAAACTGGTGCTGATCCTTTCATAAGAGTTTGTATTGTACGTGGTGGATGATTGCGCTTTAACAAATCATTGTTTGCTGATTGTTCTTCATTGAGCACGAGGATTCTACCTTAAGTCCCTCGAAGGCCTCTTCTCGGAGAAAGAACATTTTAAAACGGTGCCAGAGATTATTGTAACGGTTTCCTATTGACAGATTGCATCTGGTTTCGAGTTGGGTGTTCCCGCCCAAACCGGATTTCGCTTGTGCCCCGAAAATATGCGCGTTATCGTCGGAAAGGTATTTTGATGGATCTAATAAACATCGCTGCTGTCCAGTTATTAGTTTTTTTATTCTTGAACCTCGTCGATCGTTATATTTTTAGCTGCCTACCGAAGTTGACCTCTTTTTGGTTGTTTCCGAGTCTGTCGGTAGTTCTGACTGACGAGGGGTGATCCCGGATGGAGTAGGTAGTCTCTGAAGTTAGTCATATGCATGTGTGAGATCGAGTGAGTTTTCGTGTGCGTCTCTTAAAGGAGTAAATGTGTAGAATTTGGTGCTCGCACTGTTCATATGGGCTCCTATATTTTTAAAACATCAACGCTCTTCTCACAATTTTATTCAAAAGTAAAAATTCTGACATTTTCGTCGCTCTGTCTACAAATCTACTTCATTTATTGCTCCACTCCTGTGAACGATATAATGCTGTAAGTTAGTTTTTGAGAATCAATGGCTCACAAGACGGTTGAGCAATAAAACCGAAAAATAATAGATTCGACGAAGAATGACGCAGCCAAGTCGTAGGTCGCATAGCCTTGAAAATAGTTCTGGAATGGAGATAAGTTAGCCACAATGTTATAAGTGCTGCACCTTCCATCCACCTACGTAATATAAAGAAACACGGTTGAGAGAGAACTACGGAACCAAACAGCTGATGTCCGACCAGTAGATCAACTTCGGGCTCCCATGACGATCTTATGAGCGAAATCGATAATAGTTAAGAGTTATCATAGTGATCAAAACACTACGTTCTGACTTTTTACTTACTGGTAAGGAAAGTATTGCACTCACGTTAAAAAAAAAAAACAACCGAAAAGAACCGATTGAGCTGGTTTTATTAGTTTTGTAGGTTATTTTTTAATGATGCGATGATAAGGTTATCAGAGATTTCCATCTATGGAAAACGGGTATCGGTACCGAAAAACTGGGAGTTTTCACATTTTTCTCGAAATGGCTGTAATGATAATGATAATTTGTTCAGGGGTGTCTCAAGTTTGAAATGAGTAGGCTGGTAAAGTAAGTATGAAAGCGTGACTGCTTGTTTTCCGCTAAACCTGTTGTATCTTCTTGAGTGTACTAATACGCGTGTTCCAACTTGTCAATAGCAGGCGTGTACGCCAAAGATGTATCTGCGTAAGGAGTTAAATACAACTTGGCGCCCAAAGTCGTTCAAATTATCGACAACGGGCAACTCTGATGTATGTAGTAGAGGGAGTCTTAGCTTTTACGAATGGGGACTTGCGCAACCTAAAAAATCCCGGCACATATTTATAAATTTAATTGTAAGAACTACCACCAAATTAACACTGAAAAATGCTTGTGGCAGTCACTAATGACTACTCCGCTGACAATCAATCCGCGTGAATATTTTGAGTTCACTGCGTCGCGTTCTAAATTCCTCGTTCCTCTGTAGGACGTACGACTGGGAACCAGGAAGACCTTAACTATTTTTATGATCATATGACCTCACAGGATCATGCTCAGTGTTAAGCGAAGCTATGGCGTTCTCTTTGAAGCCCAGGGGCAGTACTAGTGTTACGCCGCGGTTGTAGCATGCCTGTTATGTCAGTGAAGTACGCAGTAGATATTCGAGCATTTAAATAATAAATGAACGAATTTTTTCAATAGTCAACCAAACCATTGTGCCGGGAATTTACTTAGCCATGTTTATTCAAAAGAAGTGAATTAATTTGTTCGGTTTAAAAGAATTTATTGAAATGAAATCGTCTCCGCTTGAAAGATTACGAAATGAACAATCGACCAGCGGCAATTCGAGGCTACTCACATTGGCAAATTATTAACCTCTTTTTGTTCTCAGAATTAGTTGGTTCTGCGCGTGACTGATACGCGATAGGTAGTGCTATCGCATTAGGTGATTAACTATGTTACAGAGGGGAGCATCTATCAATTCCTTTATATCAATATTAATTACTATGTTTCAACATCAGAAATAATAAACCAAAATTGTTCATCGGTTGGCTGATTTTGTTCTTTAGTAAGTTGAAAGTTGATTGTTGGTTTGATTCCATTGCTTTTTCAATAAATACTTCTTCTTATATATTATCTATTTACGTGTGTGACCAGTGGGGTCTCAAATGGTCTTGTCGTGTTTCAATTTACCGTTTCAATGATCGTTTATACTTTTCTAGCCCTGTGTGCTTGTGAACGCGATTGAGAGTGAACCGCTGCACCAAATCAGCTAGATTAACTCTAACTAACGTGGTGATCAAAACACCAAAATGACGAATCGCTTCCGGGCTTCATTTCGCATGTTGCCATGTGCTGCAGCACAGTAGTTCCAGTCTGATAATTTGAGTTATTTATGATTTTTTCATTAACGGTATACAAAAACTACGCGTTCTATGGCCCGTGTTTCGAAACTTACTGTAAGTTGATCAGAAGGTCGGGAAGGTTAGTGCAGTTTCTGGTCGGAAGCTTTTACAACTAGGTCTAGGCTATTGCGAAAACTTTTTCGTTCTCTGACTCATCGTTTCAATTCGGCGAGCAGTTCCAGAGTCGACAAACGCTGTTCGCGTGTCCTTTAAGGATGTCTTTCGAAGGCGACCGAGGGGTTGTTACCCTCTTGAGCAACAAACCCTTCTCAAATTCTCTCTCTCTCTCTCTCTCACCCTATACTTGTTTCTTGCTCTCTGTCTCTCCCATTTCCCTTCCCCTCTCCCAAAGCAATCGGTGTGTTCTTTCTAATTGGTAGATCTGCACTCTCCTTGCAAAGTGACGTAAGTGCGGAGTAACTCCTTAGCTGCATGTTGGAGAGATACGGTTGAGGCCCTGAAGAAGGGGAATCAGAGCTCTTGGGTAACTTCTTCAAGACTTTCACCGCCGTCCCAAATAACGGAGGGCTGCCGAGGAGCTCTTTCCTCTCCCTCCGACCAGCAACTTGGCGTTGCTTCCTTGACATTTCACAATCAGAAAACCTGATTCAACTAGGGGGCTAATTAACCAATTTTTCGATTGATTAAGAAAGGAATTGATTATCAAAATATACGGGGTTACTCATAATCAAAGACTATATAGACGCTTAACACCGCCCTTCCTCCACTAAATTCCGCCATACATTTCTACGATACGCTTATTGAAGAAAGTATGTGGCGTGTTTGATCAACAGCATGAAGCTGTTTTCGAGAAATTTTGAAACGATGAATCCCGTTTTTCTGATGTATTTTCGCCCCCTGTGTCCACTAATAACGGCCAGAGAAATATTCGTGAATCACGATATATGCGAAAATTGTTAGGAGAATACACAACCAGTTTCATTGAGTTAGTTTGACATTTACTGAGGAACGTTTGTAAACATTGAAAAAAAACAACATTTTTATGACATTTTCTGAACTCTAATACCGTCCGAGGCACATTTGTGAAAACCAACATGTTGATAGTTAAAGCCCTGTGAGTTGAATACAAATCGTTAAAGCCGTTTGTTAAAAAATTTAAAAAATGTATTTTCTTTGATGGCCGAAGAATTGTTAAATAGATAGGGTCAGTTATTGATTAGTAAAGACGCTGTAGCTTGCATACCATTTGTCATCTCCATTGTAGGAAATGGTCTACGGAAACTACGACCGTCTAAACAACAAAATAAATAAAAAACGATCATGTAGCGTCCAGTTCTTGATACACAAGGAATTCAAGAGCCTTCCTTCAGTCGTGATGTATTATTCAGCAGACGTACCTCAGTACCTTGCCGTCCTTACACTAGTGGCTGTGCTCTTTCCTTAGCCCTATGGAATGCAAAGGAAATTTATGCTATCGGCTGAAAAAGAAATGAATTTGATACTATAACTAACTATTGTTATATCAATGATCAACACTCCAAATGTTTTTCTCAAGAATGGCACTAACGATTTTGCATAAAAAGAAAACTGTACAACAACATGTTCACGAGAACAGCATAACATTATCAACATTTACGACGTCAAGCGAATTTAGCTCAGTTTATTCTGTATACGAGTAAATGCCGCCCTTGACATTAGTGTTATAGAAAAGAAAACGGCGGTAGTCCAATGAGCTACCTATACACTGTGAGTTTAATAATGTTTACTGCTGCAACTTCAGAAATTTTGAAATCCAAGCTAACGTAGTTTTTTGACTGGCTTTTTCTCATTATTAATATTTAGTATACTTCGTGTTCTTCTAAGTTGTTCTACTCACTATTTAATTGCTGTGATATCAATAATTCGGGTTCGTTCAGTAAATAAATGGTTGTTTGTTTGTTCGAATGAAACCTGTCTTGGCAAACAAAGGACCTCATCTATGATTTTCGTAGCATTTACGTCGCCGCGTGTAAGCATTTCCTGGCAGGTGTCAATGTCGCGTAAGAGATACGAGAGTAGAGAGGTTGAAAAGGTGGGGTAAAAAGCAGCAAGGGGTGGAGGGGGTACGATGCGGTATATTAGCGAAATACTGGCCTACAGAGTGTGGCAAGGGGATAGGAGAAGTTGTCCAGCGACAACCGGTCGGGCGCGAGCGATAACGACTGCATTGGAGAGGGATTTTAGCGGAGCTGCGGAAACGCGTTATCTGAAAAGGGGGGAGTGCGACTCTTCAACGAGCAGCAAGTTGCTGAGGAAAGCAACGCCCATAACGAGAGGTTCGAGAAGACAAACTCTGCGGTAAAGATAAAATCGTTTACGTACACGTGAATTGAGGTTGACTAACATCAGCGCGTAAATAAACAGAGTGTGGGCGAGCCCACGGAGATATTAATCAGTGAAGTACACAATCTGGAATTTATGGCGTACTATCGGGATACTCTGGAACGCGTCAAGATCCCCTTCTATGATATTTAGATACGTTGCACGAATTCGCCATCATTAAATGCATTTATGTTAGACACAGCTAAGCAATACGGTTGGTTCTTGCACGTATGAGTCCTCACAAACCCAGACTACAGATTCTTGCCTGCGTATAATTGATGCAGTATGAATGTTCAACGAGCCACATGAAATATCCTTATTCTTATATATATATGGACGTCAAGCTGAAGCACAGTCAGTGCATGGCCTTCAGTGAGGTCTCACCATTCTGGTCCTCTTCAGAAGGTATGAAGTAACTCTGCATGCAGGTCATTCTACTTTCCTGGATTTCCACATGTTAAATCGGAGCCGAGGGAGGTGGGTAGGTTATCAATGAAGTAATATGGGCACTGCGAGATTGCATTGATGGAAGTAGAGATCAATTGACACAGGTCTGATTTCTTATCAAAATTACTGTTCATTAATACCCGTGAAAGAGTTAAATCAGTCGAATGATATGGAGGTCGCGGTTTCGCCAGTATGCTCAGCACATAAAATAAACCTGATTCTCTTCTACTCTAAAAGTGTGTACAACAGAGAAATTTGAGTCTGAGAAACCGGAGAGTGTCAGCTGGCAGCAGGAATCCATTGCGTACGTACACTGTTGTAAACTTGAATCACTGGAAACTTAAATGACGACAATAGAAACAAAAACGGAAACAAATAAGATATGGACAGAATATAGCTACTACCGACTCTCACTGAATGAATTTCACAACTGGGGCTTCAGATCGCTACTCAATGACTCGGCAAGTTTGAGTGAATTGATCGTGGAACAGATCGTTGGTGGTTACTCGGAGATTTGACTTGGTCAGACTTTATTCGGCATTGCGAATGACGTGGATAAGTATGAACGTGCCCACACTCCACCCATTTCTTTTCCGTTAAAGGCGAAAAGGTTTATCTTGTTCCTCTTCTCCCCAAAAAGTTGAACATGGCGTATGTCAGGGGTAGCCTGTTGTTACGACTACCGCCAATAACAATAGGAATATTGATCATTACGTTAGCACACAATGAGAGGCCTTCACATTTTATCTGCCTGTCAATGTTTCATTAATAACTACTCCATTTCACGCGTGACGGTTTCAAGGGACTTCGTACCGAAAACTCCTTTCAAACGTTGGTAAATTCTGCATTCTGGAAAAAAGCAAATATCGTCGGAGGTAACGAAGTGCCGACTCCCAATTAACGATATTTCTCCACGACGGTTAGACTACGAAGTTACGGCACATCGAACAGGTATTCACGGCTCTGCTCTGAAAGTTAAATATTCAGCGGTAAATATCCCCCCCCCCTCCCAACCACCTCAATTACCTCGCGACAAGCTTTCAACCAGCGCTCCGTCAGTTTACATAACCTTTAGACCCGGTTTTATTTGTTTTGGAATTGAAAAGTGACAATTAATTCGTCAGCCGTGAACACGTGAACTTTTATGAAGTGCTTTTGTACGATGAAGGAAAGGGTAGAGGAATTTAACTTAGGACGCATTGGCGCGCGTAATAATGCATTTATGTTACTGTTCTGTACAACGAAGGCAGCTGTCTTAGTATCTCCAACCCTGCCAAATCAACCAGGGCAAAGCAGAATAGTGATGGGAACACCTACTTCGACCATCCGTTATCTGCAGTACAGAGGCACGCAGACAACAAACCAAAATGCACCTCAAAACGTTATAATTGCGTGTTAACAACCACTGACTGTTTCGTTTACCGTCATCTTTTTGCAGTGATCCCGGACATTCTATTTCATTGGGTTTCTACCTTTTTGCTTGTTGTTTTTTATCTGTTAACTTTGTAAACGAAATGACTCACGTTTACTTTAACTGAGCGATATGCGGCGTCACTGGGTATTTCCCCTGTAAGTAAATAATACACTATGTTTTCGGCCAAGAACATTTTTTTACGCGCCTCGAGCTTTCGAGCCACGTGATTCTAAAATCTGCAATGCCCGACTACCGCCCAGGCCATATTTTGCTTTTAACGTGATCTAAAAAATCCGTTCTTCACAAATTTTATGTTTTATGTTTATAATGTTTTCTAATCGAATAGGTGTAGGACTGCGGCTTGTTGGAATGCAGTGGAATCATAGTGAATATAGTGAGGAAAATTCTATTACTTTAATAGAGGAAGTGACGGGGCGACGTAGCGAAAGACAACGTTTCTCTTCGGCCTGCGCTAATTTCCCTCACTGCTTCCCGTCTCACTCCAACCACCCGCCAATTTGACTCGTCGCGGTGTGCCGATTGCCTCGTGTCGTCAGCTCGTTATCTTCTGTACGTTTCCCTGGTCTTTTTCGATGCTGAACCTTATGAGGTGGGTCTTGGAGTTGTGAGACTGCGTCTAGCTGGATAACCAGGAAATTGTTGGAAATATTGCTATAGGTGCTAAATTGGTTAGGTCCCAATCATGCTGTGCGTGAAAATATTAAACAGCAGTGCTTTTATTGGCGGCCCATCACAATGAAGTCCCTGCCTGTTTTTTTTTTCTTTTAGGAAAAGAATATCTAGAATCTAGCGTTCCCAACATATTGTTATCCGTGAATGTTCCTCCGTCAAACATAAATCATAATGCCCACATTTTGTTCTTAGCCGTTTTCATGGAAATGCGTTGATCAAGGATCTACAGCCCGTTCTCATAGCAGTAAATTTATTATAACGTTAGTCATAACATCGTCAGACGGTGGATGAATTGCAATGAATTAATCGATCCACCGAATGCGTGAACGAAACCAAGCACATATGTGAAGAATTACGTTGAGTTCGCACGTTCGTTTGACGAGTATCTATGAAGGTGCATGTCGCCCATAACTCGTCCATTCCCTTCTAACAGGCCTGACTTGCTGCCGTGCTCTCCACTTGCGAGTACTTCATCTTCCTATCGATCAAAACTGTATCAAATAAGAACTGAAATCGGTCAATTGATGGGCAAATGTCGATACACTGAAAACGCCTCAGTATTTTAACAGCAGCCATTGTTATTCAAGGCTTCGTGGTTCGAAGGTCAATATCGTTAATCCTTGGTTTTGGACTCGGCTATGATTCAAGTTTTCTTTTGGATCTCTGACTGTTTACTGATAAATTTACTTTTTCTGGAACTAACTTCTTCTGGTTCTGGTTTCTGACTTTTGAAATCCGTTTTCATTTAGTTCATGAGTGAGCCCATGGTTCAATGAGTTGAACTAGTTGGTTACATCTCAAACTGAGAGATTGATACTTTTAGGTTTTCGTTCGGAGAGTATCGGTCACACTGGGCAGCTCTTCGGTTGCCGACCTGGTCAATTACCGTCCAATTAGAAGTGAAGGCGACTGTCTACGACTCCTGAATTCCGAAGGAGTTACGTCTAAAAGGTCGAACGAGAACGCAGGAAGACAGGTGACGCAATTCCCAGGCGATTGCCGCAGCTTCTCGGCGTCAGGAAAAGTGGAAAGCGCGGGTAGATAACACAGTTTCCGGGCAACAGAGCCAATTGGATTTGTCCGTCGAATCGTCGCAGTCCTGGAAGGCGCGTTACGTTAATTGAGCCGTTTAAATGGGCGACTTCTATCCTCGGGGCAAATGCACACATTTCTTAGAAGATCGCCGAGAGCTGGCTGGAGCTAACGAGCTGTTCCTGCAACCCGAATAAACGCGTCCGGTGGTGGTTCGAAATTGCATGACCAGCCGAATGCCTTAATACATTATCCTTCGACCCAACGAAGCATAACTCTGACCCGCAGTCAGAGCTTTGTCCAGGCCAGTTTTGCGCTTGCAGAACTTTTCTCATCCTCTCAGATGAACGTGTGAATGTTGTTGTGGCTCTTGCTTTGAATGGCATCTACTTAGAGAGGGACATATTCGTTACTTGTGTCGCCTGTTGTGTTGTGTTGTCACTGCTCAACGCAGTCCAATAACCCAATCCGTAAACTGCAAAATAGAGACTACGTCAATCATTGGAAGCGATACACATGGACCTGGGAATGCACGTTAAAACACCACGTTCAACCCTGATATATCGCTCCCTCTTCACAAAGCTGAAGGTTTGATCAATGTAAAATGAAAGGTGAATCATTTAGCCGTTTTCACCACCTTCTTGTAGTCTGATCGGTTAATACGATCTTCTCTCCAACACGAACTTTCAAATTGACTGGCAGTCTAAGAATAATGAGCGAGCCCTTAATGAATTCAGCGATGAAAAAAAACTCTAATAGAACTTTCTTGGTCTGGTTGGGGAGGGTGTGGAAGGAAGTAATAAAAGAATAAGAGGAAAGTATTTAATTAAAAGAGGCAAAATATTTATAAATCAAAGAAGTTTGATAACTTCAAGCTGAGGGAAAATTAGTTAAACCCCCTTCCCTTCGATTTGCTTTATTCATGGAAGCTAATGGAAAAGGTTTGGTACCACCCTGCTCTCGCTTCAGAGGGTTTATTCCTCCCAGATTAATTAATTTTCTATTCAGACAATTACTTAATGACGAAAGCTGCAGAGTAGAGATAAATTATGTATTGTTCATCTTACGTAAGCGACGCGTGTATAATATTCAAACGCAGCGGTAAATCTTGAGGAATTAGTCAAATGAAGAAACTCATTGTCTTTGAGGTCAATTTTTTCTTCCGAGCTGGAACACTACTCCACCCCAAACAGTTCGAAGTGACATTGAATGATTTCCGAAAGCTACAATTGAAACGTGCCGTGAAGGAAGTGTCAGGAGTGAATGGATGGTACTGTTCGTGGACTTGGGAGTGGAGAAACTTGAAAACTGATGGGTTTCGTCGTGTGAAGGTAAAACAACGCTGGGGTTTCAAAGGATTCGAAGGCCGGATTGTTCGAATACAGGTAGGAGATGAGTGGGGTTTTGGGATTTCTCACGGTATTGAGTACGCCAGTTCAGTCAACTGTTGTTTCTTGTATTTGCTCTTCGTTGAAGGGTTCAAAAGCTGTACTTGGAGCCAGTCTTGTTCATCACCTTTGTTACATTCTTCGCCCCCACGTTGATGGAAGAAATTACGTAATCGGCTGAACTTTGTGTTGATTTTTCTTCAGATTGCTCTAGCAATTTTGAAAAAAAGAAAAATTACCGTCTTGGCCATGTGGTGAAAAACTTCTTTTTCTTTGGTTTTCTTCAGAACTCAGTTTTTTTCTTAGTGCCAATGAAAATAAGCTGTAATTTTATGTTCAGCCTAGAGATGGAGCGCCAAGTGAGCATGAATTGTGAGGAGCTAACTATAGTGAAATGCCAATTTTTTCTATTCATTTACGGCTTCGACAATTGACGTGTAGAACAGCTCCGAACAGGTGGCAACACAATAAATTATTAAAACAAGCTCTGTGACATAAGTTAGAGCAATAAACTGAATTGTGGAGCTTTAGCAGTATCAGTTTTCAACATTGTTACTAAGAGTAAGGTAGAGTGGCGTAACAGACCTGGGCATTTGAGGCATGAGTTAAAACGGGAGCACAGGAAGGTTGGAGGAGTCGAAGGCGATATGGTTTAATGGAAGGTTTTCCACTTTAGTAGAAGTGTGACTGGCTTCTGTTTGTCAATGTGTGGGTGTGTATGTATAACTATTGTTGGGTGCACGAATGGGGGAGCTCGAATCTGAGAAATAAATGGACTTGGTGAGCGTGAGTGAGGACTGTACTAACAAGTAAAAAAAAAGCTGTAAGCTGTATTGAACGAAAAATTCATAAGTGGTAAAGATTTAACTCGCTTACATAACCCAAGTTTTGAATGTATACTGCCGCGAGAGCAGAAACAGAGAAGCAGATTAGCCATACTAGGACAATGGACTACCTCTTGCAATCAGTCAACATAAGGCACTCAGAGTAGCGCCTGTAAGAAGGGGTTCCGAAAGTGAGGGGATCGATCCCTCCACAGTACATCAATTCTTTATATCAGACCCTTGAGTTTCCGACGAATGCGTTTGATCCCCACGAGAACACCTTGCAATATCTTGTGGGAAGCATCACATAGCTTTCCTCAGCAACTAATTGTATCTGTTACTCAGTCAATTAATACTAAATTTGTGCAACGTTCTACGTAGATCTACTACTCAAGGTTCCAGAACTTATTTAGTTGTTCCTACGTATGCTACGGCCATTATTGAGTAATCAGTGCATAGATTGATTCCTACTTTCGATATTCACATATAATCGCAGTCGCTCTTGAAATGTGTCTTCACATCTGTAGCCCTCGACATTGGTACCACGAGTGAGTGTGAAGGCAACACTTAATAATTTATCAGAGAAACTAATGTATGCAAGACTTTCGGTATTTACTGTCTGCGGATACGTCGATTTCGGCTGTCTCTCACCTCAAGGCAGGAAGCTCATTAGAGTTAGTTGCTGGCTGTGGTAACAGTTCCTTCGTTTCGACAGCCCACGTCCGATCGTTGCTCCGCTTCGTCTGGGTCCTCGACAAATGACTCTACTGTCTGGATTTTGGAGGCCCTGCAGGTGTTTTAACGATCTTTTCGAGCTTCGTTGGTTTTTGCTTTGTCGAAACTCATCCGCCTCCTACGCGGCAGCTTGTTGGATGTTGGTTTTGTCCAGGGGGAAGGGACTCTCGCCAGAACAGGTGCGAGGCCGAGTCGAGTGCCACGGTGGAGGTAGACGCTCGTGGAGAACCGTTGTCTCGACCTTCAGCGGTGCCCGGCCTTTTTTTCTTCAGCTCGATTCCTCCTTCTCTTCGTCTTCATCTTCACCGAGGGGCTTTCCAAACCGAAGCTTCATACTTTCATATTATTTAAAAGGCAGCACTCTGTGAACCCCCGACGCTGTCAAAACCTTTATAGGCCTGGCAATGTTGTTTCTCCAGCAATCTCCTACTTTAAAGCCTCAACGTAGCGCCTTAGATGTCTTTATGGAGCTATGTAACAATTTATTTGCTTGCTGTTGGGAATCGATTATTTTGTGCCTCACGCCAGATGTTTATAGTTCAAGATTCCTCAATATGTAAATTTTTTCTCGCTCATTACAATACTTTTGTTATCATTTGGTTTGCGGAAAGGAAGAACGTGGAAAAATAGTGGTTCCCATTGTTGTGTGCTTGACAAAATAAATTAAATAAAGAAGAAATCGCGAGATGCCAGAATGGCAGATAACACCTAGACCCTGGCGAGTGAATTATCGTTTGCAATCAGCGTGGAATTGAATGTTCAGAGTGGAAGGTACTTAAGGACTCACATTAGAATACTCTCGGTGCTACATGCTGTATACATTGAAAGAAAGGAGCCTGGTTCTATCTTCAGTTTTGATACCGGAAATATTACAGGAACAACGGAAATAGAGGAAACCACCGGCGCTGCCTTGTCTGACCGCTTTCCTACGTCCTTGAGACTAACAAGGGGTGAAAAGCTTCCTCCGAAAGAAGTCAGGTAAGCACGCCAAAGTGGCGAAACAGCTTTCATTCTCTGGAACTCGATCATTGCAAGGAGTCAGGCCTTCGTCAGCCCCAACGAAGAAGGAAGTTCACAAAAGAGACAGGTCCTGCTTGAGGGTGTGGGATTGTTGGACGCGACCTTGACTGGAAGGGGCGTATTGTTTCCGGCGCGTGACCTAAAGACTCCTTTTTGAAACTGAGGGGATGATTTTGTTGCTCGGCTTGGGTGTTCTGAATGATGACTTACTTGTTTAACTAAAATATCTGGGGCGTACCAGCATATAACTTGCTGCATCTTTCCGTTGATTCGACGATGTGCTATATATAATACGAGCACTGTACTTCGTTCAACGCATCGCTACCGAAACGTATATTGAGAGCGCAATGCGTATACTTGTTAGCTGAGAGTAACCCGTAAGTTCCATAAAAATTTTAAGAGAAGTTTTGGAGAAAATGAGAAAAACTATCATGTGTCGTTCGGCAAATTTCGTTTTCTGTTAAACGCGAGACTCCCTTCGAAATATAGGGTTTGCTAGCAATTTCCGTGAACTATCTTGCTGTGTTTTCGGTTCCTAATGTGTGTAGATTGGGAGACATGTAAGAAAAAGAATTCGTCATATTTCTAAAAAATGACATGAAAAAAATTCTGTTAGTCATCAAAAGCCCCAGCTTTTCTGGCACCCCCTTTGCGTTATTCTACCAAGCCGTGTGAGCTGTAGACGAAGACGGGAGTTCATCGAAATCACGGATGACTCATTGGATGTGAAACTTTTTTTGGCGTGGAAGCAGCTGCACGAAAAATGCCTTCGCCTACGCGGAATCCTGTTCGGCGTTCAATTTTGAGGGTAACGGTTGCCGAAAGTGTGGAGAACCGTAAATTGCAGGCTTCGTAGACATCATCATTCTGAACTCGGTAGTTTGACAGGTAATTTGCATTAGAGTTGGAGATAATCGGAGTAAGTCCTGAACCTTCTGAGGTTGTCTGTAGAGGTGGTTGACAGTCAGATGATGACGTTTTTTGGAGACATTGAACCAGAAAACGTAGCATCATTCAGAAACGAACCCCCTAGGCTTGGGCACGCGCGGGACTGGCTACGTTCATTGTAAGCCCATTTAAATCGTGCGTTGACCAGCTCCCAGGTCTTATTTTAAGTTATGAAATAGCTTTAATATCTAAAGCAAACGGGGCTGGTATACAGTAGAAACAATACAGGTTGTCTTTTGCTCGAATCTGAATGTATTTTTAATGTTGGATAAATGTAAAATTTGAGCTGATTTGGTCATGCCGGTTTTTCTGTTGAGTGTACAGGTACACAGACCATTTTCTCAAATGTTGTGTTTCGGACTCTGAAGCCTTTGAAACGTCGTGACCTGTCGATTACATCCATCCTTCCTACTTTAAAATATATTAACATTCGACTCAAAGACTAATTCAATTCAACTAGGTAACGCCTCGTAATCAGGTCATTCGTATGACAATTGAGCAGGCGGTGATATGTAACTAATTGTAGAACCTGATGTTCCCCAGGGTAATTATGCCACTTTACAACACAGGATGCTCTTGCGTTGGCAAAGGGCTGAACTATCCAGTGATCGTAAAGAAAATCGAAAAACCATCGACATGTTTATACATAGCTTTTGATTCAATTGAAATAACCTTTTACAAAGCGTAGAGGGTTTGACTGCGATGAGGAAGTAATTGAACTCGTTCTCATCTGGCGGTAAAGAGCTAAACAGAAACTGAGCACTCGAGTACAACAAGACTCTTCACTTGGTCCTGTTTTGTGTCTACTGCATATCAACCATCACCTTTCTTTGAATATTAAAACTAAGTAATAACTTTTGCATGTAATGAAGCTCCATATTATTAGAGAGCAGACCTGGGAGCTGATCAACACTAGTGCAGAAACGGTTGAAAAAAATCATTTTGAAAATCTCATAAAAAGTTGCATTTTTGTTACTGAATGAAGGTCGAGGCGTGAATAGGGGCCAATAAATTACGTTACCTTAACCGCTACTGTTACTTTGTAGAACCATGAGCTAAGTTCTTCAGTTTAATTAGTTTGCTAGCGTGATAAATAGCGCTGAATCCATCTGAGGCCGAGGAAAGTCGTATAAGGTATTCGTTTAGAAGTGCTCGTTACTTGTGCTGGTGGTTAATGATTTACATCATCAGTGAGTAATTTAACATTTTAAAATCTGCGCCAGATGATGTTCGATAATGCCTTTTGCATTATTAGGAAGGTCGTTGCAATCGATAACACTGTGGGCTGGGAGTACCCTGAGTTAAGAACTGAAATCTTAAGGAGTTGAATACAGCATCCCAACGACTTAATCGTCTCTCGTCAAGTAATGTTTTTTTAAATCTGTGTCGTTCGGTCCTTTTTATTCCTTTATTTCGCGATACCGAATATCGATAAAAATTCAAAAAACGGTGGATACAGCTTTCGTACAAGTACACAACCACGAGGGACATTTTATGTCTTTTTCTTTAAACTAAACCTCGATTTCCTCCGATGCGATTCCTTTTGAGTGATTGGAAACGTTGAGGCTGGCGGGGGCGAAAGAAACCTTTACACAAACGGTGGGTACAGCTTTCGTACAAGTACGCAACCACTAGGAACATGTTATCTCTTTTATTTTTATTTTATTTTTTTTTTTAATGCAATGATAACTACGTTATTGCAATTAACATCATCACTTAGTCACTGAGGTTATTAAAACGTGTTATGTTACCAAGCGTTAGATTTTGTAACAGACGTTACGATGCACTTAACCCAACACAAATTTAGTGACGTTACATATCCCGCGTTACATTTTCGAGTTTATGTAGCAAAGTAAAGACATAAAATGTCAAAAAATAATAATCGTACCCAGGTGGGACTCGTACCCACAACCTCCGGTTTAGGAGACTGATGCCTTATGCATTACGCCACAGGGGCTGTGGTTGCAACTCGGGTTACTCGTCCAATCGGCCTCAAGGTTAAATTTTGTGACGATTGGCTGTTACACTATTCGAGTTTATGTAGCAAAGTAAAGACATAAAATGTCAAAATTAAATATGACCTACGTACGATTGAAACAAACAATTAGACAAAGAATTATTCATTAAAGCGCCCTATACAAACGATAAATGAGCTGCGCAAGAAACGTTCATAGTTTGAAGAAAACGAAACATTCGGAAAGAAAAGGAAATACATAGAGAAATTTGTTGCGATGGGCACGTATTTCTCAAGTTTTTCTTTTCGACTCTAATAACGTTATCAATCGCGGCCCGTTAAAATAATCCAAAGAGAACCATAGCGAAGTAATTAATTTTTGTGGATGCACTCCATATGAAGAATTGAAAAAATCAGTTTAGTTGGTTAGTGATTATTTTCACGATGAATTCCATGGACTCGGAAATTCGAATATGGGATTTTCTTCAACGTTCGACAAACTTAATTTGGCGAAAAGTCGGCGTTAATGTTAATCCGCGCATAGTTTTCCAGAAAAATGCCTTGATTTTATGTAACTTGGCCTGATCAGACTATCAAGATCTCAATCAGTACATATATTCTGCGTAAGTAGAAATAATCTGACTTATCAGTGTTGCGCATAGATACATGTATTGTACAACTTACAAGAACTAAAAAGTTCTCCTCTTGCAGGGCAATGACAGTGGTAAGATCTGATTATGAATTAAAAATTTAAAGGTTATTTTTGCAAATATATAATTGCGGATATTGAAAATTAGACATGGTTGAAATTAAAAATTATAACGCCCAACGTGGGGCTCGAACCCACGACCCTGAGATTAAGAGTCTCATGCTCTACCGACTGAGCTAGCCGGGCCGGTATTTGCGATTGTGCTAATGTGGATACTCACCTTGCAGTTTAAAATAATTTTCTCTGGGGGCGTTCCCTCATGAAGAATGACGTAGTGGAACTAGACAAATGACGAAATCGATCGCGGAATTAGTGGGTTGTCGAGCTGCGATGGAATTTCATCCAGTTCAAAAGCCAAACCTCCACACGGACCAACTTTCCGATCGAGGTTTACAGTTATGTGCATTAGATAAAAGTATCTACCATTAGGAGGATTCGCTCAAACTCTTCATATTGCTTGTAAACCTTCTTGCAGTGATGACACCCAACCCTCTAAGCTGTAACAAATTTCAGCTCCTCATAATTCCACTCACTGGCCAAAAATACCTCAACTTAGGAGCCATGTTTCGAAAACCTTATAAATATTAAACAAAACTGCGTATTAATGTAAAGACCTTGTATAAGAAATTGTACGCTCCACCAATTAATTATTTTTTCTATTTGTCGAGGTTTGCTATCGGTTTCTTAGTGCCGATGTTGATATTTTAAGTTTGTACGGTTAACTAAAATATTATTCATTCGGGATCTCGTATTCAGACGAGTCTTGAAAATTCGTAGCGTGGCGTTTTTCAGGACCGAAAAATTGATAAATGAGACTGGGACGGCTAGCGGGAAGACGATAGCGATCTATTTCTACTTCAGGTTCTATTGAGGTCGACCTCACGACCGCAAGGTCAGACAGTTCAAAGCCCCAGAGCCGCCACCTAAATTTTTCCCCTGACCCATTTCCTGGCACTCAAAGTTATTGTTGCGTTTCATAAAAAACTCGCACGTGGTTTTAATTCTCTCTTGTTGAGTGCCTAAAATTGAGCGTTAAGAAATCGTTACTCAAAGGAGTGTCGAGTGTGTGGAGTGCGACATCTGTTAGTGAACTGTTCAACGTCAAAAAAAAAAAAAAATCGTAACCCTCATAGGTGAATTAATTCTACGTGTGAACTTTCCCAATTGTCCCATATGCACTACCTATAAACGAGACAATTGGTCCCATTCTACTCCAATCATTTAGATTATCGACGACGACCAACTTGGTGTTTGGGGGGTTGCTATACTCATCCTGCCAGCCAAGCTTGGGTCAATTCCTTCTAAAACCCCTGGTAGCTGTGGGTTGATAGCCGATTGTTGCATTCCCTTATCTATTCGCACGTTCCCTGGCCCCACTTCCACCAATCTCCCTTTTAGGATTTCCCACGGCCCTATACCTGTACAGTTCCTAAATTGTGGCCAGTGGTGTTTCATTCGCGTGCCGTTCTTCCTAAGAGTTCTCTGCTCTCTTCAGCTCCTATTTTTACTTTCCGCTACCCGAAGGGAAGGAAAGTATAGTAATCGGCCCAAAAAAAAAGTTGGGTTTTCTTCAGATCTTTACGTTTCAGACCCTTCTGAGTCTAAAAAACCTAATTTCGGAGAGAGGTCCGTGTGTATGTCTGTGTGTGTGTGTGTCTGTAGTTCGATTTGCGGGAGAACGGCTGATCCGATTGAGCTGGTTCTTTTTTTGTTTTGTTCGTTATTTTTTGTAGACACCAAAATAAGGTTATGGACGATTTCGGCAGATGGGAAGGGGGGGGGGACGAAAATGTACCAAAAACTAGGGTTTTCCGCATTTTTCTCGAAAACGGCTCTAACGATTTTGATTAAACTTTCACATTATCTTCTCCTAATCAATACCTAACTTTTCTTTTCCATACATATCTCCATGAAAATACGGTGAACGGAGATATGGGCCCCTGAAGCAAAAATAGGTTTTTTACGCTTTTTGGCAAAACGGCTCCAGCGATTTTCACCAAACTCACAGGGTGTTTTTGAATAGTTAATACCTACATATTCTTCTCAATAAATGTTCCTGTGACGGTCGATTGAACAGAGATAAAAATCAAAATGTGTCGAAAATAACGTTTTTTCGAACATTTCCGTAAATTCCAGGGTAACTTCTTCACCAGATGTGATAAACCCTAATCGAGTGTCTTCTAGTCACCCATACCAGCATTTCGTTCCGTATAATTATTTCTGTATATATATGTTGAACGGAGATATAAGCCAAGTTAACTCAGAAAAGGAGATTTGTCGAATATTAATTTATCGGTATTCCAATTTTCTCAAAAACGGCTCTAACGATTTCGATCAAACTTGCGGAGTACTTTCAGCTAACTAGTACGTACATTTTGTTCTCTATAAATGTTCCTGTAGAAATGCGTTGAAAGACGATATAGCGCTCGCATATGTAGATGGTGTTCGAACTTAAAGGGGTGGCAGAAAGTAGTGTGTTGCTACGCACCAGATATTTTACATTTTAACTTGCGCTCAACTGGTAGTCTATTACTCAATGTCCCCTCTCCTTCGTAGCTGTATCCTTTCTGTCACACTCTCCAGTTGAACACACGTCTCATCTGACCTACACTACTTCACCCATCTAGAGACTATTTCGCCTTAACTAGTATTATTTTTTGTTGTACTCACCACTCTTTTGTGTTAATCAACTCACTGGTTAAAATGAGTGTATTAATACAGTCCTATATCTCATTGGTTTCATTAATCAATTCCAATCTGGAGTTCACTAATAGGTAATACCCACGTGCAGATCCCAACACCCACAACATTATGTTACTATGCTTGGAAACTCATTTTACTGCAGAACTAAATTGATATCATTGAAAGAATACCTTTCAAACTACTGTGTACTGTGTATCTCATTACTCTGGAGTGCTGTGACTAAAAATTGATTTGAGCAGTACTCGTACTTGAAAACTTACCCTTTACATTCTCTTTGTCATCGGGTTTCTTTCATCTTTACACGGCTTTACTATCAGTAGTTTAGTTCTTATACGTATCTTGACTGAAGTAGTGGTTTATACTAGGAAATAATTAATCAAAGCCCACCACACCTGCTCAAGGACAAACGAGGTTGCGATTCGCCCGCATCCTCCACTAAGAAGCCTCTACAACCGGTGGAAACTCGGTGTGACTCAGGCGGTCACGAGTTGCTCAACTTTCTTCGTCCTATGAAGGTTCTCGAGCGGTTAAGATCCATCAAAGGTCATCACCAGTTAAGATCTCCTCTCCCAGGGACAAGGGCCTTCGTCTTTCCAAGCGACAGTCGCCTTTCAACTCAAATGTCACACACCGATAATCAAAGGTCTTCCATCGGTCGTCTAATACGAGAGGCCAGTGCATGAATTTTGTCTCTGTTACGAGTACTTATTTTGTAATTCACTCGGCCCTACGAAACTTTTTTCCTTCAGATCTTTCCATTTCAAAGTCTTCTAAATTGGTATTAAGAACGTCGTGGAAGACCAAAATAAGGTTTTGAGCAAGGTGGATCGTGAAATAACTATAATTATAAAACACCCAATTAGTTTTCTCAAAAGCAGCTCAGACGATTTTGTCAAGAATTTCTGTGTGGCGTGCAATTGCGCAACAAGTTACTCAACCACAAAAATTGTTCATCCTTGGGAACATGGCGAGAGTAGCACAATAAATGATCAAATACTTCAAAAAATCGATGTTGTTTCACTTTCTTCAGCCCTACAAAGTGGAAGGCTGGTTAGCTATGTTGATAACCGAAGATGAAGTTTCGTTTTTGAGTTTTCTCCAGATACTCACGTTTTAATGGCGAGGAGTGTGAAAAATAGCATTTGAGAAAATGATCTGTGTGTGTCTGTGATTGAGAGAGAACGGCTAAACCAAATCAACTCAAATTTGATATTTATTTAGCCATCAATATCAATTTAGTTAGTTCAAATATAATTATAGTCATCACAGTGATCTAAACATCAATTACCTTTTTCCTCAAAAAAGCTGAATACTTTTTTGTGTGTGTAACGTTCCCAATAACTGGTTGTTACTATACAATTGTTGTCAGCAAAATACGTTGTTTAGACAAACTAGGAGTACAGTTTTTTACTTTCCTTGCTCTACGAAGTAGAAAAGAAAGTTATGTAATCGGCTGAAAAAAAATTTTGAGTTTTCTTCAGATCTTTACGGTTCAGACCCTCCTGAGTCCGAAAAACACTATTTGGGAAAATGGTCTGTGTGTCTATGTGACTGTGTGTGTGTATGTGTGTCTGTGAACGATTTTTAGAGAAAACCACCGTACCAAATCAGCTCAAACTTGATATCTCGGCCGCAGGTTACCATGGAACGCCAAAATAAGGGTTTGAACAAAATCCAATGAAAGTTAACTATAGTTATCATAGTGATCAAAACACCAAATATTTTTTTACTCAAAAATGGCTCTAACGATTTTGATTAAATTTCTTATATTGATAGCTCTCAATAAGGCAACTATACCATAAAATTCCCATTTGTGGGAAAATTACGAGAGCAGCACAATAAATTACCAAAATTTTCGACGAAATTGATTTTAGCGCGGTTTATAGATAAAACAACCGTACCAAATCAGCTGAAACTTGATGTCTAGCCTACAGGTTACCATGGGACGCAATTATAAGTGTATGGGCCAAATCCACTGAAAGTTAACTATAGTTATCATAGTGATCAAAACACCAAATTTTGTTTCTCAAAAATGGCTCTAACGATTTTGATTACATTTTTTATATTGATAGCTAATGATAAGGTAATGATACCATAAAATTCCCATTTGTGGGAAAATGACGAGAGCAGCACAATAAATTATCAAAATTTTCGACCAAAAGCGTTTTTAGCGCAGTTTTTTCCTTATAAAGTCCGCTGGAATGTTAGTAGAATGCTAAAAAAAATTTTTATTGTGGTCCAATCCAATCCCTAAAGGGTGGGTGTTTGAAAACGCTCATGAGATACATGGGGCCCACTCCAGAAATTCCTGAATTTCAACTACGCCCGTTTCGCTTACTACCAGTTCTAACAGTTATTACCCAATAACTCCACAAAAGTGATTACTATCCACTTCAAAAAATTCGTGTTTACAGCCTCATTAATTATCTGAGTACCGATTGCTCAATATGGGTCCTGCAATGAGTACGAGCAGCACAATAAAATCTGGAACTGTAAGCGCTACCGCTTCCTGCTGCCGTAAAGCGTTATTTGACCAAGTTCAATTTAACTGAGTGATAAATGAATTGATTAAATCGCATTGGCCATGTACAAAGTGAATTGACGTAGAGCTAAGGAAAGTTGTGTGTTGCGACGCACCAGATATTTTTAGATCACATCAGCTCATATAAAACAAAAATGTGCGACGTACCACTCATCGTTCCTTAGTTCTATATACTTCACTTAGCAACTTATCCCATACCAATCAACTTATATTATTAACTTATTTTTAACTGTTAGGACTTGAATTTTATAACGAGAAACTATTACATAACGATCCGGAATTTATTGCGTTGCTCCGAATTCAATCAAAATCTGCATTGATTAACCTGCGTTTAGTTCATTTCAAGCGAAGATTCGTGTTATTTGGTAAACATAGAGAAAATGAAACAACAGCAATTTGAATTCTGGCGTTTCTCAGGTTGCGTGTAATTATCTTATGGCCGTTGTTTAAGCTTTCATCGAACAGGTAACACCTAGGACTACCGTCACGATGTTTGTAAGATTGCCAGCTTTATATGAGCTGGGTTTTTGAGAAAAACTGTTCTAAAATCTATTTCCCCCTCAATTTTATTAATTATTCATTGTGCTTGTCCTTCTACACATTTTTAATTGCAGTCATGCCATTGGAAACTATCCACTCAGAAGATTTAATCAAAATTGTTAGGGGTGTTTTTGAGATCAAAAATATTTGTTTTTATACGTTGAGGCATAAGTGCTGGGAAATCCAACCTATTCCGGAATTAAAGCAATAGGATTATATCCGCCAGTGGGCACAAGACCGCGACCAACTGACTGACTCCAGCACTGACTTAACGGCCAAACGATGATGTCTTTACATCGAAAGCGCTTGCCCATAGTAACTCACCTGCCAGAGGAGACGGACTCACCTAACAGGTACGTTAACTTTAGCTATTCCGGAACGTTTAGCGGTTTCGCGAACGTGGAGTATTTTCCAGCCGGTGAACAATGAAAACCTCAGTATGTGCTTTGCAGTTCCATCGTAGCAACTGACTACAAGTAAGCATCTTTGTAGTGCATACAGACGCGTCGATACATGCTCTTGCTTCATAATCGAGCGTAGGAATGATTTTGCCGAGTGTTGCAATCCTTACAGGGAATGTAAAACTGACTTACGAACGACTTACGAGAATTCAGTTTCTTTTAGTTGTCTCTCCCTCTTTGTTAATAAGGATCGCTCTTGGAACCCCCAGTTCGTAAGTCGTGTCCCTGTTACTCTTTTAAAATTAGTCGAAGTCTTTTGCGACAAGAAGGGCGATTTGCTTGCACTTTCTCCTCGAAATATTTCGAAGTGAATGCGCTTTCTCCGAAGAATCACGTGACACACACTTCGTCTGTGTCAAAACTGGGTATTAATGTGTGTAGTTGCGCGCTTTTGTTTATTGTTTCTCACAGAAGAATTCAAGTATACTCCAGTCCAAATTGTAGATACATTGGTAGTTGAAGCGCTAGTCGTCATTGGCTAGCGCTGATTAGCTATTTTGACTTGGGGTCTCTATAGTAAAAATTCGTTTGTCTAACACACAAACAAATATCAAACCACCTAGCTTTCCACAGAATCATGTACATACCAGCTATTAACCGAATCGATTTTTCACTCAGTTCATGCACACTTGTAAAATACACTCGTACAACGATCTGAGATGGAACTAATACCGCTTACAGTCGCTGAAATTATTTGTGGCTGCCCCTAATTGTGCAATGACTTTTATTGAGTAATCAACGTCCCTCATAAAGTACTTTATGGGATTTTGTAAGTGACTTGTTTGTAGTGGAACATGTTCACAGCCCTGAAATAATAAGGGAGACGCTGGGGGTAAAGTTATTTGTTGAAAACAAAAAGACGTTAGCTTGAATCCCCGAGTTTTTTCATCGAGTGGACACACGTTCTCCCATGTGTCCTGAGGAAATGTACGTAGCTGCAACTTTGCTGTGCAACTGTACGATACATCGGACTCGTTGAATGTCGACGCCGTTCGCGGACGTGCTATTCAGTTAATCGATCATCAGTTCATCCATTAATTTGATAAATGTGTTATCGAAACAACAGTTTTCGT
The DNA here is from genome assembly GCA_020466155.1 of Pachypeltis micranthus. Classification (NCBI taxonomy): domain Eukaryota; kingdom Metazoa; phylum Arthropoda; class Insecta; order Hemiptera; family Miridae; genus Pachypeltis; species Pachypeltis micranthus. The sequence goes on from CM035776.1 coordinate 30,496,208, forward strand.
CGTTCGAAGTTGAGCCGCTTAATCTCAAATATTGTTGGCCTCGGCGAAAGCAGTCGTCGACATGACGGCTCCGGCTGAATCACCATCGCCCGCCCAGCCTTGAGCCCTTTGACTCACCACGTCGTCACAACCAACTCAAAATAAGCGGAGATTTCCTCGATGTTTTGGAATTTCAACGTGGTAACCTAATTGAGAGATCGAAGCAGCAAATGACGTCATTAATTTTCGTTCCACTTAATTGGTTTGAATTACTTCGTGACGGAACTTCTGGCTGGCGATGGCCACATTTTCCATAGATAAATCGTGTTAACTGTTCATGTTAGATGTATTCGATGTCCTGTATATAAGTTTGAGCTGGCTGGTTTATTGAGAAAACCGTACCTCCGTGCTATATCATGTGGGGGTGCCTAGTTGGCATTAACCTGAGAATATAGTCATTGCAGTTACAGTGTCTACTGTTATATTAATAGCTTCTTGAATCAATATTTTACTTTTCATAGTCCTATAGAGTAGAGCGTTTATGCTTTTGGTTTATTATTCATTCCGAATAATACACCAATGTTTGCGGTCTTCGACAGGAAATTGTTTTTGTTGTTAGCGAGTTGAATTCCACTACTTAAAGGAACTCAAGAGAGATTTAGCGAAAGTTATCATTTCGTAGTTGTTCGGAGCTGTTTATACTGAGCATTTAGTAATCACAGGTGCAAAGAACGTTTAGCAAATAGTGTTTTTTGGAGTCCTTGAACGTACAAATCTGTGTTTGGTGACACCAGCGCGCGGTCGTGTTTCCTGTTCCCCGACAAACATTCCGTTTCTCGTAAAACCGATGTGAATCCGCGATTAGCCAAAATTAAGTGCTATTTTCGTTCTAGTGCGCTACAAGATATTCCTGCGTTTTTGTCAAACCTACGCACTCCCGCCGGGAATGTTTCGTAGACTTCAGGGGTGATTCGTTGCACAACATGGTATTCTGGTACGTCAGCCTTACTTATTATTGCTTTCCGTTCAACTTGAAAATATACCAATTCGAACCCGATTTGATAGGAACCACTGTTCTAAATGTCTAATCTAACAATTTATTACGCCCCCGGTACAATATGCTTGCGGCAGAGGTTGTGGAGTTGTACAGGATCATCTGCCCAAGCCACTGGTGTGCCAACTGCCCCAATTCATCAGCGTAGGTTGGGTGGGCATAGGAAGAGACCGAGTTTGTTGCGTTGAGTTCGAGTAGCTGACAATGTGGCTCTGTAGTGCCTTCCAGTTCGTTGGAGTCATATGAAAAGACACAATGCGATGCAAGCAGATAGCTGCCAATCGTAAATACTAAAGGAGTCTGATTTGTCTAAGTCGAATTTTCGTTTTCGTGAAAAGATTGGATGTTTACTTTCCGCTCACAGAATGGGCATGGAATAGCGAATAAAAAAGCTGAGTTTTTTTCTTCAGATCTCCGAGTCTTGAGTCCTGAATCGAAATTATCTGGTGTTGAGCAACGCTCAACTTTCTTAGCCCCCCCCCCCCGGCAAATTTTATCTACTACGTAGTAATCCAGTCTATTTGTTACTAAATTCATATGAACATGTAAACCAACTTAACACCCTACGTAAAAACGGGTAGCTCATCAAGTTCCGGAATTTATGGGCCTGACGCTCAGTATGTCGCGACCTCCTTCGAAGATTCCCCGTATATGTAACTAGTGAGACTGCCAATGCCATTATTCTGGGAAGGTTTCAGTTCACAGTTGTGTCATTAGAGGAGAAACCACTGAAAAAAATTATTTGACAAAACGGAGATAGTTTGAATAGTTTGGAATTTTTGAGGTTTCTCTGGACTATGTATTACTATCTTCTACAGTCTAAGTAGTATATTATACTATCACCTGATTTTTTTCTAAACACTAGTATCTGATGTGCGGGATTTGAAAAGAAAATTGGAAAAACGGTAAATTAATATTTGACAAACCTATGGTGGCTTATATCTCCTTTCAACATATATATACAGAAGTAATTACAGAGTGCAAAATGTGGGCATGGGTTGCTAGAAAACACTCTATTAGGTTGATCAAATCTGGTGAAGCAGTCTACCCGGAATCATCGAAAATGTTCAAAAAACAGTATTTTCGACACGGTTTGTTTTTTACCTCTGTTCAATGGCCTGTCGGAGGAACATTAATTAAGAACAATATATAGTATTAACTATTTAAAAACATCCTATGGGTTAGGTGAAAATCATTGAAGCCGTTTTGCCAAAAAGCATAAAAAACCTGTTTTTGCTTTTTTCACTATATCTCCGTTCCCTGTATTTTCATGGAGATATTTATAGAAAAGAAAGCTTTGTACTAACTAGTGAGAGATAATTTGATAGTTCAATCAAAATCGGCCCCACTTCCCAGCCCTCAGATGACAACGCACCAGCAACCTGCTTGGTGCAGTTTAGTAATGCTAATTAGAAAATCAGCGGCAGCCTCACAAATTCGTCCGCAGAACACCGTTTCCGCAGTTTATATCTACCACGAAAAATCGTGTTGACAGTTCCATCCATTATCTATATGTTGGTTTCTTAACTGAAGCCGAGACATAAGAAGCTGCAGGTCAACAAATATTGAAACATATTAGGTTATTGGAAGGTACGTACGACTGAGGAAAGCTGTGTGATGCATCGCACTATTTTTTCTATAAAACCTTTGGAGCTAGAGCTGGAACCGGCTGAGTGAACCGTTCCAATGAACGGTGGCGAACGTCAGTGCGGAACTCAGGTTCCGCCAGGTGAATGAAGTGGACTAGCGGGAAGGAGGGGCCTTCGCTCCCGCTGCGGATGCCGAGTTCAAGGTTGAGCCGTCGAAGGGTTGAACGAGGGCCAGCCGGGCAGGATTGGAAGGAGCTCTACTGGCGGTACCTCCTCCCGTTCCCCGTTCTACATCCTCTGTAACGACGAAAGCAGACCCGATTGAAAGGATGTTGGCTTTTATTAGGAGCCCCCCTCCCCGTCCCTATTCACATGCCGTCAACCAGCATTGGAGGCTGCTCAGCTCCTGTCATCGCGATGTGGTTGGGAGGGTGAGCAGTTCCAAGTTTTGAGTCAGCAAACTCAGCTTCGAAGTGTTTCACTGCGTGCTGTTTCCATGGCAACTTCCACATTCCCCCCTCTACTCCCTCCCTTATTGTCGTAGCTTCGTTGTTTTACCTTCTTACATTTTGACGTTTGTTGTCGAACCCTTCGAAAACTCCTGTTCCGCCGTTTTCCCACGTGCTACTTCTATGTGGAATTAGTTGTACCGCTAAATTGTAGGGGTAAAGCAGTTTTTATTTCGTAAAACCCGCTTATACGGTACTTGTGTTTTCAGTAAAACCAGGATAGTACCTATAAGGTGAGAGCTTATTCGTATTCATAAGACAATTAGGAGCAAACCCAAAAATTCGAATCCAGCGCAGCGACTTTTTCATTTATTACCACGTCTCACCGTTTGTTTACACCCGATATTATCCACTTTATTTACACGATTTTTTTTCAATTCGCGTTGACAACTTCATGAAGTACCTACGCACCGATAAACTCAATCAATCCCAAAACCTTAAGCGCTTCCAGTTTGTTTGGAGAACACTCAGCTGCGTTTTACCAGTTCGTATAAACTGAATGAAAACATGTTTAAGTGCCTACTAAGGTGATAACAATGGCGGAAAGCACGCGGGGTTGAAGAAAGTTGTGTGTGTCGCAGCAAGATATTTTTCTGCTGAATACTATGTAGGGCTATGTAAAATACTACGTGACGCGGCCACTACCTGTGAGAGGCGTGTGAAATAAAGAACGTAAGTAAAGTGAGGCTTAGATGTATCTAATCTCGTGGGTTGTAATTCCATATCCATGTGTTGTATTACGAGCGGATCTGAAGGTAGTTAGCGGTTGATGGGGGGATGTTCGCTCCAACAGGCGAGTGACGTTTCAGTTCTCTCTTAGTAGGTATTAATTCCGCGTCTATGGACCAAAGATTCCTTTTCCCTCAATAACTGACGGTTACTATGATTAAAGATACCCATAACCGGTTCCCTATTAATCTCCAAGGAGCTCAACCAAACGTCTTGGTGTCGCGGATCAAGCCTCAGCCCAACGATGCTGATGGTAACACAAGACCGTAATTTAAAAGTTAAATATGGGCGCGTCCTTCATTTCCACTTGAGTTTGATAAAGCCGTGCGATCGCTACAGTGTTGCCTGCGTTGGAAGATCCAGGGAGTGGAAAACGTTATTACCGCCGTCTTGGAAGGATTGAGATGAAATGTTGAAGGTTCCTGAACAGTTCCAGGAGCCACCCACCTGCTCGTTGTATAGACGTGACTGATAGGTCTTATTTGGTATGGGTAAGATTGGAACTGGTTGTTGTTTGGTTCGCCCGCCTTGACCACTCGGGTTAGAGGCGTTGGTAATTAATAGCGTATCTTTAGGCCGTGACGTCCTTGACGAGGGTGGGAGCGCCTCCGTCACTTTGCGTAATAGTTTGGTCCTGATTTCCTCTCCAAGTAACACACACGGCTTACGGATAGTTGTTTTCCTATTTCTTCTAGATGCTTTTCTCATGAGACACGCGGACATACGTGACGTAATAAATCGAACTTCGATTTATCCAGAACATGCATGGTACCTGAGTAGTAGTGAGTTAACTGCGCACCTCAATACCATCAGGCAAATCAACGCTGTTCATAACCATGAAAACATTTGTAGAATCCGAATCAGAATTGTTTCAGAACAAGTAAACATTTCGGGACTCTCTTGGTTTATTTATTACTCATGCTGAATAATACAATTCGCCTATGTTTACGGTCACGTTTACACCCCACCCTCACCACTTGAATTTGAAGTAATGATTTCTTTTGAAGTCATTCGGATTCCAAATCAGAATTGTCCGTCCGCTGCCCAGGCCATACTCGTATTACGCCATTTGGGGATATAGTTATAGTTGTCGCTTACTTGGCAATCCGATCGTTGCATTTGGTACCGTTTCTTAGGTATTTTTCGACGCTGAGAAGAATAGGATGGATATCAGAGGTGTAGGATCGATGGAAAACCGTGAAATCACAGTAAATATAGTGAGGCAAAGTCAGTGCAGATGAACATGGAACGTCATAATACTTCAGGGGTACCTCACTGCTCTCATATTGGCCCGAAGTGTTTTATAATCTGTTACTCAATCCCTGAGGAGCATGCGTTGTAGGCGACGCTTACGCGCTGCAATGGCCTCCGCTTGAACAGTGAGAAATATGCGATTTTGATCTTCTCGATATCTACAATTCCTTATTTACACCCATACACATTGAATGGTCTGGCGATTGTTGGGTGAGTTCCTTCGGAGGCGTTGGGCTTCGTTTATCATCACTCTTTCTGGTTGCACATCCACGATATTTGCTTTGCTTTTATGAAGAGTCATACGTTCATAGGGTTCACTGATGTTTACACCTCTATTGTGCCTTTCAACGCTCTGGTTTGCTTGAGCATAGCTCTATTATTTAGTGGCGTCTTTATCGAAACGATTGGGTCCAGGCTGGGGTCTTCTCGTTGTTGTCGAGATAGGTAGAGGTGGAGCTAGTCTGATTTTGATTCCACTTGTGCTGGCTCCTCTTAATCGCAAACTCGGCTATTCCTCTGATCTGCTACAGTGGGTTACCATACACGTGTCTCAATATCGAACACGTCCCTTAAACCTGTACGTCGGATGAGTTGGTTATAAAATCGTTGAATGTTCGTCTGGCGGAGGGAAGTGGTGTGGTATCTCGCGCTAGATGTTTTCATTATTATTTTACTATCGATTATTTCTCATTAACACAACATTACCTTTCAAGTTTTCCATTTTTGCTCGTAGCGTACATTTAATTACCGTCTGTGCTGCCAGAAAATTGTAAATATGAACCTTTTTCCAGTTAGAGAAATTTTAGGGGCCGTGGGTCGAGAAAAATAACGTCAATTCAACTCTCGTGGTGTCAGTTCGGGGTCTTGTAGTGGTGGAGCGGTGTAGAAGGGGGATGGTATTTACTCCAGGCTCGTGACCCTTGGAACGGGTCATTAAACCCTCACGTCTTGGGCCGCCCCCGGAGGCCGCATCGGGCAGTTGGCGTTATTTCCGACAAACCACCCCCACGCTGCTCGCTACGCTCCTCGTCGGTATTAAAAGAAAACGCCGTCCCCCGGGCTAAAAATTGACCGGAGTATAAATAGCTTTCCTCTTCTTCCTCCTTCTCTTGACGTATCAACCCCTCTTCACGACCGCCCACCGCTACTCGGATCACGGAGCGTGGAAACTCTCGGGGGCGGCGGGCGCGAGGGCGAAACCCGGAACAAATGCGGGCGCGGACGTCGACGTTGGCGTCGATCGCCGGGTGGTGCTGATGGTGGGTGGTTGGGTTAAGAGGTGTTGCGGGGTGGGGTCGAAGACGAGCGCGAGAAGCGGGCGGCGGTGGCTCGACAAGGTTAGGGACGCGACCTTGGAGGGTCAATAACACGGCGCAGTCGCATCGGGGCTCAGAGGACTCGACGGTGATGGGGCGGCCCAGCGGGGGCCGGGAATCCGCGTTTGATTCTTCGTCTCCGCCGACGCACAGTGCGTTATTTGAGCAATTTACGGGAGGGAAAATTGGAGCATCTAAGCGCTTTGGCATGTCGTGCTGAAAATCTGTGGGTTTGTGTATTTGGATATGTACTACAGCATTAACTCGCACTCAATGGGTTATTATTCTCTTGCACAGCTTGATGCAGTCTCACACCTCCGAAACCCGCCCCATTCGATTCAACTTCGAAAAATACTAGTGAGAAGTACGAAACATGACCTGACTACAACGGAACAACGAAGATTGACGTTTTCTAGGCGTATCAAGGCAATTGGCATGGCATGAAGAGTCGAACTGACGGGTGGTTGACAACTTATCTCTCATTCATTTGATTAACTGAAGCGTAAATCGAAATGCGCAAAAATTCTAATTATTTATATGTGTTCGCGTTCAGTTAAATCCGGCTAATGACGACATTAGGGGACTTATGTCTGCATTTGGTTTTCTGTAAACCTTTCCGTGAAAGTGTGTGAGCTGTTCAGCACACCGTCAAATTTGCTGGTGAGCTGGGTAAGTTGTGTGATTCTTCACATAACATAATACAAAAATAAATAAATGTCACTCGTGTTATTCAATGCCTACAGGTTGGAAACCCTCTTTTTAATATCCGAAGAGCCATGACTAACTCACACACCTTCCCTTATTATAAGTTGGATTATGTGTGTGAGGTCGCTCGTTTGAAATAAATAAGATGTTCTTTTCTTGGTCGCTCGTTGTGAGACTTGACGACAGGACGTCCCTTTTCGTGTCACAGGACGTCAGCTCGTGAGTTTCATTTTGAAAAGTCGAAATGCGTCGATAAATTACCTCATCTCGTTTTCACTCTATTTCCGTCGGATTTTGACGAGAAGGGATTCGGTTGGTCCAGACCAGGAGTTACTGGTTTTCTCCGGGGGAAACAAAATTCCCGAAAATAGCCGATTCTTCAAGACTTCGTCGTTCGTTTAGCTCACGCGTTCTACGACGTGAACGGCTCATCTTTCACGTTTTTCTTCCATTAGCCGGCCGCTTTAGACAAACAACTGGAACTGTTCAACTATCTATAGGATGGTGGGAAGGAGACGAAACTCTGTCAGTTTGGATCGGTGAGGCTTTTAATGCCACTTTGTCAGGTTCAAAAATCCTGAAAACGGCCAGTTTACGTATTTATGTTTGTTTTAATATAATTTTAACTTTCAATATCCTATTCAATATATTTTGGTAGGAAAGGTTTGTACTAGTACATTACGTACTGTGGCGCAAGGGTGAGGGTTTCTGTCAGCCTCCAACTATCGCTCGGTAATTGTATAGATGCAACACACAGATAACAGGCCAATGACAGTATGACCAACAAGTTGAATTAGGTTAAATAGTTGTAGCCCTACAACGTTTTTTTTGGCTACCAGAATTTTCGATTTTTGCCATATTTCACCTTCAATTAATTTATTTTCTGCGCTTTTGGTTTAGTGTTCGTTTTGAATGATGCAAGAAACCCATTGTTTTCAGTCGTGGCATAGGGATTACACACGTTCGTCGTCCGTCCGCGGTTTAGGCCTCAATTTTTTTTTTAAGTGGTCTTTAAAATCTGTTCTTCGGTTGTTATGAGCAAAAGATAAATTTTGGGACTATTATCGCGCTAGGCTCGTGTTTGGTTTCGTTGCCAAGGTATTTTCGATGCTGAGTCAAATAGCACGGGTCTAAGTTGTGTAGTACAGTGAAATCACGGTAAATGTAGTGAGGCAAAGTCTACCACTTGGAGGAACTCGTGCGGCAATATGGTGAAAGTTATCGTTTCTCCCCCGCCGGTTCTAGTTGCCCGTACAGCCTCCCGTCTCACTCAAATCACTCGCCAGTTTTGTGTGAATTGCCTTGCGTAGCATGATTTTCGTTGTTCCATTGTTGTCTGGTACGTTGGATGAGTAGGATAGGTCACCATCATGCTGCGCAAGAGAATAATAAACCGTTGAGTAACAACTTGCAGCGTTTTATTTATTGGCAGTAACACGATTTTATTCGCGGTCCCCTTCAGTGTCTCTACATCTTACTGTCTCTAGCTTGAGAGATGCTGCAGGCTAAAGAGTTTTCAAACCATTTCCTTGCTTTTAATTTTCTTGGGGGGGGGGGGGGGTCACAATTCTTACGTTAATTAACAGTTTGGTTGTTTCTCGTAAAATCACTCGTAGGTGGCCCGAGTCCATTTACTAAGTAAGACTGTTCAAAGCGAAAGGATGAGGGACAAAAATCACTTTCTAGATTCCCCTTGAGAATTTTAATGGGGAGCACCTCGAGTTTAAATAGATTGCCGGAGACTTGGCTTCTTAGGGAATGAATTTTTCAGTCCTATTTTCTACAGCGAGCTCGCCATAACCGCAATAACCGGTCCTCCTAGGCCGCTTGCTCCGCGCCGCTGCTTACCCTGGTTCCAGCGTCAAAGTTTAATAGCCTTCGCATTATTCGCACTTACGAGATGAGGTTTTTAGTTCTTGGTTTTCTCAAGGAGCGCTCAGTGTCATTTCATGTGTATGTGGAACCTTCGAAATGAAGTTCTTTCGGCTCTACGTTGATTTGTATTAGTTCTCCCTAGACTTCAGAGTTCTATGTTTCTGTTGTGCGTCGGCAGCGGTGCGACGAATCACACAAGTTTCCTCAGCTCCAAGTGCATACTACGGTTTATCATCAACTAATCAAATCTGTTTTTCATTCAGTCGACAAGAACGTGGTAAAATGTAGCTCAACGTGCTGCGTTGTAACTGGTAGCGCTCAAGGTGCCAGAATTTATTGACTTGATCCTACTCATGAAACGGCCATTATTGAGTAATTAGTGCATAGGTGATTCAATGAGACTGTCAACATGATTATTCTGAGTAGGTTCGTGTTTATTGTTTTGGTAGAAACTGTAAAAAATAGTAGTAAGTGAAACGGCGTGGGTATGAGTTCAGGAATTTCTAGTGTTGCTCCTAGTTATTTTATGAACGTTATGGAACTCTCACCGTTTGGTTTTTTGGGCTACTACCCTGGTGTTTTGCGAACGCTAGTGTAATATCTGCGGGATGTATAAGGGCATAACTGCCATCATACCCCACCGCATACCCCTTCTTCCTACAAGCCAGCCCAACTACGAGTCATCACGTAAACTTTTGGTATGGGAACCATGTGGTTGCTTCAACATGCTTCTTGGCTGGAGCAGTGGTCTAATTCGAGGGTAATTGCATCAGTTAGGCAGAAGTCCACACAAGGGATTTAGCGAGCGCGCCAGCAAATATTATAAGATCTTCTGGGAAAGTTAATACTACAGAGAAATTAATTTTGATTAACAACCAAGCGTAGAAATTGTAAAGCAACGGCTTGTCTAGTTTACTAATTAACCGATCTGCGAAGAATGTTGTGGGGGGGGGGGGGGGGGTCACTCTGGTCGGGCGATCGAATGAGGCGGTAGAGAAGTCAACGTTCAGCTTCAACTATAAATGGACGCACTGCCCATTTGACACTCGACACCGCGTCTTCGGCCTTTCGTGCCTTACTGCGGCGGTAGATTCGATTTCCCTGGAACTGCAACGTGCGTTAACAGGAAACGAGAGGAGAACAGTTCAATTCTGTTTATTATTACTGAATAAGTACCACAATCAATCGGTAGAACCGCGTATTTCACGAAGAAGAGCACTTCGTGAAATACGCGGTTCTACCGATTGATTGTGGTACTTATTCATCAGAGAATGACAAGCCCTCTCTACTACTGCTTAATGGCAGTGTCACAATTATACGAAGTTATCTCGAATGTAATAGGTCAACAGTACGAACTGACAGTATGTCAGAAGAGGTCTTATAAACTATTCGGATAACAATAATATTATTCGGGTCACTGTTGTTTCCCCGTGGTTACTGGATTTAGAGTTCGTTGAGCTATGACAAATCGGAATAAGTTAAACGCGAGAGAGTGTGGTTGAGTGCTGGTACAGGCAGCTCAAGGTTAGTGGATGAGGTGATGGTATCCTTAGTTCACCATTCTATCGTGCTAGCTCGAGAAACTCTCACTAGTGGGGGAGAATGAAGAGGAAAAAGTGCTTAGTGAATGAAAAAAATACATGGAAAAAATGTAATGAAAAAATAGGGCCGAAGGAATTGTGGGAAAATGAATCCAGTGGAAGTGCAAGCAGGGCGCAGAGTAGTTAGGTTTAGTGGATCAATCAGACAAAACCAACTGTTGCTTGGTTGGTACGTTGGAAAAAGGCATTAGCTCGTACAGACAGGGGAAAACAGCAAGTGTTCACCTCCCCTCTCTGTAATATTGTTTACTATTTAATTATTCTTCTTCTTAGTATTTCAGTTTTATTATGAAGTGGAGACTAGTTCTCGTAAATTGATTGCGGGATTGTGGATACGTGTTGGTTGTGAAGCGGGCTGTATGGGCAGAACCCAAGTCTGTCTAGTTTGTTTGTTTGGTCTCCCTCATGTGAAGTTGGATTTTTCATTGGATGCCTCCCGTGGATATCAGAGGAGTGTTGATTTGGTCTCCTTGGCTTCGTTTCATTCTTCGCCAAAACATTCACTCCCCTCCCATTGCAACCTCCAGCCCGTATATTTATTCTTTTCTTCATATTTAGCGAAGGCTCTCGAACTGGATGGTTCTGCCTTCTGCCTCTGCCCTCGCCAACCCATCAGTTCCTGAAGCAGCCTTGGGAGAAGCTCCTGAGAGCTGCATCCTCCGTCTTCCTCTGCCATCCCCTTCGTTGATACCCTCCGGGGCGACCTTTTGTTCTCATCGTCCTACGCCGAAGCTCAATATCGACTCGAGACCAAGAAGTATTTCCTTTCCATTCTCTCGTCTCTCTCTCTCTCCCCCCCCCGGTCCTAACATACTTTCGTGGTACTTCCCCTGAAACTCCCGCGTCACAGTTCCTTCGAGTAGTCATCAACTTTCGTTCCTTTTCGACTTTTTCTTACTTATCGATTTCTCGTTTGTTAGGACTTTGTTGAGCCCCAAAGCATGAATCGAACACGAGCTACAAATTCATCTTCATACGTTGATTTATGTTTTATGCTGCTGCAGAAAATCGGTATTGAAATAAAAAATAAAAATATTCAATAAGCGAGAAGTTGATACTATGATATACAGTTCATTATTAAAAAATTGCTATGTGCTCTACTCGTACAAAATGGTTGGTTACTACCAAAAGAAGAGAAAGTCTTAGTAATTATATATTTGCATGTTACATTGAAATGGATTGGATTTGAAAAATTGAAATCAACATACAAAATAAAACTATAAACTTGATCGGTTGACTTGCTACTACGTAATACGTTCCTTCTTGAAATCAAGCTCCACTCCCCACTCTTTTGTTATTTCCGGTAAACTGTTTATTTAATATTTGCAATAACAATACTCTAATAGCCAAATCTGAATACGTTCGCATTTTTTAATCTGATTCTGATATTTTTTTTGTGAATAAAATTTTGCATTTATTTATAATTCAAAAACTCAATTTAAAAAACGGTAGTACTGTAAATGCTACTCCCCACAATAAGGGCTGAGGGAAGGGGTTGCAATACAAAATACTACAACAGCTAGCAAACTACAGCTGGCTGAAATAATTTTCAAGTTATTTTACCGGCATCAATGAAATCGGGGGGGGGGGGGGGGGATAGAAACTGGTAGTGCTTGAGGTTCCAGCATTTATTGTGCTCCTATTTATGCCACGACCTTCATTGGTTAACCATTAAATTCATGTTCATATTCTTCCTGATTATCTTATTAAACTAAAATTATGTGGGTAACACACGGAACTACCGATAACGATGTTTTTGAGCACGCCAGCATCACATAGGCGGGGCATTAGAAAAGGAGAAACGCTACAAACTATTACACTACGGTTTATTATCCTCTTGCATGATTGGGACCTATCCTATTCAATCCAACGTCGAACAGCCCGCAACGGTCCAACATGGCTGTACCTACAACCCGATAAATGACAACTCAATGTGTATCAATCAATATTTCCGATAATCCTCTGGTTATCCATGTTGACGCAGCCTCATACATCCGAGACCCTTCCCTTTCGATTTAGTATCGAAAAGTACCCGTAAACCATACGGAAAATAACTTGGCCACAACGAAACGACGAAAACTAAATATTCCAAGAGCTCGTAGGTAAGAGACAAAACGTGACCTGACCATAAGGAAACAACGAAAATTGGCGTAGTCGACGCTAGGCAATTGACATGACGTGAACATTTGAACCGACATGTGGTTGGAGTGAGACGGTAAGTAGCGGGGATAGTAAGGGCAGGAAAGTTCTGTCAAGTAAAAATGTTCTCCCTATATTTACTCCTGAGTCCACTATTTTCTATCTGGACGCCGTCCTATACCTCTCAGACAAATCCTATTCGACTCAGCATCAAAAAATACCTAGGAAACGATACAAAAAAAGACGTAAATGCAATAAAACTGGCAAATGTGTTGAACCAGATTTTGCTCGTAACAACCATGGGGTTCGTCCTATCGTACTGCTGAGTAGGCTGACACAACTAGTTCACAATATGGCGAGTTCCGTTGTTAGTTCTGTTCACGGTGTGCGTACTTGTTCATGGTATCGTAGATTCGGCTCGTTATTGAAACTGTTGTTTCATCTACTGTAATTCGCTATTATTTATAATGTTTTTGCCATAATCTACTGGGTCTCGTAACAGTACGTTTTTTTTGTTATTGGGTTCCCTAACATATGTAAGTGTGAAGAAAATTAAAAAAAAAAATGAAACCCCTTTTGGATTATTTTGGTTTGTTAGAATGATAAAAAACGCTGACGTGGAATTACCGTGCCCACAATTATCGTGTTGACATATCGATAAGTTGTCTACACTGTGGTAGTTAGATGAGGATTGCTAAATAAACGATAACTTCTTCAATGTCAAGTACAATTTTCAATGTACGAGACGAATGTTATTTCAGGATGCACTGAATGGAAAACAAATTGTATTAGATGCCAGAGCGACAAATAAGTAGTAATTGTACTCTGGGTCAAGAATCTCTCCTGCCAGACTGCGGGTCAAATCCTTACTTGGATGGCAGTTTAGTGACTCCTCATTTCATTGTCATTGTATTCCAAGCGGTGGTACAGGCGAGGGTGAGGTAGAGGAATGCAGGACCAAGGACGTCGGTATATTTGGGTGAAAGTCAGCTGTTGGGGTTCGGAGCAATGGAAGTCCCAGTCGCAGCTCTGGCATCGGAGGTGTAACGAAATAAGGCGGACGGCACAGTCTTCATCCTCAGCTCCTCAGGTCATCGCTCCCTATTTCTCCCTTCTTCCTCTTCTAACTGTAAACTTGTCTGCCGCTTCTCCACCAATATCTCTATGCACCCGCTTGCTCTCTTCCAACATTTTGATTCCTCTTCGCAAGAGCAAAGCGAATAACTGGGCTTCCCTGAAATCGTCGTTTGCCGATGGAAAAAAAGCCTATAGTATTAATTAAGAAGAAGAAGTTCTAGAAGTGGACGTTGCGGAATCCCACTGTAATCAGGTTTTGCCACCGTAAAGCCGTTTACTTGCTAGCGAAGGATTTTTTCATGGTCATCAGGACAGGATGTCATGGTTTTATCATGCAGGCCTTTCGAAAAATTCCTAATCCTCATGCTCCATATTTCTTGCTGCTCAGGAAGATCTCGAAGATTCATAATTCGTCTCACTACTCTCTTTATTTAAAAAAATTTTTTCTCTCTGGCCCTCTTCTTTTTCTTGGAATGAAGGAGCGTGTTTGAGTTCTAATGTATATCACCTCTAGACTACGACCGGTGGTTATCCGGAGATTCAAACCTCTCAGCGTTGGGGGACTCTCAATCTATCAGTTACTTGTTATTATGAATTGTCTTGTGAATCTTATGTTGTCTTCTTAGCCACCAAAATTCCATACAGTACTCTCTATCCCAGTATTTAATTTCATCTCTTTCTCTCTTGCTAACAACAGGCAACTATGCCATCCATGTAAAGAAATTTGTTGTTCTTTAGTATTTCCATCATATTAGTATGTTAAGAATTTTTCAGCAACTGCCCACTGATCACGATTCGATTCACAGAACCGCAAATGAAACTGTTGGAAGTTTAGGTAATGGGATGAAACTTGATTTCTGTCTAATCACAGGCCAAACCATAGTAACGAAACAATCCTGTTACGGATTGTCGATCTCGTGGAGTCTAGTGCACCTTGCGGTGTTTGCACACATTGTTTTTTACATCGTCAAGCGTTCATATTTGTTCATTTCACTCAACACTGGACACATTTCTCCATTGGTCTTCTTTGTTCTACCTTCCTTACGCCTTTCTGTGAATTGCTGCAAAATAGTTTTCCTTGAGGGCGAATACGGATTTTCCAAGTGATGATTGTTTTATAACGGCCACTGCTTTTTGGAAGCTCTTTAACATCTCGTCCCAATTTGATTCTTATCACAAAACCAATAATCGAGGAGTGTTGGGGATCAACTTGTCAAGGTTTGAAAATTACGCCTTTGACGATTGCATTTTCAACTGTTTTTCCTCTTTCCCGGCATTAGTTCCAGGAAAATGGTGTTCCCGTTGTCGCAAAATATTGAATGAAGACGAATGCAATTTCGACTGTATTGGTTGTGCTCGAGCCTCTTTGGTGGGATCCGTCTTTTTGTGACTCTTTTCGCGATTATCTAAGTTCATTGCTTGTGAATTCGGTTCTACTCTCCGTCGTTTTTGCGGATTCATTTTAGGGAATTAACTCTACAAGGTACACGGTAATCAATATATACAGTGCTACAGCTCCCTTCTTCCAGTCTTGACCCCTATTTGAGAGTGCCCTCCTACAATATTCTTTAATGCGGGTTTAAAGTTGTTTAAAGACATTTCTCCTGATCGAAACGGAGCTGAAAGAAGGCGGAATGCCTTGTTCATATTTTTGTAAATGGCAATCACTTAATAACCCTCATTCACAGCGAGCGTGTTTTTCTCTTCAAGGCGTATTATTGCACCCAGGGTGTTCTTGCCCACTTGAAACCCAAACTGGTTGGCATGTATTTTGTCATTCCTTTTAGTTCATTAAATATACTTGTATCGCTTCTTTGGGATCTCCTGCTTTAAACAATGGGGTGATTACAGTTTTTTAAATGAATCTGCGCCGATATTATTGTTTTGCAGTTGAGATTTATTAGTCTTTACTAACGAACTAATTATTTTCTGAATTCATTCGTTCTTGTAGAGTCCAGTGAAGCCCACAAGTGCAAACACGTCTTGTACGTAATTTGGTGTAGGCTTCACTCGTCATGATGTGATCTCTCTTTTAATAGCTGTCTCTTTTTTGTAATAAAGCACATTCTATCGAACGACGAAGGTTTTATAACAGTTTTACGCCAAGTTTTTGAAAGCTCTGCAATATAACATTTCGATTCTATTCGTATAACAAAACCGATAAACAGAGCGCCACGTGCACCGAGGTGCGTTTTGAAGGGTTAAAATTGAACAAACACGAAACTGAATTGGAAGAAGAGTTAGGTGCATGAGAGTTTGATAGCGATGGAAGAAGAAATAACGGGCTTCGTGACTCGTTAGAGCCATTTGAAGCTTTCACTCTCAACGAGAAAGTTTTATTGGAAGCTGGAAAACTCCCCAGTTTTTATTTTACCGTTAGTTTAGAATAAATGGAATCACGACATTTCTTCTTCTTCTCCTCCTTCAGACCGAAGAATAAAATGATGGGAGAGAAGAAAAAGTTTCATAATGATTTCTTCTTGGAGATGGTGTTTAACTGAGAGCTTGAAAGGAGCCGGAGGAGCTCAAGAGTTGCGACAACACAACTTAATCGATTCTCATAGACGTCGAGCCGCCGGCTTAAATTATTCTCCGTGCGGTGCCTAGACGTCTGCAACAGTCCATGTCCCGATGTTAACTCAACTCGGCACGCAGTCTTAACTCACTCTCTCTACGCTGAGATTATACGTTAATTCCAGGGATCAGCATAAAATCAGCAATAAAAATCGCAACCACCAAGGGTTTTGGCGTATAATTCAGAAAGAATAATACACCTCAGTTTACGGTTAGTAACATTTTTTACAACCCCCCGCGAAGGGGTGTGGGTGGGGGGGGGGGAAACTGAGGCATGAGGATGAGGATTCCAAATGTGCAATGACCGTCCGCCGTCCAGGCCATATTTTGACTTTAACGTGGTCTAACCAATCCGTTCTTTCGCACAAAAACTTCATTTGGTATCTAGTTATGCCCTCCTACTCGGCAATCCGATCGGACGATACCAATGGGCGTTATGGGCCAAAAATGGTCAACAAATTACCATTTCACTGCAATTTCGTCTTGTTTGGTATTGTTTTTTTAGGTATTTTTGGACGATAAGTCGAATTGGTCGGGTCTGAGAGGCGTAGGACTGCGTTTAGATGGAAAATAGTAAATATAGTAAGGTAAACTACTATTTCACCCAGAAAATGTCAATTTCTTTGTTCCCTTGTAGTCAGGTTATGTTTATTATCGTTTATTAGTATTTTTCGCAGCTGAACAGGATGTAATGGGTCTCGGAGGTTGATACGAGTCAGTCATTTTATATTCATAATATTTTTCAACGATGGATTGACTAGGATTAGGCCCAATGCTGCTGTGCTAGAGAATAATAAACCGTTGTGTAATAATTTGCAGCATCCTTAGCTTTTTGTAGTAATGGCTGAAAACAATTGTCTTTTCAGTTATTTTTAGATGTTTATTTTTCAAGGGCTTTTGAGTCTGAAAAACGCCATTATATTAGCACTCTCAGAATATGGAGCAACCTCAGATACATGTATATCGGAGTTCGAACTATTGCTGTTACACTCACTACCATTGCCGGCAGTTTTAACCCGAAGAATACAAAACTATCCTTCTCAGAAAGAGCGTGTTGACGGTGTCGTTAATGCTGGAAGTATTTGTTAGTCAATAATGGCGGTGCGTTAAGTAGGAGCGATTCAATAAATTCATGGGACCTCTATGTTGAAAAGTGACTTTCTTATGCTTTTCATAGTACTATGGAGAATGGAGAAAAAACTTTCTTTATCAGTTACAAGTTTGTTTCTTCGGGTTTCTTGTGGTTTTGATTGCTTTTGAACGCAACATAACTCAATTCGGGAACAGCATCTGTGTGCCTGTGAACACAACAGGGAGAACGGCTTGAACGAAATTAGCTAAACGTTAACAGAAAGCTGCAGATTCAAATGCGGATACTGACAATAGGACTATGAGCCGAATCGAACTAAAACTAACCGGAGTTATAGCGTTCGAAACACAACCATTTTTTTGTCACAACGGATCTAACTAATTTTATCGTGTGGACAGGTATAAAGAAGGGAAACATTTGGTGTCCTGATACCTTGACCTCGGAGAGTGCGTGTCTTTTTGCATTAGTGGTTAACTGTAGATACTACAGTGTATATACGCGGGAGCAGAATTACCAAAATTTCCTCAGCTCCTGTTAATTGGTCGTTTCACGGTCCATGTTCAACACTACTATAGTAAATCTTTTTGAAAGGACAAAGTTTACGTGTTCATTGGTACGTTCATCTAGAGTAACAGTAACCACACGAATTTGAGTCTATGCAGACGTCTGAGAGCGCTGGTTGGTTGACAAAGGTTAGGACTCCTTCTCCTCTTTTTCCGCATCGTTGAGCCGGGGTCGTTCTTCTACTCGTTAACGAAGGAAGACCTGCGTCAAGTCAATATGGGTTCGGTCCAAGGCCAATGAAGTGACAAACAGGTTTGTCTTAAAGCGGCCACACTCTCAAATATTAAGGACGTAAGACGAGCAGTGAGGAAAATGCATGGACAGGTGTCGCATGGACCTGCATGGACTTGCATAGGAATTCCCCAATCTCACATAATTTACTCCGAACATTTATGTTATTGCACACGTGATTTATTTCACTTCAGATATTACGTGTGTATTATATTTCCTTATTTTGTTTCAGGTGGGTTCGCCATGAATTTCCGTTGCCAGATGTAAAAAGGTAATCTTTGCTGTTTATAAATTTGTGTTTGGATGTATCCTGCGTGAAATTACTGATCGTCGAGGACTAAAGCTATCTACTCTCGAAGCAGTTTTCTTCTGAATTTATTGTCAGAATCGAGCCCTTTCTGTGGGTAAGTATTGCACGAAATTGGGTTTAAAGTCACGTTTCAATGCGCTTATTCGGCTGACTATTACTCTTTATGGATCGCCAAATTTGTTGTTTGTGTCGAACGATTTTCAATGATAAGTTTTGGAATCTCCTGGCAATAAATACTAGTTGCAGTTTGTTCTCGAATGATGAACAGGGGGCTTATCACGCCGTTTTTCAGTCATTTTAAACCAGCCATCATTTCAAACGTTTGGCAGGCGGCTGGTTGGATTTGAAGTGGCGCAAAAAAAGAAAACCGGGTGGAGGGAGCTCGGCGAAGGCCTCGGATGTTGTCGAGCTGTTGAGCAATAGGCGAACGGTCTCTTGGACTCATTTGCATTCTAATGGCCGAGCTGGGAAAGGGAAGGCATCTAAATATCAGTTGTAGAGCCGCCCAAACTCCAAAGGGACACCTCGCGAGGATGGCGAAATGAGGTGTACTTAATAGCTGCGGTTTGAAGGTCTCTTCGGGCCTTTAAGTTAATCTGAAACCCCTTGGCTTTATCGCCTCCCTTTTAATAGGTTGTTAGGATTAGGGTGAGAGGGGCAGGGTAATTGATTCGTCCGTTAACTCGCTGCTTGGTAGGTTTTGTAAGAAATTCTTCCGATAAATATCTCACGGTTGCCCAAGAATTCTTTCATTCAATGAACACGCTTTTTGGGCGTTTCGAAGCAGTAAATGATCTACCCAGTTCTTTAACAAAAATTCTTCCTTTGATGAGAATTGGAAAAGGTACTGCGTTTCCAAGCGTCTAAGGTAGATTACTCGATTGGATTTCACTACTAGTTGAAAACCATTTTTACATAACAGAAAGTCTGGGGTGCTGCATCTCACAACCGAACGCATTCAGCAATTTTAGTCACTCTACCAAATAACCAAACGGGGTTTCTTGTTTTTCATTCATTTATGTATAAACGTGGTGGAACGTAGCTCAACGTTCTATATAGAAACTGGTCCTTTAAGCCCTGGTTTTGGAATTGGTTGGGTTGCTCTTACTCATACCACGATCATCAATGAATAATCACGAGACTCAACATAATTTTTCTGAGATTTGTTTTATCTGTTTTGGAATTATCCGGTAAAAACTTTGAGAAGTAGAAGTACGGCATTGATATCACTTTTCTGTGGTTGCAACTAAGTATAATATGAACGTACGTAAGCTCTCGCCGCGTAGTTGGTTTATTGAACTACTAACCTGGTTTTTCTGGTGACCCTAGTACCCCATGGTCAGAATTTGCGTGGAAACATCACGCAAATATAGGCAACGCAATGAATTGTTGAACGATAAGATAATTCTTGTAGTAACTTGACACGATTGCAAATAATGAATTGCATTATGCGTGAAAATTTTCTGAAAACTACCCCACAATGCCTTTTTTATTTCTTGTCCTTCTTTACTTTACACTTATGTATTGTTAGTTATTTAGGTACTTATCATCCTGAATCTATTCCTTGTTGAGTTGAGGACAGATACAGAGAGGGCCGAGGACCTCGAAACCTAATCTAACCGATTTCTAATCTCATCGTTTTTCGTTTTTCTTCTTTTTTTTATGTACGAATAACCGAGCTGTCACGAACTGTAATTTTTCCAATTTCGTCCGTCGTTCAGTGCTTGAACTTTTTTGTTCGAGAATCAACGCATCCCTCCACGCCAGAAGCAACAATCCGTAAATGCCGATTCGGGCACGACTTCTGTCATTCCCACTAACGCCATTCCAACCTTTTCCTTCGGTTCCTCCTTTCAAATCCAAACGATGGATCTCTTCTAATAAATGGTGATGTATTTGTAAGTTTGTCGATAAAAATCGATCGAATTGGTGGAAGAAGCTCATCGTCACGAGTGGAAACGCGTCGGATTGAGCGCCGTCCCTCGTGGAACCGCCCCCGATGGCGTTTGTCGTCCAGTTAGCAGGGTTTATCCGAAGCCGAGGATTTCAGAGGCTTTCGCCTTTGGTTAAGTGCCGGTTGATTTTCGTCGGATTTCGGGGTTTTGGTCTCAGCGCGAAATCCAAAATGAAGTTGGGTCCGGCGAGTAAAATTGAAGTCGGAATCGGGAATTTGAAGTGATTAGATTTGTTGAAGGAGGAAACCGGTTGTTGGGGCTTATGCCGAAGCTACTTCGAAGCTAACGGACGGTAAGGCCGGGCGATTACCATAATCTCCGCTCCCCGCTTATTCTGTTTCAATGAAGCTTCAGCGGCTTTGTAGTGCCATCCCTGTGTGAGCCTTCCAAGAGGACAATGGTTGACACTGTCTATGGCGCAACCCTCTACACCCGAAGTCGTTGCCCAATAGCGGCCAACTTTATGAGTGCTCGAGGAGGCCCAACCCTTAACTATCCGCATGGTGAGGGGTGCAGATCGAGAGTAAAATATATTTCTTCCTTCCAAACGCATTTCTCATAGAACCGGCTTCTAGTACTCCGTAGATGAAATTAAATTAAAAAAGAAAAAAAGGTTCTTGGCGCGACGCATCACACAACGTTTCTCGGCCCTAAGTACATAAGCGAGTAGCGTTATCGCTACTTATAACTCAGTATACATGGTTGAGGTGGATTTCTAAGGGCGAGAGGGCTTATTGTTCAACAATTTACTCCGTTGCCGGTTGAGTACCCAGCGTCTTAATCAGGGAATCGGGTTATCATTCTTTCGGAATAATATACCACTGTTTTCGGGCAGGAAAATCTTTTTATAACTGCCCCCTCAAAATACGACACTACGTTTCAAAGCGATCGCGCGGTCTGCGATGTCGGAACGCCGTCCAAACCATATTATACTTTTAACGTGTTCTAATCCGTTCTTCCGCACAAAAATGCGATTGAGAATCTAATTGGGCGGGTACAATGGTTGTTATAGGTGAAAAATGGTTTAGTAAATTACCCACAAACGATATTTGGGCAGTTTTATTGCATTTACGTCGTGTTTGGTATTGTTTTCTAAGTATTTTTTTTCGATACACGGGTTTCAGAGATGTTGGACTGCGCCTATGTGGAAATCTCAGTAAATATCGTTGATGTAGCCGCGTTATATTTTTAATATTTTCGACATAGGAGTGAATGGGATTGGTCACAATAATAAACCGTTATGTAATAATTTACGGGAACACACACGGAGAATAAAAGTTTGGTACAATTAGTTGACGACTTAAGTGCAGCTTTTGCTTACCACGTTGAATCTGTGGCCGCCAAAAATTGAGGGTTGGCTGTTTATTTTTTTGAGTAGTGTAAAGCAAAAACAACTACCGACGGAGATATTAACGTATTTCCACAAAGATATTTATTGAGAGCGAAGTTAGTTATTGATCAGTAGGGGATACGCAGGAAGTTAATCAAAATTTTTAATGCAGAGGGACAAAGCAGACGGCCCAGCTCTACTCTCCGCAAAGGCTGCAAGCCGCTGATCGTATCCCCTTTCTCCCAGACAAAAATACAAATCCCCCTTCTTTTCGAGTATATTTGCCCCCCACCCCTCGGTCCAACAGCTTTCCCGTATACGGAAAACTGCGCATACCCTAATTTGAGCGATTTCAATAAATAGCGAACGAAAGAACGAGTTCAAAGAGCTCATCCGTCGGTTCACACAAATTGGCCTACACATGTACTAGTCACGCGCCGAAATTAGTTTTCTTCGGAAAGCCTCAAAACGTTGTTACAATACTTCTTAGGCGTTCAGCGGTTTTTTTCTGTTCCTCGAACTATACCGGTTTATTAGTTATCGAAATTGATAGCGCATAATCCTCTGGAATTTATGGTGATACCCGTGATGAATAGGTTATTTAGAGACTGCTAATATGATTTATAGGAAGTATCGCGTGTACTATCACTATTATCACCACTTCTACGAGTGAATTGGCAGATCCGAATGATGCCTTAGTCTGGTGGATCCTCTGAAGCTACCTATCGAGTCTAACTCATGCCAACGATACAAGCGAATCCTAATTGTTAATACTGGCAAACTATCAGTGGACAAGGTCCAAGTTACGTCTCGTTTAATGACACCCTCGCATGCAATGCTCCTGGGTGTTCTGCAGGTTTCGCAAGGTTCGTTGCATTTTCTGTACATAAACTTTCAAAAATCTATATCTCGCTCCGTGTAGGAGAGTTTACGTTGCCCGTTTGTCGCATCATTGATTTATATTGACGGATTCAGCTGTTTGTCCGAATTAAATGAATTAGCCCCCTGTGAAACGGTTGTTCCCCGAATTTCGAAAGCGTGCAGGGGAGGAAAAGGGTCCCAAGATTCATGATCAGTTGCGATCCCCTTCGCAGCGTCAGATGACGGATAATCAAACTGAATTGGCAACCGGCAATTTGGCGCGATTGAAAGTTGACGGTGAAAAATTGAAGATGATAAAGGAGTCTGAGGGCGAAGGTGGAATTGAATTGACGAAGGATAATGAGAGGGTTTAGTCGGCTCCGCATAGATCTCACTGCTAAGGCTGTCAGGGGGTCGAGAATTGACGGCGGTGGAATTTGGTTGTTGCGAGTGTTTGAAAGCCCACTGAACATCCACTGCTGGACAGAGGAAAGACGTATCTATGAACTCCTCCTCCTCTTGTCACAACTCAAGTTGGAGAGCTCTCTTCAAGTGGTAGATATTCATCGTGAGTACAGAAAATAAGATGACTTAGGGCCTGGAGCTGTAGCTAGTGCCCTCCCCCCTTTCACCACCACTTCTTCTGGCCGCTACCTCGTCTCTATTTCTCCCTACCACCCTGCTAATTATCTTCGTATTATCATTGGCAACGAGAAACACTCAACACTCCCAACCAGTGCAGCAGAACCTACCCTAGAAATGGACCTTTTGAGTTGAACTACTAGCTGAACACTAATCACAATCTTGATGATGATGGGACTCCTTTGACGATGTGGACGACGAAAGATGCTGAGCTATTAATACTGCACAGTCAGTGGAAACAGGGACTCACTTTTACTTCAGTTTGACATCGGCACTTGCCCAGGAAGTACGTGTGTAGCAACCTGACAGTCACTTACGTACAATGGTTAATGGGATTGGTTTGTGAAACTACCAAACAGTAGTAGGAGCCAGAGTGGTTTGGCGTATAAATATGTGTGACTGAGTTGAATTTGAACAAAGTTTCATTTAGCGGCGTCCTATAAACGGCCTCTTTCAACTTTACTTTTACAGACTAAGTGAGGGAGCGTAGTGGTCGGTGTCAGCGTAAGGGGGGAGCCGTGCGCGATCCCTTTGGCTCCTTGGAACTCCTTTGGCTGGAATCTTTTGAGCTGCACTGAATGGCCCCGTTGCTGTCCAGGGGGATAGTCCTGCTTTGCCATCACCACACATTGTTCTCCACCTAGCTGCTCATTGTGCCTTTACGCCCGCCTACTTTTGTTCAAAGGCCTGGGCACATGATGGGGAATAGCCCTGCGGTAGAAGAGTTCACGAAGAGACCCCCCCGGTGCTCTTTAGTTACACCCACACTACACCACACGAGAGCCGAGGAGTAGACCAATTTGGCCTATCGAGCCTGATTCATTAGGGATCTTGGAAGCATTCCCCTCCACCACCGTGCACTAAAGGCATAAAAGTGCATCTGATGGCCTGACTTGCACGAGCCTCCCTAAACTTTCAGGTCTTCACCCTATGGACCAACGTGTCGGTTTCAATTGTAGAACTGTAGCTTCTTTCGCAAAGCCGTAAATAAGGTTACGAGCGGATGATCCTATTATTCTTTCGTGTCATTTGAGATAAAATATCGAAGGGAAGGAAATAATCGTCTTTCTCGTATTGTATTTCCTCCTTCTGTGGCGCGGATGGGATGGTGTTTTGTGTCATTTGGACGACGCGACAGTCGAGCCTTTTACAACGGGGTGTGCCTCCTATTGATAAAACGATTCTAGTGTCGAAACAACGCGACCTCCCCACCAATCGATGCCGCGCAACCTCCTGACAAAAACCGAAGTTGATTACACGTAACTTTTCTCGTTCCCTCTTACCCATATACATTTCCGATGCTTATGAATCGGTGAAGACTGTGTGCTTGCATTATATTGACAGATAGCATTATCACGACTTGGATGCTTACACGTCGATGTGGCGTTTGTTGCCTAAAATCAAACGAAAATTTTCTGGACGAATTAGAGTTTCGTTTGGTTGGTGCAGTGTAAATACTGATATCATCAGTAGACCTGCGTTCAGCTCCGCGACTTGGGGAACCGCAAACTTGTCACAAAAGACTGAACTCTGGAACCATAGACACAAAGTTTCATAGTTATAAACTGATAATACACGTATGATTAGTTGTTAGAGTGAAGAGAATATTTTCTGTAGCAATTAGCTAGAATAAAATGGGCTTATCTTCGCTGTTCAGTTGTGCTGCGCGAGTCTTGTTGACATGTTCGAGCGTGGAACTAGAATCCAGGCCGAACGAGACATAACATGGACGTCCGACGGGTTCGTTGACCTCTAGAGAATGCGAAAAAATGCTAAACCAAATAACCAGTCACATTCACCTGGTTGAACACTCCTTCGCTTTGCCCCGTTGTCATCTGACGCCACTAACGACACAAGCGGGAGCAAAACATCGCGATCGTTAGGTTTTTTATGATCGGGCTTTAAAAATCGGCATTCGCACCATCATTATGAGGATCCTGTTCCATGTTCGTCAGTGTAAAACTTGTAAATAAAAGAATGAAATAGTGGTCGAGTGAAGGGTTGATTTGAAATAGTAACTAACGTGGATTGAATAATAATAGCGATAAGGAAGTCTGAAGAAGAATGGAAATCTATCACTGAGTTCAAATACCCTGGAAGTCATTACACGTTACACGTCATTTAGAAGTATTAAAAGCCTCTGCCTTCTGAGTTGAATGCATCACAGCTATGGTGGTTTTTCGGGACGCTGTTTGAAACATTAAATGTGTGCAGAGCCGCGTCGCAAATCACGTTGACAGCCCTATAAATTACCTTTATTCTGGTTACCCAACAGAGACATTACTTGGAGCAACAAGTTTTTGAACGTTATGCACTACTAATTTGTCATTGTAATATGTTGTGTTCGGAGTGTTTCATGTGAACTGAGTGAAACCCCGATTGGATTAGTTGCCATAGCGATAAAATCTGCTGTATGCGTGTGGTGCTCCCCATCAGATATTTTGGGAACGCATTATTCTACAGTGCAGATTTCTATTTACAAGTAAGGATGCTTTCTACTCAGTAGGAATCATTGTACTGTGTGCTCTGGTGAGTTTGAAATCATCAGCATGCTCGTTGTTTTCTTTACTTCAAATGACTATAATTTACTTATCCACGATCTTCTACTGTCAATGAAGAACCACATACCAGTGAGAAGTTGACAAAACACAAGCTGACTCATGTTGCTACAGTACATCGAAAGCTTGAACGGTAATTTATTTCATTCCATAGGATAAATGGATTTTTGCTTTGCTCTCTAGTGGATCACCGCGTGATAATCCTTTAGACATACACATACAGGAAAAAACTAGAAAATACTTGTATTTACAGAGTGGTGCCATTCGATTTGACGTTTAAAATATTGACATTTGAATGAGCGATGCATCATTCAATTTTTATCAGCCACGCGCTATATGGCAAATTCGATGGCTTAAAATCCGTTTTTTACTTTCCTTGGCTCTACGAAGTAGAAAGGAAAGTTATGTAATCGGCTTTAAAAAAATTTTGAGTTCTCTTCAGATCTTTACGTTTCAGACCCCCCTGAGTCCGAAAAACACTATTTGGGAAAATGGTCTGTGTGTGTGTGTATGTGTGTCTGTGAAGGATTTTTAGAAAAAACGACCGTATCAAATCCACTCAAACATGATATCTAGCCTGGAGGTCACCATAGGACGCCAAAATAAGGGTATGAACAAAATCCACCGAAAGTTAACTGTAGTTATCATAGTGATCAAAACACAAAATATTTTTTTTCTCAAAAACAGCTCTAACGATTTTGATTACATTTTTTATATTGGTAGCTCCCAATATGGCAACTATACCATAAAATTACCATTTATGGGAAAATGACGACAGCAGCACAATAAATTATCGAAACTTTCGACGAAATCGATTTTAGCGCAGTTTTTAGAGAAAACGACCGTACCAAATCAGCTGAAACTTGATGTTTAGCCTACAGGTTACCATGAGACACCAAAATAAGGGTATGGGCAAAACCCACTGAAATTTTAACTATAGTTATCATAGTGATCAAAACACCAAATTTTTTTTTTCTCAAAAACAGCTCTAACGATTTTGATTACATTTTTTATATTGGTAGCTCCCAATATGGCAACTATAGCATAAAATTCCCATTTGTGGGAAAATGACGAGAGCAGCACAATAAATTATCAAAATTTTCGACGAAAAGCGTTTTTAGCGCGGTTTTTTTCTTGTAAACTCCGCTGGAATTTTTGTAGAATGTTAAAAAAAATTAGTATTGTAGTCCAATCCAATACCTAAAGGGTGAGTGTTTAAAAACGCTCATGAGATACATGGGGGTCACTCCAGAAATTCCTGAATTTCGACTACTGCCGTTTCGCTTACTACCAGTTCTAACCGTTTTTACCCAATAACTCTGCAAAAGTAATTACTATCCTTCTTCAAAAAACTTGTGATTACAGCCTCATTAATTATCTGTGTACCAGTTTCTCAATAATGGTCCTGTATTGAATACGAGCCGCACAATAAAATCTGGAACTGTAAGCGCTACCGCTTCCTGCTGCCGTAAAGCGTCGTTTGACCAAGTTCAAATTAACCGAGTGATAAATGAATTGATTAAATAGAATTAGCCATGTACAAAGTGAATTGTTGTAGAGCTAAGGAAAGTTGTGTGTTGCAACGCACCAGATATTTGTCTAGTTCGTTTGAACTTGATAAAACATAGCCTCACGTTTTACGTAGACTGGTAGTGATTGAGTTTCCGAAATTTATTGGGCAGCTACTACGTGTGCCACAAGCTTTAAGAGTTATCAACGTATAGGTAATCACACGTTCACGTTTTGAGGGCTACTGAATCCGAAAAATCTAATATCCGCTCGTGGTCCGTGTATGTGTGCGTAACTATTTCGATCTAACGAACGGCGTACTCTCATTTAACTAGTTCCTACATATAGTTCTGTATAAATGTTTGCGTATAAAAGTATTGCACATTTAGCGGGGCGTCGACGGTTGAGTGTTGCTACTCACCAGATATTTAAACTTTCATCGTATAGGTACCGTACTACACCACCATTCTGATGTTTTTGTGAACCGTAATGTTATAAGAGAGATTTATAGTGATCGAGAAAAAACGGACGATTATTTAGTATTTGGCCCATTTCTATGTAAACTGCTCGTATTTCAGTAACTGATACTCATTGGGGCACATTTCTCGTAACTACCTCGCAGGGTTGGGTTATATTAAGTCCCTCAACGCCCCTGTGTCTTGCTGACCCTTGGCTGCCTACGTCTTGGTTTTTGATACTTTGGAGGTTTTCTTTATACGCTTTTCGATAGGAACGCGTTGAAATATGATTGAGCGCTTGTACTCGTATTTGTACAGGGTTTAGAGAAGCTGAGTACTGCATTTCTGAGTATTTGAAATGGTTAACCTTGGCGCCAGAAATAGGTATAAGTAAGTGCTTGTCGATAATGTAACGCGGTATTTCGTATAAACCGCAGTCCGTTTTCTGATGTCATCTGAACGACCAAAACTACTAGTTTGTTGTCTTTTCCCCCACCATTGGCGAAATGGAGAATTAGCCGAGGCCGACCGTCTGCTTCTAAAATTATCACAGAGGAAGTTGAAGCGGGAGACGTTGCGTTCGGATGCCCTCGATAAAAATTCCCTGAGCAATAAAGAAAGCCCCCTCCGTACTCTATCCTACCCTGACGAGTCCACCATAACTCTGTTCTCCCCCTCCAATCTATCCCTTAGTTGCCATTACAAGGTCTTTGCAGTGTTTTATGGTGCTGCACGGAAGATGGAAGAGCGAGGGAACGCGGCGGCGGTCTCTCCGTTATTTCTCGACCTCACTACCGAGTCGGCGGCTTCGGCAAAAATTAGTTCAACCTCTGTACACTGGATTGAGCGATGTACCTCTGAATGGAGGGGGTCCATGTCAACATCACTCAAATCCATTGAAATGTATATTCAACATATATTTCGTAAAGGCAACCCTTAGGCCAGAGACGGCATAATTAATTTGGGTACAATTGTATCGTCGTATTCGTTAATATGAATATTACTTGCGAAGGCGACTGTATTCCGTCAAATTGGGTGGTGGGGATCTGGACGCGGCAGCGCTTCAAGTTCCTGAACTTACTGAAGTGCCCCTAGTCATTCCTCGGAGCGATCAAGGCACAGGTGGCTCAAGACACAGTCGTCCCATGTTCATCTGCAGGCTAGGTTTCAAATTTGAGTTGAACTGGTTGCTATTCTCTGTAAATCACGTTCGGAAGCCGTTTACCCAAATTTGTTCAGACTCAGAAGCCTGGAGAAACCTCAAATATTTTGTTTAGCCGATTACATAACTTACTTTCTTGAGGTCGAAATGATCTGACCACTGATTTTTCAGGCTGTTTCATTTCACAGCCTTCGAAAGACGTCGGACACACCCAGTCAATCCTCTTTTGGTGGTTTGCTCGTACTTCATTCTGAACCCATGGTTACACAAAAGCCAGAAACATTTTTTTACAACTCTCCCTCAAATTATTGCAGTTCACGATTGAATGCATGGTGTACAAGCTGCAGTCCGTTGTCCTGGTCATATTTAGCCCTTAACGGGGTTTATGAATTCTATACTTCAAGAAACTTGCGGGACAATACCGCAAAAGTTATCATGTCTCCTTGGCCCGCGCTAGTTTCCTTCGCTGCCTCCCGTCTCACTCCAACCCATCAGTCTGACTCGACACATCGTGCCAATTGCCTACGGTCGCCTGGAATATTTAGTTTTCGTCGTTCCGTTGTAGCAGGTCATGTTTCGTATCGTTTACTAATATTTTGCGATGCTAGGTCTCGGACGTGAGAGGCTGTGTCAAGCTGTGCACGAGAATAATAACGCCAAATTTTCACAAAGATATTCTTCGAAGTTAATCCGTTAATTTTCGAAAAAAATGCGGAATTCCTCATTTTTTGGTACTTTTTGGCCCCGTATCCTGCGTTGCGAAGGATGGAAATAACTTATAACGGACTTTTCGCATGTTGAAAAAAATCAGGAATAACAAACAAAAAGTGCCAGTTTAATCGACAGCTGTTCTCTGGCAAATCTAGCTGCAGACTGTTCGATTGAGTAGACCTCAAAACGTAAATGTAATAACTCAACTTTCTTTGCCATGGGTAGCAGTAAGTAGGTAACACTATGGTTATGCACAGTCGAATAACTATATGAGGAAAACTGTTTTTATATATGAGCTGAACAATTAGTCAAACATTTCACTATGTTTCAGTTTGTTATTTCCATTACTTTTTTTATCCAAAAGTAAATCATCTCAGGTCTGGAGCGATTTCAACCATGCTTAAAGGGTCTATTATCTGAATGTTTTACATCCCTAAAACAGTATTTACATGTGTTGCTAAGTTTCTTCTTTTTCTTCTTGAGGGAGCCATTATTTTATGAAAGAGACCAATATCGAAGGATAGGATAAGCGCCACCAACGAAACGATAAACATAAACACGTGGTAAAGAATCGTTCAGTATCACCAGATTATATTTTTGATGTCGATACGAATATTGTAAATTTCTAACCAACTGTATCGATATTACGAATATAATCTCGTGATACTGAACGACTCTTTTGTGTCTTAACCATTATTTATTTGAGCACGGGAGCTAGCCCAAACTAACAAGGAACAGGAACACAAACAGCAAGGGAAACATTAACATTAAAAGCAAGACACGGAGGAAGGGTCGTTAGTAAGTGAGAGTAAGCCATCATCGTAGTTATCAAGTAGTCTAAACACCAAATATTTCTGTTTAGATACTGATTAATTTTCTTGTATGGGCAGATCCAAATATTACAGCAGTGCCATAAAATTGCTATTCGTGGCAAAATAACGAGAGCAGCTCAATAAATTATAAAAAATCTCGCCCTGAAAATAGATTAGTTGCTAGAGTGAAGGAAATTGTCAGTGTACGCTAAGGAAAGTTGTGTGATGCACCGCACCAGATATTCAGGTCTACATTGATATATTTACCGAGACTTCAACTTTCTACTCCTTTTTTCAACATCCACTACATGGGGAGTTTACTAGAATTATCTCTTCCAAAGTTTTCCTGGGTGTTTGAAAGTCGTATTATATCCAAGTAGATATGTGACATTTTTTCGAAAACCTTTTTGAGTTTGAGCCAAAGTAAAGTATGAAAATGACAAAATCTATTTGTGGTCAAAGGGAAATACGTCGGAGACTAGTTAACAAAACGTGGAAATTTTGCAACTCCCGAACGAACTTGGGGCTGAAGAAAGTGGCGATGCGTTGCACCTGATGTATCCACGGGAATTCGGTGGTCATAATATTAACCTTAAATTTGTAAGCACTTCTAATTGAAACTCGCCTGTTGGAGTGCAGCGATCAAAAACGATAACGCTAGAGCTACCAATCGGCCTTTTCTTCACCTTAGTTACGTAATTGAGGCTATCAGAGATAAAAAAAGGCGACCTTGTAACTTCCTACGGAGAAAAACATCCAGTCATTTGTGTGCAGGTGAAGCTGTTGTTCTCTCCCTTCGGGTTTCACTTTCCGTGCAAATACTCTCGTTTCGCATTCCGCGATGTAACCTCATCCGGCTTGTAGTTCTGTCGGTCGCTTATGTCGTGACGCTTCGAATTCTACTGTTTCCTTGTGAGTAACCTTGTAACTAGTAAAGGGTATGTGTGTCATAGCAGCCACCAGTGTTTCACCGCACGTATGAGGGGGGGGGGATAGGTTAGTAGGTAGCGAAGGCCCTCAAAGAAGGCGCAGAAAGATAATTGTGCAGAATGTCAACTTTTTACTAATCACCCGAAAACTGGGTTTAAACACAAATTTATCTGGAACGGAAAACAAATAAATAATGTATATGTATAAAGGACTATCTTCGAAACCTAATGATTAGCTGCGGTTGGTGTGTGGGGGGGGGGGGGTAAACCCTGGACTCATCAAGCCAACATTATCATCAGGACCCCCATATCTTGGAACCATACTTACTAATCCCCACATTATGCTACGAATAAGGAATTCCGAAGAACATCGTGGATAGATGCGACTGAATATCCCATCCCATTTTCATCGAATATGGGAGTGAATGAAGTTACGCATCACATATTTCTTCCTACCTGCCACCTTGGTAGGGTATAACTGTGAAATTACCTCTCTGTTCACTCTGTTTCATGAGTTACTGATATTTATTCCTGATGAGAAAAGCTGTTGTTCTCTCCCTTCAGGTTTCACTTTCCGTGCAAATACTCTCGTTTCGCATTCCGCGATGTAACCTCATCCGGATTGTAGTTCTGTCGGTAGCTGCAGTATATACAAACTTTTATTGTTCTCAGCTTAAGCGCCGTTCCTAAACTCCGCGAGCTAAGCATCTATGTGATTTGATTTTGATACAATAAACCTTCCATAAGTTCCATCAAGTGGGTTTAGTGGTCTTCTGCGGCCACGTTTCCCTTTAAATGCCACTTTAAAGTGTTGCACGACCTGACGAAATTGTGGGACGGCCTTGAGTGGTTGGCAGAGCCTCATTATAACAGCTGGTGCAGTGCTAACGTCTTCAGATAGCGTTTTCCGCAAATTTTCAAAAGATACGCACTCACCGTTGGTATAGGAAATAGTTTAGGTTTATAGGGCTGCTATAGGCGCAGACTGCTTGTCATTTTATCGATTTCATGTTCCTTCCTTACATTCGATCTCCTTCGTATTAAACAAGATATTTTCTGCATGCTTTGTGGTGGCTACAGGTTCAATGACGTGCTTGATTTTCGATGGCATCCATTTAATCGTAAGTTGAACCCACAATTTATATAACCTTTGAAAAATGACAAAAAATAGCTCCTAATGCCCTTAATGCAGTTTTTAAAGGGCTGTTTTGTGCGAGCTTTCTCACTTACGGACGCCAATGGAGTGTGTCAGTATGTCCATAATTTTGTTTCATCTGTCTAAGTAGATCAGTGTGAGAATCAACATTGGACTCGAGGTAGACATCTGCTGCTGCGGTCGAAGTTAAATTACAATCCTCACTTTAACTTTACACGCGTCAATCTGAACGAGTTCTGTTTTTCCTGATGCAAATTGGGCTGTGTTAAAAACGGGTGCATCCTACTGCCAGCGTAGTGGTTGCATAAATATGCAGAAAACCTGAAAATGAAAAGGTAAGGGCGAGAAATATGTTAATTGGGAATTTTCCCAGTGATTGACGAACTGAACAACTCGAAAAACCTGGAATGATTTTGAGGTTGCTCGTGTCAGAAGTCATTGAAGTTTGAAGGGCAGAACCGTCGCCCTTGCCATAGACGACTTCTTTGACGAGTTGCACCACACAAAACCCATCGTTAGTGAGGGAACTTCAGATATTCCCTTGAGATAATACAACATTGCGGTTTCTTAGTAAAGAGGAACAGCGTTTGGAAAGTGAGTCAAACGTAATTCGTTAAATGAAATGACGGTTGTTTTGAGTCTGAATCGGAGTTTTATTTACCAAAAAAGCATTCATAAAAATGAGAAGATGGAAATTGAACGGGGCTGAGGTGTGGCACCAAAAAAGCCTTTTTGTTTCTGATCGCTATTACGACGGTGAAGGCGATGTTTTCCTACGTTTGCCCTTCACACCAGTTCTCTTAGGTTTCCCCAAGCGAACCGTTCGGTAATTATTAGCTCTAAACGATCGAGTGTACCGACACAAAAAGGGCTTCATTAAAGAGTACGTTGGGTTCTGCAGCTTACACAATTAAGGCGTGCATAAGAGAGGAACGTTAATGACGCTACTACGTTGAGAAAAGCCCAATCGAGAAGTGGAATTTGGGCTGTCGTTTTAGTTGTGCTTCCTTTGAGTGGGTGAGCTGCGGCAGATTTTCAACTGTGTTCGAGGTAGCTGCTTCGTTTATTCAAAATATCTACCGCGACGCATCACGCAACTTTCCTCCTCCTCCATAAATGCGTTACTCAACGGGAAAGTTTCAGTGCCAAAGAGGCTCAGGCAGCCCACTGTTCATGCACAACAGCTGTTCAGTAGTCTATATCATTTTTTAAGGCAATCCGAAAGTGATCTCTCGAAGTGCGCCGTTTAAGTTTGATCTAACTCGTTAGTGATCTTTTTGCCAAAAGCTAAAGATTCCTCTTTTCTTCTTAGTGTTCTACTCGCTTTTTTTTTTCTTTTTTTTGCAGGTATGTTGATTGAGAACGGAATTTAGGTGGTGATGAGTACAAAGTACGTTGCAAGTTCAGTATAAATCGTTAGATCCGTTTCATAAAAGTTCAATTCTCTCATTTTTGGTACATCCCCCTCTCCCATCACACACCTCCTTTCTCGTTGATGGAAAATTTTTGTTCATTTTTTCATATTTTTATTGACATTAAATATTGAAATAAACATTTCCCATTTTGGGTGTGTATTCATTATCTATTATGAATACATACTTTTACCGATTAGGGAAGAAAGAAAAAATTGCCCTTGAAGTGTGTCCTCAATTCTCTAATGACGTGGCTTTTTTGTAACATATTCAACCACTGGCATATTTAAGGGCAGGTGAGGATGATACGTGCCAATGTTTTTCTCTCCTGTGCATAATGGGCAAGTTGGGGAGCAACGTTTCAGTTCAATTTTGTTTGTCATTACATAAGCCATGTCAGTCAGTGTGGCTTTTGAAAAATTCTTGCTAAGGGGATCCTGAATGCACTGAAACCATTTCTTTTTAAACGGACGAGTCTGTGACCATGGGATTCTTCCGAGCTGTACTCTCCATTTTTTATAAGGTTCGTAGTGAATTCCCTATGCATACGCAGGGGAGAGGACCCTGTTATATGACTGATCTAAGTCATGGCACTTCGGGAGTCTGAAAGAATTGTTACTTTAGTACACGTTTTCCTGGGGCTTATTGACGGGGTTTGGCGAATAGGAGAAAAAGGTTTGGAACGTCCGAGCCGATCTGAGATTGATAAAACAACCTGTCGTGGGCATTCAATTTGGGCGCTTGAACCCGCTTTCCAGGTTTAGGGTGACAAAGGAATGCTGCGTAATTACTTATCTGTAACTTGCTTAAAAGTTATAACCGCGCAGGTGTCTATTATTCGCTACTCAGACATTCGTGGGTGTGGAGGTTGATAACGCGGAAATCAACGGCAATCGATCGAACTGACACGGCAAATAGTCTAGGACCCAGAGCAAGAAATACGACTGATTTAATATCGCGGGCCGGTAGCCGGTAGTTGAGTGCAGTGGGAGCGGCCTGACGAGGCCTAACGAACTGAAGGACGCCAACGCCCACCCACGCCAATAAATCAAGATTTCGTCAATTCCCCACTTTTTTTAAAAACATGTAGCCTTGAAAACAAAGCCACTGTTCTCTTACATTAAGCGAACTGCAGAGGTTGTCGCTTGTGCCCAGGAATCGGCGGTGGAAGAATTAGTAGCTGTACAAATGTGTTGGGTTGCCTAACCAGGTCGACGTAACTACACATAACTTGGAAACGAATCTAGAAGGGTCAACCATACGCCATCCTGCGTAATGGTTATGATGCTCTTCTGTAACACTGCGAAAAACTGCGGTGGTAGATGGGAGTGGTGGAAAAGGAATATACATAGCCTTAGGATTCATTAGAGAATGAACAAGAAGTCGAACTTTCAAGTTATCAGTCCATAATTTCTCTTTCCTCGGTAATTCAAGTGGAAACTAACTAAAATCGATAAAGAAAGCCATGCATATAAAAAGTATGTTTCAAGTCCAAGAATATGTTTCGTATGTATGTGTGTGTATATTTACTGAAACTAACGTTGTCTTAAAAGGTGTGGGAGGAGTCGTACAATAGCGATAATTTCTGAGTGTGATTGGAAGATGGTTTTATTCTCAATTAATAATCAGGAGAGCATTAACCACTAGAAACAGGGAACTGGGGGAGAGCGAATGTGTTTTTCAGGCTATAGCAACCACTACGAGAGCACGACTCATTTCCAACTGATGAAGAGTCGGTATTACTCGGGAAAATTGGTACCCCCCCCCCTGATCTAGATTTTCCCTTGTTGGGGAACGTTTACACGTTCAAAAATAGGTTAGTCCCCTTTGAGATAGTGATTCAAATTGAGGTATCCCTCTTAGATCTACACAGACATCTTTAGCATTCTCAGTAGTCTATCAAAGTCTCTCTACAAGTTATTCCTCAATAATTTGATTTCCTCAAGTCAGAAATCATTTCAGTTACTCTCCTCCCTTCCACACCATTCTCCCGGACTATGTATATGTTTCATATTTCATGCTGATTGTCACAAATACAAAATATTCATTATACTGAGAATGTTTCAGGCTGGATCATTTTGGTTCAATACTTTGCATAGTCTTCTCCGTATAAATATCATTCGATGGAGCGAACGGTATATACGTATAAATTTATTAACAAATGCTAAAATCCCGGATTCGTTAGAGAATACCGTGAAATGAATGTATAGTGAACAGTTAGTCGACGTTTTTTGCCCGATTGCGGAAGCTCTGTTTTCAATTAGAATTTCCCTTAAAGAAACTTCATTCGTACTTTAGTTTTCAAAAATATGCTCGAATCAGGAACGAATCATCTGTTGGCATCAACATGACTACTCGAACATCAGATTTTTTTATACGAATCCTTCCCACGCACTCAGTTCATTTTCTTCCTCGTCATCGATCGATGGAGGCGCTCGCTGCCTTTTGTTATTTGCTCTCAACCTTCCCTCCACTTCACCTGAAATACTCTTGTAGAGACCGCTTATTCAAACTCCTAACGGATTATCTTATTAAAGTTAACGTACCTGTTAGGTGAGTCCGTCTCCTCTGGCTTGTGAGTTACTTATCGCCAGTGATTATCTTATCGCCAGCTTCTGGCAAAAC
This sequence comes from Pachypeltis micranthus, assembly GCA_020466155.1. Taxonomy (NCBI): domain Eukaryota; kingdom Metazoa; phylum Arthropoda; class Insecta; order Hemiptera; family Miridae; genus Pachypeltis; species Pachypeltis micranthus. Next base: position 30,532,924 of record CM035776.1, read on the forward strand.
GGCAGGTTCGAAAAGGACAGCTCCCGTCTGCCGAATAAATCAACTTCGTAGATTCCTGTCGCCGAAGATTATCCTGCTAAAAAGGAAGATATCTCGACGCGGTTCTCAAAGATAAGGTCGTATCTTATATTCTACTTGAAGTTGGATCAGGTAGTGCAAGGGTGGGCCCAGCATGAATATTGTGGGACAACACGGCGGGCCTGAGAAGACCAGCGAATAAATCTGCTCAAACGAGATCCGAAAAAGAGGATATCACGACACGGTCTAGAAAGATATCGTCCTATCCCTATTTCATATTCCACTTGAAATAGGGATCAGGTAGGACGTAGGGTGAACCTTGCAAAAATTTGTACGTGCGTCGCGGTACCTGCAAATATTGAGCAGCGTATTATATTGAAAATACAGAACAAAGAGCTATGTTGAAAATACTGAAGAACTCAAGACTGGAATGCTGCTAAACTAGAACAACATCTTAAATTGCGCAACAGCAGGTAGGACTTAATAAGGAATAAGCTGGTAATGCAGGCCACTTATGTGAGAGTGATTTCATTTGAAGGAGACGGTTTTTGAGTTGTTTGTGGGTTAGAGAAGGGTTTGCTGGGATTCTCCCGGGGTTGTTCTCACCTTCAGATCTCGTTGACCACCTTGGAACTGGAGTGTTGTATGGTCTGCCTGATGTATGTCTCCGTTGGGATTGGGCGCGTTTTGTGATAACCGTACGCATATTCCATTGTTGAACCAACTATAAATATTTCTCACTCAATAGGCACCTTGAAAACTTTCGATTTTGGATTTATAATTTGGTGACATGTTTGTCTTAGTTAGATTCATATGTTCTACGTTCCAGAGAAAAGTGAGAAGTAATGGATTGGCGATTATTGCCCGTGATTGCTAGAAAAGAACGAACTTGTGTTGTCTCCTTTTACAACGTTGGTTGTGACGGACAAATGTAGATGTTAGGACAGACAGCCAATACGTTCAATCATCGCCCCAAGACAAGGTTTTTTGAGCCCTCGAATGACTGAACTTCGAGAAACCGCAGGTTATTTGTTGTGTATCAGTATAATTTTTGTAAAAGGAGTTTCGTATCGTAATGAATTAGGAAATTTAACGTTAATCAACAACTCAACTATTCAAATAGAATTAATAACGTAACTGAATCAAATTAACCCGATTTATGTCGAGTTCTTAGATTTATAGTGCAATTTTTATGGCATCAACTCCATCCAGTTTGATTAATTGAGTTTGAAGAGGTTGTTAGAATTCCGTTTTTGAGGGGAAGTAGTGAAGTGCGATTCTGTTAGCTATAATTTTTACCCCCAGCCAGCTTTCACTTTTCTTCTTCTCTTCTCTTCTTTCATTGAGGAAAATATTGTGATAGTGCTGAAAGATTGAGTTGTCTTCAGATTTTTATGTTTAAAGTCGATTAAATGGGAAAACCAACCCACATTTGGCGCGTGTGTGCATGTAGTCAGATTTGTGGGAAAACGCTTGGGCCGATCTTGAGAAGTTTTAGTTGACGGTATGGCTGGAGGGATCAAAGTGTACCATAGGCAAGGGGTTTTATATTCTTCTCGGAAACGACTTTAACGAGTTATGTTAGACTTTGAAATCATTTTCTACTTATCAATACCTAACTTTTGTTCATAAGAATATATTGTTCTCTATTCTTCTATCTTGTTGTTCACAACTATTTCTATCCATTGAACGGAAACGTAAGCCACAATTCATCGGAGATTGAGGTGTGCAGAACGTTAAATGGCGTTTTTCAAATGTTCTCAAAAACGGCTCCAACTGTCTTCTTCGTTCGTTTTTCATGGTGGTTTCATTAAGAAAATCTACGGTGCCCTGGTTCATAGCTATCATTCATAGCGAACCTAAGAGGGGTGCCGGAAAGTTCATGATGCTGTGTACAGGGTATTGATAAGTATCCATTCGACAAGTAATTGTTTTTAACTTTTTATACCGTTACTAAAACTCCTACTGCCCAACAACCCCAAAAAACCGCCTTTCAAACATAATGATTATAATGTTCGATTAGTTATCGGCGATTACATACACTATGCTTACCCTTTCATCTGAAATGTGAATATTAGGAGCAATAATTAGCGATGAGTCATTGCAGATCCTACGGGCTGTGGGAACGTTCCAGAAATCCTGGCGACGAAGTGGAAGAAGAGGGCTGCATAACGAGTTTTGAAAAGGAAGTGCCTCGGACCCTGGCTGTCATGTAACGGGATCAAACGAGATTTCAAAAAGTCTTAGCATATTTTATTTAGATTTTGCTCGCCCTTGTTCCGACCCGTGCGAAGAGAAAACCGACGAGGTGGGGCGTTCGAGAAGACATTTTTATTTGCTCTGTTCTCTTTTTCGAAGGTCGGCGAAGGCAACTTGTTCGCTGACTGCCCCCTTTGTCAATGGCTGGGACTGTGGCTGAGGCTGAGTCTGAGGCTGGGGACCCTCCCACGTAATTTTCTTCTGCAGCCGACAGAGTGGATTTCCTTGAAATACTCAACAAGGCGGTCTCATCTGGCTCTGGACTCCCTCGTGACCGACATCCTTCGCATATTTCCAACGCCTCTATTTTTACATTCTTTTCCTCCCCGCTGCGGTGCAAGAGTCTGGAAATGCGGCCCAGCTGTCGAATCTCCCAGATTTTGCAAATAGAATGGTCTCTAGGATCCAGGAAGTGATCTAAGCGTCCCGAGTGCTCATCCATTTATTTGATCCAGTCATCGCATTTTGCCGAAGCTCCTGTTTCTTACTCTATAGAATAATGCGTAAAACCTTGAACAAGCATGATTGTCGCTTCACAACAAAACACCCCGTGACAGTTAATACCGCTAGCTCAGCCGCTGAATCCGTCTACCGTCTGGAAATTACACTGTGGAATTCTCACTTGCTGAACGCTCATTTTATGAATTTCCAGAATTTTCTAAATGAAACTGGTAGCCCTTCCTATTAATTGGCTTTGTTGGTTAAAGAACCGAAAAATCCGTGTTATAAATCGAGCGCTCTTATCTGACAATAAGTGTAAATATCTTACTCTAGTAACTTGGGTAAATGAATATGCAACCTGGAAGGTATCAGAAGTAACAAGGTAGGAACAGGATCACACGATAAGCTTTATCCCAAACCAACCTTTTGTGTTTCCCTTTGAAATTCTCAATCATTGTATGTAGGCTCTGTGGTCTCTGGTTTGATGAAATGCTATGTATTCGGCTCAACTTGAGCTGAATCAGCACAAAAGAGTTGCAGAGGTCGACTACTGGAGCTTCATGAAGATTGGATCCTACACCTGCTAAAATCAACCCTGTCAATCAACTAATTTTTTCTAATATTATAAGCCCTGCTAAACACAAGGATTAGTATTTCTAGAGCCAACAATGTACTTTCCCACGAATGAATTTTCTAGATTCAGTCGGTTTTTCCTGTAACACACTCCTGTTATAATTCTTCTCACCACTCACTTCGTCAGCTTCTTACTGCTCACTCTCGCATCCGTTCGACTATCGGGAGACTTAAATCTGTGTCAGCTGGACTCTCAGTCTCCTTGTTAATCTCTTGTGCTTATGTAACTGACCAATGTTTTTCCCAGTCAGTACAGTCTCTTTCCCCCATCTTATTCTTCAATTATTCTTTCGCCCATATTTAATTTGGTTTTTATACCTTGTCGAAAGGTCCTTCATTCTCGTTACTACAGCTCAATTTCACTTCCCTCCATTTTCCTCAACGTTCGTTCTATTTTGAAACTACGGTACTCACTAGCGTGTTCGCTTTCTTCCTTTTCTTATATTTTGCTTCCTTCTGGAGGAAGTTTATCAATTTTTCCCAAATGATGCAAACTTTCTCCAAAACCTTGGCACGCCACTGTCAATTTCGTTTCAGCTTCATCTTTGTCCGCTCAGTTCTAAAATGACGAGACCTTAAACCCTGGTTGCATTCTAACTTAATGACAAAAGCAGCGTCTGAACTCGGATGAATACGGCGCGGGGGAAAATGTTGCTAGTTTATGAAAAAGGGAGAAAGGCTACATTTTCCTACGCTGCGGTCGCTCTTTCGGTTGTCAAATCCAATTTTCTCCATCGCAATTTTCCGGAAAACTTGGGATCGGTTTTCTTTAATCAGACTAATGGACCTGGGTGCTTTATAAGGTGAAAACCCGTGGGGAGGCGCAACTATTTAGTGGGCTGGTTTAAGGAGGCAAGCAACGTAGAAAGTCGCAATATTTTTTAGTCCAATACATGCTCTCCCCTCACAAGCCGTCGAACAGCAACTAGAACCAGCAGGTCCTGCTAGATTATCCAACGCGCATCATTGATGGAAAAACGGCTGCCTGAAATCAATGGAGGGTGTGCCATTTGGACTTGAGGCTCTTGCACCGCCTGCCATAATAAACCAGGACAACCAGCATCAAAAGTGGTCCTAAACAAAAGTACCGAAAGCTCTATTGGGGCTAGAAAAGGCAACTCACAGTTGAAAACACTTGGCTACGCCCATCAGTCGCCCGACGTGGATACCCAGCGCAGCTTTTGGAGTAAAACGAAAAATTAATATTATGAAAAGAAATAATCAAAGGCAGGAAATTTTAAATATAGTCTACGTTTTTTCGTCATATCAGTGGGATTTAACAGAAAACAACTGCAGCAAAATAGATTTTGGTCGAAGCTAATTTATTATGCAGATCTCGTCTCCGTAATGCAAATAAAGCTATCCAAAATAGTAGTCGTTAAAACTGTATTTCGTTTTTTAATCACCATAGGCCTAAGACTAATTTTGCCCATATTTTGTCGTGAAGGTTGAACTGCAGGCTGAATATCAAATTTGACCATATTCGTGCCACCGTTCTCTTTGAATCGCGTTCAAAGACTCTAACCGTCTTCGCAAATGGTTTTTTCGTATTCATATACCATTAAAACGTAGAGATCTAAAGAAAGCCGATAGTATAACTTTCCTGCATACTCGATATGCCTAAAGAATATAGAAATTAAAAAAGGGACTATAATGTATCACTCAGCTGCTGTCAATCTGGAGTCGCCGACACGAGAACTGTAATGTACTAGTCGACTCGCCGGACGATGTAATTTATACGACTGTGCCAAACTCCTTCCTGACTAGTTTTGCCCACCAGCAGGTCAAACAATTGCAGTGCACGCCCATCACACCATTTTAAGCTCGGGGTTGTAGACCTCTTTTTCCAATTGGAATCACGTCCTTCTCTTCGGCTTTGCCTGCAGTTGTAAAAAGTAGTCCAGCCGGCTGGGAGTGACTCAAACGCGGGTGTCCGTCAAAGGGGAGGAATTTGTCAATACAAACAAGTCGGCGCCTCGTTATTCCTCTGTGCCGATTTCATGCTCTTATTTTGGACTCGGTAAAAGTGAACCTCCCGGTTGCGAATCGCGGCATCGATTGACAGCTCCAATCCGCGTTACAGAATCACTCCGTGGTGCTTATGAATTATTCATTGACGTTATATTTGTATTTGGCAACAAATTCTCCTTCTCTTGAGTGCGAAACTCGGAGTTCATGAATAGTTGAGCCGTTTGAGTACGCATTCATGAATAATCGCTTGACAGGCGGCTGTACCTGAAACCTACGCGCCTTTGTAACCCTTCGCTTGTCATTGACTCTTATTCCCTCGTACGTTTCGATAGCCTTCCGTTTGAAGTCGATTGCTTCAAGATTGCTTTCAGTTCAAGAATGTGGACACGCTTATATTCTCCCCATCTTCAATCGCTGCTATGTAGAATAGAGCGCTCTACTACCACAGGGATAGAGCCCAGGCCCACTATCGACGGATGCTGCAATTGACGGAGAAATGGAACCCATGGATGTGGGTGCAGGCACATAATTAATTAAAGTTCTGGTACGATAGGATGGACTTGCTGTCGATGTTCGCTTTTGATCGCGTTTTCGACGCCGACGACTTCACATCTACCGCCAAGCTTCGACTGTATCGCCCTTGAGTGGAAACTGGTAAACATCACCAAGGTTGTCACATATCTCTTGCTTTCACTTACTGTGGGGCTGGCACACGACGCGAGGGTGGTGTGGACAGACAGGGCAGAAGGAATGGAATAGTTCATAAACGAATAAATAAATACATTTCGCCAGTCCGCAATAAGACCTGAAGGAAGATGCCCTCACAACACCTCAATCTGAGCCTGTTCCAACAAACTGTCACATAAAAAGTGTGCAGTGAAAGGACTTCAACGCCTTTGCTTCATAAAAATCATCAGAATCGACCCTGTGTAATCTGGAGAGCACACCTACCAACATCTACTGGCACCATTCCGACTGTATCCTTCGCAAAATCCAGTAAATTGGGCTACTATAAAGCACATTAACCACATTCGTATTTGGATAGAGTTGAAGCTTATTTCAATAGAACGTGTTATTGACGCGGAGTTTAACCAGAATGACGTGCATAACCTATGTTCCAGATAAGAGGAAGTCACGTTGACATTGGTTGGGTAGATGAGGCTGAAGCTCGGGCGGGATCCAGTAGCGACCCTTCATTAATCCTTTCAATTTCCGGCCATTTACCGCTGATTTGACCACCCTAATTGGAGCTTCCTGAAGCAGTAGTTGCACTAGATTGCGTAATAATGTTTCGGATTGTCAAATGACGGCCATGAACGTACAGCTCATAGTTTTCCTGAGCTTGTGACTATGATAGCCTTAGCCGAAATACCAAAAATACAAGAAGTAATTTCGGAACGATCTTCGCGAATGAAGTGATTTCGAGGTATAGTTTGTGCTTATTTGCCGGTCGATGACAATAATTTAGCGCATGCCCTATATATATGTACTCTATAGTTACCAGCCAAGCAGTCCCAGGTTTCAGACGAAATCTGGTGTCCCGACTGATTTGTTTACTTCACGTCCTGATGAAAATTCACGACGTGTAAAATTAACATCGGATTAGCTTGTGACGATTTTTGCAACAAGATTAAAGACAAAAATATTCTGGATACGGAAAATGAAAGTAAGCTAGATGGGGTTATTGTCTCACTGATCGCTGTTGTTGCTTTCGAGAATACGAAATGTGCGCAACAACTCGCTGCCGTGCCGATTCATCGTGAGTGTACTCTACTAGCCTTTTATGATCGTCCAGTCGACAAAAACAGGTTTCTCGTCGATTGTTTCTATTTTCGTCAATCGGCGGGTCTCCTAATCGAGCGGATTTATCGCAACGAGTCGCGGTGATAAATTTTGTTTTAGAATCAGATCAGGTCGAAGCCGAGCGGAAGGCGCCGGCCTTGAGGTGAGAATTGTCTTACGTAATTGACTTGGCTTCGTCTAGCGGGGAGAACCTTATTAGGGCGAGATACTGACAGGCTCGTTGACAGGCGAACTGATAGTCGCTTGACGCGAACTGGATTGTTGTGAAGCCGATCGTAGGTTTTGTCCACTCTACTGCGATTATTATGCTCGTCATATTCGCTGCTGCAGGTAGTTTTTTCTGTTCAGTTTGGCTTTAAGATATTTTTCTACTTCAATGTTACTGCGCCTTCGTATTTGAGCAGGTTTGTGGCAGTCTGGGTTGCAGATAAAAGTAGAGCACCTCTTATAAGCTGGACGAGCTTTGGAAGAAGCTGCAGAGAATGGCATCGGTCAAGCCACTGTTCATTCTTAGACTGTGTAAGCTGAAGGGTCCTTGAGCAAATGATGCCGCATATGTACGAGCCCGAATCACTGCAATGTCCTAGAGAATGTTAGCACCCTCAATCATCAACATCAACGTGCTGCAGTGATACAGTGTTGTTACCATCTCAAAGGCCAGGGAAACAACTGCAAACGGTCAGTGTCAAAGAAATCTGCAGGAACTGGGAGCAACATCGCATTATAAACGATAGCTGCTGTATCTACTTTCCAAGTTGGCCAACCCAAGGCAATGCCCCTTTCTTTGGGACGTTCTTACTCCTCCCATTTCTGTGGGTGGTAATTGCAGGTACTCACAATCAACTCGTTAATGAGGGTTGAAATCGGGGGAAACCATATTATTTCCAGCAGTCAAATTCAGTCGTTTAAAAGGAATTAACATCCAGAAGGACCTTCCTCTAACATCCAGAATTGGATGGTATTCCAAGGGCACTTTGACCTCTAAAGACACGGCAAAGAAAAGGTCTTGAGGAAAAAGCCTGCGACCAAACAACAAACGTCGGTGCCCCTTGGGGCGAGCTACATATCTAACTATGGGAGCGTGTCAATGATGAGACATGAAATGATGACATCCTGATCTGTGGGTAGTGCTAGTGTAAAAGCAAGTTTGAGTCTGCCCACTGAAGTATTCTATTCCTCTTTAAGCGTTCCACTGGAGGATCACGTCGTGATCTCCACATTTGGTTTATGGCATTTATCGGTTTTCTTCCAGCCTGATCCCCTGAGCAACGTTTATTACGAATGCAGTAGAATATTACTAATTGATTCCTATGGGCTCATCACATAGGTACTTGATTAGACTAGTTCCCCAATTGTCTGAAAATGCTAGTATCACTTGACCAGAATTTATAAGGGAAAATTCGTCAATTATTTGATAATTTATGAAGTCATTGAAACGTAAGGAACTGATGAGAACTCAAAAAAAATTCTCTGCCGATTACAAAACTTTACTTTCTCCATCGTAGAGCCAAAGAATTTAAAGAATATGGTGTGACTTCTTAGTTACAATAAATTTTACCAGCGACGCCGACTTCACGTTGATTAATACTACATTACTACAATGGGTGCCATCCATTTATGGAATGAGTACCACCAACTAGTCTCGTTTGGCTGGATTTATTTATAGAACAACATAATTTATGGCAGCACAGCACCTGAACCTTATCCAGACTACCTTTTCTGAATGCATGATGTGACAAATGACGACATGAGTCATGCGTAAAATGGAACTAAGGAAACCCCATCATTTTTATATTAGGCATTGCTGGAAATAATGGGCTCTTATTTCCGTCTGAGGCACAGCAATAAGCTATAGTGAAGACCCAACCTAGGATTTCTGACATGTAGAGGCGATGAACTTGTTCAATGTGACATGAGACCCCCCACCGCCACTTCCTCACGAATTTTTCCTGGCTCAACGGATTCTCCATGAATTGAGAAGTTACTCATTTTTTCTCCCTAGGGGGTTCCAGCCAAACGAGCCTGTATATTTAAAGGGTCGATCGTCGGCGTCTAGGCGGCACTCCCGCTGGAAACGTATTAGGCGCCGTACTCACGTAGGGAGCCAGCAAGTTCCTATTTTATTATTCACCAACTCGACCAGACGGCTGTCTGCCGGTCGCTTCTTTTAGCGCCCGCGATTAATAATTATTCTTTCCCGGCGGCGCGAACGAGAATCGAGTAGGAGAACCATTCACTGGGAGAAATGGAAGATTCCTATTCAGATCTGAGCAGAGTAACGGATACTGTAAGAAACGCGACCACAACATTCAAATTCGAGGCGTCACGCGGGCATTTCATTTGAATTCAAGACAAACTACTTTTGGTCAGAATTGCACGTTTGTGGTGCATATGCAAGTGATACGTGTTGAAACATGAGCGGGTGAGTCCTATAAAACCATTAAGTTCATTGGATACTGATCCCTTAATAACTATGTGGTGTAGCAGAACCGAAAACGTTGAAAATGATAGGTTTTCTAAAGGTCACGAGTGGTATCTAGCAAACAACAGTTGAGTACCTGAAAGAACTGTGGGCTTCCTGGTGTATTTTGATTAAATTTCTAGTATAGACAGCTCAAAATAACACAAGAATACCGTAAAATTCTCATCCGTGGGGAAATGACGAGAGCGGCACTATAAATTACCAAACATTTCGACGAAAATCGATTTTACCGCAGTCTTTTCTTTTGTTCTTTATAAACTCCGCTCAAATGATACCATCTTCAACAAAAAAATTCAGATAGTCAAGTGATATACAGGGGTGACTCTAAAAGTGGGGGGAAGGAGTAGAACGATACAATTACTTTCGTTGTAGTTATTGTCCCGCGAGTTCTTTCAATTAATATACTTTGGCTCACTATAATTACTGTAATTTCACTATACGCAGTTCTACACGTCTGATACTCATTCACTCAGTGCAGAACTACGTATAGTGAAATTACAGTAATTGCAGTGAGCCGAAGTCTACTAATTGGAAGAACTCGCTGGACAATCACCACAGCGAAAGTAATTGTATAGTTTGTCCCCCCCCCCCCATCATTACAACCACCCACCCGCTCGACTCGCCACGTCGTGACAATTGCCTACAGGCGCATACGGGCGAGTGCAATATTTAGTTTCCGTAGTTCCATTGTAGTCAGGTTAATATGTAAAATACCTTCGTTTACTGGTATTTTTCGATGCTGAATCGAATGGGATGGGTCTCGGAAGTGTGAGACTAGGTCAAGCTGTTCATGAGAATAATACACCGTTGTGTAATAATTTGCAGCGCTTTTCTGTGTGTCACTGTCTTTTGCGTGGCGAGCTTTATTCAGATTATTTGCAGCGTGGAGCTTCTGGCGAAAACTCACAATTGTTTATTAGCCGATTGAGTATCTTCCCACGGCTTGGGAAAGTATACATAGAGGACGCACCTCGCCTGTACCTTGCATGCCTTCTAGTATCTAGTTCACCTAACTGCTGGTAAATTATTTGCTACTCTTCTAGCGACACTCATTTTGCCAGCCCACGGAGCTCTTTTCCAATAGTCAGGTTGGAATAAACCTTCATGCATCACACAGTCAACAATTGGGTCACTTCTCCTTATCCTTTCCACAAAAATAGGGAAAAGCAATTCTTCCATGAGCAACTCCCTTTCGAGACTATTAATGGTATTCTGTGAAGCGGAGTTCAAGCAACGTTAATTTTAGTTCTTCGTACTTGGAAAACAAGCCCTGCAAATAGTTGCCATTATTTCTAAGGCGGTAAGGCCTCGTTGGCTCCTGTCCAACCTGTGAAGAAACGCAACTTTGAATACCAAGAGTATTACGTTTCCAAGGACGGAGAACGGCTCTGCCCACTGAACAGTCATAACTCGGAATCGATCATTTGGGGTTTAGCAATACCTTTTTCGCTACTTTTAGGCATTGGCTTTCCTCGTAATTCAGTTGAACCCGTTCTATCGTTCGCAAATATTACTGAGCTTCTACCGCTAAAAGGACGCTTCAACTAAGGACTACCACCATGACATAGGCCTATCCTTCGATGTGTCTGTGTGGACTGAGCCTGTGTATTTCAAAGCTCAAAAAGTGAGATTGCTATTCGCCCTTCGTTGAATTGGCGTTCTCGGCATTACTTCAAGTGTAGACTTCTGTGAGATTGATTGAGGTTTCAATGGTGTTGTAACCTCAACATTCCATTGGGCTTTTTGGAAAATCAGAATAAGCGTTAGGACTCACATTAAGGTCTGATTCAAGCACTTCAGGAGATATGGAAGGGCAGAAGTAAGGATGAGACTGGAATGTAAAGGAAACGAGTTTCTACCTAGCTCCTACTACTCGTAATTCGACACCCGACGAAAAAACCCAAGACATTTTTTCCTGTTCTTCAAATGACAAAAAAGCGAATTTCTTTTTTTTTTTAAATTGATAAGTATACGTTCAGGATTTAACTGGTAACCGGTACACATTGGTGTTTAACTAACGGGTTGGCCCTAGCGGTTGCAATAACAATGATCGAGGCTTAATATCAGTACATTGTCTGTCGGACTTTCTTTGGCCATAGATCGTGAGCCAAATTGTAGAACTGTGCAATAGGTATGTATGCACATGGAGATTCTTCACTAGTGTAAGCTAAGCTTCGTCTTTTGCAAGTTCGAAAAACACCATTTGAAAAAAGATTTGTTTTTGCGTGTATGTTTGTGCTCGGCCATTGAATGGAAATGGCTGTACCGAATCAGCTCACATTTGATAACCAACATGCAAATCACAATGGAACGAAAAAATGAGGGTTTGGGCCAAAACTAACTGCGGGTATCATAGTTCCTAAACATCTAAATTGTTTTCTCGAACACGACTTTCGGAAAAAATTCATTTTAGTGCCGGTTTCTCCGTAGCAATTCTTGCTATATGGTACTAGCGTGTCAAATGAAGAGAACTCAAAATTTTTATTCAGCCGATCCTCCTTCCTTCCTTCCTTTCTACTTCGTAGAGCAAGGAAAGTAAAAATTACTTTAGTTGTCACATAAGTGACCAACACAATGGTTGTTTAATATCAATTTAGCCATTGTCCTTACCTTAATTAATTTTCATCACGGTGTTTCCCTATGTTTGCGGAATTAACTTAAAAGTTTCCAAAAAAAAGTTTCGATAGTTTCGTAAATTACTTATTCACTGAAGGTCATGACATAAATAAGGACAACCTAATAAACCCAGGTGCCCCTGATTTTACAAATTTTTCAAAATCAACTCACGATTCTTTCGATTCTGTTGACACCTCAGAAACTTTTGTCAGCGGGTCCCTTTTAGGATTTGACGATGCAAAACAGCGCCGTGGTTCTTACTTTGAAAATCTCACTTTTATTTCGCAAACTCCCCCACCCTCACCACCACTTTCAGTTCGAAGGAGCTGAAAAGGGGGCCCCAATTATTCAAATCCTAATTAAAAGTGTTGCCTGAATCGTAATCCCCCTTCCCCTTCTACCCTTGTACTCCTAGGGGGTTTTGTATACGAAATTAAATTGCGCCTGCAAGTTGGCTTTTTTCTGTTCTGTGGGCTCTTTTCGGAGCTCGAGAAAAAATTGATATTCTACTCTCCGACCCTCCTCCGCCACCTCGTCTTGATTCTCCCTCCAAAAGGGAGGGAAGACTGGTCTCTCCCCTCATCACTTCCCCACCAACCACTTTTCATTTCAACTACAGAGCTGCTGATTAAATGTGGATTTCCATCGGTTCCCCAGCGTTGGGAATGGAGTATTGTTCACTTCCTTTCGCCTCTCATGGTCTCTTATATGAGTGCACCTGGGACGGTTTGGTACTATTCTAAAATAGTCGTTATAGATTATGCATGTATTGCACCCATTGGCCGAATAATAAGCGTACACCTAGGGCTGGGGTTGCGCCCTTTACGCATTCCTCGGATCGAGCAACCTTAATAGCAGTATCTGATTGTGTGTTCTTGTCAGTGTAAAGAATGCCAGGAAACTGCCTTCCAAGAACAGCTCCAAGACCAAGCCAAGTGTTAGAAAGGCTCTTCTTGTTAGCGCATTACTCTTACTCTGTTCTTTTCTTCCGTTGGAACGTATTCAAAGCAAGGGTTTGTAAAGTGCAATTCTAACTCACTCTAAAAAATGTCGGTGCTTCCGTAATAAAGTTAAATGCATTTCTAAATGCCATCATTCGAACTCTTGCCAAAATGAATAAGTTCAATTTCACGAATACTTCGAAAGTTCGAATGTGATTAGAATACGGTTCATGAAGATATTAGAAGTTCTAATACATACCTGAATTTTTACTCTCCTTAGCCCTACAAAGCACGAAGAAAAGTTATGGTTGTGAAATTGAAAAAAAAAATGTTTTTGAGTTCCCTTCAGATCTTTACGTTTAAAGGACTGCTGAATACGAAAAACACTGCACAGGGATGGTCGGTCCATCAGTACATGTGTGTGTGTGTCTATGAACACAACGGCTGATCCGGATTAGCTCAAATTTGATATTTAGCCACCTCCTCACCAATCTCCATGGGTTACCTCCCCATCAGTTTAATTATTATTTACATTTTATGTGTGAATAGTTACACTCAACCGTACGGTAAGATATCATTTTCGTCCTTGAGGAAGTGACGCGAGAGCAGCACAATAAATTATCCAACATTTAGACAAAAACCTATTTTTAGTGCTTATTTCGTTATGACGTTAACTTCTAACAAGCTCCCATAAAATGAGTGAAACATCTATTTGATTAGTTGCGTGAGCGGTAAGAAACGTGGATTATACGTGGGGCACCCTGATCTTTTTATAACCGTCGCTTTAACTTTCCGATATGCTCTTATTGACTACCAAGACGGTCTGTGTGAAAGGGGTAGCGCCATACGAGCGACATTTCAATTAAACAACTGCACTAAAATCGACTGTTAGTGAACTATTTGATAATTTATCGTGTTGGTTCATTCATTCATGAAAATTTGACTTTGAGTGTCCCGAGGTATTCCGAGCTCACACACTCAGTCCACGAATGTCTAAAGATTGCTGATAGACGGTGTGATCAGTCATCGCATAAAAGTTCCTAACACAATTACAGTAAATGCAGTTTTATGGAGCATGCAAAATTTCCCCAAAACTATCTGCGGCAATAGATTCCCAACGTTTTGAAGAAAAAAATGAAGATATATAATGAGTGAAAGGTGTATATAATGAGTACGTCATCAGGAATATTTCATTTGTCACAAATAGTTTTTTTTCAAATGAAAAGTCTAGGTGAGTGCGTACATTATTGACATATTACAGTTACATTATATTTGGTGGGGTTTGAGCAATCTTTGGCATGCCTGGTCTACAAGCCATTTTTCCCCACTGCTCGGTAGTCTAGATATACGTCATATTCCAGGGACCAGGGCTAACTTGGAAGCGGTGGACTGAGCTGACGCCTAGTGACCAGTTGCAGGATTTGATTCGCTTTGAAATGTCAGTTCTATCGCAAGCGATGAATTAAAGGCGGCGAGGAGCGCACGGTTGGTCACGAGTCTGAGACTCACGACTGGAACGTCGGACGCATCGCTGGGGCAGCTTCCAACGTGTAAATTAACGTTTTACCCGGTGGCGACTGCGCTAGTCACGAGTCCGCCGGACTCTCGTCCCGCCCCAACGCCCTGGCGAAGGACTCCTGTTCCGAAGGACGTGTTGCGGTAGGCGGGAGGTGCCGCGCCTATAATGCGTCTCGCCTTTCTGCGTTTATTACTCGGGAAACGACTTTTCCCTTCCGTTTCGTCTCGCGAACCTTTGAGAAAGAGAGAGTGGTCGAAGAATGTTATTTTACCATCAGGAAAGGTTAAGGACTTGTCTCTCTCCTCCACCAGCCCTCAAGAATTTGTCAATACGACCAATCATCAAAAAATAGGTTAGAGAAGAATATCTTACCGATTGATTAATTTATTTATTTACTCGTACGGGCTCGAAGTAAAATTAGCTTAGACGTAGTTAGGTGGAGTCAAGTAATTCTAAACGGATTTCATGGGGGTTTGATACCAGGATTTGGTTGGTTGTAGTAGCTGCGAAACCTAATTTCCCGCTGTTCAGGTCGAATGGAGAATGGTATTCAAGCTCTCGGATCAATCAGCTGAAAAACAACGGGTCCGAGTTATTTCGTCTAGTCGGCGCGGAAAATGAGAATCGTCGATTACGGAACGATACGAATGGAAAACCCCAAGAAATGGAACTAACCGAAGAAAATTGAGCCGAGGTTTTAATATGAACCTCCCTCACGGAAAAGGTTTAGGCGATGGATACGTAGGGGGATTGAGCCGAGGGAATTCTCAATTTGGAGGGCTGAGAGCTCACCAAGGGAATGCGGTCTTTACGCAAGACCTTTTTACCCTCCACCGCCACCACCGCCAGAACCTCTTCACAGGGGATACGAGAAAATTCGTCTGGAATTCTACCGGAATTCTGTTGTGGGGGAGGTTTGTTGTTGGTGGAAAACGCTCTCGGCTCTTCGACAGGGTTAAACCCTTGAACCCCAAACTGAGTTGCTCTACCATCGCCCAAATACATTTTGGTTCTTCGATAAAAGGAAAAAGTAGAGTTTACTTTGCTATTTTCAATAAAATTTAGTTCCATCCATCACTTTCCGAAACTCAAAGTAGAGAAGTAGAGAGAAAACTACGCTTTAGCTTACAATTTGTTGTTCGTACTCATACGAAAAGAAATTAGGTCTGCTTGATCTCCCCGAAAGCAATCACGTTTACCTTCCTCATCGGTTTTTACTTTGATTAGCCCGTCAAAGTAAGGTTGAAATGAGGACATTTTAGAGCAAATGCAGATTAATGGAAGACAAATGAACGGAATGCATATCACACGCAAATGACTTCGAAAATGTTGACTAAATTTCACGTGTGGGTAAGTCCTACATAATCGGTTAATAATACGAAAATCAAAGTCTCCAGATATTTGTGGGTGGTTCGTTAGAGCAAAAAACCAGAATTATCTTCTATTTATCTTTCCCTTCACGTGGAAAGTTATTCACTAGCCCTGGTGCAGTGTCGTGCCAAGTCCCACGTTAGGAATTCATCAGCGATCTTGATTCATTTATCTCTACCAACGTAAGTGTTAGCCAGGCGTCCCACTAAAAGAGTTTTTTTGTTTAATCGGTATGGTTTTATAGATTGAGTTGGGTGAGTCTGTTGTCCCAGGTTGGTGGTGTGCTGGGATCGCAGGATCAGCATAAGATGTTATCAAAGAATGAAGAGTTCTTCGGTTTTATTTACCGGTTGAGAAACGTGCTCGATGTATTTTGTCAACTTTGTATTGGTCCCTATCCTGAGTGAAGCCTATAATGAGTGAGTGCTTCCGAGTTTTCCCTCCAAAAGCTAACAACGCTGTAAAAAGCAAGCAAAAATATCATTCCCTGGGTTTAGCGAAGGGTAAGCTGGCACGGCTTTATTCACCCTTTGGTCTTCTACTGCCGTGGCGGCTACTGCTTAACTCCTACTCTTAATTCTATACATTTTTCATGTACCCTGTGAGCATGCGTTGCCACACTGCAATTTTTGAACTCTTTTTTACTTTCCGCTACCCCAAAGGGAAAGGAAAGTATAATAATCTTGCCAAAAAACGAATTGTGTTTTCTTTAGATCTTTACGTTTTGAGGCATACTGAGTCTAAATAACCTAATTTCGGCGCGTGGTCCTTGTGTGTGTGTCTGTAGTTCGATTTGCGGGAGAACGGCTGATTCGATTGAGCCGGTTCTTTTTTTGTTTTGTTTGTTATTTTTTGTAGACACCAAAATAGGGTTATGGTCAATTTCAGCCAATGAGAAGGGAGGGTGGGGGACAAAAATGTACCAAAAACTAGGTTTTTTCGAATTTTTCTCGAAAACGACTATAACGATTTTGATTAAACTTTCAAATTATCTTCTACTAATCAATACCTAACTTTTCTTCTCTATACATATCTCCATGAAAATACGGTGAACGGAGATATAGGCCTATGAAGCAAAAATAGGTTTTTTACGCTTTTTGGCAAAACGGCTTCAACAACTATCACCAAACTTTCAGGATGTTTTCGAATAGTTAATACCTACATATTGTTCTGAATAAATGTTCCTCTGACAGTCCATTGAACAAAGATAAAAATCAAAATGTGTCGAAAATAATTGTTTTTTCGAACATTTCCGTAAATTTCAGGGTAACAGCTCCACCAGATGTGATAAACCTTATAGAGACTCTTTTAGCCACCCATACTCACATTTCGTTGTCCATAATTATTTCTGTATATATATTGAACGGAGATATAAGCCAAGTTAACACAGAAAAGAAGAATTGTCGTATATTAATTTATCGGAATTCCAATTTTATCAAAAACAGCTTTAACGATTTCGATCAAACTTACGGAGTACTCTCGGGTAACTAGTACCTACATTTTGTTCTGTATAAATGTTTCTGCAGAAATGCGTTGAACGAAGATATAGCACCCGCATATGTAGCTGGTGGAACTTACGGGGGTGACGGAAAGTTGTGTGTTGCTACGCACCGCTAGTTGATTGTGGTTGTTGTTCTTCTATTTTTCTAACAATTTTTTATGGTTTTTCGTCTGTTTCAGGGAAGGGAAGAATGAGTCGAGTTAATGCCCGAAGGTAGCTTCAGCACGGTGGCGGGGAGGGAGCGGGATGGAGGGGGGAGTGTCAGTCAAATGGGGGGAGGCAAGAACCGGCGTCGTCACGTCTGGACAAGTCACCACCATCAATATTCACCACAGCCCCCATGGTAAGCAACTTATTGATTCATCGCGGCTCTCTCGCCAACTTATCATTAATGCGCACGCAATGCATTTTGTTTCTGACGTTTTTTCAACGTTGATACGAAGGGAATCAATGTTGGGTTTGTTAGGGTTCGTTTCAGCCGAGAAGGAAAATCTGTGCTAAACTTGGTTTTCATTGGAATGTTTCATATGTTTTGTGCTGCTCTCAGTTTTTTTACTGTCTATCCCGTTCACAAACACACATTCTTCTTTTTATTAAACGAAGCTCAACTTTAGTGAGCACCCATAGAAGATTATTAAATAAATAATTATTAATGAAATTGGACGGCGCCACACTACCGAACGCCAATTCTGGTGCCCCCACGCCATGTAGGATATCGGCCAAGAACTAGTGGTTTATCTTGTCTTAAGATTTGGCTACAACCACTTGCGGAGGGCAGATTCGAAAAACCTCTGTTCTCTATGGGGGGTGCATTGATCAGGTTATAACTATCTGAGAACACAGTGGTGATACGCTGCGACCTCGTCCACACAAACCTCGGTGCCAGAAACAGCCTATCTTGCCTTGACTCTGCTGCTGAGGATTCTGATAACCTTTCTCTCTACTCACCTGCTCAGTGAGTCTTAGAATAGGGGCTTCGGGCTTGAGTGGCTGCTTTATTACGGGCGGGGGCGGGATTCATTCTGCAATCATTCTCCCTCTCTCGCAGCCTGCATCGCAGACACTGCAACGATCTCCTCAGAAGCACACGAGGAGGTTTTGATAGCTACTGCCACTATATCTGACTGAGATTTGGTTGGGCCCCTTGGGTCGACAACACACAACTCACACAGATTATGTTTCCAAATGGTGTTTTTCGGTTTGCGGCCAGTAACTGAGTAACAGTTTACCCAAAAGGTACTGGCCAAGAAGAAAATCAGTGCAACTCATTCGCTAGATAATCACTTTCCAGCAGAGACCCGCTGGTTATCCTAAAGCTAATTGCTCTGATTGGACCTGAAAACTGGACACAGACCCTGTTAACCAGTTGTTTAACACGAAGGTTGAGTATGAAATTTAAGCTGTTTTCACTCAACCGTGTACTTTACAAAGCTAAACACCACCAGCTTCTTGCAATGAAATGTTGTACGGAGCAAGCAAACCACGAAAAAATCATTGAATGTACTTGGGGCTGAGGAAAGTTGTGTGATGCGTTGCACCAGATATTTTTATATATTGATTTGAAAAATAATGTGAACAAGACCAGTTGAATGTCGTGGAAAGCGTGTGTTATATTCATAGTGTTTCCTTTAAAACTCCATGCTAATATGTAGTTTTTGTTTTCAGACAAAGAAGATAATTACTATCAGTGTAATGGAAGTAAGTGAATTATCGGTTTATTGTGTGTGTTATTGATTGCTCAGAATAATATGGTACCAGAGGGGAATAGGAACCGTATACAGTGTGAGCCCATACGAGTGAACTGTTCGGTTACTGAACAGTGAACATTGATTGAGAACCCTCTCCACTGCCTGCGAAGGTGTTAAAAAAACAGGGAACAACGGAACACAATTTATTTTTATAGAATAATATCAGCTCTTGCTCATCTAAATCTCAAAAGCAACTAACTTCGTTGCCTAAGAGCTTAATGCTACAAACATACCTGGTCCATTGCCGCTCAATACGCTTTGAGGTTGGGGGGGGGGGCAATGTATGATATACTGGCTGACCTGTGATTATGTTGTGGAAAAGATCTGATTTTGCATTAATGTAGTTTATGTGCTTTCTATTAATAACCCAAATTACTTTTTTTTTTGGAAGTCTTCATACACATGATATACTGTAATTCTACTGTAGACAAGGAAGTTGAAGTATCCCAGGGAAGTGGAATAGTGGGGGGGGGGGGGGTAAATGCCTGAGTTATTGAAAATCTTGAGCTCATGCTACAATATTACTTCTTAGTTTGGGTAGTTTCTTCGTTCCCAAATAGCTGTAAAATAGCACACTGGGATTTTAAACGGATTTCTTCTTTTGTAAATGTAATATGATATGTACTTTTCTGATTAGCAACCACATAAATAGTATTAGTGAATGTAACAATAATAATGCGGTTTTTTGTTGTTTTAGGTTCAAGCGGTAAATGTTCAGTCGTCGTCAGTAGCGAACAGATGAGCGTTGACGAAGATTCTACCGCCGCTGACGCGGAAGTCAGCACGTTCACTAGTGAACCAGGTACTTGCACAATTCACACATGTTCGTTTTAAAAGACGAAAGGCGAATAAGGAGTCACACGATTCCCTAGGCGTCCGTAGAGTTGGTTGGCGTGGGTGTAACTCCTATACCGTGACTTATCATTCCATTTTTAAAAACTGATTCAATTTTATCTTTGCTACTCACGTAAAATAAAAGTCTCCTACGTATTTGACAAGATTTTAATCTCGTTGCTCCTCAATAATTCAAACTTCAATTAATCTTGTTGCATTTGTCTCTCTTGTTTTCAGTTAATTTACGGAATAAGAATAGAGATGAGTCAAGAACTTCAGTGGAGAGGCCCATGTCTTGGGAAGGGGAACTCTCGGATTCTGAATGTGCGACAATCAAAGCTGTAAGTGCAAACTGATGTTTTTTCCATTCTTATCATTTAACCTCATCACGCTGTGGCTTTTTGGGGGAAAACTGTTGAGAAACTATAGTTGTTAGGCGAGAGTTAAAGATCGAAATAATAGAAACTCAATGAGCGTGAGGAGGACTGTATTAAATGCAATGAAGTGAGTAGAGTTTGTGTACAAAAGGGCGACACAGAAGGACGACTCGGAAACATGTGTGAACTGGCGGGAAACAATCGGAACGAGAGAGCGAGCTGTAACCGGGTAAAGGGAGACTAGTCTTCCGCGATAGTTCGTAGCTGAATGATATAGGGAGAGCTCTGTCGAGGAGAGAAATGTGAAAAGGAGGGGGTTTCCGTAAGTAACAATAAGTAAGCGGTCGAGGACGAGGGTTTTTTGGGGACACAATGACTGGAGAAGTCCGAGGTCAAAGGACTTGAAGTGATTCGGCGCTTTATGTCGAACAACAGTGTTACGTACTGAACTTTTAATTGAGTTCAGTAACTAAACGTATATGCAGAACAAATCATATAACAGATCTCATACGCTAGCAGGTGGCATAGCGACTAAAAAACACTGGGCAATGGACTGATTGAAACGAAAGAAGGGAGGGGTGAAACAAAGAATATGGACCGACCGCTTGATGACTGCATGTATCGATAGGTCGCTTGATAACGCTACGACTGTATGTATCGATATCAATCCGTTAGTTATCTCATATTTATTTCATATACCCATTCTTAATTTCATTGAATTAACTCCTTTTCATAGTCTTTGTACATTTGAAATAATTGTATTACGGGGTATTACATAATGAACATTAATTAATTGGCATAATCGTACAGCTGTCGTTATTTCTAATTTCAAACATGGCGCCAGAGCCTACGATGTCGGGCATATCGATAACCTGACCTCGGTCGTGATATATCGATATATTGCCTTCTCAGAGGGAGCGGTCCACATTCTTTGCTTTTACCGAATGGAGTTCCCACTAGTTGAGACGAAGTGTGCTACTCAAAAATTGAAGACATTACGTACACCCCCACTTGAAATAGGAGACTCCTAACGAACCTGATTCAATTCGGACTCATGCAGAAAACGAGGCAGCTGGCGTCTGTCACACCGGCTAACTGTGAGTCTGTGCTGTTTGTGGTGACTATTGGCGACACGAATGCGTTCAACGTGTGACAGATGTTGTGACGAGTCATATGACAGGGTAATGGTGTTAGGGGGCCGCATGTGCTGAATAGGTTCAGAGCCTCCTCTCAGTGGCACTCCACTGCCAAAGTCGCGCATTAGAGATTATCGCCTTAAAGCCGAAATTGTGCCTGGGCAAATAACTTCAGTCAAGTCATATGAAGCAATAATAGTGTTTTCCGTATTTTGGCATAACGGCTCTACTGATTTTCTTCAAACTCACGTAGTGTCTTTAACTAATCAATTAATGGACATATTTTTCTTCATAAATACTTCTAACACTTCGTTGAACAGAAATAACACCAAAACGTACCAGTTTTCGTTTTTTTACGTTCTCGAAATTTGGAAATTAACCGCTTAACTGCATTTGATCAATTTATTTACCTCTGTTGCAAATTTTGTATTACTGTTATACCATTTTAAGCTGTCCTTACAGGCAATTTAATCAACAATGTTAGAGCCGTTTTGATAACTATGATGACTATAGTTAGGTTGCTCATACCCTTAATTTGGAGTAACACAGGACTCCAGGCTAAATATCTCATTTTTGCCGTATTGGTTCAGCCGTTCTCTCCCAATTGCGTTCACTGACACACTGAGCATTTTCCCAAATGATTTTTTTGGACTCAGTAGCGTTAAGACCTAAACAACACTTGAACTTTTTTCTCATCTGATTACATAACTTAAATTTAAACTACGTGGCGTTAAGAAAGTAAAAACGTTCCACCAAGTAATATTAACCGAAATTCCTAGTCATGTTCGAGAAAACCTGTGTATTTTTGGTACACTTTATTGCCAAAAAAATTATCGATATAACATTACAACTCAAATTTAGTGGAAATAGATGATCGTCCTAACTCTGTTTTATTATTGCCGTTTCAGGTAGTGCCATTTCACACAGACTTTTCCCGGTAATTTCAAAACGGTAACTTCTATCGTTCCCAGAAAAATCAAATTGACAGTCTCATGAATCACCTGTGCATTCATTTCTTGATAATGGACGTAGCATAAGCTGGACCAACTCAATAATTCCGGCACCTTGGGCGCCAATATTTTGTGTATCGAACAACTCGTCTGATAAAAATGATGAATACACGCGAGGCTGAGGAAAATTGTTTGATCCGCCGCAGTAGATATTTACGGTGTTTTCCCGTTAATTCCTTAATTACAAAGAAGCCTTCATGACGGTCTCATTACTTGTACCACTGAATGAAGATCGTGACATGGAGAGTGGCAAACCAATAAAATCGGGAATCTATTAGTCTAATAAGCACTATTAGTCTCTATACCGAAATCCAAATTAACTAACAACTGATTTGATTAGTTGCTACAGTGAAATAAATCGTTGAATGGAAAGTTGTGTGGTATTTAGCACCAGATATTTCATTTATCACTCCTCGAGGTATGCAAGGGAATATAATTATATTATTTTCCGAAAGTCATACTTCCCATTTTTGTGTTACTGTTCGTATACCGTTTGAATAAGTTTACTAATCACTAAAGTTATTTACAACAGTAATGTGTGTAATGTGTTCAGGATCTTCGTATTAATGAAAGTGAATGATATATCATTCAGGAAAATTGATTATTCGAATTAACTTCCCGTTCGGACAAATAACCAAATATGTCAAAATTTTAAGGGAATTGTTCGCCCTGTTACAATTTATTTGCCTGTTACATTTGCTCTTGATTGCTATAGGAACCTGAGGAGAACACTGTCGAAAGTCTGGAAAGCTGTAATTATCCAAAACCCAGCAAGGTGTCTCCTCAAGGTGCTCCAGAGGAGGACAAACCTCAAACTTTAAAGGTATTTCTCGTCTACGGCAAATTTTCTCTGGACCGAAACTCGTCTTTCTTTTCTTCCTTTGAAACTTTCTTCGAACGATTAAATCCCACACGCCCTGCGTAACGAGTCGTTTTCTACTCGTAGAATTCTCTTTTTATTCTAACTTTTCTTCTAGTGTGTTGAAAATAGTTACCGATTTCCTATTGCATGTCTCTAGTAAGATTTTGTGTGCTTTCTGCGTGGTGCCAACCCATACAATAGATAGAAAAGCTGTGTTCTAACGTGTACTTATTGTGTTTACAGAATGACAAAGTAGTGGACCAAGCGAGGACAAATCAATTAAACGCTCAGTCTGAACTTTTGGTAGATAAGCTTTTAAGTAAGTTTTGAATGGGAAAACATTTGTGTACAGAAACTCCAACATGTATAAAATGTCTGTAGTTAAAATTTCGCTAATGCATTTAAAGTAGGTGCATTAGAAAATGAAGAATGTGCGAATATTCCGTCTGTAAAGACGCTTTCACTTGTATTCTTTACAACGCGCATTGCGCGCTTGTGTCCGTCCGATTTGCGGTTTCCTCTAACGCGGTGAAGATATAAATAGAGATTGATCGACTTTTTTAATTATATTGAAATTGGTTTCACGGTGATATTGAAAATTTGCCTAATTAAGGATTCCTTATAAAAACCGCCGTATCTCGCACAACAGTATTTTAAATTTTCAAAAATTCATAATTTGGAAGCTGATTCTTAATTTACTGTTTACCGCGATGCCACGACGCTGCGGACCGACTGTCATTCATCATACTTAGTATCTCGTATTACAATGGATCTCATCTGAGATAAAAGGACTTAGAAGAAGTTCCAGTTCATTTAAGAAACGCGTGAGATAACATTTCCTGTTCTTCTACCAAATTCCTGCATTTTGTTAGAAAGTGAAATAACGTAAACCTATTTTTCTTTAAAATAAAAATAATGTTTAAAAATTAAAATAAAGTACATTTTTTGAAAATAACACTTTTTTCAATATTCATGATTTAAATACTAGGCACTAGGACATGTACTTGCCTTCACCCAATTTGAGGACCAAGGTCTATCATGACTCTTTTGTTTGTAAATATATATTTCATTTCAATTTGCATTTATCCCTGCTGAAATAAAAACAACGAAACGCTACGACGTATTTAGTCGAAGTCTAAAGAATAAGATTAGCACACATCATTGTTGGGGGGGGGGGGGTCATATTTCAACTAAAGCAACGGTGCACAAGTTCTTCTTGTATCCGCTAATTTAATATTTAATATCTTACATACCACAATCTTTGAGTGGTCGTCAAACCGTGCGTTTTTTTCCCAAATCCCATCACCTTCCTCACAAGTACTTTCCAGGTACAATTTCAGTGTGCAAAACCGAGTAAAATAATCAATAAAAATTGTTACTGAAAAAAATGTTGTTTTGGGAAAATCGAATATTGAATTACGATAGTGGGGAATCTACTAAAACGTCTGATGGACTCGGCTGATTTTATCCTACAATCGAATTACTAGCATCCCCGAACATTTGAAAAGCGATAAAAAATTGTTTTGAACCTTGTCATAGTTGTCAATAATTGTTTGTAGGTCGAACGGAAATCGTTGAAAATTTGAATGAAACGAGTTTATTAACAGTAAGATCAACATGTGTGATCACATATGAGACGTCAACAAAATAAGTGATACAGTGGTGTGTGAGCGTCGATCGGCGAAATCATCAACAGATCCGCTTAAATAAATAAAATAATTGTAAGTTCCAGAATTCCTGAACGATGATTGTTTAAGAGGGAAGAGACGTAGGGCCTAAAACGGATGAAGCAGCTCAGGGTTTTTGCAAACGTCTGGTATGCCCAACCCTAAGCCGCACTCTAATATTCGTTGGACTGGCATATTTTTTAATGAATGTTGCCTGTAGGTATGGCTGTTTAATGGGATTGCCTGAACGGAGTGACGTGAGTATTCACCGACTGTCAGGTTGATCTGAATTGAACCAGTAATGAATTACGACGATGAAGACTCTTCAGATCTGTATCGTTTGCAGGAGGTTGAACAGGCAGACGGGGTGAGCCAGTCAGATGGAGCTCGTGCCACATTTTGTTGTTACTGTTCCTTCTGACATTGTGGCGCTCCGTAAATTGAACATGTGAAGAGAGCCCTCTCAAGCTTCCCTTTCATTTATGAACCCCTTATTCAACGTGCTACTTAATTAGTGCGAATTGCCTCTAAAAGAGCATTTAACTTCACATTTTTACACACATTACACATTACATTTATTGTCGACTTTATTCTTTGCAGGTAGCGGTGGTGTACTGAAAGGGCCGGGACCTACTCCAAGCCCAGACTCGGCCGTCTACTCGTGTTACTCGCCCACCGCCAGCCCCGTCACTTCTCGGCACATACTCTCCTCATCCTCCGGCATCTCGAGCCCCTTCACTCCCTCGCTTTCTCGTAATAATTCCGACGCCTCTCAATATGGCGGCTCCCAGCATTCGAGTTGCTACAGCCATAGGTGAGCCGTTAACTAAGGAAAGTTCACAGCTTGTGCGAAAATGATAACACTAGGGTGTGCATGTTATGAATAACAATGTCGCTGCTTGTTGACTCATCTTCGTTCACCACTCGCTTGCTGTGAACCTCTGCTGGCTTACATCGCTCATACATACTTCACTTAACTCCACATCAGAGACACCAACAGGTTTCTCAAGAGGTTTCCGTTGTTAACAATCTATTCACTATGCCGTACTTCCAAAGTTTGCTTTAGCGAGGACCGTAAGTGCTTGCTGAGAGCAGCAGCCGTACGATTAATTACGTGGGGGGAAACTGATCTTTTAGAATGGTAGTATTTTCGAACGATCGAAGCAATTCATGACTCAGTCTCCATTGTTTTACAGCTTACAACCTCTTTTCCGCTAATGTGGATGTCACTGGGAGTTCTGCAGGGATAAGTCCTTAGCAAACTCGTTATAATACCTTAGTGACACGCATGGACGCTTTTCCGTGGGTTGGAGCAAACATGAAGATACTCTTGAGTATGCTATCAGTTGATTCTTGCAGACGCTGATAAACTCAGAAATAAATGAAATACAGTTGACCGAGTACTAACAAAACGCTAATGGTTTCTTCACACAACTTTTTTCAGTTTTTCCTGTAACTCTAGAACTATGAGTTTGAACGTTTCCGAAAAAATCTTCTTGACAGCCCCATAAATTACCTACGCAACGGTCACTCAACAAACGTGATGAGGTCATTAGAGGTAATGCAATCAATTGCGGAACTCTGCACTTACCAGTTTTTATAAACAAATACAAACTGAATGAAGAGCTGATTTGATTATTTGCTCGAGTATTGCAAATCGCTGTATTTACGTGGAGCTAATGAAAGTCATGTGATGCGTCGCTTCAGATGTTTCAAAAGACGAATGGTAGGTTCAACGTAAAGCAGTATAGGACTTTGCTTAAGTTGCTGGAAGTAGTTTCTGTGTATTGGTTCTAGATACGGAATCTAATAGGGTTCCTTCTGTTCTAAACAAAACCAAAAATGCCATATGTTCACGTGTTTAAAGCAGCTTACGTATTGACATTATGAATCTGTGTGTGTGGTTACAATTCGTTAAGTCTCTGCTTTCTTTCAGCTATTCCTCCGTTTCTGTTTCACCCACCCAGTTTTCTCCCACCCACTCGCCAATTCAAGGGCGACATATGCACAGGCCTGGTTTCCCTTCGCCCGTTCTCAACAACAGGAGTCTACATGAATTTTCGATGCCCAGTAAGTATTAATTATCGTTATTATTGGATGTGCGTTATTTCGCTCGTTGAATGAAGTTCCAATGAATTATGAACTCAAGATAGCAATCGACCTGCAAGTGGAATGGGCCCTGACACTGTTTGAGAGGAATCACATCACCCCAAGCTGTCGTAGAAAAATTGAAACTGCAAGTGGTTTTCTTCTTCTCCTCTTAATATCCACACGCGCAGGATCTCTTAAAAATTTGACTTGAACGTTGAAGGATGAAGACAAATCCATCATTCCTTGAACCATACCAAGCGAGGTGTGTACTTCCCGCTTTGATAGTTAAGTAGCTTTGGTAGTCCCTTCCTCCTTATAATGAAGAATTTCAGGTTCTCGATACGTCAAGCGATTTTTATTGAATGGAAACGCTGATAGAGTTCACAATTGACACACAACGTTGATAGTTTCACAATTCACTACTACGCCCAGAGTAAAATTTTTCCTTTCCTCATCCCACGGAAGTAGGAAACAGCTTTTTTCAAATCTTCACATTTTAAAATCTTCCGAGTTAGAAAAATGTCATTTCAGATATTGCCTGTGTGTATCTGACTGTGATTGAGAGATAACGACAAAACCAACCCTGAAGTTCGATATTTAGTCTGTAGACTAACAGAGGTCTCCAGAATTGCTCGTATCGTATGAGCGAAATCGGTCCCAAACTAACTGTAGATCCAATGTTAATTATTCTCCACAGAGACTGAACACATTTGATTAGTTGCCCAGAGCCGCTGAATGAGAGTTGTAGAAAGTCGTGTGATGCGTCGCACGGGGCACCAGGTTGTATGTTGATAGCAGTAGCTATGCTTTCTGGGTAATTCTGCTAAAAAGATATTACACACGGGAGTTTTCAGGGAACTTTGGTGCGGCCATTATTTGATTCCATAATGTACCCGTATGTGCATTGGTATTTAAAATAAATATAAAGTATTAAGATCGTGACGTTTGTTTTGCAGACGATGAAGGCAACAGCAACGCGATGGAAGAGAAATTCGATATCGTCCAACACAACGTGGGTTTGGCGTCCCCTGGAATTAGTCGCCAGCAGCTCATAAATAGGTGGGTTTTCCAGACGACCGTAAGTCTAAATTAATAGCGACAATAGCGATGCAATCCTCTTTGATATTGCTCCGGGAGGAAATGCGTAATTAATTTGTCCACAAACCGTGTTTATTGTTTCCAGCTAAATAAGAGAAATACCCGCTGGTTAATTTTGATGTGGGCAACTCAAAGCGGAACTCGGTCGGGTGATTTAATTTTGAGTTTCCTTTGGCGGAGATGCCTTCGACTTGAGAGGAATTCATAAACCATTCGACGCCAGCCTTCATCTCGCCGCTTTGTGATGTTTGATTGATTTAACTCATGTATTTCCTACTTCTCGCTTGTCGTTTTATTCCGAATGATAGGTTGAGAGAATTCTGCAGAGGTCTCTATGAGTTTAAGCAAAAGCCTCGAGGGACCAAATTTATTATCTCTTGAATGGCAGTGCATGGTGCTAAGTGCGAAGCACTAAGGAGAATGTCCTGTTGTGCTATGTTTATTAGTAGTTTGTAAGGAACCCCTTAGCCACATCAAGACGCTGTTCCAAATCCAAAAATAAAATTATAAAACTACAAATCTATATAAATCTGCTCCGACTCGTATCGAGTAGGAGTGGGAAGGACCTGGTGGAAAATGAATCGGGGAAACACCAATATCTGTACATCAAATTTTAATGAAGTTTATACGAATACAAATACTGAAAAAGTTAATACGAAACTGCACGGAAAATTTAATAAAGTAAAGGAATAATTAAACTAATAGAGTCTCATTTGTTGAGTCGGTTAATCGTGTTGGCCATCACATTCGTAGGAAGTAGCCAACTAGGTCCTCTCCTCCATTTCCTTTCCCCCTTTTCCTCCTTTTCCCATTCTTGATTGAACTATGAGGATCCTCGGGCTAGGTTCGACTCCCTTTTCTTTGCTTGGAGTTTCCCCATCGTTGCCTAATCCATGTGTGTACACAGAAGTGGTTACTTATCGACAACTGGCCTGGGCCACCCCTCTTATGCCATTTCTCAGCAAACATCTCCATCTTGAAACGTCGTCCATAATGTGGAAGGAAAGCAACATCATCGTCAACCTTTTCCAATATTTAGTTCATCCTTTTGTTGTTCTTTTCAGAAAAAAAAAAATGGTCACTAAAAGTTGCTCTTGCCATTTTTCAGCCCCTGCCCTATTTGCGGAGATAAAATCTCCGGCTTCCACTACGGAATATTTTCTTGCGAGAGCTGCAAAGGTTTCTTCAAAAGGACTGTGCAAAACCGCAAGAACTACGTTTGCCTTCGAGGATCTTCTTGTCCCGTGACGATTGCGACGAGAAAAAAATGCCCAGCGTGTCGATTCGAGAAATGTCTCAATATGGGCATGAAGCTCGAAGGTAAGGAGGGCATATTTTAAACTATAGTTAGCCAAATTGAAACCTGCAGCTCTTCCTTCGATAACTACTTTAGTTGGAATTGTGCTAGATTTAGAAGTGAGCGAACATGAAAGGAGTAGTTGACAGTATTGTGTTTGGAAAAACGCGAGGCAGGTTTATGAACACAAGAAGAAAAGAACTTACGACAGGAAGTTCTAGGTAACCGGATAGAGGAAGTTCAGAATACTATGACAGAGAAAGTACACAGTAAAGGTGTAAGTCTCTGGATAGTCGAAGTGATGTTAGAGAGTTGGAGCATGGTCGAGAGATGGCCGAGTGAATAGATTGAGGTGGTGTGACTGAGTGATGAGGTGTCATGGCAAGGGTTGGGGGAGAAAGTGATGGAGAGTGAGGAGGGGATTACAAATAAACCTCTCGTCATCCTCTACCTACTGTGTATCCATACCATTCTCGTAAGAAGGGCTGCGCTCTAATATCTACAATGCCGATGTGATATTATGTACAATAACATCCAATTTTCAATCGGAGCTTTTATTAATTAATCAAATTGATTGTCGTAGCTATTAGAGAGGACCGAACCAGGGGTGGACGAAGCACTTACCAGTGTTCTTACACAGTACCTGCTGGCCTTGTCGAACCCAAGTGCGTCGAGCTCCAACAACAACAGCAATCATCATTGCAAGCCAATCTCGTGCCACAACTTCTGCAGGTACACCATCTCTTAATTTCTGATGATCTATTAGCATGAGTTTCACTTTTATTAATATGTATCGGCCCTAATTATGTTTTTCATTGCGTCAATTAGGAAATTATGGAGGTAGAGCACCTATGGCAGTACAACGAATCCGACTCAAAGTTCGTTGGGAGGATACCACGACCTGCTGCTCCACAGCCGACGGATCTCATGGCCAATTTGTGCAACATTGCCGATCACAGACTGTACAAAATAGTCAAGTGGTGCAAGTCGCTTCCTCTCTTTAAAAATATTTCGGTACAATGCAGTTTGTTATTTATATTTAATTTTCACTACTCTAGTTTGGGATTGACCGGTGACTGTAAATCCCTAAAGCACAACACTGTAAAGCAGCTGCTGGGCTTAGTTTAGGATTGTGTTCCATTCTAAAGTGTTTCTCCTCGTCTTAGTGCAGTGGCATCTCTTGTTTACTAACAATGTTTTCCAGAAAGGAAGCTATTTTTCCCCGTCGTCACCATGGGGTCTCATACTGTGAGCCAATGAGAAGGATCCTCCAATGAAGGCATGAGCGTTTAAAATGTAAATATTTGAAGAGGACTTTAAGAGATAGGTTCCAGTAGATTACATATTTTTCCTTTCTACTTCGTACAACCAAAGAAAGTAAAAACCACTGAAATCGTTTTTCGTCGAAAGTGTTATAATTATTTGTGCTGCTCTCGTCATTTGTCCACGAATGAGAATTTTATGGTACTTCCTACAGTTCATACAAACAATTTAATATTAATCGTTTTAGCGGTCATTAAGGATATGCGGTGTTCTGCCGACTACGATAACTATAGTTTAGTATTGAGCCAATTTCGCTCATACCCTCATTTCGGCGTCTCACGGTGATCTTTAGGCTATTAATTTTGTGCAGATTTGGGCTAGCCGGGTTCTCCCAATCGCATTCACACACGCAGAGATCATTTTCCCAAACAATGTTTCTCGCTCTTTAAAAGCCATTGAAACGTTAAGCTCTGACGCGAACTGAATTAAACCAATCAATTAGTGACAACCTGCACATTTTCCCCTCTTTCAGATCGACGATCAAACGTCGCTTCTCATCAACGCCTGGTGTGAACTGCTGCTCTTCTCCTGTTGTTTCCGGTCGATGTCATCTCCCGGCGAGATCAGGGTCTCTCTAGGCAAATGTATCTCCCTCGCCGAAGCCAAAAATTTAGGGCTAACTCAGCCGATCGAGAGAATGCTCAATTTCACTGACCATCTGAGGCGATTGAAGGTCGACAAATACGAATACGTTGCCATGAAAGTGATCGTCCTTCTGTCGTCCGGTGAGGATAAACTCGTTCTACTTCATACAAATGATGAATTCTAGATCAATTTAAACGTGTTCTGTACGTGTCTTTACTTGGTGATTTTCATAGATACGAGCGATTTGCGAGAGCCCGACAAAGTTCGAGCGAGCCAGGAAAAAGCTCTGCAAGCTCTTCAGCAATACACCTTGGCCCATTACCCCGACATTCCGTCCAAGTTCGGCGAGCTTCTCCTAAGGATACCAGACCTTCAACGAACTTGCCAGGTACGCAATTGTTTAGGATGCAACGCAATCAAGAACATTCTGTTATTACCCTTCAAATGAATTGTGCTGATTTTTAAGGTTGCCTTTCAATTATGTTGCAGATTGGAAAAGAGATGCTTTCTATAAAGAGCAACGAAGGGGAAGGGCCAAGCTTTAACCTTCTTATGGAGTTATTGAGGGGAGATCATTAATCTAATCAAGTGTAAGTTTTGAATACTTATTGAATACCTGGTATAGTAGTTTCACTCACTGACACAACATTCTGTAGTAGTGTCCTGGCAGGAAAGAGTTGGCAAACTGTATATTTACAATATGAGAGTGCTTCTTATCTCTCTGAGGCGTCCTAAAAGATCTATATGTGTGGACAACGAACAATTTCTTTATTGGTTTGCGTATTCTATAGATGACCTCGGAAATTACTCAATGAAAGTCTTGACGTAAGTAAGGGCATTCAAATGAATTCTGGAACCTTGAGTTCCAGCTGCTAGTCTCTACACCCAATATTGAGCTATGTTCTGATAGGTACATGTAAACTGAGTAGTACCTGTAGTAGTGAGTAGTTCCTTCAAGCTTCAGGCTCATTCATTGATCGAACTCCGCCACTTTCTTCCAAGGCATTTTCCGTTCTTGACAAGAAACGTGTTGTCCCGTCCATTGGGCAAGTATTCCCATCTTTGAGGGCACTTATGCAGCGATCAGTTAATGTAGCCCTCAGGCGGTTTAGCCTCTTCCTGTGGTTCAACGACATCCCGTTGTGCTCTGCTTAACAGATTGCAGGAACAGCCCCGAGTTCCACGATGGGCTCAATTGGGATTAATAACTGTCCAATTGCTGTTTCAAATATCGAACCTCGAATCGAATTACAGGATTACTTCAGTTTCCAATATTTTGTCAAGTTCCCTGCCAGTTGTTCCTGGTTTCTTCAGACCTTGATGGTAATTTTGTATCTCTAAATGCCCATTTCCAGTATCCAGTGACACTTTCCCAACTGTCTCCCCTCAACCTGATGCAAACCATCACCATTCTTCATTCTGTTTTGGTCATACGACCTTTAAATCTTCATAAATCGCACCAATTTTGAAAACATCCTCCACACTTTCATCAGTCTTTCTACTTTTCTTGTGCTTCACGTTACATCTCTTTTCAACGCCTACGTATAAGTTAATGTTAATTATTACCACTTTATTTGAGGTGATTACTAATAATTTCGAACGTGTTCTCTTTTCTGTTCATAGACAACAAAGTAATGCGTGCCTTCTTGGTCAAACCACAGACACCAGAGCTCTTGACTTGAAATCAGCCTAATGGGTCCCCCCCTCCACGTCACGTACTTAGGCGTTTAGGTTTAAACAACAACAAATTTACAATTGATATTCATCAAAAAACGCATTTTATTGGACAAAATAAAAGGCTAATTTTACAAGTATTGTTTATATTTTAGAATGTAAGGTTTTTTCAAGTTCTTTTGTAAATACCAATAAAATTCGAAGGGGTGGTTTTGAAAAAGCCTCTCCTTCGATAGTATTAATTCTCTTTGAAGTGAAACAAAAAAGCAGAAACAACAACAAAATTATTATTAATATTATCAATCGTATATAACTGCGAGTAGTGTCTGTGAGTTTCTTATTGGAGGTGTTTATACTTGAGAAATCTTTGTATTTATAGTTTTGATATTTTCTATTGTTATCAAATAAATTTTTGCACATTTTTGTGGTATACATAGTTTTTGCGAAAAAGAAAGCTGCTCGAAAAAAAGAACATAAATTTAAAAGAGAAAATATTTAGGCTAATTACTGTGATCTTGTTGCGTCGATTTTATTTTAAGGTGAAAATTGAGAACAAAATTTTTATGATAGTTTTTTTGGACAAAGTGTCGACAAGTTTGTGATCGCTTTTATTGTGACCTGGGAAGTGATGGTGGGGTTTGGAAGGGGTTGGTGGTTGCGGGGAGGGGGGATGTACACGATTGCATGTTACGATGGCAGTTAGTTTCAAAATATCAGAATTGTTGTGCAGCCAGGGTAGCCTCCCTGTCTGGTTGCCGCATGTTATGTCCCCCAACCCCCTCTTACTGGCAGCTTCACTCGCCCATGCGAGGAAGAGGGGGCTTTGTTGCCACGAAGCAGACAATTATAGATCACTATACTCCCTGTTGCTGTTTCGCTGCATTTTGCCCTTTGCCCAAGAGTAGCATATTGGACACATTCTGCAGCGCTTGGATCATACTGTGACTCTGTTATGACACCTGACCTTCTGCTTGTTTTTTTTTTTGTATTTTTTTCCCTTTGTGAATTAACATTTGCGAAGTTCGCTTGTTATTGGGTACGCACGAAATTACGTGTCACACCTTAGTAAAATGTACGAAAACCATTTGGAATTTCATGAAACCAAACTACGCGTTTTTTAAAGCAAAGTTTGCTTCGTGTATTAAAATGAATAGAACTAAAACTATCCTATAATTCGAAAAACATAAAACAAGCGCTCAAATTTGAAATTGACAATCGACAAACTGCACAAATTAACGGTCAAATCAAGGGACGCCACAAGGAAACAAAATAAAATAAAAAGCGTTTCCTCTTTTTTCTTGGACCCTCCTGATGGATGTGCCAGAGAACAAATGTAGACCAATGCACAGCAGGTCAGCTGAAGTTCAATTGGGAATGCGTAAATGTATGTGGCATCATCCCAACCACCCACAAGGAAAACTGTAAAAAAAGTATAAGGGAGAAGAAAAAGTTATTGGGTCAGATCCGCCAGTAGGCAAATTACTAAAGTTAACGTACCTGTTAGGTGAGTCCTCTGGCCGGTAAGATACTGTGAGCGAGTGCTTTCAATGTTATGGCCAGGCGATGATGTCTTTACATCGAAAGCGCTCGCCCACAGTATCTCACCTAACAAGTACGTTAACTTTAGAAGAAAAAGTTGTTTGGATGGGGGCCTCAATTATAGATTGGTTGATCGCCTGTATCCAGTGCTGTGTCCGATTTATGTGAAGAGGGAGAAACGTTAACAAAGCAACGATAGATCAATCGACAGTCCATGTGACCAGGCAGGGGATTTATTATGTGCACCTTTACAGGGAATTAAGAGCAGACAACCACCCCTCACCTCTTCCATCCTTTAATTTACTCCAGGCGCTGGGAAAAAGAAGGAACCCTTGGAGCGATGCTGGGGTGACAGATGCAGAGTAGTTGATGCACAGATAATTCTGAAAAGCTACTGAAATTTCATGCAGATCACGGCAGTCGTTATCTACTCAGCTCAAAATCCTCCTAAAGCGCAGTAACTGTTCAGCCTCTACATCTTCTTCTCCCTCGCTGGAGAGCTCAGGCCAATTCTGTGCAGTGCGATGTAGTCTAGTCCCTCCCTCGCCTGATGGTGCCATTAAACGTACTAGCTAGTCGTACTTAGCCATCTCATGTACACAGCCCCCCTCTCCCACTATCGCTGCCCACTGCGTCGCATTATTTTCGACTGAGCTCGTTTTAAAAATTGAAAAATGTATTTCGGTTCTGTTTTTACGAGAAAAAGTTGGTTTTTCGGATGAGTCGGCAGCCGCAATTTTGAAAAAGAGGGGCCATCGACGATTTTTGTTGTGTACCACAAAACTGTTGAGAGTTGCTTTCAAAAAGCGGCTTTTTTATTATATGAATATTTTTTAGAAAAAGAGACATTTAAAAAGAAAAAAAAGTTCTTTTTTGGTTATGTTATTCTTTATAAATTATATAATTATTGCGCTATAAAACGAAAATACAGGTTAAAAATTCTCTTTATAGAAATAACTGGATTTGATTAATGTAACGATACAAACATGTTTGCAACTCAAGCATTGTTCAATGCAGTTGTAATGACGCTTGGGGAGTGCATGACACGAATGGAGGAGGAAGTGTAAGACTTCCTTCTCAATGTTTTTAACTCACTTTCCGAAAATCTTGAAAAGGAATTAAGTGTCATATGTATTTGTGTCTGATTGTGATAAGACTGATGCAGTTAAAGGTTATCAACGGACAAATGGCTGCTACTCTAAGGTTTCACTGAAGTCGTTTTTTGGGTTCTTTTTGTCAATTGTGGAAACTATGTGACTTTTTCTCAATCCTGGTGGGCGGTTTATGGGACGTTTAGGGATTCACAGACACTCCCTAGCAGAAAGGTTTACGAGGTGGATGTCAATGCCCAGGGTACTGAAGCTGTGGCACTGGAGTACTATTGATTAAGCAGGGCGTTTGGTAGGGAACGAAGTAGCCCCTGTAAATCTCAGGCAGGTAGTCTTCTGCTTCTCGTGTCTACAAAGAGCTAGGTAAAGTCAGCTCATCAAGACATTTCCCAATCGGTTTGTTTCTGTAAGGCAGGAATGGAGTTGTGGGCGAGAGATTGGCAGGAAATACCACCATCGTTGTTTCAGAACAATGAGATGGTAAATCGACACAGGAATCCTTTCGAGTTTCTTTTTCACTTCTTTTATTCAAATTGAAATTCATTTAAACTTGAACGTATTTTTGCCTCATATAAATCATTGTTTGGTTACATTGGAGCCAGAACCTAGTTGCGTTTTAGCTTCACGTCACTACCCCAACAAGAAATCAAATCATCCATCTCCTTTGCTGGCCAAGCTGTAGAAGCCTGGCTTGCTAAGTTCCCTCGAGCTTCAATTTGCATTGCGTGACTAAGTTGAAGATTCTTTGAATTGTAACAGGTTTGTTTTCTTCTCGTACTGACTGTTGCTGACTAGTTTTCAGACAGGAATCTTGCGATCCATTAAGAGGGTTATATCAGTCAATGTAACCTATGACAACCATTTCTTAAACATGATGGTTAAACTGCCATGTACTTCAGGAAGTCGCTATTGCCTATTCATTTCTCACAACTAGCACATGACTCGCTAACTTTTAAAATAAATTAGTGGCTGCTTGACTCAGCATCAAGTCAATGTTCTAGGATGAAAACATCTATTGTGCCCAATTCAACGACCTTCATTTTACTTAACGTTTGAGAGAAAGCCACACTTTCCTTCTACTTTCTTTTCTTCTCAAATACTTGTAGAGTGGAAAGGGGTATTAATTAGTATGCCATTCATTGAACTGCCTGCTAACTAGGGCTTTAAAAAGTTGAATATACCTCGACGATATTCGACAGTTTTAAAGCGTTTACATCAAATGCTTTTATGGGGTTGTTAAGTTATAATTAATGTGTCTCTGTTGATATGAATTTATTGTTAAATTTAATATTCGAAAGGGACAGTTGTTTTTTAGTGAAGACGTGAAGAGTTGGAAGCCATATTGCTCTAGAGACCTGGGATAGGTCTCATTGATACTTTCCTTATCTTGTAACGAGCTGCAGCGCATCTTGGAATTGGTCATCATAAGTTGATTAATTGGTTATAATTGTCGTAGAATTTGATTATTTGGTGCACTATCATATATCCTTTGCCTCATTCTATATTAAAGGCTCCATAGTCAAAGTCAATGTACCAACTGGGTGAGGCCGCCTTCCTTTGAACTCATCCAACAGCTAAGTGACGTTTTTCAACTTCTTTAATACCTAATGGCTCTATATTTAGTCAGTGAACACTTCAAGTCATGGGTGGGCTGCATATCAGAAATTTACTGAGTCAAGTGTACAACGAAAAACAGCAATAAGGCCTGACCAAGCTGCAGAGGATCACTGACCAATGTACAGAGTATTCCTTAGCAGAATGGGAGGGCTGCTTATAGGGAGAAATTATACGACGAACTGGACAAAGGCTTGGATAAGTATAAACTTGTGCAGGAACAATGCCGAACTTCCAGTGACCTAATGACTAGTGCAATGGATTAGAACGAAGAATCATATGCTGAGAAAACAATCTATACTGGTCGAGAGCTTAAAGTTACCATAATTTTTGCCAACGTCCGTAGCTCCCCAACAAAAAAACAGAATTAATTATGAAATGTGAGGGCTTTTAGTTCAGTTCTGAGATGCGACGTACGGACCAGTGATTTTGAAAATGAAGATGCCTTTAAATTCGGCACCTCCCCTTTAACTGGCCTACACATTGTACCATTGTGTGCTAGTCATTCTCAAATGCGCTGACTTTAGCTCTTCAATGTTTTTCAAGATTTTCAATGCTTGCAAACATGTCTGTTTCGTTAACTAAATTTATAATTCGTGTTTCGCGATACCAGAGTTTGTGTAGTTTATTGGCGCCCAATTAATTCAATACGTGCTGTGTTCCTTCTCCCGTGTAGTTATTTATTTCTTTTGAGGAAAATGTAAACAAAAAGAAACAAAAAAGGAAATTGTTCCCGAATGTACTGTTTTATAAGTTAGTGTTTTCAAATTTTAAAACCTTCAATACTTAAAATGTTGTTATTATTCATTCTATGTAATAGTTTGTTCTGCCTTTCAGTTTTTCTTTTTCTTCAAAATGGTAGTGTTAAGAGAAATTTATGATTAGATGTAAAGGTTTGCCATAATTAGCGTCGCAGAATTTTTATATTTTTAACTTTTTGTCTTTTTATTGCTTCTAAATTTTTGTTTCGTTTGTATTTTACTTCGTGTTGTCGACCAATGTCTGTTGTAACGCCCGGCTTCTGCAGGAAACTGGCGACCCGTGTTGAGTTTTGGCAGGACAAAAGGCTGTGTCTCTGGATACTGAAAGGAGAAGGAGAGGGTTAAGGAGTGTCGAGTTCTTTCTACTGAGGTGTCGTGAGTGACCCATGAAGCATTACTCCATCCCTCCAGTCCACGCACCTAAATCAACGGCTTTGGAATTAATCACATGCCTGCTGATATCTTCTGCTCCCTTCGTGCTTAGAGTAAACCCCACTGCCCACAGTGAAATCTAAGCCCTAAGGCCGTACCACCAGCTGCAGTCAATATCAGAGATTATCTCGAAATCTAGTACCTTTCGACACGCTAGAGAATGAAAGAAAATTGTCTTCCAAGACAGCAGCTCCCAAGACGATGGAGGCAGGTTTCCAAAGTTGATTCTCTTGATTGTTCCACATCTTTCGAGGTCCTCTTGATCTTCCACCATCCACCGAAACAAGCAGTCTCTTGTCTGGTTGTGAAGCTGTGGCAGAGCTTATAATGACGAACGAAGCTTGATCGAGTAATGTTTTTCACAGAATTTTCTTTTTTTCATCAGGATTCAATTCGAATGTTTCGCTTTGTATGAACAGTGAGGCTACAAGCCTGCCATCTGTTTCTCTCTGGTAGATTCTCCTTTGGGCTCATTCTGTTGGTGCGTGAATGTAATGAATCAGGTCCAATGCTCCTCTTGCTAAGAGTGGTTTTATAAGCTCTTATCTCAGGAGAAATCTGTCTGTCTTCAACTGTGCCTAGGAAACTTCGCTCGTTCGTCGCTCTGCATCACTCTTGCCCTTCACTACATTCGACAGTCTTTTGTCAACGTCGTTTTATTAGATGAGTGCTCCTCAGCACGAGCACGAGTCTCGATAGTTGTTTTGATGCTAAAGCACATTTCGGGATTGCCGTCAATTTAATTTTCTCATGCCTTGCTCTACAAGTTAAAAACAAAACTAAAATTGTTGCCAAATCGTTGTTCATTCTGTTTTAGTGGTAGGCCTAGTTTGGTGAATTTGAAATGACCACAACCACCCAATTGACGGTACAAAGAGCTTTGCTTCTGCATTATGTCCCCATTGACTATACAAGGAACTATATAAATCAAAATCTAAAACTGGCGTGTAATCCCGATTTGTTCATTAAATTTTTCTTGAGATTTGATTTGAACGTTCAACCGTCTGATCTAATTTGGAAGGATGGTCGTATGTAACAATTTCCTCCACTTCTTTTAGTGGCTGTTTGTCGTGCATATAAGTGTGTCGTTTTCTGCCTGACCAATTGTTTGAAAAGCGGAGGTGACATGTTTGTCCACCTTTAGGTGTGTAACAAACTGTCCTCGTTGGAATAATTCTAATTCTTGACTTTTCACTTCCCCCCTTTGGCTCACTATCACGAGTTTATTTTCGAAATTGAATGGAGGGAAAGCGCCAGACAACAACGCGGCAGAGAATTCCCTGCCTTTCGACCAGACAGCTGTTATCTCCAGTTGTTCCTAGTCAGTTCTCAATGCGCTGTGTACGCCGTTTCCCTGATGTCTCGGTGCCATCAAGCAATATTCCTGTTCTCACGTTTGTACAATCATCACTTTAAGGGCCTCAACTAGACAACAAAATGATCATCTTAAATTACGTTATTGTTACGAAAAAGACTCAATTTTAATCATTAAAAACCGCCAAAAGTTTAGAATTTTTGGTTGTAACTGATTTCGCTTACAGTGTAATGTTTGTCGAAGACTTCAAAGTTTAGTAATATTTTCCAATGATGTAATAACTTACAGTAATTGTTCTGGCGCAGTATTTTTTAGCGACGACGTAGACGATTTGTAATACCCTCAGTATTGTAATAGAAACAAAAAGGTGTAACGAGTCGAGAGATTTTTGTAGTTTTTAACTTCGCAATTTCGTAACTGCCGCTTGGGTTAACCCACCACCGCTCGTTCGAGAACGCCATAGCTATTGTGAACTGAACTTTATGTGTTTCTATGGACGAAGCTCTTCCTTGTTTTACTATAAAGCAAGTGTGTCGTGTCATACTGATTTCGTTAATTTGACGCTTGGGGGAAACTGTTGTATGTTGGAGGTGAAGTGAAAGGTCAAACGGAGAGTTGTGTTAGCAGATTTATTGGACAGTGATGTTAGATGCAGTACTTCATCATTTGGGATGAAGTGATAAGCACCAGTTTCGATATTAACAATTATCAAACTTGATGGGAGGATGAAGTAGTGATCTAAACCGGTTTTGGCTGTTGAGCTCAGTAGGACAAGTAAAAGGTATCATAGTTCTGGAATTTGAAACAAGAAAAATGGGCCTTTTCCTTTTAATCCATGGTTAGGGAGGGTTCAAGTGTTTTGTTTCAAACTCTAAAACCACCTAGCGTTTCAGACACAGTGCAGTCCCTTTCACTCAAGTTGTTTGTGATACAGGTAGAGATGGCTTGAGTGGGATGTAACACTAGTGAAAGCCATTTTGCTCACGTTCCCAACACATGTAAAACCATTTTGGACTCTTGATACAGTGATATGACATTCACCTCCTGTTGCTGATAGAAAAGTAACGTTTGGTCCACGTATTGAGTGTGTAGACTTCTACTCCTGACACAATAACGTAACATTTGGTTTCTGTCACACTGAAGTGGCATTTGGTACACGTTTCTTGGCTAATATTTCTGATACCAGATGCTGCTTTTGTCTCCTACAGTTAACGATGAAGTTATGTTTGGTTAACATTCCTGAAACAGTGGAGTGGCATTTGGCTCCTTTTTGTGATTCAGCAAGATGACATTTACGATCATCCAGGCGTGAACCTATTCCTGATAGAGACGTGACATTAGTCACCTGTACTTGGAAAAGGGAAGGTGCATTTCTTTCCATGTACCTCAGGTAGGGTAGTAGCTTTTCGCTCTTGTTCCTGATGTAATCAAGTAGCATGTGCGTCCCAGTGAAAGGGCATTTGGCTCCTGTTACTAGTTTATGGAGTCAGTATTCACTTGCATTCCTTTCACTAGTACGGGATTCACCCATTCCTTGCGCATTTTGATGGCATCATATTTGTTCCACATTGTGCAACAATTGACATTTCTCTGTTATTTTCACCCTGTGCAGCAGTGTTTTTGGCTCATTCCAATTCAATTGTGGGTTTCTCACTGGAGACAGGAAAGGGTGGATATGTGGTCTGGTGACTAACTTGTATGGATGATCACAAAATTTGGACAAACGCCCATTGTACGAAGAAAGTATTTTGATTGCTTGTTGTATCTTCTAAGTAATTACAGTTAGAGCTCTAAGAAGGATTCATATCCGAGCTTATGTAGATGGGATCGTGAAGCCATCTTGATGACGCTGCATGTGATACAATGGAAGCTTAGTGCAATGATCACATTTCCATCTTGTTCCACAGTGAAAGAACAGGCAATAATTTCTCCCAAGTTGCCAACTAATCTAAGTCTGCATACCTGTACAATCTGCCTACTATGTTTCTACAATCAGTGTATCAGTTGTTTTAGTTTCTTGTGAAACTGGTCAGTCTGAGCCAAACTATCACAATCATCTTAATATTTGATATCATTGGTGTCGTACTAAGTGTGTTCCTGTTAAGCAGACTCATCACAGACTTAGGTAAAATGGGAAATTCTGGTTCCATATGACGGCTAAATAACCTCCTACTAAGTTATCGTGTAACCAGCTCTTTACGGGTCATGTAACTACTTAGAAGTTTGTATAAACAACTTTAACATTGTATAATCTTCTCCTTAATAGTGATTTAACCTTCTCTAAGAAGTTTTGTAACCTTCATAACTGTCAACCTTTCCATCCACTTTTAAGTTTTAAATAAGTGAAACTCAAGATTGCTCAAGCTTTATCTCCAAGAATAGTTCACGGAAGCTAAATTTTCAGGCATCAAAAGTAGGTAAATAACCAATTTCTGGGCATGTGGAACCTGATTACAACTATTTTTCCTCTAATTCTCTCTACCCCTTCTTCTTGCAACTGGCTCTTCTCTCAATTGCTTCATGATAGAGTTGTACAGTGGAATAGCTGCCTGCTTGATGCTGCATGAGCCTCAGCAGCATGCGGGCCTATGCCAGGAAGTTCTAACGTGGCTACTACTTTAAGGATAGCTCGAAATGCATAAGCTCCCTGTTCTGCCTTAACACCACAGGGTTGGTGACTCTTTCAAATAAACAATGGGCAAGGTGTATTCATCTAGCTCGAAAATAAAAGGTGTTTATTGTACCAATTCCTAATACACATCCTCTGGGAAGCAGGAAAATGATGAGAGCAAAAAATAAAAGGAGACGGGATGAGAGGTTCAAATCAAAGCGCCTTAACAGTTTAGAGAAGCGTTTAGTATTGAAAACTCGATAACCAAAATGTGATCAGTTCAGAGTCAGCTTCCACGTTTTGGGGAAAAGACAATTTTTGGGAATAAGAAAATGGGCCTCATCTGGCCACGACTTTGAAAGTTCTCAAAATTTTAAATTAATTAGTAGTGCAAAAGCCATCTGTCAAACATCAGTTTTTTCAAGATTGAATATTTCTGTAGGGACTGAATGTATGTGAACTGTTAATTGCAGATGTAATATTCCCTTTATTGATCACTTACAAAATTCTTACAGTTTGTCACATGCATTCACAAGTACAAGGGCTGTATTTGAAGCCTTGTGTACATTAATGTACGGTAGAGAAATCCAAGGATGAGTTCCAAATAGGTGCTTTGGCCCTATTTTTGTATGTTACTAACAAATGTGTCAACACAGCAGACTATACAGGGATCACTGGTGACATCTCTCAAGAGATAGTAGTAGTTGCTAGCTATTCAGACTTGGCTCAATCGCTTTGGCTTCTAGGGCAACAAAAACCTAATTCCTCCACTTTCCTCACTTTCAGTCTGGCTGCCTCATCCGTCGTTTTGCCATTAAACCATCATTTTCTGGCTTGCAGGGTCCACTGTAGCTCTTTATCTTGCAGGCCTCAGGTTGGTACTAACAATATCGGATGTTGTGGCTTATTGTAGTAACTTTTTTTCTCCTGGCTAAAGTTGCACGGCCTATCGGCTGTCACGTTCATATGGAACATACTATCTATAATATTCTCCATAGCCTTCACCAGATGTGAAAAAAAGTCCTTCGACTGTCTGCTAGCAGGAACGAACTCGATATAATTGTTACAATGTAAATAAAGTACAAAGTCCGATAGATGATAGTTAACTGAAATAAATGGAACATCGAAAACTGGTCCAATCGTCTTCTCTGACAATGAGCTCTTGAGTCTGATTTTATATTCTCTGTAATTTTCTTCTTCGTAGGTTTAAATGTTTGTAACTGTCGTCAAATTATCCAAATGTAACGTGTGACGATCCTGTCAAAGTTAAACAGTTGTAATCTCGAACAGTAGATAGCGGTGGTGTTTGCGGCTTCTCACTGTCTGACGTAGTCGTCTTCCATAAATGTATACCTACCATTTTTATTAATATTCC
Source organism: Pachypeltis micranthus (assembly GCA_020466155.1). NCBI lineage: Eukaryota > Metazoa > Arthropoda > Insecta > Hemiptera > Miridae > Pachypeltis > Pachypeltis micranthus. The sequence goes on from CM035776.1 coordinate 30,576,937, forward strand.
TTCCTCTTTCGACAGCGGTAATCAAAAAATGTTCAATTTCCTACTGTAAATCCTTCGAATTTACATTTTCTTTACAATGAAACTTTTGTACCGTAAATTGACGATGTACTTTACTTATCGACGCATTTCATTCCCAAAAAAAAATACAATTTTTCACTTTAATATTAATTAACTATATTGTTGTCTGTACCACCCTTTGGCAGACTCTTCGTAGTCTTTGAGGAGGAACTCCAGAGTTTTGGCTTCAGGAGACAGACCTTGACGCCACTTTGAGGTTGATGTGCTGACGCTCGTCCAGCTGGCGTCGGATTTTTGGGAAACAACGGAGACGACTGTCATTTGGTCCTCATCTGCTGGGCTGGTTCGCCAGAACCTGGCGAGAAGCCGAGGCAATGTATGTAAGATTAGTGATTAAATGAATGACCGATTTATATGTCAAGGGGGCTAAAGCCATCTGTATCATCACTCGTGAACTACTATACTGAAACACTAGTAGGTGCAGAGTTTTTGGAAGAGGAAGATGAGGACGATCTCAATCATTGTCTGCTTTGCTCTCAGTTGTGAGGTATTGTAATTGTAGAACGAACACATATGCACCCGAGAAGTCACTGTGGTCTTTTTCCATTTCTGATGGGTGCAACCCCACTCTTTCCTGCACGATTAGCCCTGAGAGAAACCATGATACCGAGCAAATTATTTTAAACTATACTTTCACACCATGTATGAGGTATTGGGCGTGTTTTACACAGCATCCTTTACACTCTCCGTATCAAAAACTGATTGATTACATGAAAGAGAATTTTATTCTTTATAATTTCTATACTATATGCAAATGGTATACAATTATGGGGGTCTGCGAAAAAAAGAAAATGTTTTAAACTTACTTTGGCCATGTATATCTCAAGACACGGACACAAGATGCAAAACGTCACACAAGTTTATAGCTCATTATCTCCAAGGCGAACCCTGTAGTATGGCTGGACTGTTTAATACCACGTACTTGAATACGTCAACGACAAAGTTGACCTTGATGCGTACATAAGCAAAGACAGTGACAAAACACTACTAACTTCTGAAAGCTGGGAAGTCTGTCCACCCATCGCTCCTTCGGTCTCGTTCGGGTTGGTTGTCCTCCTGGAGTTGGCCGCCCTTTGGCCGATTTCAGTTCAGGATCATCCAAGAGCCTGAGAAGGGTTCACATAGATTAATTACATTTGCTAGCACGACTTTGCTGTTTGTCCTCCCTATCAAAACGGGGTAGTCATCAGACCTACTAGTGCGGATAAAAGACAGACGGGTGGAGTTTGGGCGAAAGATTTCCAGGACATAAAATTTCAGAGACTGGGTATCATTACTGCTGTAGAAGCTGAGCTGTTATTGAGGCAGAACCACTAGAATTGGCAAAAGGACTGCACCTCCTCAAATTGAAAGCTAAGGGACACAAGAAACTAACAAGATCAACATTGGAGAGAAGTCAAGTGAGTACATGCACTGTCAGAATCTTAAAGGCGCTCCCCAGAGACTGCTCACTCTAATCTACCCCTGCTCATTCTTGCCACAGCTTATTTGTCGGTTCACAATTCTACTTATCACTATTATAATTTGTAATTAATTCCTGGCAAAAGTTCCCCATTCAATCATCCAAGCCTGATTCCATAACTTACTGTTTGATGTACTTTGCAGTTCTTTCAACCCGAGGTGGGTTCATGTCGTACTGCCCGACAGTTTTCAGCATGTTCAAAACCCTTAACTGAAAGCCAGAAACAGGTCATTCATGAATTAGGGAAAGTAGTTAATTTTATTTATAAGGACGAGGGACGAGGGAAAAATATTTCAATAAACATAAACGTATGCAAGATACGTCGCTTCTCACACAATAAACAACAACCAGTGATGTTCAATGAGACCATTTGCCTGGAAATGTTCATACAACAAAAGAAAGGGGCACTCACAATATAATAAAAATATAAATAAACTGAAGATAACTACGATCGGTAATCAGATAGAACTACGTATAATTATGTAAAAGCTGAGTGATGAGATGTTACAGCAGGAGAGAAGGAGGCTTTTGAAGTCAGAAAAGTAAAATACCTAGATACCAAGTACCACCAATCATAACTGAGTGTTTTGTCTTCACTAAGAAGGAAAGTGAAAACTTTAATGTCAGATGACCTATTTCAACATGTGGCTGCCCGAAGTGTGGACTGACGACAAAACAGATAGAAATCACTACAGAGGCAAGTAGGTGAGCTTCGAGAATTACCACAGGCTCTTTCATATTTTTCTGAATGACCTCAGTGTCAGAAACGTCAGTGAGTTTCATTCGATAATCTCTGTTCTCTTCAGGGAAGTTGCAAATACCCCTGAACATTTGATCTAGCTCAATGCATCTGGAACAGGTTTGTCTGGATTAGAAGTCAATACATACGTTGTTACGAGTACAAAGCTTATGAATATTATCTCAGAAGTCGATTGCTTCAGTGTCTTTGCCCGGTAGGACCATCGTCAGTATTAACAAGTGATCCCTTCCTTTTTCCATAACCCTCTTACCTCCAATTTCCTCCTGTTTCATCGACTGTCGAATAGTTCTATTTTTTTCGAATGTGCGCTTAGATGTCCCCCAACTCTCCTAATACGTCCATTCAGTGTGTGATAACATCGCCCCCAAAACCAAAACTGTGTATCACTAAATGGTTTGTGGACGTTTTGAGGCTTCTGAGTCGACAAAACCTAATTTCAGCTCGTGCTGTGTGTGTATAACCAGATTTACAGAAAAATAGCTGAATTGAACTGGAATTTTGAATTTTTTGAAGGCGCGAAAATCAAGTCAGGGGCAATGATCGGGACAGGGGCAAATTGTACCAAAATGAGAGAGGTTTTCGTACTTAGACTTTCCTTAGACCTACGAAGTAGGGACAAAAAGTTTTGTAATCCGCTGATTTTTTTTGTTTTGCTTTTTCAGATGTTCACGAGTCGACGGCTTCTGAAAAACACCACTAACCCAAATTTGGATGCAACTGCGTCTTAGACTAGGTGGCCCTAGCCATAGCTCAACGTTATGGTCGATGGTAGCACCCTAACGAGGTACAGGGTTCCTACACGTAAACCTTCAGACAGGAGGATCTGGTTTCCCTCTAGGGTGGCTAACTAGTATTCTGGTGAACTACAAAACCAGGTCTTCTAATGTCTAACAATTTGAATCAAATTAAGAGATGCTCTCAACTAACACTTACATTTCGTTCTTTATAAATGTTTCAGTAGAAATGCAATGAATTAATTTACAGTGCCTTGTGCTGACTGACTCCAATGAAAGGAAGCGGTTGGTTGATCGTGGTCTAGTGGTTAAGACAGCTGAATCATAATTCTCGACGTAAGTCGAGGATTGTGGATCGAAACTCCGACGCGATTGCCGTAATTTTTGCCTGAGTCAGCAGCTCTTCAAAAAGCATCTCCAAACTTCCTCAGTACAACAGTATATGTGCGTTTTGTAGGGGTTGAGGAAAGTTCTGTGATGCAATGCGCGGAATATATAATCACTTCTAAAACGCTTGTGATCGTATTCTTTTGGTGGTACACCAAGTAGGAACAGCAGAGGTCATTTTCAGCGTGCAAAATCAGCACAGAGTCGCAGCCGTCTATACTTTTGTATGCAGGCCCACTGAGAATATCATGAGCATTGGTGTTAGTGTGGGTGTACTTACTTCTGATCCAAGTCTACAGAATCCACCTTCTCTTCTTCTTCTGTTGGTTCCGGCTGCTTCACATGAGGGTAAGGTGATTTCACTGTAGTTCTGGCTGTGAGAACCTGCGAAGTAAATTTTTCATCAACTTTTCTTGCGCGGGGGGGGGGGGGGGACGGAAAGAAAGAGGCTAAGCTAATAGGGGATTGCCTTGAAGCTGGTAGAAGAGACCACACGAGTTAAATCAGCGGGTATTCTGTAGTTAGGCACTTCAGTGATTTCGTTTTCATCTAGTTGAATCCAGGGGTTTATTCCTCCAAGGGTTCCAATGTAAACTCCTCCATATGTCCAAAACCGTACGCTCCTATCGATACCACACCTGCGACCAAACAATATACCACGTGAAACAACTGTGCCTTTTACAAGCATTTTCTCATTTTAACTGTCTACTTTAGTTCGTTTGTTATCTGATCAGGTTCGTCAGTATCAAGCAGTAAGAGAAGCTGGAGAAGAGTGAGGATGCTCTGGTCACAGCTGATTTTATCAAACATTGTTTTTAGAACTGAGGGGCCTTTGAAATAAAAAATCTACAGAAAGCCGATTATCTAACTTTCATTCGTACTTTCTAAGAGTAAGGAGAGTAAAAAGTGGACCCTGAACAACCAATTGCTCCTGTGTTCTGCTAATGGTGGGTCCTGGTATTTAGAAGCGCCTCTCTTACGTGAGGCTGGTGTTCTAGCTGTAGTGTTTGATGTCCACTGTTGCAGTATTTTGGCTATCACCGCTCCTAACAGCTGCATCCCTTAATGTTCCCATATTGACACAAATGATTCCAATCAGATCTGTACCAACGCATGGAAGGCGAGGCCTTCTCAAGCAAACGTCCACCAGCGTACATATAACACACATTACCACACTCATCCAACAGTAAAACACTCTCTGTCTACACACTTCAGTTACAATGAATAATTACGTGATGTATATCTTTTGAGAATCCAAAATCTCGATGTTCATGATGCGGTCGACGTGGTTTCGGCACGAAGAGCACAGAAATGGCTCTAGTTGACCCCTCACAGCCCTCTTAGCTCGCCCAGGTATTACGTCTTTCATCAGAAATGGAAATTGGAGCCTTAGCGCCGGTATGGCGCGCTGAACAGTCATTTGTGGCAGAATGCAAAAGTTGACAATGTGCCAAATCTTGACGTACCCAAATCTAGTACCTGGAACGCAATCAGTGATGGATTGAGTTGGCGCAATGTACGCCGTAACACAAGGAGTGGCTATTCAATAACGAGCGCTTCTGAGGATGTGGTTTTGCGCTGAACAACAACAACAACTGTCAGAAGTAATTGTGAAGCCTTCTCTTCCAAATTCTCTGAAAAAAACAAAAAACAAAACAAAAACAAACAAACAAACAAATCACTATAGCTATAGCCCTCTTTGGAAGTAGAGTTGTTCTAGCACCGTGGTGTGGGAGCTTCTGATCGACGACAGCGTACGAAGTTTTGAAAACCAAGAAACCTACATATACGAGGAATTAGAGTTTTTCGTTTAAGGAGACACCCGATTGATTCCTTGATGCACGATCCTTTGTACAGCAGGCATCGAAATTGTAAATGAACAAATTAACATGTTTGCTCTCACTGAAAGAGGTAGATTCCTTCTAAGAACAATTTAAAGAAATATAAGGCCTGTTTGTTTTCAATCACGATAATTTGGCCTCTTTTTAACTTGGTAGAATTAACAGGAGATTGAAAATAAACAGGAGCTTGCTTGATGATCAAAAGGTGTAGGCTTAATATACATCTGCGTTGCGCTTAACACTTTGAAGGTAGGCAATCCGTCACGCTCGAGCAGGATCCTGTTTCCCTTCAACATCAGAGTAGGTTTGTTTCCAGTCAGCGACCTGAAATGCATTCTACCACATTATTATTGTAATTAACGATCGTAAATACCGGTAAAGAGAAAATCGTCTTCCACGGTTGAAGACATCGTCGTCACGTGATCTCCAATGATGTGGACAGCGTAGAACGTATCGACGATCCCTCCTTTAGGGTGGTGAGACCAGAATTGTACAGAACCCGTTTGAAGAGACACGAACAACGAGCCGACGTCTGGATGCTCAGGGCGTGTCTCCAGGAAAAGGAGAGAATGAACTTCCATTTTGTCTAGAAATCAAATTACAATGAGAAGAACGAAGCAAATATAGTCTATTCGAATGTAGAGCATATAGTGAGAGATGTAGAAAGTAGGCGAAACTGGCATTCCGAGTCTACCTGCTGTATTTGTGCTAAAAGCTCATATGCAAAAGTGGCCCTGTTGGTCTTACTTTGCGCTACCCAAAGGAAATGAATTCAAAAACCAAACTTAGGTCTTTTTGAAGTCTTCCTTTTATGAGGGCCACAGAATCGAAACCAGCTAATTTCTCACAGGAACTGGTAGTGCCCAATTCCGGCATTTATTACGATCCTCCTGTCTATGTCACGATCTGTATTGAGTGGTGAGTGATAGGTAGGTAATAAATGAAACTGTCAAGAGGAATTTTTCTTAAACATTCACTTTATAGTTTTGGAATAAAGAAAAAGCTGTGACGAAAGTGAGTCAAAGAATAGTTCGTGGCCCGGAATTAGGTGGGTTGTCCCAAAGTATTTTATAACCGCTATTAAACTACCATCGTGTTGGTATTTGACTACCAACTCGATTTTCGTTAGGGCGCCTGATTTACACGAGCAGCATTTATGAAGGAAAAAATTGCCTTAAAACCGATTTTTGTCGAATTGTTTCATTTTCGTGTTCGGTGCTCGTGTCTTTTTCTTACGAACGAAAATTGTGGTTATGCGTTTTGGCGCCGATCACACAAACATTTAGTCAAGATAGGTAGAAAAAAGGTGATGTTTTGATCACAATGATATCTGTAGTTAGTTTTGGACCAATTTACATACGAGTACATCTGATCTGCGGTTTTTGTATCAAATTTGAGCTGTTTTGGTCCAACCACTCTCTCTCAATCGCGTTCACACATTTCTCAAATGGAATTTTTTATCAAACAAAATTTTTTATTAAACAAAGCCGGAAAAAATTGATTTGTCTTCAGATGTTAACATTTCGAAGGCATCTGAGTTTCACAGGTAGGTTCCCCTATAATTCAGAAAGAAACTCCTCTCAGGGTTGTGGCATTTAATGAGTTGCACCTACTTACGCCCCAACTACTATAATGTTATCAGCGCATAGGAAATTTATGAGACTTTCAACTCGATTTTAATCAAAAGGATCGTGTTTATCGTTTTGGAATTATTGGCTAAAGCCTGTGAGAAGTTGGGGAAGCGGCGGTGGTTTGAATTCTGGGGTTGCTCTTAATTATTTTATGAACGTTATTAAACCTTCGTCACATAGGTAGATTATTGGGCTACCAACCTGATTTTTCTGAAAGTGAGCGAGAAAAAACTGCGCTAAAATCGATTTCAGGCTGATTTTCTCCATATTGATCGATAATTTAATTTTTAAGGAGGTTAATTTTAGGTGATTGCTCAATTCTCCCTGGCAGTGCTGTGCCAGAAGAGGATGGAGTTTGCTGAACCAGGGTCAGTATTCCTCAGAGATGAAGAACGAAGAAATAGAGTAAAGACAACTCCTGAACCTCCCGAACTACTGAGCTACATGGGGAGGATGTACGGGAATAGTGTTGCAAGATTCTCATGAGTGCAATGAGGACAAGAAAGTTGAACTTCAATGTGCTAAACGGTTTAGTATTGGTAACTCAAGACGCAAACGTAAATTAACTAAGAGCAGAGCCTCCTACAACCAAGGAAAACCCCCACTTTCTTACAGAATGACATCACAATAACCTGAAAAAAATAGGCACTCACCTGGACCCGCAAAGCCTTTGAAAACTTGAGCCTGGCATTGACACGGTGGCTCGCATTCGCAAGGGTGATCCTCGCTCTTGACAAAGGGGGGTTTTTCTTTCTTCGTGGAAGAATCCGCCTCAAACGAAGACTGCTTCAGTACAATACGATCTTTGCGAACTCCTGGCGGTTTGCCATACGAACCTGCGCTGCTTGAATCCTCTGACATGGTGAGTAAGCTACGGAAGGCGTTTTTTTCTAGTTTTATGATCTACGCGACACTTAAAGATCAATAATATACTAAGACATTGTGTGCAGTATGTAGTACAGCTTACTAAACTTGGACGATTATCAATGCGATTCATTGTCTAGAAAGGTATGGCTCAATTGGACGTAAAATCCAAATACAATCTTGTACAGATACGATCTTCCGAACATAGAAGATATATTTTCAAAATTGGGGGGGACTTATCAGGATTTACCTAGTGGAACAAAACCCCCAAAACAGCTTTTAGTACAGTAAATTCAACTGGACGAAACGGAATTTTTGAGAAATTAAATTGGTTATTTAGAGCAGGTTACGCTTGAAGGATTGACACCTAATCCAGGGAAAATAAAGCAATACGTAATTATCCAATGATGACCGCTGCAGAAGAACTAAGAATATATTTAAGTTTGCTCAGTATTTATTGCAGCTATATGAAGTTCCTCGCAAAAATAAAGCAATGAATCAACAATTGAAAAAGGCCAAATACATCAATCCTGACGCAGTTCTGAGACCAAATCCGACGAGATTCGCCCTGTTGAATCATGGACAACACTGAAAGGAAATTACCGACAATAGAGATAGAACTCCCAGCATGTGCATTGACAACCAAACATTTTCGACCCTACATTTAAATAAGAAAACGTATCTTTGAAATGGGGCATTGACGGTTCCCCATCATGGCATCTGGCACCCAAGGTTTTGGGGTGAGAGAGAGAGAGATTGTCTCTTTAGTCTTTCTCTTCTCCTATTCGTCCATTTCCTACTGTGATAGATAGAGATACAAGTTTTAATACTGTGGCTGAAGTTTTACTAACGCCAAAGGCGAAGGGCCCATGGTGGAGTAGTAGAGGGCTTTTCACAGTCTAGCACAAGCTTCCTTATGAAAAGAATGGACAAATAAACGTTGACAGGCTAGAACCCTAGGAGCAGTACTAAGGTGGTGATTATTGTAATTAACATTATTATAATGATAAGCGTTGTTGCAGTTACCTAAACGATCCTTCAGCGTTTTCAAGTTTTCCTCTCTTCTCAAAATCATCTGTATCCTTACGAAAAGCTGCAGCAAATCCCATGGTTATTCTGTCAACAAAAGATATGGGTGATACAACTTTACAACTGAAAGTACGTTAAATCAACAAGCAATAATAACATGGGATGATGGATCAAACATTGACCATCTCCCCAAAGTACTGTGTTTGTATTAGGCCGCTTACACGAATATCCCAATTAAGTAATTAGTACACAATCAGGCCACTATGGGGCGTTAATTGAGTATGGTTGTAGTGTATAACATGCTTCGAAATTAGAATGTCACAACTCGCAATTCATACTGTATCCATGAATCTCAAAATGATTGAATGATTGAAACACAAAAGCACTGAGCAGAAGCATACCAGCAATTCAACGAAATAATAACTTCATTGCATAGAATTTGTGTATACCAGGGAAGTGTAATTAAAGAACCACTCTCGAATTCCATTTTAAATTGAATAAAAAGACAATTGAATGACTGCTTGAAAAGCTGAAAGAATGATCCTAGCTCAGACTCGAATTTAATCATCTTCATTAAAGAAAACAGACAAACATTAACCTCAGATCACATCTCGTCGTTAAGCAGCAGACTCTTATAGTTGACTAGTCATATCTGTTGGAGAAATGTTCCTGTTGCGATACAGAAAAAAATGGGTAAGGTGAGCCAATACCCCTTCAGATGTCTTACAGTCAGCCCCCCCCCCTTCATTCTCCACCTAACACTGTAAAACAGAATAATTGATGCTGCGAAGTATCTAAAACCAATAGCTTTCAGCAAACTTAAAAGCTACAAAATAAACCAAAGCCAACAATACGGCAATTTGGGTTTTCCAACGAAGTATCTGTTGTAGTAGTGGCCATTTTGCAGATTGTAAAACACCAATTCTCCATTGTAAGCTGCTGTGACGATGGCTTTAGGGCCACACTGGGACATGCAGAGGACGTCCTTTGTGTGAACTGCTGCCCAATCTTTGCAGTCTCCTGGCTCCACTTTGTCTTCCCACTCACTGATGTTTGTGCTCCACCCGCAAGCGAGTATCCTACCCGGAACCCAAATTAACCCAGTGACTACGCTGAAAACACAAATCGTTGTCATTTAGAGATAGTCGTGGCTATTCAGAAACTTAACTTTATGATGAAGGTTATTATATATTACACGACTCTAAATTGACAATAAGCTGACCGCCAAAAAAACAATTTCCTAGTAAATGATGTGTTATATCGATTGGAATAGGTTCAATGAGTAGGAATGTGCACAAACACACCTTTATTCACAGCTCCTGTGTCTTGTACCTCACATTGTTTGCCCCCCGCCCTCCTACTTGTGCTTCGTCTCCTCAAATGTGAAGAAGAAGAGGACAGCAAGGAAGCAGCTGAACTGGAAGAAACAATTAATATACCAATGGCCAGAAGAGGCACCACACATTTCTGGTCGGGTAAGGTGTTTCTCTCAACCAACCTGAGAAATCTCTAATGCAAAGATGGGCAATGTGTATTCATCTAGCCTGAAAGTAAACGTTTTTATACAATAGATTATACACTTCCTATGGAAAGTAGTTGTTAAGCTGGAATAATCAACTGGTGAAAATTGCATTTTAATCGCTCAAAACGAATGTGTTGAACTCCCACAGGGAGTATTTCTGAATATTCTGTTGTATTCTTTCAAAAACCTATTATTTTAATAGCAATTCATGCTAAGCCAGACCGTATGTCACAAGCAAAGTTGGCAGGTATTTGATATCTGGCTTTATCTTACTTTGTTGGTCAATCTTATAGAATACTTCGTGCAATGTTTATACATTTAGGCCACGTTCACTGCAACATTTTGAACAAGCTCGTGGCCCATTTAGGTCCTTTTGGTGGGCCCAACAAGGTTACAAGGTTGGGGTACAACCACCAAGGTACTATATGTGTCCCATTAGTGCCCATTGAAATTGGCATTTCACTCTAGGTCGCTTACTAGTGACTTGAATGTCCACTAGCTATCGCGAACGAGGAAATTGTCAACTGTTTATAAACAAATCTATAAAGTCGCAGATGAAATGTGTAGAAAACAAGAAAAAATCAATTTTTCACTAAAAATCCTGTTTCTACAAAAAACTCTTTGCACCATTGCACTAAGACTTGCGAACACTTAGAATCTATTTTTAGTAGTTGAAGTAAGCCCCTCACCAGTCCTCCTTGATGTGCATAGTTCGTATACAAGTTCCAATGGTGAAATTCCACATTTTAATCGACCCGTCCAACGCTCCGGTGAGAAGGTAAACTTTCGATGGGCTAAATATGGCGGATGTGATTCCCATCGGTTTGTCTTCTCCGAAAATTCGTTTTTTGTGGGCTTTTCGAACGACGAAAACTAATTTGCCTCTCCAGAGATCCCACGTCATGATGTTCGAGTCCATTCCAACTGTGACCATCTATCGAGAAGAGTAAGAGAAAACTAGTTTGTTTCAGTTCCGAAAGTTAATGGGCTGCACCTAATTATCTTACGCCCACTGTTAATATTTCACCGTATAGGAACCAGATTGGACTACCCACAATATGAGCTGGATTTATCAAGAAAAAATTGAACTAAAATCGCAGCATGACAGCTCTCATTCATAAGGGGATGACCCTAGCCTTTTGTACACTTCATTGCATTAGGCAGTGATGCCAGACAGGCAGCGTGAACTTATGGTAATCTCTCCAATAGAAGCCCACTTACACCATCATCGAAGAGGAGGAATCGAGACACTGCCTTGGTTTGGATTCGTTAATCAAACCATGCAGATCAATACAAACTCAGTTGAAACCACTGCAGCTCTCGAACAAATCCAAGATAAGCCAAAGCACATGAGACATTCCAGCCCGATGCCTCTAGAGCAAGCAAGTGCTTACGATGCCAGAACAGAATAGTAGCAACAGAGAGATGGAACTGGAGAGCAGATGTATGCACATGAAATGCTACGTGTGACCCTTGCCACGCATTCCTGGCTGTGCAGACTGTTCTATCGAGACATTTTAGCCTCTTAACAGTCAATCCCCCAAAACCACCCCATAGGCTAGTTGTAGGATTAAATATGTTCAAAGGCTACACAGCTTAAAGCAGAGGAAGCACTGCCACATCTCAAGGACGCTACTAGCCAGAACCCAGGAAACTACCTCGACTTGAGGCATTAAGTGCCAAATTTTGAAGGGGGTTTGTAAAAAAATGTTCCTGGTCGAAAACTACGATAAGTGTATAATTCAGAATAAATAATAAACCAAAACGAGTAAAAAACTAATACAAAAAAAACAATAAAATAAAAACAGATTTAAAATTTTGATGATACAAACCAACTCACAACTTTGAAAAGCGGATTGTACAGCGCTTTTGTTACTCCCCCAACGTGAGTGTAACCATCGCTGAAAAACCTGTTCACTTCTGAGCCCAATTTGAAATGAGCAATGTTTTTGGCAGCCAGAATGCATTTGCGATAGTACGGGTTGTAATAACATACGAGAGGAGCTTCCCCGAGCTCTTGGAGTTTATTTGTGCATGTCTGTAATCAACAATGAAATCTCATTAAAAGAGCGACTTGATAGTTCGAGAGTGAGGCTAGAACGCGAAGTCAATGTATCAATTCTGAAGGTGATTAGATGAACATCTAGTCCAGTGGGCCTCACAAACATTACAATGACCATCATCATTCAGAGTAGTCTACCTTGGAAATTATTACACAACGGTTTATTATTCTCATGAACAGCTTGACCTAGTATTACTGCTCCGAGACCCATCCCATTCGATTCAGCATCGAAAAATACTAGTAAACCATACGAAACATGACCTGACTACAATGGGACTACGGAAACTACATATTCCCCAGGAGCTCGTAGGCAATTGGCACGACGTTGCAAGTCGAGCGAGCGGGTGGTTTCGATGAGACGGGAGGGAGGGAGTACTAACGACGAAACGTTTACTTCCACTGTTCATTCAATTAGTAGACTGTGGCTCACTATAATTACTGTAATTTCACTATACTCAGTTGTACACGTCTGATACTCATTCCATTCGACCCAGGATGTAAAAATACCTTGAAAACGATACGAAACACGGTGTATTTGCGATTAATTAATTTTTTTAACCTTTTTTTGTCCATAACTTGCTTTGTCTGATCGGATTACCGAGATGGTGGGCACAAATAGATACCAAATGGGGTTTTTGTGCGAAAGAACGGATTTTTTAGACCACGTTAAAGGTACAAAACGGCCCGGACGGTGGATGGACATTGCAGATTTGGAATCCCCATGTCTTGAAACGTAAAGTAACAAATTTTGAGGGGGGGTTGTAAAAAATATTTCCTGGCTGAAAACATAGGGTTATTATTCAGAATGAATAATAAACCAAAAGAACACCAAGTTTGTTACTTATAGACAGTGTACATGCGAGTTAACCGATAATTAGTGGCACTTCTCTTCTTTACTGACTTAATTTCACTACCGACTTATGGCCCAAAGATGAAGTCTTTACAAAGAAGGCACTCGTACCCCACCAGCCAGGAAAGGCAGACACATCCAACATGAGTTGACTTTGATTAGTTTGTGCGTTCATCAACTTGGCTCAGGCTATGCCGTGCTCGCTGAATAAAAACGTGTACTGCAACATCCCTCAGCCCTACAGATTAATTCTGAAATGGCAGCTTTGACATCAACCTGATCTGAACCACAAAGTCAATAACAATTTTCTTGTTGTCACACCAGATCAATATGGTAGTTGTAATACTAACACTGTCCTTACTTGTATGCAAACCATCTCCTTCATGTCCCACACTTTAATGATTCTGTCCCTACTAATGGTGAAAAGCCGGGCGCCTTTATGTTGCTCGTAAATGGCGTCGATTGGCGCGTAGTGTCCACTTAACGACGATAGGGCTTTTTTAGATGTCTTGATGTCCCACAGGCGGATAATTGTGTCGAACCCACCAGTGACCACTTGCTCCAAACCTAGTCAAATAGGAACATTGCAAAGGTATTCAAAGACTATTAATATGCCAGGGAGAGCGGGGGTTAGTGCTCATCAAATTTGACTTGAAGAGTAGCGCTGACGTTCATCACCAACTGACTTGACAAAAAGTTGAAGACTACTGGTGGTGTTCCAACAGCCTTATGTTAATCACATAAGTACTTATCCTTTCCATTCCTATTAACATTTTTATACACTTAGTGAAACCAGCTGTTACGTATGTGGGCTTTAAATACACACATATTTTGCTGCTTAGGACTGCAACTAGACCGCCAATGATGATTGGCCCTCAACTGGCCAGAGACCAGAGAGAATGAGATAGAGTCAGGTTTTCATCACTCTAGCAACCAATCAATCAGGTTTTCAGTCAGTTTATATGAACTTGATAGAATTTTATTCTATGTTCTGTACTGAAACTTCTAGTTCTTAAGCTTCTAGAATTTCGCTACCTTATTCCCCAGGATACGAGCAACTACTAATTCCTAAGATTCCTTGACTTTATCACTGTAGCAGTCAGACTCATCTCGGTTGCACATATAAAAAAGAAGAAATATTAGTCTAGAAGTCTAACCTGAAATGAGGCAAAAAGTGTTGACTCCCTTGACGATCTTAAACTTCTTGACGATACTCATTTCTGCAAGGTCAATGAAGACCAAAGAGAAGTTTAAGCAATTAGCACAGGATACGATGCTTTTTTTCCCAGGCCAAATTGTGTCACTGTACACGATTTTCGTAACCCAAACGGCACTATGGAGATTTTTGAAAACATCCATCTTCAGTCCTTGTGGCACATGCGCATCCTAAAGTAAGATATAATGGTGCAGCATAACTTTAGCTTTGTGTAATAAAATCCCTTTCTCTAATTTGTAGTTGAATATCATTTGAAAAGACTACACACAGTTGTAAACAGCAAGGGGAATGAGTCTGCCTAGTTTGCAATACAACACAGTAGTGTTTTCATCCGGGATAGCCATGTATGGACTACTTACTTACATTTTTGTTCCTGTGAAAACACACATACATTTCTATTTCTGCTTAAGACTGCGCCAAGACCACAAATGGAAGTTGATGCAGTGGTAAGGCAACATCTCTTTCTCCTCTCTCTCCGAAGATATTGAACGTGGGTCGTACTTAATCACAACACGTTGCGGAATATAAGGAAGAGCTCAAGGACTTGAAGGATCATTTGAACCGTATTTCGGACTCCGTTGAAAAACATGCGGAATCAATTAGTCAATAAATCATGACGAGATCTGTATCCTGTGCAATAGCAAGGAGAAAGAAACCCTCGAACACATATTTTGTAAGTGTCCCCAATTGATGGGCTTTAGAAAAATTTATTTTGGAACCCCTATAGTAAGTAGCGAATTTGTAAATAAATCCTTATTTAGCTGCATTACGAAAGAATTAGTTTATAAGTTTTTTAATTGTTTTATGAACTATTTAAAACTTCACAAATTTCTTAGAGATTTAGTTTCAGAAGAGAATAGATTTATGTTTCTGTTGTTTTGAAGTTATGTTGTTTGTTTATAATTTAAGCGAACTCCTTGTTGTAACGGCCTCTGTAGCCATAAAACAACAAATAAAACGATTGATTGACAGTCCACTAATCATACCATACAACGACATACTATAGATGATTAGGGTGACTCAAGAGCACCTTGTATATGTGTATGTAGCCTATATGTAGTATTCTGCCAGGGAAGCGGTAAGGGAGGGGCATATGGTTCTAATCCTCCTTCGATGTTTAAATAAAATGCATGGTTAGTCAATCAATCGCTCTCTCCCTTCCCCAATGTAAATGAGTATTCATTCACAACAAACTATTTTTCTTGAGTACATATGTACATCAGTTCTCAGACGTTAGAAAGGCCTTGCCTTCTTGCTCCCTCAGGAAAATGTGCTTCTCGAGGTTCTAGCTATGGACAGGTGGATATTCTTAACATTGTTCCTCTTCTGATAGCCAGACTCAACTCAGCGTGCTAATGTTCAGTATTGCTATCTCATACAGAGCGCGAAAGTCCACCATCCCACTTTATTATTATTTTACCTCTACCTCGACTGGTCAAATCACAGTAAAATTGTACGAAAGAGAACCTTACTGTACAGCAACAATTTTAAGCTGCTTAGTTGTTGACATTCTCTTCAATGTTCACTTACTTTCACCAAAGACTCGTACGTGATGCATTGATAATCATATTTAGGTGACCGCTCAAATTTCTTCAAAGGCGAGCCTTGCTTGCTGGAAAATTGTAGTATACATACCGACCCTTCTGAATCTCCAAAAACAAATATCGAGTCGAAGTTGATGTCTTCGTAAAAATGGTAACACAAAGCTGTGGCCGGAAAGGGAAGCCTGATTATCTGTAACGAGCCAGAAAACATTAGTGTACGACATACGACGCACTCAAAAAATATCTGGTGCGAGGTATCACACATTTCCTCAGCCCCACGTACGTTCTGCGATTTTTATGGCTCTACCAGCTAACTAATCCAAATCTTTTTTTCATTCTGATCATGAGCCTAAAAGAACTCAACTCAGCTTCCAACACCAAGAGATTATCAATGCTTAACATTCCGAAATTTATAGCGTCGCTCTTATTTGTGCTACAACCTTTATTCAATGTATAGGTAGTTAATGGAACAATAAAAATAATTTAATTGATTATCGTTCTGGAATTATAGGGTAAACCCTGTTAAAGAATTTAGTCAGTGAAATGACTACAGTTTGAACTTCTAAATATGTCAGGTCGGGGCTTAATTACCTTACGACAGTCATTAAATATTCATCGTACAGATAAAACATTGGATGGCAGTACAAATTTTGAGAGAGCACTAGTGTTTTATAAGCGGGATTTTAGGGGGGAAACCCCTCTCTTAACCTCGATATTTGTCAAACTAGCTACAAAACTGCTTGCAGCAGCTATTCTTACTCTTGTTTTCAATTGATAATGTCTTCCAGTAGTGTCATAGAATCTCAGATCTCTCTCAGTTGAGCTCAATGCTATCAGGTTGATGTCTGCGAGAGCTGCAATCGTTATTACGCAGGTTTTTGCGAAGTGCAGAACAGCTGAAGACAATGAATTACATGAGCAAGTCGCCCTTGAAAACGCAATATACATTTAGACATGATACAGATTTGACTTGATGATGAGATGGTCGAGCAGATTCGGTTACAGTAGAAGCACAGACAACAGAACTTGACTAACCTCGTGTTTTGAAATTAGACATTTAGTCCCCGGGCCCAGTTAACTAAACATCTGGCCAATTTACGATATCTAGCATATGAATAAACGGCAGGTTAGTAGGAGGGAACCGGCTTTTTCAGGCAACTCGAAAGTGTGGCTCAAGTGATCCAACGAATGCTAGTGATATAGAAGAATAAAACCAGGTAGAGCCAAAGTGGTACGCATGAATGTTGCAGTCAATCAATCAAAGATAGTTTCTCACGAAGAGATAGACGGAGGCAGTCTACCTGCTCAAAACTGTGGTGTCCCACTTTGCTAACATGCAATAAATGAGGAAGAAGAATGAAATTACTGGAAGAGGTTTGACACAACAACCCATCTCATTGAAACATCCTCTCCTTACACCTCCAACTTCCCGTTCTTTCTTACCTCTTCGTTATTGCTAACCTTGTAATGATAAAGAATATCTGGTTCTATGGCAATGAGAAAATATATCTGGATCACATAATTTTTCTTCACGTACATTCAGCAATTTCTAAGGCTTTAGTTCCTAATTCAATATATTTTCAACTCAGATCACTTGAATTGAGTAATCAGTGCACAGGTGATTCATTATACTGTCAACCTGGTGTTTACTGATGTGGAATTATTGGGTAAAAACGCAGAGAAATGGTGAGAAGCGAAACGAACGCGGTTTCCTACAATTCCGGAATTTCTGAGGTAGTTTCAGATTATCTTGTGATCATCATCCATGATCCATCGTACAGGCAGTTTAATGACTACCTATTTTTTAAAACGCTAGTATCATATGAGCGGGATTTCTGAAGAAAAACTGCGCCGATATACTCCAAATTTTCGGATGGTACATTTCATACCTCTTCATTCCGTCGATCAAAGAAGTTTTTAATAATCAGGTCAATACTCCACATTTTAGACCTGCCTGTGATGAAAACGCCAATTTAAAAAAATAAAAAACGGCTCTAACGATTTTCATGCATGGAACGATTACAAGAGCAGCGAAATAAATAGTCGACCTCACAGGCAACTATTACTTTCCGCTAGGCAGTGGCATTTCACTTACATTCAAACATAGGACGGACATCTTTGTCAATACTTGATCCCATATAGGTGTATAACTCCAAACAATCTCAAGTACCCGAAAGAAGCAATAGTTACATACGACTTGGGCATTCTTGAGTATTTTCCAGTTCCATGTTCAAGGACCACATGTTGACAGTTCCTTGTTCACTGACAGTAAAATATTTTCCATTTGCAAAACTCGACTTTCTCACCTGAAAAGAACTTCTAGTTCAGAAGTAATTGAAATATAGGGATCATATTTACAACTACACCGATAAATATTGACGCTATTATCATAGAAATGGAGGGAGCTAGAATCCAGAGTGACTATGTTACGACTGATTCATTCCATTTCGGTCAGATATCGCAGAATTTAAGGTGCCTCATCAGTAAAATTCTCAGGATGACAGTTAGCTGAATCAGGAAGATTAGTTCATCATGATAGACAATTCCATTGTTCCAGCTTCATTTTTACTGTCCTTAGCCATGCGGAATAAAAAGGAAAGTTATATCATCGGCAGAATTAAGAATTTTGAGTTTACTTCAAATCTTTGCGTTTCAAGGGGTTCTGATACCAAAAAACATTGTATGAGAAAACTATGTCTGCTTGCGTACGCGAATGAGGGAGACCCACTGAACAGAATCGAACCAATATTTACCAACGTATGTTGTTTAACCTCAATAACGGCCATGACGATTTTAATAACATTTTTTAGTAAAAATCGATTTTAGTGTAGTTTTTGCGTTATAAATCATGGATTGTACCCAAATAAAACAGGGTGGTTGTAAAGGAAGATCCCTATTCGATGGATGTTTAATAATGGTTATTACATAGAAACTCCTGAATTCAAAGTAATATCATTTTGTTGATATTACTGTTATGTTTTTTTCAGTGCTTGACTTATAATGAACCTTCCCAGAAAAATTATGTTTACAGTCCCACTAATCAACTATAAGTCATCGTTAAATGAGGGCCGTGGCATAAGGAACAGCAGATCAAAGAATTCCAGAACTCCAAAACTCGTACCCCTCTACAAGTCTCTTAGGTTTGTTCAGCTCTGCTGTGAGAATAGTACACCAAAGAGCGGACTACCCGCAGATAGCTGTGGAACATAATGATTGATCTTAGAAGCAATGGGCACGAAGCCCGATTGTCTAGGAATTCGTGCAACAAAAGGTGGCCAACCATTGAAGGTTTTTAAGAGTCAGCTAACGAATAACCCCGCGCAGGTAATTCTAGTCTCCCTTAAACACTACAAGTAGGGCATTCTCAAAAGGTACGAATGCACTTAGGTGTTGGATGGGTAGCAAGCAACTCATTTTCAGCACCTTACCGAGTCGCTGGAAAATCGTTTAACGAGAGGGAAAAAGGTGATGTTAGTGACTCCGTGTTGATGGTGACTTTTGATGAACGTCGGCAAGTCTTGTATTGGGTCTTCGAGCATCCATAATGCAATGTCTTCGTCCACATTCTTTTTTATTCTAAATTCCAAAAGCAAGTAACTGATGAACTCTCTGTACGTGGCAGAGCCATTGTTATTGACGTCCATCTAGAAATGAAGCTTATAAGTTAAGCCGAAGGTTATTGTTGTTCAAACATATGATACGATGCATCATACTATTCTCCACAACCCCACGAACATTCAGTGATTTATATGGCTCTAGCAACTAACCCAATATATTTTTCACTCAGTTTACGCGAGGCAGTTACGTCTTTATATAAACTGGCAGTGCTTAAAGTTCTGGAATGTGCTCCTAGTAATATTACGACTTTTACAGTGTAACTAACGAATAGATACTAAAGTTAACGTACCTGTTTGGTGACTCACCGAAGAGATACGTTAGCTTTAGTCATTTTTCTACTGGCGGATCTAACCCAATTGCTTTAATACCTAACGAATAGATGTTTATCGTCAACAAGCTTTTTTGAGGAACGCTCGTGTTATAGTTCTGGAATTCTATGGGAAACACTGTGAAGAATTTAATGAATGAAACATGAGTTTCAGCTGTGGAACTTATGGGCTTGCTCATGATTATTTTATGACCATTATTAAACTTCCAAAGTATGGGTGGCTTAATTGACTACCACCCTGATTTTTTGGGAACGCTCTAACGATATCCAACCCTGGTTACCCGGGTTTTGTAAGAAATAAACTGTACTAAAACCGATTACTGTCAAAAAGTTTGATAATTAATTTTGCTGTTCTCCTAATTTTTTCAAGGATGTAAGTTTTATATTACACGTTATTACTGGAACTTTTTATTTTCACAATTAATTGAAATCGTTAGAGTGGATTTTGAGGAAAAAATTGATGTTTTGATCACTGTGCTTACTTATCATTATGTTTCTTTTTTTTTGTTGAGTGATTTCGATCATATCCCCTATTTGGACCTCCCACGGTAGTCTGTAGGCCGAATATGCAAGTTAACCCCATCCCATTGGGCCCGTGGTCTCCCATTCGTGATCGCAGTCACCCATACGCAGAGCATTTTTCAAAATAGTGCTTTAGGACTCGGGGCTAAGGAAAGTAAGAAATTGGATCAGTCTAAGGCCACAAAAGTAATTAGCATTGAGCGTTCTACTGCTTGAGCAAGTGTACTAATGGAGCAGGCTTCTAGTTTTTCGTATTGCGTTTGGACGAACTACATCGAATATCAATGCTCTTTTTCACCCAGAAGTGAGCAGTCCCACCACTAGCCAAAACGTCGAATCATTTCACAACGACACGATTCAACAATTTTACACGCCACATCCCAATACACATCTTGAAAGTAATTTAAGCTTAACTTATCGAGTTAAATTTACAGATGACAAGTATCGAGAAAAGTGGACTACCGTATTTATTTTCGCTTTAGGTTTTTAGGTCGAATTTTTAATCCTTTAATCGGATGAAAGTTTTTCTCAGTTTTCTTCAGATCTTAACGTGTGAATGGCTACTGAATCTGAGTGTGTATTGTGTCTGTGTGTGTTGATTCCAAAACCGTAAACACGATCCTTATCATAAAACTCATCTGGACAATGATGAGTCCTATGCACTTATTGTTCATTAATGGTCATCACATGAGTACGAGCACCTCAATAAATTCTGGAACGCGTAGGTATATTTTACGACAACAACGCATTTTAACGGTTGACTATCATCCTAATGTCAACGAAGTATAAATTCTTCGGCAGTAAACGCTACAAACCAAACTTGTTCAGAATTGCTTTCGTTTCCTCGAACGAGCCTTGGTTTTACCAGTCCGTTTCCCCATTATGGTCGTCTTTTCTTCCTATCCCCGCCAAGGTTTCGGACGATCCCCCCCCCCCTCCCACAAATTAGGAGCCCCCGGTAAAATAAGGAGTTATAACAAACGATGAAATCGGTCTAACTCGAGTTAATAGAAGTAACGTTCTGTTACTAGAAACGGAGTTTCACAATTTCTTGGCAAGTGTCTTATTTCGTATGCGATTTCATCATCAATAGGTGTCATCATAATAATTTCTCACGAAAGACCAGCGCGAAACCATTAACACGGATTATCCAGAAATCTGCAATTACCTCGATGAAAATCATGTCCCATTTTTCATCAGAAAGCGTAACGTGGCAAGTTCTTTCCACCAAGTCCTTCAAATCGCTTTTCGAAAAAGCTTCACGCACAACAATGTCCTGAAACGCGTACAGAACCTTCAAATTATTATTATTCTGTACATTCATTGGTCGAGGTAGCTTTGTTAATTACACTGTTTATGGCCTTTAAATTAAATGTTTATTATATTAAATGTTTATAGTATAGCATGTCCCTATATTTTCAAGTCATTAATACTCGCATCCTCAAACCACAAACACGTTTGCAGCGAGAGAGAGAGAGAAGAGAGAGAGAGAGAGAGAACCCTCTACTCATGATACGACGTTCATTGATAAACCAACGTATAGTTATAGGAGAAGCGCTGCTAAAAAAAGTTAGACAACGAAACGATGTTAGTTTGAATTCCAGACTTCTGTTGTCGCTACTAACAATGTTAAAAGCGTTACAAAACTCTCTTCATATGGATAGCTTCTTGGACTACCATCCTGATTTGTTTGAGAACGACATCTTATGAATGAGGGTTATGTATAAAAAACCTCTACAAAAATAGATTTTTGTCGAAACTGTTGTAAATTTATGGTGCTACTCTCGTTTGTTTCCCCGCGCGTGAAAAGTTAATATTATCGATGTGTTGTTTATATCCACCGACACAACAAATTTAACCAAGATCCACTAAGCCTTTTTTGAGGAAAAAAATATTTGGTCTTGATCACTATGATAACCACCCAGTTAGCAAATAAGGGTATTTACAAAATTGGTCAAAAGCTAACTCAAGTTACCAAATTTTGTCTTCATGAAAAACGATTTCAATTAATTCTTTTCTCAGGGGAAGTTTCAAATTAAATGGCAGCGCTATACGATTTTCATTATTGGATAGGTTGCGAAAGCAGCACAATAAATTATTAAACTTTTCGACTAAAATTTTAGTGCAACTTTGCCCTTATGAACCCTGCTCGTAAGAAGCCAGCTTTGTCGAAAAAATTGTGCTGGTAGTCCATTTAGCCCTGGTTCTGGGTTATCTTCCCAGGAGCATGCCCATGCTACCAGGCGGGACCACGGGTTGTGGATAGTGGAACGGCCACGGCATTGTCCCCAGGGGCATGTCTGCGGCCAGCTGTGAATAAGGACAGCATGCTGACTGAATAAGCAGCCGCGAACAATGGGCAAAACCCAAGAGATCGCAGAAGAGATTCTGAACCAAGGACTCAAGGGCAAGCGGATCTACATTTTCTCAGACAGCCACGCCGCCTTAAATAAAGGCCATCGCAGCCTATAGTTTTAGGTCTAAGCTGGCATGGGAATGCCTCCATGTGCTCAAGCAGCTCGGCGCCCGTAACGGGCTCTCCCTCATTTGGGTGCCGGCTCACAGGGGGCATGAGGACAATGAAAAGGCTGACTGCCTTGCGAAAAGGGGTACAGAATCCCTACCCATCGGGCCTGAACCACACGTACGTATGACGAAAAGTCACCTGAACCGTCTGGTTGCTCAATGGGAGATACAGGAAAATGGCGCCCATTGGCATCGCCAGCCACAACTAAGACAGGCGAAAGGCTTGTCACGTCTTCCAGTCAAAGGGCGAAGGCGATGCTGACACTCTCTAGACAAGATCTGAGAGTACTGATAAGCTTCCTCACCAGGCACTGCCCACTCAGATATCACCTCAACAAGATGGGCATCTCAGAGGCGGTGAGGACTCTGCGGTGAGGAGGACGAGAGAGCAGAGCATATCCTGTGTGAGTGCCCTGCCTTGGCAGCAAAACGCTTTGAATACTTCGGTCAGGGGACCACTGAACCCCAAATCATGGCAGAATCTGCCGTGAAGGACATACTCAGCTTCCTAAGGGGGGCGGGTATGTACGACGCCTTCTACTAAGAAAGGGCCGTCACAATAGGCCCATATGCGGCCGCAGTGACAAAGTCCATTTAGCCACCCGCTGGAAGTATAATATAAAATAGGCAGTGGATAAAATAAATCGATAGACAAATAAATCAATCAATGAATGTATACTGAAAACTAGCATGAGGCAACAGGCGCGGCAAAACAGGAACAGAGAGTAAGAGATTGAAGACGAACATGAACCAAACAAAGGTGGCCAACCAAACAAAGTAAAATTGATATTCAATATAATAATATATTCGTATGATAGTTAGGAGGAATCCAATTAACTCCACAACTCACACAACCCCGGTTTTTTTAACAGCGTTTTTCACTACGCTATAACTCCTGAACAATAATAACAAACTTCTCCAAAAAATCATGCGCACACTCCTACAAATTACCCATACGCTGGGTACTCAATAAAGGCCGTAACATAAGCAGGAGCAACGCAATAAATTCTGGAACGTCAAGTGCTATCAGTTTCTCGCTATAGAACGTTGAGTTGACTATGTACAGCATTCAAGACAATGTAGGTCTACTACAGAAGCATTGAAAATGCTCAACAATAATTACAAAACCCTAGCTAATAGAATATGGCTCCAGAAAAACGGCTCTAGACTGCCGATACCCTTAGGTCCACCTAGTTTGCATAAAAATTCTAACCATGCTACGATAAAACCGTTTATAAGGAACATAAATGTTAGAAAGCAATTCCGACACCCAAGGCAAGGGCTGCAGGAATATTTATGACAGTAAAAACTGTCAACTGGTCAGGGAGACCACAAAACCAAACAACTTCACTCTACACTTAAACAATTATCGGTAAATACAGGCAACTCCCCCCCCCCCCCATGCATTCAAGCCCTTTCTCACTATACCGTTCAGGGACGAAAAGCTCCCATAAACTGAGGGAAAAAATATTAAATTGGTAGCCAAATCGGAAAAATCGACGAATGCACAAGGGACTGGGAAAAGTTGTGGCTTGCGTGTTTGTTGTCTTATAAGTTGTGAAAGTATTTGTACAGTGTTCCGAGTTTTCTTTAACTAATGTATTCGGGGTTGATAGGAGAGAAAGCCACTATGGTTCCAATCCTCCCTTGTATGCATAAAATCGTTCAATCAAATCTCTCTCTCTCTCTCTCTCTCGCGGATTGCTGTCGACAGACAAAGCTACAATTAAATATGTGTACATTACATCGTTTAAAAAATCACTCACGTCTTCAACGAAACTTGCTCTTTGAAAGGCGGTTTTCAACATTTTCAGGTGATCAATTGTGAGGTTGTCAATGATCAGATTTCTAGACATTGAAGTTTGTGCTGTTTTGCTAGCATGTGGCAAGCTGTCTTTCAAATCATCAATCAGCTCACTGAAAATTAATATCGAACATGTTTACGGCGGAATGTGAGGAAAATGGCTATAAAGGTGTGTCTTCACGAGGGCTTTAGGCGTATTGAACTGTCAGTTGACGCGTTTTGTAATGCTTGACACTAACACAGAGTATCAATTAGAACTGTGAGTCACTTAAATGTGGTGCCTGTGTTGTTACCAAGTGGTTGACCACGACTTCCTAAACCTCTTTGTCGTAATTACTTGCTATGTTTCCACGGCGAGCTATATAGCGCGTATAATAATAATAATTTGGTGCGACGCATCACACCATTTCCCTCAGCTTCATGTACATTCGAATTTGTCGCTCTAACTGTTAATCAGTTTTTCGGGTTGCTCCTTCTTAGGTCACGACCTTACTTGAAAGATCGACGTATAGGAATTAAAGGGATTGCCAACATGATATTTTCCACATATTGTTCCGTGATTACAGTTTTGGAGTTATGGGGAAAACACCGCGAAAAAAGTTGGTAAAAAATACGTTGAATTGCATTCCAGAATTTTGAGGGTTATTATCTAATGACCGTTATTAAACTTTAATTGTGTAACAAGATTTATCAAGGAAAAAAGGTCACTAAAGTCGGGTTTCGTCGGAACTGTGGATCATTTATTGTGCTACTCTCTCGTCGTTTTCCCTGAGATGAGAATTTTGTAGTGCTGTAACATCATTTGAAACTCTCCATATTCTGGTGGTATTCAGCCAGTTTTTTTCAATCGCATTCACAGTAAATTTTCTCAAATAATAGTTATCGAGCTCAGGAGTCTGAAACGTAATCTTAGCAAATTCTTCTTTTTAGAGCACATTATGCAATATTCCTTTCATTTCGTAAGGCTAAGTAAGCCCAAAAATATTAAGGGTGGAAGAGACTAATTCTTTAGGTCAGATTCACTGACGAGTTGTCAAATATCCTAGAAACGAAAGATTCCTGTCCTCCTCCTCCTCTTTATCTAGGCTTTAAAGCTCCTTATAAAACTACACGTCCTTCGAATCTTTACATTAATTTTTCCGGGACTCATTCAAACTTCCAAAGATCCATTCATCAAAGTGGTATGCTCTAGAAGCAGCTGCTAAGACAGTATACTTCCAACATATTTAGTATGAAAATGATCATTTCTCTTAATTTTATCCTCTTTGAATGATCTAAATTGTATCCAGAGCTCAAAACGGCTGTCATTTTTACCCAAGTCAGCAGCTTTCACCACACCCATCCCTAAGTCTGATCCCAATTTTTTCCCCACCACACATGATGGATGCCCTATGCCTGATAGCTAAGGGTGTGGTTGCCAGTCAAAGCAGCCAATGAGGAAGAAGTGAGCATGTCCCCTTCAAGTATTCCCAGCAAGGATGACTATTCTAATATACTCAAAGCCAACGTTCCGTTTGGCATTTAGAGAGAAGAAATCACACACAACCTATTGGTGAATCTCTACGTTTACAAAATCTGAAATACATCCTGCAAGCACTTTTCAATGTCGTTAGGTCATTTACCGCCATATAGTCGAACAGTTACAACACCAACTCACTCCCAATTTCTGTGTTTATTGGTCAATCAAAAAACAAAGAGGAAGACACACACATGCACAGGTCTTCGACCAGCAATGGCAATGCCATCTGCCACACTCATAAAACTGCAACAACTACCTATAATAAAATGATGTGCGTCCTTTCATACCAACTGGCGATGGAAGAATTCAAATGTATACTGTATGGGATCATAATAAGAATTACTTAATTTTATTCCTCCTGATTCGCTCTGGAACAGAAGTCATGTGACTTGCTTTCAATGCAGCGATAGCTTCGAGAGGTGGCAAGTACGTTACTTCAGGCTCTTTGGCAGGATAATGAGCGGATTCCTCGAGTTCTGCAGAAAATGATTCCCTCAAATCCAGATGGGCCCATTCCTTCGATTCCCCGAATTCTTCTTCTCTGTAAAACTCTTCTTCCTCATTCTCCTCCTCTTCTCCTTCCATTTCACCTAACACTTCCAAAAAGTCTTCTTCCATTCTACCAACCTTGATGAATAATTCTATAACGAGAACGCTGGTTTTAGTTTGGCAATTTGCTTAACCAGGTTTGTCATCTGTCGACAATAACATTTGAGTATCCTTGGTGTTTGTAGCTTGGATCAAATGTTGAAAACCAAATAGGAGTAGTGTGATGACCTGCATAAATGTATTAGAACATCATGAATGAAGATAAATGAAAGGATAGTCTGAATAGGTGTGTGCAGCTAAAAGAAGGTAAGCACAAGTTTTAATCCTAACAACTACCAAAAAGGAAAGCCATATACAAGAGGCTGCCCAAAGCCCGTGCACAGTGATACAGCAGCCCATACACTTATGTGACCACCTAAGTGCAGATCAAAGTACTGATCAACGTTATGGGCCATGCGTCCCCTCTTCTGGTAAAATGAATGGAACAGGCAGTCATGGCACCACATAGGAAACGGAATATCTCTACCATATTATGCTGTATACCAGCACATCCTAGTCACACAGGCAACTAGTATGTGAACCACCTCTCAAAAACAGGGGCAGCCATGGACTAACACCAACACGAGGAATAGCAAGTGACAGATAAATCAAGGTCTATCACATGCCCTAACACTCAAAATCAGAAAATACAAAATGTAGAAATCATGAATGTTTATAAAAACGTACAAAAGGAATACAGCAGACTGCTTTCAAGCAAAAAGCAGAAGCTGCATTAGGACGACCACAGGGGATAATAACTGGTCACTGTGCCTCTAAAAGAACGCTATTTACTGTGTCAAGATCAGAAGCCCCATATATATAAATGTGAAGTAGACAAGGCTGCAGCACTCCCATACATATGCGATTGTGACATATTATGTCTATCTAGAATACAGGTACTGGAACACTACACAAAAAATCCTCAAAATTCACGATATATACTGAAGATCCTCACCACGAGACTTACAGTGGAAAAACATTGAATACCTTGGGGCCCCATAAAATGGTGAATAAAAGCCAACTATCACCTGGGATTCTTTTCTCAGCAACCACTCTTAATTAAAAGCACTGGTTGGGTTGCTAAGCACAGGCGAGCGAGACACCCAGGAACCCCAGGAACTTGGTGGCATTGTCTCTAGATAGACGAAAGAAAAGAACGAAGTCTGTGTAGTTGCCAGGTAGAACAAGGACTGGGGGCGAACTGTGGAGGTAGATGGAAAATGTATAAAAGATTGCCTGATTCACAGGGTATAAAGAAGGTATAAGGAAAAGTTTCAGAGGGCGTTATTAGATTTTCAGGTGGTAGTTTAGTGAGAGGAGCAGAGAGGAGGGCGATGCCTGGTGACCCAGAAATTTACGCTGTGCTTCAGGGTTTTAATTAAAAACAGGCTCACGACGGTATGCGAGAGATGGGAAAAATTGCTTGAACGAAAGTGATTGATCAACGGACTCGAATCAACTCGATCCTCGGGTACAGGGCAGTGATGTCCTTATCCCCCATCTTTGGCTCTAACGTAGCTAATTCACCGTAGCAACCGCTTTAATAATGGATAAAGACCACTAATATATCTATTCTACTCTCACTGAGAAGCACCTATGGGTTGGACCTTACCGAGTAGGCTCACCAGAGGACACTACGTAATTTGAATTTAACTACGTAAAAAGTAACTAATAGACATTCATAGTTTTGTTAAGTTCGTTTATATTGACGTATTGATAAATATTCACAGTTCGACACTTCAACAAAAATGTTCCGAATTCTTGTCGGTCGTTGAGTCTCAAAGGAGTTTTAGGTGTCCAGTCACTTCGCTGACTAAATCCACAGGTCCTGGCCCGATGCCGACAACTGTCGCGCTCCCACTCGCGACCTGCGTTCTGCCTGCGTCATGAATGATCTTCGCCGGAAGACCCCGATGTTTGGCTGCGGCGGCCAGCTCTTCAAGTCCATCCTCGCCGCCTTCGTCCAACTTGACGACGATCTTCGGCTGCCCAAGCGCCTCCCATCGCGCCAAATATTCGGGATATTTGACGGAGGCCTTTTGGTAGCAACCGACGGCCGCGTGAGAGCACTGAGCGGCTATTTTCCCTTTGCCCATTCCTAGGTCCGTTCTAACGGCGATCACGAGTTTCATGTTCCCTTTGAGAGAGGATTTGCTGATGGCGCGGTCGGCGGCGGCGACTAGGGAGCGAGGCATGTCGCGACGCTTGATGTAGCGGAAGCCCGCGATCCCCGTCATGACGCCGACGAGGAAACTAGCGACGATACCGACGATATCGTTCATCTCCTGAGTGAGATCCACTTACTAAGTACTAGCAACTGCACGCGTTGAAGTAACCCAACACAACACAATAACTTCCACTTAGTCTTCTTCTTCTTCTTTGTTTCCTTCGGTAGCCAAAGGGAAGGAACATGACTAAACTGTCAGGTCAATCTTAAGGCTTGAACTGGACTGAGCTGAATGAAAATATGGGATAACAATAAATAGGAAAATATAAGAGAACGTTAGCGATGATATAACAAACATAAAGTGAATCAACTTTCTAAAAATACAGGCGCAAATAGCGACAGCACACAACAGACCAATTGGGCGCTAAACTTGAGCTAAGTCGACTATGAAGAACTATATAGTGGGAAAGAACCATCACAGGATCAATTCCAAGATTACGGTCAGGTGCCTATGTGTAGAAATAGAAACAATGTACAACTTCCTTAGACTGCCCATTATGGTTTGGTCAACACAAGTTTGAGAGGAATGGAGTGGACAAACATCCTCGAATTTGTGGAAAGGACCAATAGATTCCCGTATTTCTTCTAAAGAGGCCAACTACCACTAACGCTAGGAAGATGGATGGCCATGGCATTGTTACAAAAGGAAGTTTGGAGATGCTTTGAAGAGCTGCTGACTCAGGCAAAAATTACGGCAATCGTGCCGGAGCTGTGATCCACAATCCTCGACTTACGCCGAGAATTATGAAGAACTGTCTTAACCACTAGACCACCATCAACCGGTGCCTTTAATAGGAGTCAGTCAGCACATCTCCCCCCTGGTCTGTAGCCGCTGCTCCTGGAGAAGACTCTTTTAAGGAATTTATGAGAGTTGAGCGAATCCCCGGAAAATCTGATCTTTGATTGGAGAAACGAGGGGGCTACAAGGAAAGTATTTTCTTTCACATTGTAGTAGGCGCATCGCCCATTTTATTTCCCTTCGCGCTGGAACTTTCACAGCGTCAGCGAATCCCGGACCCAAGAAGTCGTCTCATTTTTTCTCTCTTAATTTTTTAAATTTTCTCTCTGGGCCTCTTCTTTTTCTTGGAATGAAGACGTTTCGACCACTAGTTGGGCGCCAATTGTTACGAAAGGAAGTTTGGAGATGCTTTGAAGAGCTGCTGACTCAGGCAAAAATTACGGCAATCACGTCGGAGCTTTGATCCACAATCCTCGACTTACGTCGAGAATTATGAACAACTGTCTAAACCACTAGACCACCATCAACCGGTGCCTTTAATAGGAGTCAGTCAGCACAGCATAGATCATTACTCTTCCTAGACTGCTGCCCTGTTATCTTCTTCTGAACTGGGCTGAATGTGCATCCCAAAGGCTTATTGTTACAGTCTCATGATTCACTTATGCCACTAGTGCCTGCTCAATAAAGGTTGTGATATGAGTAGGAGTAACAAAACTAATTCCAGAATCTTAAGAACTCTACACGTTTCTATTTAGGATGTCAAGCTTGGCTCATGTAACTTGTGAAATATATTAGTGAATGATAGATGTGCGAAACATTCACGGTCATGGATATAAGACCAAACAAACAGTTGTTCATGAGCCTTTGGCGCACAGTCAGACATTTAGAGGGCATACAGTTTTGAAGTCAACTTACCTGTAGGGTTCCTATGTTGTAGGAGTACTGTACAGAGAGAGAGAGAGAGAGAGAGCCCTTTGTTGTACTACAAGTCAGCACAGAAGTCAGGTGATGATTAAAGTTAACGTACCTGTTAGGTGAGCCCGTGTCCTCTGGCTGGTTAGTTACTGTGGGCAAGCACATTCAACGTAAAGACATCATCATCTGGCCGTTAAGAGTACTGACTTAACGGCCAGACGATGATGTCTTTACATCGAAAGCGCTTGCCCACAGTAACTTACCAGCCAGAGGAGACGGACTCACTTTAACTTTAGTAATTTGCCTACTGGCGGACATAACCCAATTGCTACAATATCAGGTGACGATATATCAGGAATTGTGTTCCTCACCTTTGCACATGCTGGTTGGCTCGTGTCATTCGATTTTTACAATTGCTTTGTGCATAAATTTCACCACGAATGTTTGGCAAAAAACAACGCGTTAATGATGTTGCAGCCACTGTATTCTCAAAACCAGGCTCAGTGTGATTTTTCTTGTTGCCTAAAATCAAGAGGCCCACAAAAAGACGATGCTACACTACGAAGGAGGAGATAAAGATGGTATTGAAGGATCCACAGCTGGTTTGTGCAGCTGTTAGGAATAGAATATAAGTACAGGTTGCTAGAAGAAATTCAGTACAGAATTTACAGTAAACATTTAGAAAAGTTACCACTTATTGTTGGACGAATATTTATACAGAACAATATATAAAATATGACTAGGTGAAAAACCCAACCCATCCGTAATCTTCACTTTCACAGGGATGTTCATACATAACAAAAGTTAGATAAGATTGTAAGATTAATCAAAACCATTGAGATTGTTTTGGAGAGAAATTCACAAGAAATCTCCTTCCCGTTGGTGAAAACTGTACATCATCTTATTCTCACAAAAATAAAGAAATAAGGAAATAAGGTTTTCCTGATTCAGGTCTCAACACGAATAAAAACTCCACTTATTCTCTGCTAATTACTGACTTTTCTCACCCAATTGCGACAGACAGGACCGCAATAAAAGAGATGTATGTTAACAGACAATATTTTGGTGGTATGATTAAGAAACAACAGCCCTCAGGCAGAAATACCACTCTTCACTGTTTGACTCATTTTGAATAATAAAATTACTTCACTTCTTAGGTGATAACAGTGGGACAAGAAATGCCAGCATGTCGATGATGACTCATAATGTTATTTTCGCATCTTGGGAACCACTAACAAAACAAAAATACGTTGCATTGTGATGTGCTGCGATGAACTGAGAGCTCGATAGTTTCCACGACATTCTGCTCATGAATCCCCTCCAAACTCTCAGTTTTCTCACTAAAAATAATCAGGTGCATAGCAACACACAACTTTACACAACCCCTGTAAATTTGACGACCTGCTACATGTGTGGGTGCTATTTCTTCCTTAAACGCATTTGTACAGGAACATGTATCGAGAATGGTGTCAGTGTCAGTTGGGGATGATATTGGAACAGGAGATCATAAACAGTAAAGAGCTCGCAACTATTTTAATTCACTGAACATCCTATATATAGCGAGGGCTTGCCCGAATCAGAAATTTCGAAGTTCAGATTGCTCAAGTCCAAGCGCAACACAACTTTCATTGCGGCCCTAGTGGCGAACGTCCGAACTACTTTAGTTCATTCACTGTGTCTCATAGATCGCCCGGCAGAGGCAAAATCAAATGTTTCCCAGGAAAACTTTTCAAATGTCGAGCGCGTAAAATCAGTTTCTGAACTTTTAACTTTTTGTGAATCAACAGGGCAACTTATTTTCCGATTTTTTAAAAAGATGAATCGTGAGAGCTAAGGAAAGTACTAAGATTCACTTAATAAAGCTGAGTGGTTTCTCCAGGGGTCACTCCCACTGTTCACGAGAGTTAATACTGTCCCTGATTCAGATCACCCATACTTATTGTTTATTAGGGATCAATATGTATTCCACATGCGTCGTCAATATTGTAGAGCTACACCTAGACAATGTTGACACCTGTGTGTGTAGGAACAATTCTTAATGCTCTATAAAAAGCAATTCGTACTATTTGCAGAG
Source organism: Pachypeltis micranthus (assembly GCA_020466155.1). Lineage (NCBI taxonomy): Eukaryota > Metazoa > Arthropoda > Insecta > Hemiptera > Miridae > Pachypeltis > Pachypeltis micranthus. Next base: position 30,609,777 of record CM035776.1, read on the forward strand.
TAACAGCCTTCCTATATTTCAGTCAAGTTTGTCTGAGCGAAGACAGGGGGGATCTACGAAACAAGACACCCGTTACATCATTAGCTATATCTATATTTGTGTAGTCATTCAGTTAAATACAGCAATATCATTTATAAGTAATAAAATTACGCGGAACAAATCACAATTCCTATCAAAAGCGCGTCAACTAACCGCTAGTTTCTGTTGACATCCGCCGCACAACAACGTTGGGACGAACTTCGTTTACCATTTTTTATCGTGTTTTACTCCTAATAATTAAATTGTTCCTAAACGACGCAACAATGAGCAACAAACAAATGAATTCCTTAGTTTACGTACTTTCATTTATATAAGCCAGTCAGAATCTCGCACAGCAGGTTCAATTGCTCCAAAGCATCACATTGTAACATAGAACAGTCTTATCCAAACTCTCGCACCGTTTAGCATTTTAATAAAAATTGAGGCGGAGTGTGTTGTATTTACAGATTTAAGGAGAAAGGAAAAGAAGAGGGGACTCGGATTCGAGAAGGAGTCAAATATGGAACAGTTCCAGGACTAGGGTACGTAACTTTACTGGTAGATCTCTACAACATGGGAGGTAAATTACAATATCAGACAGTGCAGACAATGATTGCAATATTTCTTACTCTTGATCACTTGGGAAATTATCAAGTACTTTATTGGAGTGATGGGGACCCCGACCCACAAGTTCAGTAAACAGGCAGAAGAAAGGCCACAAATGGTGACTACTATGGAGCTAGTCTCCTCCTCACCTAAAAATCCACAATTGCATGAGTCACTGCAATAGCACTACAGCTTGCACTGGCTTCCCATAGCTGTTATTTGATAGTTGGTGTAGGGATGGCTGTTTAAGTGAGGAATCACTGGGAACGTAATATAATAAGCACAGGAATACAGGTATAACCCGTTATTTCTGTTTCTTATCACAATGCACATGACGAATCAGATTTGCGCTTCACATTTAATATCTATCAAAACTAGTCGGCTCTGGGTTTCTTGCCTGCATGTGGGACTTCACCATGATGCTGGTGTCGTAATGCAAAGTTACGCTCTTAACTTTGAATCACCTCCTAGCCCAAACTTCTCATCAAGAACTATTTTAACTGTAACCACATATCTCGATCCAGTACGAATAAAGCTTTCATAGGAAAGTTGCTTTAGGAAACATATATCACTAGATCAGGTGAATAGGTCTTCTTTGCATGAACGTCTCAGTAAAACACCAGTACTTAGGTATTGGTGCCATTGACTCTGTCCAGGATGACTCAATCATAAAACGGAGTTGTCTACGTCCACTAGACTTGAGTTACAATGTTACATCAATTTCGACGAATAGGTCATCATGAGTAAGGAAAAAACAATTCTACCATTGATGTCCTAACTGTTAAAATCCATTGATGTCATAATTCTGTGTTTGAAAAGCACATTTATGTACTCGCCAAGCTTTCACAGCGCCCCTCATCAGTCGCCCATACAGACAACTTGATCAGACAACTTATATTACTACACTTCAACTACAGCGAACTGATAAAAGAAAATCGTCCCAAGGATTTTGATTATTCATCGGTAGAACGCCGAACAATGTAGAGATCTCTTCTATGTGGCATGGATAATTTACTGTCATGCCAACTTCGGAAGACACTTTTTCTAAGCAGACAAGCTTGTTTTGGCAATCTAAAGTACGATAAGATTTGCTGACATGATATGCAGTATGGTCTTTCAGGGTCCACTGTAATCCAGTAGCTCCATACAACATTGTGCACATTGCAGTTTCCTTCACGATAATGAAAACTATACCTGTGGGTCACAAATTATGGAAAGCCCCAGCCACAGCCTCCCATTGAATTAGGGATAGGGAGAAGCTCTGGGCGTGCTCCACCAGTCACAGATGATTTGACAAATGACCTATCGAATCAAGGTGTGGATGTTGAACCTACTACCAGCTCTGCCCCAATGAATTAAGTCGCCAAGCTTTTACATTCCACAACATCCACTGTCTGCATTCTATTCACCCACAAAACCTGTGTATCTCACCAATCTGGAACTAGTAGTAGGCGTTGAGGCCTCCACATAGCAGGCTGATCGTTTGGACAAATACTGATATGCCAGAGGCTGCACCAGTGTAACTTCATCGCACACTTCTCTAAATAATCATAATTGATCGGCATTCCAAAGCAGAGCCCATGTACCAATGAGCAATGGGTATCAACACAGTTCAAAGAGATTCTGCTTCCTTACAGTTGCCACTTAGACATTTGGCATTTGGTTGGTTCCTCAAGATGTAACTTATATCCTTATTTCATAGTCTCAGATTTCAAATCCATACTATTCCACTGAAGTGGTATTTTCATTGCACACAAAATTTAACAAGAAATAATTTCTTCAATTTTTGTCAGTGTGATATTACTACATGGAAGTTGATTAATCTAACCATCAAATATATGTTACTAAAGCCTCCTTACTTCCCCATATTTCCCACTTGTACCTGTCTACCCATCATGACTAGACGTTTTCATCATACTGCTGGTGTTAAGGAACGACCCAGGCTATGGAAACTGTTGATGTGGGCTGTGGCACGTAGTGAGTGCTTCCTGTTTAGAAATCACATTTTCAGTCCCATTTGTGCCAATGTATCACCAGAGGATTCTGTTAACCTCATAGTCTCTTTGCAGACAGTAACATTCTCAGAAACCACCAAAGATAAATCAATTTACATTACTGTTTATTTCACTACCACCAAAAAAGCCCGAGCGTAAACAAATTCAGTCTTCAGGAGTCTTTAGCGAACACCTTCACCTGTATTTCAAGATCCCTCTTTTTAAAAGCCTTTGGCTGACAATTCAAGCGCTAGTACACCACGCAACCATTGCTCTGCCTGGACATTAATTTCGTTTTCAACTCGACACAACAAACGTACAACCGCCCCGACAACACTACAAAAAAAGGACAACATGAGGCGACTTCTGCAGTGCCTAAGAAATTTCTCACTCGTTCAAAACTCGAAACGGAATTAAATACAAAAATATCGACTACCAGTAATTTTTTTCTTCTTATTCGTCGTCTTGTTAGAAAATATAAATGCGCTTTTACACAAAGAACAGGAGACGTATAAACTTCTGGCTAATAAATTATCATTAATATTTATAATATCAATTTTTAAACATAAGACAAAGAAAACCAACTGGATTAAGCTGCCTATAAAGATGACTGTCGATATTATTATTGGCACACAGAGCTGTCGACGATTCGACCGAGTAAAATTTAAACAAATGATACGATTCCCTATTTACATAAAAAAATTAGTACTAATAAAGATTATTTACAATGAAAGAGAGGACAATCAAAAGGGACACAAAAGAAGCGGCATAGGATATAAATTTAAAAACGCTATTTACAATTCTTTCAACATTATCAACAGTATTCTTTTCACACTGGAAAAAGAAGAAGACATTAACAAAAGGGTTGTGAATAGGAAAATAACGATTATAACTTAAATTTTGTCCGAAGCTAAATGGGATGACGCAAGAAATTGCTCCAAATTTGACGCACACAGTATCTAAATGACAGCACAAAACAAGGGATGTTAGATTTACGTGACAGTGGGTTTCAAAAGGGCAGTTGAAGAAGAGAAAGAGGATCTCACTGGAGAGGCAAGCTGTTTTGGAGAATTGTGGGATTCAGGGTTGAGAATTACGTGACAAGGGCGTAAAGCATTTTTGACTGGTCTAACAACACGTTGAGTTCTGGTTAGTAAACCTTGCGCTGGACTTATAGTGGGTTCCAAAATGGGTGTTTGATGTAAGGGAATGTAATAGACAGAGGGGGTGTGCTCAGGGGGCACTAAATAATTGCAAAGGAAGCCACGTTTGGGGATTTGCAAGGTTAAATAGAGTGGGCTATGTCTATAGTTGGGAAGGCACAGGGGGAGGGGAGAACAATACACCTGAAGTACTCTGAAGTCAGACATCACATTTGGGCGAAGTTGAAATTAAGGATAGAGGCAGGCGCTGGATACTCATGGCTTCAAGTACAAGTTAAGAAAAGCCAGATTTGGATGTCAGGTGTGCTTCAAATGGTCGATGTGTAAATGGAATGTGCTATACAACGGATGATGTGGGGAGAGTCGTTCCAGCTGGTTGCAAAAGCAGCCAGTGGCAGCCAGATTTTCAAATCTAGTTTTGAGAAGAAGCGAGGATGGGTGGCTAATGGGTTATACATCGCTTGATTCTCATAGTTGGCACCCAAATGACCGTAGTCTAGACAAAAACGAAGATTCCGAGGACTACAGGATCAGAGCTTGGAATCGCTGTAATTTCTGCTTGAGTCAGCGACTCTCTAACACTTCCAACCCCCTTCGTACCAAATGGTGTCAGAAGTGGGTGGAAATGTTGGATACATGGACTCGTAACGTTGGTTGAATAGTTTGTAGAGGAAATATTTGAATTTCAGACCGCAACCACCTCTGTTTTGCGTGTCATCTCTCACTAAGATGTCTGAATATGAACTTTTCCTTTCCTTGAAATACTACTAGGGATTTGAATGCCAACTGGTCACCTTTGCTTTAACCCTCTTTACCGTCTCGAGGGAACTGATGGAGTCACTTTGCCAGGGATAAATGAAGTACATATCAGATTTACTCCAAGAAACAAAGAATTATCTACAAGCTGATCGAATTTGTAAGTTTTCGTCAGAGGACATCTGCACATGAGCCTAGTATTTTGAATTGCGTCTTCTGGGAAACTGATTCATTAATAGAGCTTTTTCAGCGTAGTTTCCAAGTCAACTATACAAAGTCGAGGTGCGGCAGATACCCTCATTCCCATATTGTTGGAAAGGACTCAAACGAAATTCGTATTCTGGCGGTTAACTTTGTGCAACCATGATGTAGCCTTCTGCTATGGATAACCTGAATCAGTCCTAAATTAAATCGTTTAACGCTCCTCACGTACTTTTTTGTTCGCTCTCTTTAGTTATTTTTCCCCCTTATTTCAAGTGGTTATGGGCCCTTCTTTTTGAACTTTTTCGTCCGTCAAGCAGTTGGACCATCCGTATTCGCTTAAAGCTTGTAGGATAAACTGCGGTTCGTTTTTTATTTTCGGCGGGTCGAAATCAGTCGCGTGCGCCTGTGCTCTGCCGGTTCTGTTTTTTTTTTAGTTTTTCTGGTCGCATTTTATCGACTAAAATGAGCTCATTGTTGAATCAAGTGGAAAAGCTCAAGGGACGTGAAAATTACGGGTCCTGGAAAGTCGAAATGCGAGCCGCTTTGCGGATCGAAAAGCTGTGGAACGATGTTATAGAGCTTAAAACCAAGGATGAGAAAGGGGTTTTGAAGCTTGTAGATGCGGAAAAAGATGAGGCTGCGCTGGCCCGGATTACTTTATGCGTCGATAAATCGCTTCATTCTCATATCAGGACTGCGAATTCAGCAAAATCGGCATGGGATTCTCTCGCCAAAGCGTTGGATGATTCAGGGTTACTGCGTCGGGTCATGCTGCTACAGGATCTCAGTTCATGTAAACTTGTGGATTTTGATACGCCGTCACAATATTGTGAAAAGCTTATAACTACAGCCCAAAAGCTAAATGATCTCCAGTTTGTTGTTTCTGATGAATGGTTGGGGTCATTGTTGTTAGCTGGTTTGCCACAAGATTACCGACCAATGATAATGGGTTTGGAAAATTCTGGAGTGAAGATCACAGCGGATCTTGTGAAGTGTAGGATTTTACAGGACGTTCTAACAACTTCATCAACCGAGTCCGCTCTTTTTGCCAAAAAAGGTAATAATAAAAAGCCCATTAAGTGTTTCAGATGTAAATCTTTCGGCCACTACGCTAATAAATGTTTACAGGGAAAAGATTCTAGCAATAATAAGATAGATAGAGGTAACAAGGAACGTAAACAAAGGCCACTGGGTGGAGATCGGCACGTATTTTTAACGGCAGCGGTAGGTACCTCACCCATTTCGTGGTACTTGGACAGTGGGTCCTCTTCACATATAACGAATACAGAGAGCCATCTCCTTGATTCTAGGCCTAGCGACGTTACTACCGTGGCCACAGCCGATAACAACAATATGTTAGTGAAAAAGCAGGGCCGAGTTGAACTACGAGTTGAAGCGGAAGGCAACATTTTTGATATTGATGTGCAGGATACACTTTTTATACCAAGTGCTGCGGCTAATTTGCTGTCTGTGAGCAGGATAGTGAAAGGTGGGAATAAAATTATTTTTTCTAAGGATGGAGCCAAGGTTTTTGATGCAAATGGTATGATTTTTGCCACTGCAGTCCTAGAAAATTCTATCTATCGCCTTAATGTTTTACCTACTGCTCAGTCAAGGTTTTGGCAGCATACAGCATAGATTTATGGCACCGCCGGTTAGGCCACCTAAATCAAAAAGGTATCGAATATCTCAAAAATAATGCTGTTGGTATTGTTGGGGACACTAAAATGTCCAAAATTTGTGATATATGTTTAAGAGGAAAACATTCGAGAGCTACCTTTAGAAATAGCACGAAGCGTGCTGAGCAAATTTTAAATTTGGTACATAGTGATTTATGCTGTATGGAAACTACATCTTTGGGAGGTGCCAAATATATGCTAACGTGCCTTGACGATCATTCTCGTTACGTCCATGTTTACACGCTCAAACAAAAGAGTGAAGTTGCAGGAAAAATAAAGGAATTTTGTGCTTTGGTGGAAAACCAGACTGGCCAAAAATTGAAAATTTTCCGGAGTGACGGGGGGACGGAGTTTTGCAATTTTCAATTAGGCAGTTTTTTCAAAAGTCGAGGTGTAATCCACCAAAAATCTGCCAGGTATTCGCCAGCCCAGAATGGCCGAGCTGAAAGGGTCCAGAGAACTTTAGTTGAAAAGGGGCGGTCCATGTTGGCTGATGCGGGACTCCCAAAGACCTATTGGGGTTTTGCAGTCACTGCGGCTTGTCATCTCTATAACCGGTCGTCGTCTCGAGTTCTGAATGGAAAAACGCCTTACGAGTTTTGGACAGGTCAAAAGCCTGATCTTTCCAACTTGCGTGTTTTCGGCTGTGAGGCTTGGATACATGTTCCGAAGCAAAAACGGAAAAAATGGGATGAGAAATCCGAAAAACTCATTTTCGTTGGGTATCCTGAGGATTATAAAGCCTACAAATTTATTGATCCAGCCACGAAGCGCGTTGTTATCAGCCGAGATGTTGTTTTTATGGAAAACAACAAGAGATCTTCAGAAAGTGTGGATTCTGCAACTCAGGAGAAGCCAGCAACTCAGGAGAAGCCATCAACTCCAGAAAAATCAGCTACTCAGGAGGAACACAAGGACAGTGAGGAGGATGATCCTTCCCTCATACATCTGCCAGATGAATGCAGCGAGGATGAGGATTGGGATGATGCCATGATTCCGGACATCGACGTGGATAGTCAGACGCCAAGAAGATCGTCACGTGCGCCAAAGCCAAGAATTTTTACCGACTATGTTACCTACTACACCCATGGATTGTTGGATATGGATGAGCCCTTGACGTATGAACAGGCAGCTGCGAGCCCTGATGCGGCTGGTTGGAGCCTGGCGATGGAGGACGAGTTTAACTCGTTAAAAAAGAACAACACTTTTTCCATTGTGGATCTACCTGCGGGCAAGAGGGCATTATCCACAAGATGGGTCTATCGGGTAAAAGTTTTGGAAGGTGGGAAAGAAATTTAAAGCAAGGCTCGTCGTTCGTGGCTGCTCACAGGCAGCTGGCAGAGATTATCAGGAAACTTTTTCTCCCGTTGTTCGGTATGCCTCTCTCCGGTATTTGCTCTCGTTGGCGGCTGAGAAGAATCTCAATATTTCTCACGAGGATGTTTGCACGGCATTTCTTTTTGGGTCTTTGGAGGAGGAAATCTATGTCACACCACCCTCGAATCTTCTCTCGGAGAAGGGAAAGGTATGGAGTCTTCATAGAGCCGTTTACGGTCTCAAGCAAGCCGGAAGATGTTTCTACGAGAAGATTTCGTCTGTGTTGCAGAGTTTTGGTCTTCGTCGCTCCCATGCTGACCCGTGTGTTTTCGCCCATAATGGCCCGAATGAAAAGATGACTTTTTTGGCTATCTGGGTTGATGACGTTTTGATTTTTTCTAACGACTCTCAGATGGAAGATAAAGTCAAGAAGGGTTTGGAGGAACATTTTGAGATGAAGGACCTCGGAGAGATTGCAACTTTTCTGGGCATGAAGATCACTAGGGATCGTGCAGCTCGTGCTCTATGGGTTGATCAAAGTCACTACATTGCTCGTGTACTCGAGAAATTTGGAATGTCTCAATGCAACCCAGTCTCTACACCGTTGGAAGTCGACCTGAAGTACCTGGAGGTGCAGGAAGGAGCTAAGCCCTACGATCTCAAAGTACCATACCAGGAAGCAGTAGGATGTCTACTTTATTTATCTCAAGTTTCGAGACCAGACATCTGCTATGCTGTTAATACCCTTTCAAGATTTAACCACTGCTACCAATCTCAGCACTGGCAGGCACTTAAGCGTGTGTTTCGCTATCTCAAGGGAACTGCTATGCTAAAATTGTCGTTCAGAAAGTCTGAGCTGAATCCCGAACTTGTTGCGTTCTGTGACAGTGATTGGGGCATGTGCTTACTGAAAGACGGTCTGTGTCCGGTATGTGCGTGAAATATAATGGTTCGTTGGTATCATGGTATTCTAAAAGACAACCTACAGTAGCACTCAGTACAGTAGATGCAGAATATATGTCGCTCGCTTTTTGTATTCAAGAAGTTTTATGGTTTAGATCGCTTATCAGTGAGCTTTTTCCTAACAGTAAGCCTTCAGCAATGAAAGTTTTTTGTGATAATACTGGTGCAATTAATACGAGTAAGAATGATGTTGTCAGCAATCGTACCAAACATATAGACATTAGGTTTCATTTTGTCAAGGATCATGTTAAGAGGGGAAATGTTTTAGTTCAACATATTTCATCTTCCGAAATGTTAGCTGATGTACTAACAAAATCTTTGACTGGTCAGCTACATAGATCGTTTGTCAATCAAGTTTTTGATACCTAGTTATTGTTTATTTTGAGCTGTTGTTGGTTTTTCGTAATTTTTTATCTCTCTTGAGAATTTAATTTTATTGGCTTGTTTTTTTTTTTTGCACTATTTATATATATACCTTCTTTAAAATGTTCGTTTGAAGGGGGCGTGTTGGAAAGGACTCAAACGAAATTCGTATTCTGGCGGTTAACTTTGTGCAACCATGATGTAGCCTTCTGCTATGGATAACCTGAATCAGTCCTAAATTAAATCGTTTAACGCTCCTCACGTACTTTTTTGTTCGCTCTCTTTAGTTATTTTTCCCCCTTATTTCAAGTCATATCCGCTGAAAGAAAGCTGGTAAGATGAGCCCCTCTAAGGAATGCTGAAGAAGGCGATGATAAAAACACGAGTGTCTGATTATGAAAATGATAATGGTGCGTGCATGGAACTCGGGTAAAGTATGATTAACGATCCGACGATGGTGGGAGTACTGGCTTAATGGCCATACGATGTAGCCTTTACATCGAAAGCGCTCGCCCACAGTAGCTCACCTAAGAGGTACGTTAACTTTAGTGATTTGCCTACTGGCGGATCTAACCAAATTGCTATAATACCTCAAGTATGCTTGAGGATAATGTAAAAACACGCAGATGAAACCCAATGGCACAGCCAAACCTTATTGCGCAAAACCAAACTTGTGTACACCAAATTTACAGACTGACTAAAACCTCGCTACTAAAAGTCGTCGTTATATAAAAAATAACTGGGGTGAACTGGTAAAAACGAAGGTTGGAATGAAACTTTTAGACAGGCTCGATAAAGCGTAGACATCAAGTAATCTGGAAGAAGAAATCGTTGTAAAATATACCCCACATAAACAGATCAGGTGGAGTCAGGTGGGAGGTGGTAGCAGCGACGATAAGCAGCTGAACTGTAACAACACAATAAATCTATTGATCTAATTATCATAATCAAACATGTCAAGAATTTCCTTAGACACAAGCGCGTTCGGTGATTCATCACTCCAGCAACAAATCTAGGTAGGTATTACAATATTACATTTACATTTCAACATTTATATGACGTAGGTAGTTGAAGAGCAGCTCGTAAGCCAGCAGGTCACTTGCACCGAGGAGGTTTTGGAGGTTGAACGATCGAAGGATGGTGATTGGAAGGTCGTCAAGCATTTCCTCATTCTGGATGAACTTAGTCCATTCACAGATAACATGCAACAAGGCTCTTCATTTCTGGTCAACTTCCCACAAGAATGGTTGGATAAATTTTTTCGTTGCGTACAGTGAACCAGTCTTTTATTTGTTTGGATTCGACAAGCTTCCCTTACTCTGCCACATAACATGATGGGGTTTAGAGGCTTTCTGGCCATCTGGCCAGGGATGGCATTACAGCCGAAACCAAGGACAACAATACCCAGCCGTCACTGCTTCCCAGAGGCAACAAGGTAGTGCCCCCCCCCCCTCAACTATCCATATCCAAACGGTATAATCTCAACGGCCAGAGCTCAATCTAAGTCCAGCGTACACCAACCGACTATTAAAAAGAAATTAAAAAACCTGAGGGAAACTTAGAGTTAGAGCGTTGCAGGAACTTTGCAAGATGCATAAGCTATATCTAAGAGGGAATATAACCACAATGAAATAAATACCATGAAACGGTGGGTAGGTGGGAAATGTGAGAGCAGACGAGCTGGCAAAATCTGAGACGAGTAGTAGGCCAAATACGGGTCAAACCACATGGGGAGCGCTCTCACAGCATTGGGAAAACGCTGAGAAAACAAAGCCTCTTTCTGAATGTCTTCGTTTGCCTTACCATTTTCTTCCTGTATTTCTAGAAGCCCTGCCACAGCCTTTTCTTGACAATTCACACGAGGTTTGTTTGCACAACTACATTTCACAAGCAGAGGGCTTCCTGATTAGGTCCATAAATTTAAATTAGAGCTCATAACTTAGCAGTCCCAAGTTTCAGATTTCGAGTAGATATTATTAGAAAGATAAAGCTAGAACGTCCCCCTTAAGTTCCAAAGTACGAAGTATGTCGTGATATTCAATATAAATATGAGTATTAAAGAAGAGTATCACTATCTTACCTTTAAAGCTAACAGTTATTGAGGAAACACTGAATGTAAGTGGTTGGAACAAAGCCCTCCATTTGATCATCTGGTCGTCTGACTCTGGTCCAACCGTCGCCTTGGTCAATTTCTATCACGAGAAGCTCTTCTCCATCGTTCATTGCCATAGACCCTTCGCTGGTAGCTGAATTTAAAAAAAAGAAGTTAGTTACCAGATAGAACTTTGCTGAAATATCCGAGGAAACGCATCTCACACTTTCCTTAGTGCTTGGTGCATCAAGCGATTTTTGTCACTCCAGTATCGAACCGAATCTGTATTTTAGTCAGTTAATATGAACGTTTTGAGACTTAGCTCAACGTTTTACGCTTCGTTGTTAGCACGTAAGTTCCAAAATTTATTGGTTCGCCCCTATTTATGTCACGGCCAGTTGACCTTAGTTGCCCAGTCTCTTTGCCACTCTTGGAGACAAACTAGTGAGTGAAACGTGCGACCCTCTTTCTCTCGGCCATCAGGTACATTTCGTAAGAATATCAATTTAACCAATACAGTCCACTTTTCTTTCGTCCAATGTTAACAACTAGTTTCTTCACACATATTGATTTTCAACTTCTCTCCTGCACCGAACATGTTTCAGAGATAAAAACTGTTTAAGAACAACATAACTGAACCTACTAAGTAACATAAAGATATCTAGTTTACTGGAAGTAAAATACCTTCGAATGGATAAAGAGCTCTGCAAGTGCCGAGAGGTGGTAAAAGCTCCGTGTCGTAGTAAGGAGGAGGAGGGTCGTCTGACTCTGGCAAAGACGAATGAGACGCACCAATTCCACTCTCGGGGCTGTCCGATGGGTACCTGTAAATTGCACACACTTATTCTTTGAAAGGATAATTTAATAGCATCGCACGGAATATCAACAATTTGGTATGGCTCTGGAAGTTAGAGGAGAACGAATTTAGATGTTTATAAGTTCATTTCATTGCTCTGTGTATGGCGTTGTGTCAAGTAGCTTCAAACAGTAAGTTATGGTCCCAAAGCAGGCCAAGGGTTTTATGTAAGGTGTATCCTACATATCGTTACAGCAGCTTAATTCCTATGTTCTGTAGGCAACTTAACTTCATGATCTGTGCATGCAGTAGACGAAGTGGTAGAGCACAAACACCATGTCAACTATGACTTGCTCTGTCCTCAATCAGATTGTCCAGCGGTGGTGTGGGTCAACAAATCTTGTTTGTGTAGAGCAAAGGGAAGAGAAGTTTGTCTAAACATTGTGAGTCTATCTAGACTAATGGAGGACCTCCCTGGCGAAGCTCATAACTGAGCGCTCCAGGCGGCAGATTGCCAGCTGCCCTAATTAGTTAACCCTAAATGCCCTCAGTGTCAGGTTCGTCCTGACTTTCAGTACCTTCCCTACATGTGTATACTGCCTGACTCGTGTTGACGTGACTATAGTGTAATGGATTCGGACGAAGAGCCATATTCTGATGTAATAATGGATACCAATTTAAAGCCCTGAGTACCATTCATTGTTTTTTATCCTCGAAGTTTCTTTCCCTTTACCTTCCAGTACACCCTGGCAATTCTCAGACTTTTTAATAGCAAACACAGCAAAGGGCGAATGGACAACTACAGCAAAAACTATCAAGGCGCACTCTGAAGAGAAATTGAAAATTCAGTGTCACCATAAATACTGGCAGGTATCATGAAGCAACCCAGTACTTTGTGAGAAATGAGTTGCAGCTAAGCATAATTAATTCATTCGCATAATTCCATTAACGTAATTGGAAAGCATATATCTGGAAGGAGGCCCTCAAGTCCTCACATAAACGAGGATGGTGTACGAGTGGGTAGGGGTTAGGCAACCCCTAGGAACTCTACTGGAAGGACTGTACGACTGCAAAAAAGTACTCTCATGGGTAGGTAGTAATACGACGTATTTTAAAGAGAGTGAACTAACCTTTTTTTGGACCTACCACATCAGAGCAAATGGTAAATATCAGACCTATTGCAAAGTGCTGGCACTCTAAGCGATACTCTCGAAGATAGGCGAAAAGTAGGATTTTGAACTTGAGTGCCCAGCAATGTGGTTTCAAAAACTATGCCAGTGGTGAGTTTCCCACCATATTTAGTGAAGACACCCCATAGTTTAAAATAAGTAACATAACTTTATAAATACTTGAAAAATTAACAAACAAAAAAGATGATTAGGTGAAATAGGTTAGAAAACGTGAAATCGACTAACATGCAACATATCAATGCGAGCTGGAAGGCCCTCCAAATGAATTGAAGCGCAATCACAACCTCTTTACGATCCTCTCACATTTAAATAAATCGGTAATGGGCAGCGTTAATTAAAACTCATTGAGTAGAGCTACTACTTGACAAGAACACTTTGTCTTTCTTGAATACTTTTAACACAGCGAGTCTTTCAAAGTGGTTAGTAAAACGAGTGAGATGAGTCTCAACTAGTGTCAAATTTACGATTATAGGATTAAATCTGCGAAACGAGCGAGACAACAAAGCCCCCATCACCAACAGTAAAACCAACGTCAAGGGCGGCCATAAACCCGGTAGTTGAATAAAATTTGTTTGGTCAAACTACTGACCCATGAGACGGGAGCGGAGTGCCAGGCGCAGAATGTTTGTGGTTGTGATTGGCGGAAACACTCGAGTCAGAAGCAGATCTACTCAGGGAGTCGTCATCACCTCCTGAACCTCCACTATTCCTGTGTGCACACATACAGCCAAGCATCAAGCAAACTGACAAACAACATTTGCCACACTCTCCAGACAGACAGCCAATTTAATAGTGATAAAAATAATAAAGTACATAAATATGAAGGTGAATGATAATGAAGTGCCGTACAGCCATTTAAAAAAAGACAACAAAAAATCTTTTCATGTCCACTCTGCAAAATGAAACTGTCATTGAAAGGTTTCCATCTGATCCTCTTCCTGACTCCTTTGCTACACAAAGTGAAGCGGCTTCAACCAATGGGGCAGTCATTGTGCCACAAATAACGTTTATAGGAGTGAAAACAGAAAAAAAATCGTTCTCAGATGCAAGACCCCCATTTATCTTAATTCCCAAGTAAATGTTCCCCTCCTGAGGACCTCCTGATCCAAACGTTCAGCGTCAATTAAACTAATCAGGACAGACAAAATGAGGGAGTTGTATGCGAAAAATGTTGGAAACGTAAGCTGCTTCCCGCCGACTCGCCCTGTGGCCGGCCGGTCCTTATCGTTTTCCCCTCCAGGTGTCCGCCTCACCTCCCACAGACCACCATCCTTTCCTTCTCACCTATTACTTAACATCGAGCGGTCGATCGAGACGGAGTTATTTTTTTGACGTGTAAATAGCGATATATTAATCATCTTTTACCCCCCCCTTTTTGTGGAGCTTCCGCTAAGTGTAGTTGTGACACGACGAAGTGGTTCTCCTAGCTAAGTCCAGTGTTTCCCGGCCGGGGAAAAGCTTCTGTCACGTTCTTAAAGGTGAGTCCCTCAAGTTCCTATTTTTCCGTTCCTGCATTTGTTTCCTTTTCAGGTCGGCGAGGTCTCGGCATCGGCGGAAGCATAGTTTGCAGACAAGGGTGGGGGGGAGAAATTAATTTGATCGGATCCGGGGTTAAAGAGAAATTAGGGTTGGCTACCCCGGTATGTTGTGAACATAACCAACCCCTATTTTCGTGGTCCTCCGGGCCGGATATCTTTTTGGCTAATTCCGTTTTTTGGGGTAATATCGAAGTTGAGTTGGATATTTAGTTTCGCGATCACTTGGGATCGTAAGTTTCAACTTCTAAAATACCAACTGGAATTTTTTGTTTTCGGTGTTTTTTATTTTTTTACACGGTAGTGTTCATAATTGTGAACTATAATTTTTTTTTTGGAATCAGTTGATTCGAACTAGCAGTCTCGATCGTTTTAATTGGGTTAAAGTGTTCAATCTTGCGGAAGCAAGAGAATTCAGTCTACTTGTAGTTACATTTTCAAGTGATCTCTGTACCATAAATCATCCTTTTGTCCATTCCAATCACTACTTGTCCCAATCCTCGTTTAGCGTGTTCACGTTTATTATTTCGGCTCTAATTTGTTGCCTTATCTCGTAAGGTTGCTGATAATCAATGGCAAATAAGGAGGCAGATCTGCCGTCGCCCTCTGTGAAGGACAAACAAAACTTCGCAAAACTCACAGATCGTAAACAGCGATCTTGGCTTGTACTTCAGACTTGTTACGATCTGATAAAAGACTTACCGAGTAAACTCAACGTCTTTCGGGTCCGAGCGGAGAGGATTGAGCGAGCGCGTGAGACATTAGAGGAAGTGTTTGAGGAATTGAGCTTATAGGCGCCGAATTTCCGGAATTCAAGACTGATACGGAAGCCTTAAATGCGCGGGCAGATGAAATGTATTACGAAATTTTGGCGGCGATGGAACAATATGTTCCAAATAAAACTTCGGCCGACAACCTTTCCGGGTCCCTGCAGCATTCGGCCGCCAATAGCGCGCCTCTTTCTAATACAAATTCTGCGGCAGGGGGAGTCACGAACTCTAGAGTTTCCCTTCCGAAAATTGTGATTCCTCCATTCGGTGGACGTATTATAGATTTCCCAGGTTTTATTGCGTTGTATGACGCTCTCATTCATAAAGTCACCTACCTATCGGACATTGAAAAATTTAGTTATTTATTGAGTTGTCTCACAGACTCGGCTTTAAGTCTGGCGCAGACCGTTCCATTTGCCCCTGCTAATTATATGACCTGTTACGATTTACTCGTGCGAACGTATAGCCAAAAGAGGCTGCTGGCAACGCACTATTTAAATATAATTTTTTCCCTGGAACCTATAAAAAAGAGGTCTCCGCACGAATTTATGCGGTTTGTCGATAAGGTGCAAGCGACAGTGACGTGCATTGCCGATTTGGAGATTCCCAATTTGGCGGATTTTATTTTATTGTTCTGGACGCTCAAACTGTTGGACGCCCACACACGACAGGGTTTTGAGGAACGGTGGCTAGATAATGAGAGCGATTTGGGTATTCCTACGCTTAGTAGTTTACTGCGTTATCTCCGGGATCAGGGAAACATTGCAGAGTTGATGAGTTGTCCGGATTCCAGCTTCCCACATACCCCTATTTCCACCAAAAAGAAAGGGGATACTACCCGGCGGGTATTAACGGTCACCCAAAAACCACCCTCTTCCCAAGTACTACTTAGGTGTCCCTTGTGCTCGCAGGAGCACCATTTTTCCAAGTGTCCAGACCTGCTGAAGGCTACTGTTGAAGAGCGTAAAAGGCTCGTTAGGCGGCATAAAAGGTGCTTCATTTGTTTAAATTCGCACATGGCAAATAATTGTCGCCATCAAAGTAGATGTCAGATGTGTGACCATCGGCATCATACTATTCTACATACTGCGGGTAACGTAATCGAGGGAAGTTCGGCTGTCAGTAACTCTCCCGAACATTCTGTACCTGCGTCAAATACCGGAGAAAATACCACATCCCCATCTATCCAAGGTACTTCCTGTCATTCTTTGACAACGGTAGTAAAAAATGAGGTTGGATTGCTGGGAACAGCTTTAGTGCGTATTCAGGCAGCTGATGGCCGGTGGCATCGGGCACGGCTCATTTTAGATCAGGGGAGTTCAGTAAATTTCATTACCACTCATTTGGCGTCCCAGTTGAAATTGCCCCGTAGCAAATGTCCTTATAAAATCAGTGGGATAGGTAACGGGGCCTCCTTTTCCTCACAGGGCCTGGTTAAAACACCAATATCTCCACATTTCAATGACAATTTTCAGATGACGGTAGAATTGGCTGTGGTATCCAAGATTACATCTGACTTACCCACTGTAAAAATCTCGTCTCCTTTACCATCCCAAATTTCAAATTTGATTCTTGCGGACCCGGAATTCGGAAAGCCGGCTCCGGTGGATCTATTATTGGGGGTTCAAAATTATTTTGACATTTTGTCTAGGGAACCTCAGTACATCAAAGGGAGACCTTCCGCCATGAATTCCAAGTTGGGTTGGATTTTGATGGGTTCAGTTCCGCTTTCGGGTGTTTCACCTCAGCCCTCCTTGTTGAGTGTCTCCGAGAGCACGGATGAGATAATAAAATCCTTTTGGGAGAGGGAGGAAGTTTTTGACCCAATTCCATTAGCTCCCGAAGATGAATATTGTTTTCAGCATTTTGCGGAGACATACTCTCGGGACCCCTACAGTGGAGAATTTACAGTGAGACTCATTTTTCGTGGGGGCAAGCGACCCCAATTGGGTTCAACTCGTGCCTTGGCTCTCCGTCGTTTAGAGCGGCTTGAGCAGAAGTTTGCACGAGATTCGCAATATCAACGATTGTATGCAGACAATTTCACGGAATACTTGAGGCAGGGACACATGTGTCTGGCGTCGAGTCCAGCTTCCTACATAATGACTCATCATGGAGTGTCAAAGATCGGTCCCTCAGGACAAACGGTTAGGGTAGTCTTTTTCTCCGGCAGAATTGGACTCCTGCGGACGGAGTCTGAATTCATTTTTGTTGCCTGGGCCTAAGCTGCAGCGAGACATAGGACAAGTGATATCCCTCTTTCGGGTCCATAAAGTTGCCTTCGGTTGCGATATAAAAAAAATGTACCGGATGATAAAGATTCATCCAGAGGATCGCATCTACCAGCGCGTTTTTTGGAGAGACTCGCCGTCTTCAAAGGTGAAGGAATACGAACTCGCTACTGTTACATTTGGGATTTCGTGTAGCCCTTTTTTGGCCCAACAGACAATACGGCAGTTAGTTGTCGAGGATGGTCATAAATGGCCCAAGGCGGCACAGGCGTTAACGGAATCCATTTTTGTGGACGACTGTTTAACCGGTGCTAGAACGATTTCGGAAGCCGTTGGTCTCAGAGATGAGCTAATTTCACTGTTAAAAGGAGGTTGCTTCGAATTGGGAAAATGGGTGAGTAATTGTGTGAGTTAGTCAACGACATTACCGACCAAGTGACCGAGCTTCCTTCCCAAAATCCAAATGTAAGTGTAAAGGTTCTTGGGCTGGGTTGGGACACTAAAAGTGATGTTTTCAAGTACAGAATTAATGTTTCCTCTGAATCCCCTACTAAGCGTACTATTCTGTCCCAGGTGGCTCGAATTTACGAGTATAACGGGTATCTGGCACCAGTAATATTCGAGATGAAGTCGTTTCTCCAGCGCTTGTGGGTTGCTGGGGTAGATTGGGATGATCCATTGCCTGTAAATCTTGAGGCTAGATGGCAGCAAATAATAAAGGAATTACCCTGCTTAGAGAAATTGGCTATCCCTCGATGGATTAGGGCAGACCATGCGTTAAGTCTCAAGCTTGTAGGCTTTTCCGACGCCAGTGAACTCGGGATGGCGGCTGTCATTTATCTACGTGCCGAGTTACAGGATTCAATATCTGTCCATTTGCTCAAGTCCAAGACTAGAGTAGCTCCCTTAAAATCATGGACTATTCCGCGTCTTGAACTTGGAGCTGCGTGTTTACTCTCAAGGCTGATTCGGAGTACACTACCTCTATCCTCCTCCTTGTCTATTAAAGATGTGATTTGTTTTACGGATTCCACTTCAGTTTTGAAGTGGATAAAAACCCCGGTCTATAGTCTGCAAACATTTGTAGCTAATCGGGTCATGCAGCTAAATGAATCCTGTCCTACTGCTCGTTGGATGCATGTGAGGGGGGAGTGTAACCCAGCTGATTGTGCAAGCAGAGGGCTGTCACCCTCTCAGCTGGAAGACCACAGTTTGTGGTGGTTTGGACCACCTTTTCTAAAAGAGAGTGAATCCCTCTGGCCTGACCTACCAGACCTGGACATGTGTGAAATTCCGGAATCCAAGAGTCATTCCCGGTTTGCTTTGGTATGTGTAAGTGGAGCCTCAGACATGGTGAAATTCATTGAACGTTTCTCTTCATTATTTCGGTGCTTGCGTGTATTGACATACGTTTGCAGATTTCTCTGCATTCTGAGGATGAAGGCTAGTGGGACTGATTTTTTCCCTCACTTTAGGGGTCCTGTCACCGTGGAAGAGTACCAAGAAGCACTTGAGTTTCTGGTTAAGACCGTTCAAGCTCACTACTTAACCAAAGAGATTGATCAAATGAGGAGAGGGCAAATACCACTTTCAAAGAGATTCAAGATGCTGTCGCCATTCCTTGATCCCCTAGGTTTTGTCAGGGTGGGGGGTAGAATCGGGAGGTCTGATTTGCCCTTCATCTCTAAGCACCCACTTCTAGTCCCGCGGGATTCTCATTTGGCGTCACTCATATGCGACTACTATCATTTGTATTCGGGCCATGGGGGACCTCGATTGGTCCAGTCTCTTATTTTGAGGCGATACTGGATACCATCCATCCGGAGTCTTATTCGGAAAAGACTGTTCACGTGTGGAACTTGTTATAAGTTTCACGTTAAGCCAAGCAAACCGAAAATGTCTGAGCTTCCTCAAGCCCGGGTGGTGCCAGCAAGAGTGTTTGAGCACACAGGAGTGGATTTGGGGGGACCCATTTTGTTACGATTGGGAGGTCCACGTTCCCGGACCAGCCAGAAAGGATACTTGGCCTTGTTTGTATGTTTCAGTACCAAGGCTGTTCACCTAGAGGCTTTAACCTCTCTTTCGACAGAGGCTTTCCTGGCCTGTTTCGATCGATTTATAGCTCGCCGAGGACTGCCATCCCACATGTATTCTGATCAGGGAAGAAATTTTCGGGGGCGGCTAGGGAGATAAATGAACTGACCTCATTTTTGAAAAATTCCTGCTCCGAAATATGCGAGAAGTTAGCCATGAGAGAGATACGCTGGGTATTCAATCCACCCTATGCCCCAAATTTCGGGGGGTTGTGGAAGGCTGGAATCAAATCGGTTAAGAACCATTTGAAACGAGTGGTAGGGAGTCAAATTCTCCAATTGGAGGAATTCATTACGATTTTAACTCAAATCGAAAGTTACCTGAATTCTAGACCCTTGTGCGCTCTCTCAAATTCTCCCTCGGATAGTTTTGATTTTTTGACCTCCGGTCATTTTCTGACCGGTGGGCCGTTACTACTGAGGCCTGATAATGATTTACGAGATGTCCCGACAAGCCATTTATCCCGATGGCAATTGACCAAGCAGGTGTCCCAAATTTTCTGGGATCGATGGAGCGCAGAGTATTTGCACTCTCAAATACAGCGCCCTAAATGGTTTGGCATGCCCGTACCTTTGCAGGTTGGGGATCTTGTAATGTACAAGAAACCTGGTTTCTCCCCAGCAGAGTGGCCGATGGGCAGAGTTGTCGAAGTTTTGCCAGGGGCAGATGGAGTGGTACGCGTTGTACGTCTTCGTACTCCATCTGGAAAAATAGAAATGCGTCCCACAAGTAGAGTGGTCGCACTACCGACTCAGTGAGTCACACTTTTTGTTTTCCTTTTCCCCAACAAGTACGAGTATGTGGATTTATTTTCTCCTTTTTACCTTTTTCCTCACTATACCACTTTGTATTTAGTACTACTCCTAAATTAATTGCTTCATCAGGTGACTGAAAGAGATTTTTTGTTATTTGGCGCGGGGTCTTTATTTTCGTTTGGTATTCAAAATTCCAATTTTGAGGTGGGGGGTATGTTGGAAACGTAAGCTGCTTCCCGCCGACTCGCCCTGTGGCCGGCCGGTCCTTATCGTTTTCCCCTCCAGGTGTCAGCCTCACCTCCCACAGACCACCATCCTTTCCTTCTCACCTATTACTTAACATCGAGCGGTCGATCGAGACGGAGTTATTTTTTTGACGTGTAAATAGCGATATATTAATCATCTTTTACCCCCCCTTTTTGTGGAGCTTCCGCTAAGTGTAGTTGTGACGCGACGAAGTGGTTCTCCTAGCTAAGTCCAGTGTTTCCCGGCCGGGGAAAAGCTTCTGTCACGTTCTTAAAGGTGAGTCCCTCAAGTTCCTATTTTTCCGTTCCTGCATTTGTTTCCTTTTCAGGTCGGCGAGGTCTCGGCATCGGCGGAAGCATAGTTTGCAGACAAGGGGGGGGAGAAATTAATTTAATCGGATCCGGGGTGTTTGAGAATACAGTCCACTTTTTCATTCAAGAGAAATTAGGGTTGGCTACCCCGGTATGTTGTGAACAAGTGCTATGATTAAAATCAAAATTATTTTTTGATAACATTCAACAAAACATATTCATAAAAGGTGCGCAAATTCTTGTTTCTACTACTCTAGGATTCCCGAAAATAGTTTTTTGCAGTTCAATTGATACGCAATGAAGATTGATGTGTACCTTATGTGTAATACTGCAAAGTAGCAGAATACTTCATACTAAAATAACTCAAAAATATTTTTTTAAACGAACAGCTATGCTGCAGATAGTGGAGAGGATTAACCGACAATAATTTTTGCTTCATAGGCCTAAATAATGCTCACAGATATTTTCACTGAGGCATTTATAGAGAACGAAACTTAGGTACTGATTAGTAGAAGAAAAATCGAAAGTACATCAAAATTGTTAGAGACGTATCGAGAAAAATGAGAAACCCTTTAGATTTTTCTCATAAACGTGTTTCAGCGTCTTCGAAAAAGAACTAAGAAGACAAAAATAAACAATGAGCTTCATCAGTCTGGCCTTCTCCCACAAGACACACAGACTAAGTTAAGTTTTGGTGTAAACATTTGCATACTATTTTTGTGGTTTTATAATTGTTTCACGACAGATAAACACTTCATGGCAGCCCACAATAATTTGAAATTATCCGCACTGAATAAGTTCTCAAAACCGTCAGCATGTTCTCGGGAGAAGTTAACAGGAGCGGCGCACCGCACACCTTTTCTGGGCCACACGCACACTCGAAAACTCTCATCACCATGCACCGCACCAAGACCATCTACTTTTCACTTAGCTGACGGTCAAAATAGCCCAAAATTGGGATTCTGAACTCATAGGGGCGTGAAGGTCGATTTTTTGACATTACGTGAAGGTTGATGAGATTCAGTGTAGAAAGCTACACACGGTAAGACTTCAGCACACTCTGCACTGAGAATTGAAGACTGAAAAAAAAAAACGTGAAACGGACTCTCAGTTAACATTCCAGAATTTCCTGGGTGCCCCTACTTACTACACACCATCAGAGAATGAGTAGAATACACAAGTGAAATTTGTGTATTTATTAAGCATTGAAAGTTGTTAAGGTTGATTTCAAGTTCTAACATTCCTATTCATTCCCAGATCCTTCACCACTGATTCCGTTTTCCTTTTTCCTTTATCATCTTTCCGTCCTGAGTGTATTTCGCTCGAATCTAACTGTTTAGCGTAATATATTGTAAATATGTGAGTAAACTTTTAAATGAATCTGTTTTCACCTATAGGATATTTTGAGGCTTTGGTATAGCATTTTTTCATGAATGAATATTTTATGGTGGCATGCAATGATTGAAATTCGTCAATACAGGCACATCCAAACCGTTATACAAGTTTTGGAGAAAACAATGATAATGGAATACTACCACCGGAGTAAATGCAGCCCAATTATCGTTTAATTCTACTGAAACCTAATGTGGAATGTGAGCCTATTAGGTTGTGTTGTTTTCTCTCAATCCTACTGACAACAAACGAACAATTTTTGTATCCATTTCCCTGTGATCGATGGTGTGGTACGAAGAAAATTGAAATGTAGTGGTGTAAGACGAGGACTATTACGCCAGTACCAGGGAAATGGGTATTGGAACAGATAGATAAGGATGTGTAAGGGGAATTTCAGGAGCACAGTGAACACCACCAGTTGAGTCTACACTGAGAGCGATGTCCCAGGATAAGTCAGCTGAACAATTCTAAACTATAAAGAACGAAATCAAGGAATACATTTTGACAGGCTGACGCT
Source organism: Pachypeltis micranthus (assembly GCA_020466155.1). Taxonomy (NCBI): domain Eukaryota; kingdom Metazoa; phylum Arthropoda; class Insecta; order Hemiptera; family Miridae; genus Pachypeltis; species Pachypeltis micranthus. The sequence continues at coordinate 30,632,769 of CM035776.1, forward strand.
AAAACGAATTCGCTTCTCTCCTCAGAGCATACGGTTTCCTTATACCACAGTTTGTACAGCCAAATGGCCCCCGGATCGAGGAATTGGTAGCCCCTGGCTTCCAGTAGCGACACAACACAAAGCAGCAAGGAAAATTTTCCTCCCCCCCTCGCAAACGTCTCAAAAGCGCCAAAAGGCTATTGTCGTAAGAACGACCTTTCCCCGTCATGAAAATTTGACGAAACGCTAGTAGCTGTATAAGAGAGATAACATATCACACTCTCTAACCCAACAACGCTAATAATTTGAAATACTCATCTACTTTACCGCTCCCCTAATCAAAGCAACTACATTATACATTATACTGTATCGAAAGAAGCCGAGACGTCCTACACAAAATAGTTAAAGCAAAAGTGCAAGAACAAAGAAACTAAAAATACACTTTGCGCAGCAGAAGTGAGTTGTGACTTGACAAGAAGTTTGCTTATCCCTTAAAGTGGACAAACAAAAAGGAAAAACGATCCCTCCAAGTCGTACTTAGCTTTAGGAAGCCGCAAAGAGCTTCGGAGCCGTGACCATTCCAACCTGACATAATCAAATCAACAAAGTCAAACTTAATGGAATAATAAAAAGAAGAGAAAAATGAAATCTCTTAATTTTCTAATGCAATTATTTTAAAATTGCATACCTGTGCTGCCTGCGTACACCATTTACATTGTTATGAACGGGAGTGTGGTTTTGCGGGTTGTTTTGGTTCGAGACGATTTCGTCGAAGTAGGCCTGATATTTTCGCATCTCTTGCCTCAATTTGTCCAGACGCTGCCCGTTTTCTGCCAGTTGGCCTTCTACCGTCATTGGGTCACCCAGATCCGAGTTTAACTCATATACGCCTTTCATTTTCATCAGACCATCCCTGAAAAACAAGATAAGGTATTATGTTGAGTGATGACACTGCCTGAATTCCCGTTTCTCCACCAAACCCTTACTGGGCGTCATCACACCCTCAAAGTACAGAGAGCTCACATAATTGATATGCCCACCACGAGCCCCCACACCATGAAAAAAATTGGACAAGGTGAACAACTGTCTCAAAAGTTTTGGGAACATCTACGGCGTCTGTATGTAATTGCTCCACGGTCTTCTGGACTAGAGACAACAATGCCCTGTAGAATCATAAGATCCCAGCAGTGCTACCAATGTCCAGCAGAATCACAAATTCTCAGCAGTACTATCCCTTTGTTGTAATGTTATTTGTACGTCAACAATGACCCCAGCCACCTGTAGTCGGGATACCAGTACCTTTTGTAAGTGCCGGAAGACCACAGACGACACTGAACCCATACAAACAGACCATTTTCCCTAATGGTGCTTTTGGATCTAGTAACTCTTGAAACTTTCTTTTGTACTTCGTAGAGCTAAGAAAAGTAAAAACACAGAACACGATAATGGACCAACACACGGCCAAGTATAAATCATATAATCGTCTCCCCAAGCTCACCTTATTGCAGCTAATTGCTTTGAAGTCTACCTTAGGAAAAACAATTAACAAGTAATGGGAGACTATATATTGCATCAATCTGTGCGTTTACTCTAAAAAAGCCCATTGAACAGCCAAAATGTTCTCCCCCAGCTTCGCTGCTCCGTCAAGGAGAGACGGCCATGACTGAGTCGCAGCCACTGTGGCCACCCTCCCACTCCCTCACAAACAATTGAGTTATTTGTCTGGGGTATGTCCCCAGTGACACTGCAATGTTTTAAGTTGAACTGAGGATGGAAACTACCACTTTTACAGGATGTTTCATAGCGTTTAGAAAGACTGCATGCTGCTGTATTATTAGTAAAGGAAGGGGTTGGGCTTAGTTGATGGGTTGATTTGTTTTGCTTCATTCACCAAGTGCCGTCATTATTCTGAGCCAAAGCATTGCTTAGTCGCCGCCAGCCAAACCAGTCCTCTCCCCATTATCCCGTCAGTGGTTACCAGTCATTCCCCCCTTTTGAAAGATGAATTGCCATTAGTTATGTGAATTTTCAGTCAGTTTCCTGTATTCCCCTAAATTGAATTGTTAATTGTCACTGACCTAAGCTTCAGGATTTTTCTATTATATCATGGAGTAATTTCTATTTCGTTTTTATCTTTTCAGCCAAATGTTAACCATCACCAATTATTTTCACTCTATGGAATATTCTCAAAAACAAGGTCATTATTTGGTTGAGCTGAAGGGCAACATTGTGCTGGTAGATCTCATTTCATTGACTTTGAATTTCCTGCACAACCTTTACAATTCAATTTCTCTCATGAGCACTGCTAACAGAAACCAATACCACTTTCCCATGTATGTTTAAAAGGGCAGCTCCACTGACAATTTGGTAAGTAACAGGCGAATCACGGCAAGGTCATTGATGAGTTCCTACTAATTGGGTAGTATTCTCTTACTTAGATTATGTGCCAGAACTGACCTCGTCGCAGTTTCTTGATGAATTTTGGATTGAATTTCTTCAAGCTTTCCCTGAAGCTTCTTCTTCCTTTGGTTCGGCGGGAGATCGCTGTAGTCGTCCTTATTATCGCCATTACCAGAATAATTGTTCTGCAACACAAAATCCTTAATGACTGTACGAACTGTAGAAATGACGTGAATACTGTACAGTTTCCAGACGGAAAGACACGTCAAATTCATTTCGCTTCACTTTATTAATTAAAAAACAATAAAAAATTTAATTATTCAAATACATGAACCAAACACCGTAAAATTATGTGACAGCAGAGGCCGAGACAAAGTTAATGCAGTGGCAGTTGACACACACAAAAAGCGAAGCACAAATACACATCAGACACCCATTGAAAATACAATGAGAAATGTACTTAATACGTGGAACAAAAATGAGGCATCGTTGGACACACTCACACACACGGGGGGAGGCAGTGTCTAGGGCCCTAACTTACTTGTAAACCTTACACATCACGCAATCCCACTCTTGGTCTATGTTTACGGTCAGGAAAATTTTTTTTCACCCCCCCCCCCCCCCCCATTTGATACTTTACGTTTCAAGACATGGGGATTCCAAATCTGCAATGTCTGTCTGCCGTCCGTTTTGTACCTTTAACGTGGTCTAAAAAATCCGTTCTTTCGCACCAAAATCCCATTTGGTATCTACTGGTGCCTGCCATCTCGGCAATCCGATCAGACGAAGCCCATGGTTGTTATGGACAAAAAATGGTTTAAAAAATTAACAAAATGCAGTATAATCGCAAATACACTGTGTTTCGTATAGTTTTCAAGGTATTTTTACATCCTGGGTCGAATGGAATTAGTACCCGACGTGCACAACTGCGTATAAGGAAATTACAGTAATTATAGTGAGCCAAAGTCAACTAAATGAAAGAACTCGCGGGAACTACAGCGGAAGTAAACGTTTTGTCGTTAGTACTCCCTACCTCCCGTCTCATCAAAACCACTCGCCCGCTCGACTCACAACGTCGTGCCAATTGTCTACAGGCGCTTACAGGCGCCTGGGGAATATGTAGTTTTCGTAGTTCCATTGTAGTCAGGTCATGTTTCGTATGGTTTACTAGTATTTTTCGATGCTGAATCGAATGGGATGGGTCTCGGAGCAGTAATACTAGGTCAAGCTGTTCATGAGAATAATAAACCATTGTGTAATAATTTGCAGGGTTTTTCGTTTTAATCCAAAGTGAGAGAGAGAGAAAGAGAGAGAGAGCGAGAGAGAGAGAGAGAGAGAAAGCTCACACAGATCAATGCTTTTATCGATGTCATTCAACGACTCGTAGAGCCATATTTCAATCTCTCCACTCGCTTCCACACTAAAGAGAAGGGGGCCAACTCAGAAGGTTTACCAGGCTTAGAGGCAGGCGCCATTTCCGTGTCCAACCGGAGCTACTTCTGGGCAAACTTGAAAACTCACGTTCAACCCTCCAACTGAGCTACTTCCAATCAACCATACAAACATAATCCTTCAATTTGCATATTCGTGTTAATTTAATCAAATTCAAGGGTTTTGGTATCGTCAGAGAAACAAGATTATACTTTTTTCAGGGGGTGCCTAGAACTGGTAGCGCAACTTTTGCAGAGACTAAACAGGCCTTTCAAACTTGGACTGACCCTTTGAACTCCGTTTGGCGTGCAGCTCATGCAGCTTTCGAAACTTATCTCAAGAAGGAGACGCTACAGCCAAGCAGATGTGTTCGTTTCAATGCACAGCCTTTCAGTCCAATAGGAAAAAACGACTTAGCCGGAATATTTTTAACTACCTGGTTCGATGCATCTCACAAGTTTCCTCAGCCCCACATGCATTCAGTTATGTGTATCACTCCAGCAACTAATCTGCTAGGTTCTGCTTCTATTCTGTCATTAATTCAATTAATATGAACTCAATAAAACTTAGCTCAAAATTCTACATAGAAACAAGTTGTGCTCAAGGTTTTAGCATTTATTGGGTAACCCCAAAATTGAATAAATATTGCATAAGTAATTTATAAGACTGTTGAATTTGATTGTTGTTGCAAACGTCCATACGGACAGTTCAAGAACTATAGGGAAAACACTGTGAAAACAATTAGTCAATAAACGGCAATAGTTTGACGAATTACGACTGACAGAATTTCGTTCGTCGAGTGCTTTAAGAAAGCTAGGGCCACAGGATTTTAAAGGAAAAACTGCAGTGAATTCAGTTTTGTTCGATATTGTTGATAATTTATTGTGCTTCTTTCGTCATTTTCTAAAGGATAACAATTTTATACAACTATCATATCATTTGGAGCTGTTCTTGCAAAAATGCAATCAAAATCGTTGAAGCTGTTTTTGAGAAAAAAATGTTTAGTGTTTTGATACCTATAGTTAGTTTTAAACTAATTTTGCGTTTAATCTTATTTTAGATCGCAGTAGTCTGCAAACCAAACACCCGTTTTCTCTTAATCATGGTCACACAGACACCAATCATACGCTCCGAGAACATGCAACCCAAAACATTGATGCAAAAATACAGCGAAAATGACCAGGTATGAGTAATGTGCCGTAAAAGTCATGTACTGATACAGACAAATAAACATAGGCTAAAAGCGAAAATAAGCCAGTGCTGACTACTCACAAAAACACACAGATAATCTGCCATGAATGATGAAGCGTGTGTTTGGTGAATGAATTATGCGTTTTAGGTCTGTTTGAAAAAAATGCGATTCAACACCTAATTTTCTTCTTTGATTACTCTAAAATTGACTTGGGCAGTGTTGCCACATATATCCAAGTCTGGGCAAAACACGTTGGTTAAACTGGCAAAAACTGTCCGAATAACGTCGCCATTGGTATAAAAATCAATCTCTAGTTAGTGCAGATGATTAGCTGTTGGATACAAATATTATTGGTGTCTAGATTCCCGCTGCACAAGGGAAGAAGGTGGTATCTGTTGAAAGCAAAGGAGAATGGAGAAAAATGAATACTAAATAAAGAGCCGATTTGGAAAAACGCAGTTCGCGATGCCACTTTTCTCTAACTCGTAGTTAATTACTCCCATTTTCAAGGACAATATTTTTCGACCCCCCTCCCTCGACTCTGTTCTTTTCTCACAAAAATTTCATTTAGAATCTGCTAGGGCCTGCATACTCAGCATTCCGATTGAACAGAAAGCATGATTGTTATGGGCAAACAATGGATTACAAAATTAGTCAAAAACGATACGTTGGCAATTTCATTGCAATTAAGTAGTATTTGGTATAGTTCGCCACATATTTTCGATGCTGACTCGAATATGATGGGTCTCAGAGGCGTAGGACTGCGTCTAGATGGAAATGAGAGAAATCACAGTAAATATAGTGAGGCAAGTTCTACAACTTGAAGGAACTTGCAGGACAATATAGTGAAAGTTGTCGTTCCTTCCTGCCCTGCGAATGTTTCCCACACTGCCTCCTGTCTCACTTCAACCACCCGTCAATTTGGCCCGTCACGTCGTGCCAATTACCTAGACGTTTCGTAATGTTTAGTAGTATTTTTCGATACTTAATCGAATAGAACAGGTATTCCAGTTGTTACAACTCACATCAAAACTATCATTTCCATACAGTGTTGTACCTAAGCCACAGTATAATGTGCATAAGATCTTTACTATAATGTGAGTACGAATTAAAAGCAGAGGGTATTTGATGCTTCAATAGTGGTATGTCTAGCATTTGATTGTCAATGCTAATAGTGCATGAAGGGTGACACTGAAACATAAGAAGTGGAGGAAACTACATTTTAGAACAAACGTTTTACATAACAACACATTATTTTTGTCACAAATGACTTCTAGAACGGTGAAACTTGAACGGTAGATGAAGCGCAGTGAAACTCTTCAGTTAGTGAGTTAGTTGGCTCTAAAGTGCTCCACGACCCGCGAACCAAAGCCATATAACGTTATTCAACAGTTACTTTAATTTTCTGATCAGGTACTTACTATTTAAACCAGTTGCAAACACCATCCACCATTGTAAATTCAGGAGAAATGGCAACATCGAATTATCGGAACATAACAGAAAAAGAAACACAAAAAATCACAACTCAGTAACAAAAAGAAGAAAGTACTGCTAAACATCAAAATGGCTCATGTTTTTTTTGTTTTTTTAGCGTCATCAAAGTCTCAACTCAATTACCATTCGCTCAAATTACAGTAGTGCATGCTCACATCACCTGTGCACTGAAATAACTACAGCTTTAAGATTCGTAAGGACCCACATGAGCAACAAGAATGAGGTAGGCGAAGAAATATCGAGATCTAGATATGACCAACAGGCAGAATATCCTAAGTGATCAAAATATCTGGAGCGAAGCATCACCAGCAACATTCTGCAGTCCCCATGAATTCGAAGACACGCTACATACGCCGAAAAGAAAAAACGTAGATACTAGTTACCTGAGAGTACCTAGTTAGTTCGATTAAAATGTTCTGAGAAAAATGTAGAAAAGCCTCGTTTTTGGCACATTTTGAGCCCTCTCTCGCTTTTCTATGGATGAAAATTGCTCATAACCTTATAATCACGCACTAACCATAAGAAGTACCTCCCCAATTGATGCAGCTGTTTTCCATCAAATCTAGTTACAGAAACAAGCAAACCACGCGTCGAAATAAGGTTTTTTTTAGATTCAGTAGGTCTCAAAACGTAAAGATCTGAAGAAAACTCTACTTATTATGCGATGGGAATACTTTCCCCATCCTTTAAGTAGCAGTAAGAAAAATAGGATCTCATTGCACAAGCAAATACCTAACGTCCAGGCAAAACAATAGTGCTTTTTTCATCGTGGCTGAGGCCAACCTGGCAGCCGTTATGCTGCATAGCTTTAGAGTGGAGCTACAGCAACTAACTCTGAGGGCTCTCCAGAGTTTGCACAGATTCGGATTCCAGCTCATCTCTCCTCTTTTAACGAAGAAACCAATAAGTGCACTCTGCACATCTACAGCTGCCAAGGACTTACAACAGTAATCGAACTTGTTCATACATCAACATTTTTTCACATCACAGTTTTCCCCTTCATTGCAGGTGCAATCAGTTTTGTAATGTATTCGTCAGTAATATTCACACACAGCTCTAAACAGAGCAGATACACGAATCAAATTAGTACGCTCTGATAGTGCTCTTCTAATGGCCCACCACTTGCTTCATGCGTACACCCTACAGACGAAGCAAGAAAGATTATGCAGACGGGGAATCATGCTGAACTCTAAGGTACTCATTGGAATAGAAAGAGAAATTGTATCATCCAAACAATTGGTAATAGAAAATCAAACTGTTGTGAATACAGGCTCGAAGATGAACAGAAAACGAACATATTAGTGCTACCTCAAACCACAACCTATTTACAGTTAATATAATCAAATTACAGAGCAAAATGAGAGAAAGAAATACGAAATTGTAACAAGAAAAATTCATAATTTCCCACTTATAATTAACAAAAATGCAGTTAAACGTACCTTGTTTAAAGAAAATATTCCGAAAATCCCCACCCTTTTTTTGAATTTGGCCGAAGACATGGTGCCTTTGACTGTCGCCTCGGGTTTGATCGAGATGGCAGGGTGAATCGTGGGGGTGTGATGGGCTCCTTCAGGTCGACTGAGGTCGTCGAATGGGATATCACCGGGTGGATCAAAACCTGACTTGTACCTTTCTATTACAAGAAGAGTGTCCTGAAATATAACCCAACGGCATATTCACATGAATAGAACACATTGATTTTGAGACGAAGAACATAAAAGCGTAATCAGCACACGAGGAAATAGGGGGAAAATTAATTTTAGTATTGAGAGATACACGTGAGTATTACATGTAGGGTGATTAACTATCATCCCAGTAAGCCCATGTAAAGGAGCTGTGGCCTTATAGAGTTTCCATTAAAGACACGAGCGAGCCAGAAACGCCAAGTAATGTGACCCATCATTGGCTATTTTCCTTCTTGACTCATCTTCTCCTCCAGCCCGTCTCTGCCCCCCACACTTCTGGAGAATTATCATACCGTAGCTTCGTTTTATTCTCCTCGGGCTTTATTATGGTTATTTGTCGCCTAATATATTGTGATGTGTTTTTCTCACGTAACACGTTTACTTTTTGGTCTTACTTTTCCAAAATGCCAGATTTAAGAAGTCATCTCACTCTCCACTAAAGTTAATCTTTAAAGTCGCCAATGGCATTTTAAGACAGGAAAGTCTGTAGCCATTCCTGAATTCAACTATCAACTTTCGCATCACAGAGGTACCAGAACTCCATTTATTCCATTACAGACTACACCTACGACTTCAATCGCTGCCTTACAGTAAATTCAGTCCCCTTAAAAACAGTGCTTAAAGTTTATAAGTGCCCACTACACGAAACTAACGGCAAAAGATACTGAACAACAATCAGTTGAAGTAACCCTTGCTGAATTTTTCAACATCTCCAGCTTACTAACTTAATTTTAAGTTTTAAGGTTTAACTTTTTTAAACCAGCCTAGCACGATTACATCCCCCTTTAAAGACTATTTTAAAACCACTTAACTAACCTCTTTTTCATTGATAGTGTTGGCAGCATTGACAATACCATCCAAACATTGGTTGATAATAGGGAAAACTTTTCGTTCCACTTCGACGCTGTGAATCATGAAATCCCTAATGTTTCGTATTCTCTTTTCATCCAATTCTTGAAGTTGACGGAAAATTTCAGGCATCAGGTGTTGAAAATGTTGTTGCTAAAAAACACGGAAATAATTTCATTAGTCATCAATATTTTTGTCAGTACTTTCACTCAAAAACATAAAACAATGGGGCCCCAAAAAGGAGTTTACTAATGACACCGCATAAATGGAGTTTTGAAGAAATTTATTTGCAAAGGTGCCATGTTCCCTTGTATGTTGTGCCATGTGCACGTGTAAAGACTGCCTTACACATCAAAATTTCATAAAACATCGAAATGTCTATCGTCATTTTATAGCCCTTCAACATAAATTTTTGTCATCAAATCGGACTCAAGTGTGCTACTTTCTCTTCCTGAGAACAGCTGTTCTGCACCCATTGTAGATGACGATGTGAGGAGAAAATCGAACATCCCGTTTTTTTAGACACATTAACAAACTACTGGCATCTGGATACAGTGTATGTGGTTTCTATCGGCAAATCCCGTTTTACCATTGACAAGTGTAACAATTCATAAATTCGACGTTGTACAAATAACGACAATTGACTTATGTATGGGGGCGTATCTTCTTCCCCATCATTACAAGCAGGGACTTAACAGGAGCAAATCATTAAACTCTACGTATCAGCAACAGTTACTCAATGTATATCACAGACTGTGTTAGGAGCAAGAGAGAAAGAGTAGAAATTACAAATGGGCGAAAGAATTAAGCCAAGGTATGGTTGGTTAGGTTATAAGAAAACCTGCTGAATGATTCAGAAAGCATGTTGTCGCTCTGGAAATAATAATCCTTGTGTTCGGCCAGGCTTGGAATATCCGAAGAAAGTAGTTTATTGACAGGGTTAGTCAGTAGTTATCCGCCTCTATAAGATCAAACGATGGGTGTAAATGCAGCAGTCAGAGCTCAGGGACCTTGGGCTCTCTATTCGTGTTGAGGACAGAGGCCTCCTTCGTGTCTGCACTCAGCCATTCTTCGTCTATGGTACACAATGATGAGCATGGCCATGCAGGTCATGGGCTATGTACAAGAGCAAGGAGTGGACAACACTCATGAGCACCCGCCTTACTCGACCGTGGACCTTACATATCAGTCATGAGGCGGAAGGCGCCATCCTGGCAGCTCTATCTGCTGCTTGCCAGATGAGCAAACTGAATAACAGTTTAGTACCCATCATAAAGCCAATATAACTAACTGTTTCCTTTGAGCAGAGCTGAGTGGTCTTGACACAGATCGAAAAGGGAAGAGACAAGTGGATAGTAGTTGGTAAAATGTTTGTGTTGTCCCCTCGCACTCTAGCTGATCAGGCCATGAAGCTGATTTAAGAAATGTATCACCAAGGTAAGATGTACCTGTTGCTCGTTGGTCTTTTGGAGTTGTTTAGCGTATTCGGTTTTCGCGTCTTCGCACTGATGCACTTTAATGTTCATGTTCATTTTCTGCTTTTCGACTTCGGCTCTCGACAGGTTATAATCAGCATCCGCCCTTTTGAAACTGTCAGTCGCTCGCTCGGCTTCTCTCGAGGCTTTTTCGTAGTTTTTTCTTGACCTTTCGAGGCTGGCCATTTGAGTGCTGAGTTGAGTCATCATCCGGGCTCCCTCTGCCAGAAGCTGCAATCAAATTTGACAATTAATAACAACAAAGGACAAAATATGACATGACAGATAATTCAGCCTGTGTGTTTAACACACTTAATCCATTTCGAGTAGAATTACTAGTTACAACAGCTCACTGAAGATGAAATCCTTGTTTATGGAACGCCATTATCACTCACAGATTGTTTATTCGTTGCTTATGGAGTGTCTCGCTGACCATTACAGAAATCACGATTGCTTTTTTAACTTTTACGCAACCCAGTTCTACTTCTAGAATGACAAGGTTTAATAGCTCACTGAATGTATAGATTCATTATTACTAGAACACTGTTTTGAGACAAGAACGCTTCAGCCATAGAAGCTGTGAGCTCTAGAAGGGACGGCGAGGCTCACGTAACAGATGTGGGACGTAGCTCCTCCTGTTGAATGTTGGTGGCTCTGTGTATAATGATCATTGAAAACCTCCGAAAGCATTTGTTCAGGATAAGGATGGTAGACATGACCACTCTAAAACCGGGAAGATCGGCCATATCCAGGAATGCCCTACGTCGGGATAGATGGGTGCGACGATGAAAATTTACACCTTGTGCGAGATATTGGGTAGAAGGCGTCACTTGAACAAGACGGGGTAGGACTTAGAAATGAAAATTTATGCTTATGCTGTTTGTTGCTCTCACTTAGCGAACATTTGTCGAATGATGTTTTTAACGGTTTCAAAATGTCCATAGTAACTACGCAACTTAATTAGATTAACGTGACAGCGTGTCTTCATGCAACTGTTTACGCGCTGCTAAAGAATTTTCAGTAAAGTCGAAACCCCGACACTTGCGCCTCTTCGTTCACGCCCCCCCCCCCCTTGTATGTACCAACGTGTTCTACAACTGCACCCGACTTTTCTATTCTCCTCTCTATTCTGCTCCTGACCCATGCCCGACGTGTCCGTGAATTTCGGCCCCCGACTTTCGTGATTTCCAACAACATATCTGTCGTCATTCTCACATCAGCGGCTCAGCAGGTCAGAAGTTGAATTTCTAGGCAAGAGACTTTTAATTTTATTCTATAGATTAATTTTAGATTATCCTTTCGTTGTGAATTAATGTTAATTATTTTCAATATAATATTTCGCACTCAATTCAGTAATTTTTCACGCTAAATAACCACCGATCTTTACAACGCCCGATCCACCACCAACAGCCTAGTTGGCGTAACAGCAACCTATATCCAAATTTTGTTCTCCATAACTACTTCTGTACCTATCCACTGAACCGAGATGTAAGCAAATCGTAAAATGAAATTTGCTGAACGATCGTTTAGCAGTTTTCGTAGAAATGCGTTGGAGGAGGTTACTGTGCTCGTCGAATTTTGGGGGGTTGCGGATGGTTGTATGATTATGCATGTATTTCTATCAGTTACAAGGTTCAAGAAATTCGCTCGGTAGCCCTGTGGAAAGTTTTCTTCATTTGGTTATCTTCCCAGCACGACGTAAGTGGTTGCTGCGACAAGGGAAGACTGTTACTGTCTTACGGTGCGCTAAAGAAGCATGCAGTTACCGTCAAGGTTTACTTTCCACTACTCAAACACAACACGGTCTCTCATAGCTCACACCACTTTTACTATTCAGGACGATTCCATCATCCCTTGGAAAAGTGAAAGATGATCAGTCTGACCACGCTCAAGTTTAACAAACTGACATTGCACACCGAGTACAACCCTCATTTGCCCAGAAGGCCTTCACTCTTCATTAGACACATATTTTGTGTTCTAATATCCCAATTGTAAACCAGTTCTTTTGTCCAAGTCGATACCATCTGGGAAAGTCTCCGAATAGATATTATAGTACCTTTTTCCTTTCCTCCTTGAAATCTTTAACCAAATCTGCCATTTCTTTAATGACCTCTGTGTGCAAGGTTTCCGCAATTACTTCGTGTTGCCCCGCGAGGTCGTTCACTTCAGTCATCTTTAATTTGAAGGCTTTACATGGGCTATACCTGCAACAAAAGGAAACCTTTGGGTAAGTTACGAAGTGTTTATTACAGGGAGCATCCGAAAAGATGGGATAGTTTATATTCGAATAAGTACATTAATTAATAATTCGACAAAAAAAAAGCTCAGCGACAACTCGATTCTGCGCAAAAGTTCAATTAAAGGCAATTCATAATAAATGGGTGGGATTGAGGCCGACGCTGATCGTTAAGCGCCCACGTGTGGAGTTCCAGGGAACCGGTGAAACGCAAGAGGGCCAGATATTGATTACTAAGTTCCAGACTAACTCGAACAGAACGAGAATTGAAACAATGGAAGCGTTGACTAACCCCAAAAAATGAGAGTAAGAGGAGAAATTACATTCCACACGTAGCGCATTTTACCTCGCATTTGTAATTTAGACTCTTCTTACCAGTTAAAACGCTATTTTCATTTTTCAAAATCGACGAACGTCCCAAATAGGTGGTTACAGAATAGGAAATGCGGTTACTGCAAATATTTTCCCAACGCGCAGTCCTCTTGATGGGCGGATTTTCAAGGATCACCATGAAATGAGCCTCATCATGGCGTTTAAAAAGAGTGCAAATATAAAAGTTAAGCATGATACTTAAAACAGCGAGAAACTCGTGATCTGCCGAAATAGACCACTACTACCATATAGACTTTTACTACCATTTGTCGTTGTCGTAGCATGAATAGAAGCAATTCAATACACTCCGGAACTTGAAGCTCTACCACCTTTTACGTAAAACGTACAGTTATGTTTTCAGTTCAAATGAACTGAGTGAAGAATAAATTAGTAGTTAAACCAACAAAAATTGATGAAAGTACGTTGGGCGGAGGCAACAAATATTTTCACCTTAGCTCATTTCGTAATTCACTCTTTTGAAAAGGATGACGCTTTCGTGCGTGCTGGATCTCTCCTTCATGAAACCTTCCTGCTTCCCTCAATAGATGTTTCCTACTTTCTTCCCAACATTTCCTAAGTAATAAAGACAACGTCATGTCAGAATATTTGGAGTAATCAATGTTTTCTTTCTACATGTTGCTTTCCGTCATTCCTCCTTTGAAAATGTGCCGCATCACCATACGTAATAATTACATCGTTTGAAATACAAGGATGGCGTGTATGAGAAATGCTCTGTTACAGCCACTTGACTATTAACACATCCTCCGCAAATTTCTCTTGACCACTCCGATAAGATCATCTTCAATTTCCAGACCGAACGAACGTTATTCGCCTCGACATCTAAGAGAAAAACTGCCGAAGACGGAAATTCCTTATTGAGAAGTAATTGGCAAATGACGAAGTCGTTGGTCGCGTTCCCTGGGGACACCGCCGACTGACTCCTAACGTCCTGACTCTCCTCTCGTCACAGCCAGTCAATTCAGACAGCCCTGCCTAAATCGCTTTGCCCTCAACCACCAAAGACTAGCAAAATGAGAACATACGAAGCCCCGACGTTTACAACACAATTTCGAGATCAACTTCCTGTCCAACGCTCGGTAGCCTGAACTGCTGGTTTATCCCCGGTCCTAGCGGATTAATACGAAAGCTTTAAGCTACTTGAATGACAGAGCTCTAGGTAAGGTAACTAATTCCACGTTGGAAAACCGGAGTAGGGCCATTGCATCCTAAAGTCGCTGCTACAATATTCTGCTGTGAAGCACCACATAACACTCTGGACCCCTGTAAATTCGGTCATACATGATAGAGCCAGGCTATGTACATCCGCTCAACGTATTTGTACAGAACAAAATATAGGTCCTCGTAAGGTGAAAATGCCCCGTGAGGTCGATGAAAATCCTACTAGCCGTTTTTGAAAAAACTGTCATTTTATTTTAGGCAATCTCACTTTTTGATATATCTCGTCTTACATCTCCGTTCAACAGATAGTTACAGAAAACTGAGGTTGAAGAGTGGGGAAAATGAGGTTTCTCAACAACCAAATGAATTCGGTGGGCTGTTGAAGGAACGTCCATGAAAATTTGATGAAACGTACTATGAAAATTGGAGGCAGAGATATTGGCCTATGAAGCAAAACGCACAGCTTCCATTCTTCACCAAAATAGCCCGAATAATTTAGGTGAAACTCAGTGTCTTTAAATAGTTAAAACCGTTATATTATATTATTAGATTTTGATTGAACATATGTAACAACCAAAAACGTGTTTTTTGTTAGTTTTCGAATTTTCTTTACTAATTTAACGGACTGAAATTGGTCAGCCTAGCGTAGTGTTTTCTAGAAATCTTACGTGATGCTTCGCACCAGACATTTTTTCCACGATAAATTTCACTCACGCGTTAATTTAAAAAAACCATTGTGGCCTATCCGATTTTGTTAATTAATGGTGGTACAGCAATTAGAAATAACCCCAGAAAATGAGATTCTGCGAACGTTAACAGTTCATTTTTTCTCAAAAATTGCAATGACAATGACAATTTTACGATTACTCACAGGGTAGTTTCGGCCAACTACTGTCTAACATACATTTTGTTCTTGTAGATATAAGCTGGACCAAGCTACAGTACCTGCATATACAGCATTATCGAATTTACAGGGGTTGTGGAAACCACTGCGGCGTTAGCACCAATTATTTCCTACGATCTCCCAAAAACGTACACACGATATAAGTGCACCCCCAACTGCACCCCCACAAGATGAATGTAGTTAAAATGGGCTTGAATGATAGGGTTTTGCTTTTTGGTTTATTATTCATTCTGAATACAGACGTTTTCGGTCAGGAAAATGTATCCCCCCCGTCTAAAAAATTGACACTTAATGTTTCAAGGTTTCGAATGTCCGTCCTTTAACGTGGTTTGAAAAACCCGCACTGCGCACAAAAATCCAATCAGACGTGTAATGGTTTTCAGGGTTGTTATGGGCAAAAATGGTTGAAACATTTAACAAAATGAACAAAAGCGAAATTATGGCAGTTCTATAGCAATTACGTCGTGTTTGGTATCTTTTTCTAGGTATTTTTCCATGCTGGGTCGAACGAAACGAGTCCCAGAGGTGAACGACTGCGTGTAGACCGAAAACAGTGAAATCGCCGTAATTATAGTGAGCCAAAGTCTACAACTTGAATGAACTCACGCAACAATACAGAGAAAGTAATCGTTTCATAACTTGCACTGCCTCCAACCATCCTGTCATGTCGTGCCAATTGCCTAATGGGGCCAGGAATATGTAATTTTCGTAGTTCCGTTGTAGTCAGGTCATGATTAGTATCGTTTACTACAGTTTTTTTTTTATGCCGAATTGACTAGGATGGGTCTCGGAGGTGTGAGACTATATCAAGCTGTGCAAGATATAATAAACCGTTGTGTAATAATTTGCAGCATTTTATTTCAAGTCATTTGCCGAATTTCTTTCTAAAATCTTACTTTAGTATGTGCGTACCGATTCTTTTGATGAGAGGGCCCTATACTCTTACGAGAGAGCTCTTCTCTTCAATCGAAGTATCAGTACTTAACGAGGCCGAGGAAATCAGGGCGCCCCACAGAACCGACGGATGCTCTCAAAGAAGTTCTCCTGCCTTCAATCATTAATGTCCCAAACTATGTAACCTTCGAGTTGGTTCTGTCACGTCTTCAATCTCCGACAAACGCACCATCATTCCGATCTAGAGAACGGTATTTTTTGCGGTTATGCAACGAAATTATTGCAATTAAACTGAAGAGAACGGCACACACGTTAATGGCCTCCCGCAAGATGAAAGACCATCTGCCGATCAGTGATCAACGGATGAATCAGTTGCCTTCGAATGACTGCAGAGCCTCCTTCAGAAGGTTTGGTATTTCAGCTCTGTAAAAGGACACACCCCCTTTAATTATGGAGCCCACCGACGACGAGCTCACGTCTTCACTCAATGCTGGCCTTTGTACACGCAATTGAGGAGAGTAGTTCAAAACCCTTCTAAAAAAAATTCGATGCGGGCGGCAGTCCACGAACATTAGACAATCTTACTAAACACTTTTACTTTTACTATCTAGTTGATGAAAAGAAATAGAGAATGACTAACAGCATCAAGGCATGTCATGGCAAGGACTCTGCCAACGATAGCTCCCGATTCTTACACCTACAGGCGACAGTGGTCACCAATTATGATTCAGAGCAAAATCGGGCGTTCGTGAAAATTTTGGCCTACCAAAAGGATGAGAAAAATCTGAATAAAAATATCTGCCTTTAACCACTTAATTCAGCCCCGCCTACGAACTGCTATTAATCTAATTTAGTTTTCACTGGATTCATATGAACTTGGTAAAACATAATTTCGCGTTTCACGCACGAACGCATAAAGTTCCAGAATTTATTGAGCTAAAGCTACCCATGCCACCACCTTCATTTAAAACCCAACGTGCAAGTAATTAAATGGACTGTCAACACGATTTTACAGTTCAAGAATTATAGCGGAAATCTGCGAAAAAAGTTAGTCAACAAAACGAATTCCGGATTTTCTCAGGCTATTCCAGAATATTTTAACGCCATTAATGAACTCCCATCATATGGGCCACAGTGGTTTTACTTTCCGCGGCCAAAATGGTAAGGAAAGTATTGTAATCGTGTTAAAAAACATAACAAAAAAACAGTTGGGTATTCATGAGATATTCTTTTTTTTAAAATAAATCGTTTATTCTGCCTGCTCCCAACCCATCATTGCAAGCGTCACAATGTTTTACCAGTTATAACAATATATACACATATACTTGATATCCTGTCCATTCCTTAATTGTCCTTCGTAGTTTCATTTTTTCCCCACTCTTTCGTTCCTCTTCACTGCAGAACCACGTCAATGTTTAAAGCAATTCTATATCCATGGAGTTGAGAATAATAATAATATCTTCTAAACGTTCGTATATCGGCAGCTTCATTCGCACTGGCAACACCCCCACCTTCGAGAACACATTTCCAGTGACCAAATATAACCATAACATTTTTACTTTCCCTGGCTCTACGAAGAAAAAACGTAAGTTATGTAATCGGCTGAAAAAAAAGTCAGTTCTCTTCACATCTTGACGTATTAAGGCCTACTGAGTCTCAAACAAGAAAAGAGAAAACACTATTAGGGAAAATGGTCAGTGACCGCGATTGAGAGAAAATGGCTGAACAAAATTAGTTCAAACTGTATACATAGCCCGCATATCACCATGAGATGCCTAAATAAGGATATGAGCAAAATTGGCCAAATTCAACTCTCATGGCGATGAAACATCAAATACTTTTTTCTTAAAAACGGCACTAACGATTTTGATTAAATTTCTCGTTAACACAGCTCCAAATAATACGACAATACCATAAAATTCTCATCCATGGGAAAATCACGAGAGCAGCACACTAAATTACCTAAATATTGTGCACACCAAACATTTCAATTTTAGCGTAGTTTTTTCCTTATTTTTTGGACTCAGAAAGTAGTGCAATCTTCAGGAAAATCTATGTGGTACTCCAATTGGGTTTAATAAAGCTCATAAGATATATTGGGAGTCCTCCAGAAACTCCGAAATTTCACTTACTACCATTTCTAAACGTTTTTACGTGATAACTCTGGAAAAGTGATTATCATTCTTCTTAAAAAAAAACGTGTGCACAGCCTCATTAAGTCTCCCTGTAACAATTTCTCAATAATGGTTAGGATATGAGTACGAGCAGTGGTAGTTTGCCAAGTTCAAATGAACTGAGTGAAAAATAAACTGCAGCAGCAGTAGCAAAAACCACGAAAACCAGTGGTCTTGAATGTAGGAAAAATTGTGTGATGCGGCGCACCTGATATTGCACATAACGTTAGTCGTGCGAGTTGACAGCTCAGAAAATTGACGTAGTCCCCTTTTGACCGCGGGAAAGTGTGAGGCTAAATCCATAAAAACTTCAAGTTAATGAAGCTTACGAAGATTACTGTTATAAACAAAAGGTGCTGACAGTTTCGAGTTTTCTCTGCCACCCATTGAAAAGCTGCCAAGTGATTTCTAATTGAACTAGAGAAAGTTGGAGGCTTTAATTGGGCGTCCTAACGAGAGACGCTGCCGTCGGACGAGTCATCAACGAAACTGGCTGCTGGAGAGGATTCACTTAACGACATATTGTATTATTCTTTTCTTCCACTTTAAATTACGAGTACGTCTGTCTGTAGGAGGCACAAAATGCTGGAAAGAAGAGGCGCCGTCAAACCCATCGAAACAGGCAGCTCCACATGAATTGGAGCTCTCACTCTACGAATCCTCTCAATAAATAAAATGCCAGCTTTTGGTTATAGGGCTATAATGAAAGCCTGTAACGATTCGACCACTTGACAGCACAAAGAAAAGGGAGTTGGGGTGGGGGCGAGGAGCAGCTTTAGCCCTCGACTAACTTCACTTCACATTCCCTTGTAACGTCATTTCAAATCGAGATATTCTACGCTGAAGACGCCCTTCACACATTGAACTCTTGTTGGCAAGATTTCACCTAACAGAACCATCCGTCACTTAAAATGACCGTAGCTTCATATAATTGGAGCTATGGAACGTTGATTCACACAAACTGGTTCCACCAACGTAATCAATACTCATCACTAAACATCGAGTGGAACACCAGAATTATCGGGTAAACACTGTGCAATGCTAGTAGGCGAAATGGACTTGAACTCAGGCAGGGTGCAACTCCACCTTTGGGGAGGGAGGAATGAGGTTCAGCGAGTACCCATGGAAGAGATTACCAGCAATTCAGCGGCGTTCCAAGGACCAAACGCAGTATCATGTTGTCTCGGGAAAAGGACTGAGGCCTCACATCGGCCTCCACCATCATATTGGCCACCACCTGTCTGCCAGTTATCCTGAATGTCCAGATAGTATCTGAAAGCTCGGATCACACGCTTACTTGGCAAGGACCATTGCATTGGCCATATTATCAAATTTACAAGTCTTGTATTGCTTAGTACGAGATAGTGCTGTACGTCTCAAAAATAAATCGAGTTGACAATCCCATAAATTGTCTACTCTGGTCACTCAATAATGATAGAGATAGAAGTAAGAGCAGCCAGATAAATTCAAAACATTACGCACGAGTTTCTATATAGAATGTTAAGTACGCATGCTCCGCCTGGTTGATTTAAAGTGAGAGGAAAACATATTGGATTAATTGGTAGAGCGATTAGAATCGGCGAATGGACATGAAACTGTCGCAAGTTGAGTAGCACTTAATATTTATAATCGACTTTCAAAAGGTTAGTGTTAGTAAGATGCCTGCGTCACGTACTTCTCTCACATGACAGTAAATTCTGGAAATTGGTGAATTACAACATCGCTTAGTAGTTTGAATGTTAAAGCGTTAGTCGGTGATGAGATTCCATGGGCGTTCCTCTAACCATAGAGCGAAACGGACCAAACTAACGTTTTCCAGATGATTCAATTTCGAAGATACTGTATGTCAGGAAGTTGACCAGTTTTCCCACGCCTCAGGAAGAAAAAAGCATGAGACCTAACATACACAATCCTCGTTTGATTCGCAGGAGGCAGCCGGTTTGGTCTATTGATCAAACGCGACCTTCTGACGTCATTCGATCTATTTTACTTCTCGTCCTCGCCAACGCCGTTTGCCAAAAAGGTCATTTGTTTGGAAAGCCTGACCTTCCTTCCTAAATAAGAATCTCTCTCCTCATCAAGGCTAATGCTTCTTTTTTCAGCCGACGTCACTTTCTCGCCTCCTCTCTCCACAACGCAATTACTTCAGGGTCGTTCAAATGATGAGAGGGTTGTTGTACACCCTGCGAACCGCGGAAGTACGAAAACGATGGGGAAGGAGTGAACGTACATGATGGTAACGTAACGAAATATTTGGCAGACACTCTGAGCTCGTAACTGGGCGAAACTGTACACACATATTTTTATACCTTACTCATGTCGTTGGAACACAAGCTGGCAAAGCTCCCATCGTTACAAATATATCAGAATGGAGGATACCTCAAAGGAAATGAAACACATAATACGTAACTGTCCTTTCCCGTAGTGCTACTTTCACTATTCAAATCCGAGCTTAAATGATTGATTTGGCTTTTCAAGGGGCCATTTAATTCTTTTCATTTCAATATAACCCTGATAATACTGATATATCTGACCTACTGTCTATATAATATAATACTGACTATATAATATAATACTGATAATACTGACCTACTACTGAGTGTCTGCTGTCCTCAAATTCCATAAGCAATAATTATTAATTTGCGAACTGTTGAAATCGGGTTTCCCAAGAACATCAGAACATCACACGCGATAACTGTAGTTGGTTTTGAACCGATTTTGCTCATACCCTTACTTCGGCCTCCCACGCTAATCAGCAGGCAGAATACACAATTTGAGCTGATTTGGTTCGGCCGTTCTCCCTCAATGGTGTTGACAACTACACACAAACCTTATTCTAGAATGGTATCGTCTGCATATTGAAGACTTGACACTTGAAGATCTGAAGAAAACGAGAAGAAAATTTTCAGCCAATTACATCCTTTCGTAGAGCTATTTGAAGTAAAATCAACAGAACTAGAAAAATTAAGGCCCATTACAGATCAGATAATCGAAATCAACGGAATATGCTTCGTGTTCTGGAGGGGGGAAGGGGCTTCCATTCTAAGAGAATCCTTCCAACACATGGCTTTCCTTCAACGCTGCAACAACCAAGATGTTTGCTTTCTCTTCTTTCCATAATAACATTAACCAGCCCACTGTTCTCTAGGTGCTGGGATTTCACCCGGACTCCAAAGACGATTAGGATTTCAAGGGAACGACAAGTTTGGAAACGAGCAGCAGACAAATACAAGGGATTTTACGAAGCCCATGAAGAAGCTAAAAGAGCAGGTCCGGAGAAAGACGGCCCTAACTCCCTGGCCTTCAAGTGATTCTCCGCGTGGCAACGAATGGATTGATTTAAGTCAACATGGCCGATTTGAACTGAAAGTTAGATTGAGGGCTGGTGGCTTGAAGGCGCTCTCTACGAGTAAACATCTGGGAAGACGTACACTATGCCCTTTGCGACGCAGTTAATAATGGAGTTCTATCACCATCATAAATAACTAGATTTGGTGCGAAGTTTCACACATCTTTTCTCAACCCGTGTACATTTCAAATACTCTATATATACAGGCTTTGTACAGGTCATTGTGTTAGCAGACATTTCACTTTCCATTTTCCACTATTCACTCAAACCCTGAGTTCGCATCACTCCTTAATTCGGATTAGGTGTGGAACGTTATCTACAATTTGCAGTGGTGCATATTACACCCTACGGCTAAAGGTAAGGACGACAGGGACCCCGAGGACATCCCTGAGACCCATCTAGCAAGATTCGTGTTCGAGGATTCAGGAGTGGTCGCTATGAAAGAAGACAGGCCTGACCCACTTGTAGAAATTTCCACCCTAATCTGTGGTCCCCAATACCAAAAGCTATCCAATCTAAAAGTATACTTTCGGCTCGCAACATGGAAATACACGATCAACTTGCAGTGTGTTCCGTACTGTACACGTTATAGCGCTGTCTTAGGATTACGTAGACTGCGACCTCCTTCAACCACACCAACAGTTTCGAGAGGTGCCTCTTTCCAAAACAGTATCCAGCGATTGTTGGCCTTTGGTCACATCAGGTCTATTACAAAGGTTCGACAGCCCGAACTTCCCGGAAACTCCTGTACATCACAGCAATTCGGCAGGTGGAGTCTGTAATCCTTCCACCTCTATCAAATTGTTTGGTTAGAACCAAGCGGAAGGGGAAATGCGCGAAGAGCTACGCAACGGTACTCGGAGGTAGAGTCAGCCCATTTTGCCAGAACTCTTTTTGTTGTACTCTTTCCAGCTCAGGCCCGTTGGCTGGTCTCAGGCCATCGTCAGGTACGTGCACTTGATTCTTTTCGGTAGAACCTCGTTACGTGACGATTTCACGGCTCGGACCTCCCGATTCTCGCCACCCGATATCAATTAATAGGCCGGAGAGAAGCTCGAAAATGATGGTTGATTCCTGATCACGTAGAACGAATGTTAGTCTAACGATACAGCCACTCTTGATACCAAACTGTAAACATAACTTAACTACACGTGCGAAGTTGAAAGTCTTGTAGGCCAACTTGCTGTAATTGATTGCACAGGTTTGCCTTCTTCTCCACTGCCTCTTAATTCACTTTCGACGGCCCAAGGGGAAGGAAACTATTGTAATCTTGAAAGTTAAATTAAAAAACTGATACCTCGAAAAGTTCATTTTTCTTCAGAACTCCGTATTTTACCGCCAGCTGGTATGTGGTAAAAACTAAAAAATGAAGCAAAAAATTCCTAGGCTGGTTTGAACTCCGAAATTTCTTAATCCTCACGTAATTATCTAATGAGCGTTATATATGCTGAGGTTACGATAATCGAATCAGTTTATTGGACTACCACTGTTCGACACAGCCCCAATTAGATGCCCCTCCCTCTTTTCTGGACTTTCCCAACTATCTTTTCCCACCCCTGAACTTTAGATTAATCCCCACAACACACAGCATCTCCCTCCCAACAGTCAGTCATCCTTCAGCACTCGCGAAAAATAAACGTTTTCCAGTTCTCTCAACTCATTTGTCTCTCAGTATTGCACTGCTCGCTATTCATCTCTCGCTCGCTCGCTCGCTCGCTCTCTCTCCCCCTCCCCCTCTCCCTCTCACCACTTAGCTTCTCCAGCTAGAACTACAAGTGTATTGAGAGTCCCTCGTTCGTGTGTATATACTCAAACTAATATAGCTATTCAGCAAGTGTAATACAGTCTCACTCACCTTCACTACGTCCATTTATTTCTGTTTCAAGCTCCCCCATTCGTGCACTGAACAACCAACGTCATTTTTCTGTTATTATAGGATCGTATAAGCATGTTTGATAATGTATTGTGTTGCTCTCGACTTTGCCCAACGGATTTTATGGCAGTACCGTGTATTTGGAACTGCCTTCGCAGAAAATTCTATCGAAATCGGGAGAGCCGTTTTTGAGAGAAAAATAATTGATCTAATTGATATTGGTAGTTCGATATAGATGCTAATAGTCACAACTTACTGCGCTGCTCTGATCGTATCATTACTGGCGTTCAAGCCCTTTTCCATCCATTGAATGTTCATCCCCTCTTCATTTCTTCACATATATTATGCTTGATGCTTTTTGGGGTTAGCCCATGTTTTCGATCGATTGCTCTTCCACCTCCTCACAAATTTGTTGTTCAATGTTAACAATGTATTAAATAGATATAACGTGTGACCAAAGTGAGTCGTCAATTCAACTGAATTTTCTCCGGTAGCTTCAACGTGTAGCGAATTTTTAATATTACAAGACACTTGGGAACAGATGGGCCAAGTGGATTAGCAGGTGGGCTACTGGAAATGGAGGGACAGGTGTTAGTTCGTGTTCGTTTGCGAAAAGAATTGCGGTGCATAGGCGGTAAGTGTTTCAGAGTCGTACTTCCTACAGATACTCCGCGGTTGCAATCAATAACTGCGAGGTTGCCAGGTACGACAGGTGTGTAGCATCAAAAACAATCCTTTATAAGTGTGAACAATTGGTTTCCTACGTATCTTCTTTTTTGGAAGCTCCACGAGAGAAGAGAACTTGACACTACAACTTGAAGGAAACCCCATTCACTTATAAAAATTTAGTCAGTGTTCAATCTGAGCCGAGGAGAAAAGAAAAACTTGAACGCTATTTGATTTAGCAAAGACAGGCTCTGTCTAAAGAAAAATATCTGGCGTGACCCATCATACGCTGTCCTTAGCCTCACGTACATTCAGAAATTTTTCTCACTCTAGCAGCTAAGAAAATGTATTTCTTTGTATTTCAACAACGTTCATAGAAAAAGGTGGCGCTTAGGGTCCCAGAATTTATTGAGTTGCTCCTACTTATTCAGCGAATAATTAGGAATGATCAGCCGTTTTCTCTGAATCGCTTTCACTGACAAAAACATGTTTCTCAAATGGTGTTCGGGACTTAGCAGCTATTGAAGATACGACACTTCAGCGATCATTCAAACATCGTTCCTATAGGACAAATGAGAGTAACAAGAATCATTAAAATCGAAAGGAAAAAGTAGCATCAGCATTGCTCACAAAATTTTGAGCACACGTAGTCGGATTGGCGTTTGCTTATTTTTAATATCAGCCTTAGGTTTTCTCGAGTGTGCCCGATAAGGTTTGGCATCAGAGGAACGCACTAAAAACTGGAGTCAATTTTTCAGGTCATTATGAGCGGAATTCCGTGGCGCCATTAGAGGTAAAGTTTCCAAGGCGAGGAGAAATCACAAAATGGATGGGAAACCTTTTGAAAGTGGGTTATACGCATTTTTCCTCCCAAATCTGAGCACGAATTGAGATAAAATGGGTGGGGCCCATGCGTTGGACAAGACAGTTCCAGTCACTCAATCTCCTTATTTTGTCCTAAATATTTCCTTTGTAGTTTCTTTGGTGAAGAGGGTCGGTTGTTTCGAGATAAGCCAGACCGAGGTGAAGGAAAACTTCATCAGCTCTTGGTGCTTTCAAGCAACATTTGGCCCTCTTCTCACGCGTCAAGGAAAGTAATAACCAAAAACCATTAGATTCGATCCATACTGCAGCCCATGCTATCACAGGCCGTAACTAATCCAAACACAGATATCGTTTGCGAAGTGCAACGCTCTTGGCATCTCTGAAAATTGAACGAAGTGGCTATCTCTCGATCAGTTGCGGTACTGCAACGCACTAAAAGGTATAATGTCGAGGAAGTGTTGAAGAGTTGGATTTGCATTCAATCGGCCACGATACCAAGATCCATTTGGCCTGGTCCAACCATTACGAACTCAACGATTCCCACCTCATCGTTAGAAACCAATTTATCAATTCGTCCTCGAGCAGTAGTTTCTACGGCTTGTTCATTTGACTGGAAACAAGCTGTTGATTTTTGGACACTTACGTCATCATTTTAGACCTTGTCCCACTATCACTCATTTCTATTAGACGACAGCTAACCTCCACTTCCTAGACTAGAACCTTTCATCACAGCGCGATATTTCATTTGGTACCCACCGCACTACTTAGTGCAGGAATGAGGTTTATCGGCACAGTACCTTTTTGATTCCGACCTCATTACAATTATCAGTTGGAAGATACAGAGTATTGAGGTAAAAGTGCGCTAGATCATCTCACCAAGTTACGGTAAACATGAATTTTTGGTGTAGAAAATTCTGGATACAGAGAAGTCGATACGGTACAAACATTTCGCGTAGAGACATTCACATCGTGGCGATATAGGCGTAAAGGTGATCGAGCAAACGTCAAGGTCGCGGCGAGAAGAGTTCTGAAAGAAGGCACTCCCGTTCTTCCAATCCCTTAGGTGTTGCAGGAACAGTACAAAACTGTTATAAAAGACTCACCCTGTCACCCTGCATTGGCAGCATCATTAAGTGATCCAGAATAGAGAGGCTTCTTTCCTTAAAGTAAAATAACCTTCTTTGCTTGTTTCCTTCAGTAAATTTCACAAAACAAAACGAGGGTAAATCTTGTTGAATGATGCATCGTCGGGCCGATCAAATTCAGACTCACACGTACTACGAAAAATGCGAGAACCCGTTCGTTGTAACCTCCGTTCTTCTATAGCCACCAAGCCCAACTGGGGATCCCTTTTAAGGCTAGGAGCGTCCTTAAAATGTGAGGGTACCTTGGGGTCGTGTTTTATCGTACAACCTCCTTCGCTGGGAGCTGAGTGGAGCTTGGTGATTATCTTCAGAAAGTTACTAAGGCTTACTGCTAATCAGGCTTCATAGAATGGCTCGCTCTGCTTTGCCTGCTTGGCTAGGCCTCCCACATAGTATAAATTCACACCATCGTATCTTATCGCACACAAACTATAGTCATCATAGTGATCAAAACACCAACTTTTTTTAACCTAAAAACTGGCTCTGTATAATGGCGACCTATCTTTCTCAAAGTGTGCAGAATAATTCCAGAACTGTGAATAAGAGCCTTTAAAAAAAAACCATCAAAATTTGAAATTGGGAGAAGAATTCAATTTACACCACTGACTGCTTGGAGCACAATTTAGTGGACTGCAGTCCGTGGCTCATTCCTCCTATCACTTCACTGAGCACCAATCAAGACGCCAGAGCATTACTTCTATCGAGCCAGTCACATACTGGCGATAGTTATTGCAAACAACCTGCCAGTTATATCATTCCTTTCCAAAGCTGACAAAAAACAAAAGAAACACTAACATAAGGCAGCAGTAAAAATTTCCTTCATTATACGGCTGGCGAAAACTGCACAATGCGTAAATAAAAATTTCGGAAAAAAGAGATTTTAGGTCTGTTTGTCCGTGTCAATCCAGCTCATTTGACGCTAGCGTTCTCGCATCATATTGGAAGCTACACAATGAAAGTTGATAATAACGATCATCAGTTGAATATAAGTTGAACGCGAAGGTCTACCGATTGTGTACCAACCGAATGTAAAACGTATAGGATTAGTTGCTAGAACGATGAAAATCGCTTAATGCCCGCAGCCCGCATGGTGGAATATTAATGACCTGATGATAACATGATTTTTACTAAGCCTATTAAAATACTTCCGTCGCTATAGGTTAAGGAAAGCAGAAAAACTTTATAGAGACTAGTCAGAATAAGTTGGTCTCGTTCATTCAAGACATGATGCTGAAATATTAATAATAATAATACTGGACAACTGGCAGTAACTGTTTATGTTATTTTCATATGAACCTTTGTGAGCACTTCGTAGCGGTGTACAACGTATACTAATAAATACTCATCTATTCAACTAATACCCACGTAACGCTGCCTTTAGGACTGAAACTCGATCAAGTTACTCGTAGTATAAGCAACTTACAAAAGTTGAATCCGAGCTAAGTACAAATTTACTTTGCCTTCCCAATAAAAACTAGTGGTTGGTAATCGATGTAGTAAGAGTAGCATACCTCATGTGCGGTTGCTAAGCTGAACCGGTGATGTAGAGACAATTGCTAGTCGAAGAGGGCTTGGGAAATGACATTCCTTAATTCAAACGGGATGCTCTTTGACTATCGAAGGATATTCCTATTCTACCAGTCATCCGTTTCGAGTTCAATAGGAGTCAGTTGATTGTCATTGTTAACAAAGTAGGTCCTTTCCCTTCCACCGTTGACCTCCTGAAGGTATTGGGTCAGTAGTGCTCCGTGTCTTCCAACTGCCTGCTGGACGCTCTGACTGACGCAGCTTGTGACGGAACGGAATGCCGGAGAGACGCCCTGAATGCGGATAACATTTTTTTGGGACTCTCTCCATGTCAACGGCCTCAGTTCTCATTATTCATTCTACCACTCACGTCAAAGCCGTAGTCAGTAGCTGCTCGTATGCAGAAACACGGACTGTGGTACAACAGAAAGCACGTGCGTTGGCTATCGCACCTGCCCCTTCACTTTCTATTTCTAAGTCATTGTTGCTTATTTTTAATTCATGGGGAACTGAGATATGTTATGTGATGTGCACCACCCGATTTTTTTGTTCAAACTTTCAGGTTAATAAAGTTGTTAATGAAACAAAAAAAGTGTAAATTCTGACAAATCGTTTAATGACTCGTATTACTTTATCTAGATTAATATTATAAAGAGGAAAGACTTGTATTTTTGTATGACAAGAATAAAGTTAAAAACTACTAGACTGATTTCAAAAATTCTTTCGCCGTCGAATTGTCATTTATCATTTTTTCAATATCCCAAAAATGGTTCTAACGGTTTCGATCAAACTTACGGGGTACTCTAATTAACTAGTATCTACATATTGTTCTCCGTAAAAGTTTGCGAAGAAAGGTGTGGAACGAAGATGCAGCGCCCGTATACGAGTATATAGCAGGTGTGAGCACTCAGCTATTCTGTATCCTGGGAAAGTGAAAGGAGAGTTTACTAAATAAAAATGTTGGTCACGTGTATGTGGAAAATAGCTTCCACACACCCATAGCAAAAATGCAGGCACCCCAGAAATGTCTGAAGATGGCAATGTTGGGTACCAACTCGCGTAGTACTGAGTAGGAGGAAAAGCAACGTCGCAACAGGATGCAACATAGAGGGTACTATTTATGGGTACTTCACAATCGCGTGAACAATAAAATTCAACCTAAATACTCTTCGCTGTAGTGTGCGAGGCAAAAACACCTGTCCACAGCACGTTAAATAAGAGACAATAAAAAATGTGCCACTTTTAAATATATTCTTCTGCTTCACCAGAAGACAAAGTAGCGATAATGTTAACAAATACTCACTGGTAGTCTTCTTCGTCCTTTTTCTTTGGTTGATAATTTTTGACCAGCTTCCTGCAAGAGACAACAAACTAATTATTGTTCAATCCAGAGAGTTGAGGAATCATTGAAAAATGTATACTGAAAGACAAAAGTAACCGCGGACCATCAGCAACGACGCCCATTGCTCTGAGGAACCTCTTCAATTAATTACAAGAGGTGAGTGTTCAGAGCTCTTGGACCACTCCAATTTTCGGCACAATCAACTGATATCCAGCCATTAAACCTCCCTAACAATGGCACTAGAAATTTCAAATGGCTGTTAACTTCATTGAAGAGTTGTAATCTAGTTTAGTCAATAAAATTAAAATACTGGTTTAGTAAGGATTGAATGAATGATTCTATTTAACGATCAGGCGGGTTAGTGCTGCTAAGCCCATCCTTCCACTCAAGTTGTGTCAAGTGTTAATACGACAGGTTCTATACTAACGAAATACCTAACATTATACAGCATTGTGTTGAAGCTTTCCTTCAAAACATTCACTATTAAGTAGAGTTCAAACATATACACCTTTTTATTATAGGTAGGTAAAGTATTTTCCAAATATATTTGTTTGAGACAGATAAGTTGAGAGAAAAGAGCGAAATAAACTGTACTAGCATCTACATAGCAACATTAAAGTAATGTGAGAACAAGAACATTAGAAACGAGGCTCAGTATTGCAGAATGGATGTTGGCTCCGAGATCAACGCGACTAGGGCTGAATAGAAGGGGAATTAGCGAACGGGGCTTGTGCCAAGGCGAGTGAAGAGAAAAGTGAGGAAGACCCGTTAGATTTTACTTTTATTTATTTTATTATTAAACGTTATTGCAATAAGCATGATGGTAACAGATGTTGAACAAGAAACATGGGTGGGAGGGAAAATTCAACAACTAACCCCCTAATTATCACAGAGGCGTAGAAACAAACAAGTTATCACGGAAGTGAAGGAAACCAGTAACAATATGTGCCTTTTTTTTGTAAGTTGCGGTAAAATGAGTCAGCTGGGATTGAATTTAGTTGGGTAGACCTTTGTACAGAGCATCCGACGATTGGCAAGAGCAGGTGGAAGAGATTGTGAGACGGCTGATACCAGAGGACAACGATTCCCTTCCATAAGCGAAAAATGTATGGTTTCTTTAACATAGGGCATACTGAGGTCTTTATGCCGAGTGGCATTTCTCACAAAAAATGGAGTACTTGTTATTATTCGTAGCACACGGCTTTCAAATGACAAAGTCCCATTTGAGTCGTATTAATTCTAGGTAGACCAAACATTTTGTGTCCAAGGTCAAGGGAGAGCGGTCACCCAAAAGACGTCTCAATTGCTTAAGCCGAGATAAATATTCAGAAATGGCTGATAAGGACAGAGGAAGAATGGTACTTCAGTGGCGACCAAAGTATTGTCAGTGGACGAATTTGCGTTGTTCAAAAGGATTTACGAACAGCCCATTGAAGCCATTGCTAAAGACGGTTTGACGGAGTGTCTGCTAGAGGCAAGGCCCGAAATTGGTACAAAGACTGTGATTTCCATGATACTTTTCTTCAAGTATTATAGTTTTCTGAACGATTTGTAGTTTGGTATGAACAAGAAACGGAGAAATTCGGGAAAACAGCTAGCAGAACAGAAAAACGTAAACTCCGCAGTCTGCGAGCTAAAGCTGGTTTTCTGCTTCCATCACTATGTCACAACACAACACAATGGCGACCCGACCCGAAACCCCGAATACACATGATGCTTGGTATTAAAACATCAACAAGAGTGTCCCCTAATTTTCTCCTGTTTAGACTACCAAACGAAATCCGATTTCACCGCAGTCGCTAAATGTCTTAGTTCTAATTTGAGAGTTTAGTTCAACCTGTAGCAGAAGCCGGCGAGTAGTAAAAATGTTTTCTTTCCTCATTTTAATGAAATATTTTGACAGCTTGGACGTCATCCAAAAGCCTACGACCCGTTTTCACGAGGCAGAGGCTTCAGCCAGAGCCGGGCTTGGAAGCTTTTCAACTCTACAGTTGTCCGAGAGTCATTGCGTTCCCATTGAATAATTGTCTACTCTCGTCATCACTGCCACAGCAGCCCTGTCTCACGTCATTCTTCACACATATCCCCACCATCACGGAAAAGTTGCCAAGGAGTATCCCAGTACAGTCTTCAGCTTGGAAAATCAGAAGCTCGATATTTTAAAAGTGCTCCTGCCTAAATTCAACTTCCACATTGTAGTTTGACTTGCAAATAAAACTACTGAACGTCAACAAATAATTGCTGGTACGCACAATTGGTGATTGAACATGACACAACTTTCCTCAACCTCCAGCATTACAACGATTTTATCACAAAGCCAACTAGTATTTTTTTTGCACTCAGTTTATATACCACGTAGAAGCTTTGACGTTCCAGAATGCATTACTATAGTGTGATTGCTAGTATTATTAATAATTTACTTGTTGCTCCCACTCACGTTACGACTTTCATTGAGTAACCAGTGTAGAGGTGATTGATAGGGATATTGACGTGTTGGGAAGGGGGAGGGGAGGAGACTGGGTTTACTGTTATGGAATTATATGGGAAACTGTGAAAAAAGTTAATCTATGAGTGGAAGGTAATCGTTTCCCCAAGTAGTGTAGAACCGTTATTAGGGATGGTGTGTGAATTCATTATAGGACTATCAACTTTTATCAAAACGATCGTACCATACGAGGTGTTTTGATCACTACGACAACTATAGTTAGTTATTGACCGATTTTGCACACACCCTCATTTGGGCGTCCCTTGATGAAGTGCAAGCTAAATATCAAATTTGAGCAAATTTTGTTCGGCTGTTCTCCCTCAATCGCGGTCACAGACTGGAATACGAAGACGATTCTCACAAATGTTGTTTTTTCTATTCAGCATACATTTAAACGGAATGACCTCAAGAAACCTCACAAAAATGTTCAACCGACAACATAATTTCCCATCCTGCTTCGTGGGGAAGTAAAAACAAGGTGATGAGAAACAACGACGTTCTCTTTTTTATTGCCGGCAAAAAAGAGAAAACTGGATGAGTTAAGTCCAATGCGAGTTCGAAAATTACTTCATACAAACAAGGTAGGGATGCACGCAGCAAAATAATTAAGATCTTTCTCCAAAAAATCAAGTAGATAATATGTGCACTGATTTCTCATTTATGGCCATGGCATGAGATGATGATGGGTATGATGAAACAGATGGTCAGCTACCCTGCCTTTATCTCACTACTAATGGCTTTTTTCAAGCACAGTCAGCACTGCCACAAATACCAATGTCCTTCGCAGTAGATCCACCTTTCCACTGTTTGGGAAGCTCTTTGATCAAAACCATCGAAAATAAGCTTTATCGCATCCAAGTAAAAACTTAATGATTTCCACGTTATTGATTGTGACCCAAATTAATTTACAACCTCAACTCAGAAGGTCAAGAATTTGACAATCATACCCACATCTTAAAACAGGCTCAAATGTCAACAGTAATACGAATAAGCAGGTATCGATCAGTTTCAGGTAGCGTGGTTCCTAGATGTGACCTCGCCGTCGCCATGGAAATCCCACGCCTCAAAAGGAAGCCGGTTCTTCCTTCTTTCTCCACAGATCCACCGCGTGAAGACGGATTCACAATTTTTTGTCGGTCTTCCTATCCTTTGACAGGAAACAGGAGCCACGAAGGGGGCCTTGTACCTGTTTCAACTAATCACAGGAGCAGACTGTACCGGTCGTGTCGATGCAACTATATAAAGAACGCCTAAACGTGTTTTTCGTCCAAGAGCAAGCAGACTCAGACAAAGTTGAGTGATTTTCAATACATACAAATACATTTCTAACAAATAACGGCAAAAAAAAACAACTTAAACATTTCAGTACTTCATACTATCCTTGTTGTTCAGTACTCTCAGAATATTCACATTGTTAATAATGATGAAGCGCGACAGCCGTGTCTTCTGTTGTGACTTTGGTCGGTGCTACTCAATGAACGCTAGTTGTATGATGGCGGATGGAGCCTTAGTTAGAGAGTAAATAAAGAGTGTTAGAAAAAATACATGGAGTAACGCATAAACGACAAAGCAGCGACGAGCATATAGTGATTTTCACCAGTAGCAACTCATCAAACCTGATTTTCATTCAGCTTGTATATGAACCTGGTTGAATGTTCCGTGTAGCAACTAGTAGCGCTTGGGATTCCGAAATTTTTGTGTTGCTCCGTTTCATGTTATGACCTTTATTGTGTAACCAGTACATGTTTTTTCGTAACGTGCAAGTTTATAGTTCCGGAATTACGGGGAACACTGTGAAAAGGGCAGTCAATGAAACGACAGAGGTTTGACTTCCAGAATTTCGTGGGAATTGAATCCCCCATTGCTATGGAACGTGGACGACCGACACACGATCTTTTTAGAACGCTATTATCATACGAGCAGGATTTTTGAGAAAAAAACTGCACAACAATCGAGCATTTTTGATCATTTATTGAGCTGCTCTCATCATTTTTTCACGGACAATTATTGTATGTCATCGTTATGTCATAATGTTGGAACGGCCTACACACAGAAATTAATTAAAATCATCTGACTGGAGAAAAACATTCGGTGTTCTGATCATTATGATAACCGGCCGAATTTGCTCAAGCCTTATTATAGCTTTCCATGTTAATCTGTAGCTTGGATATTAAATTTGAGCTGCTTTGGTTAAAACGTTTTCACTCAATTGCGACCACAAACACATTCACTGTTTTCACAAACGGTCTTTTTTGACTCAGAAGGCCTTCGTAACATGCAAACAATAAATTCGTTACCTGGCCAATTTTACAACTATTAATGTGGTCTTCTTACTCTTTACTTCATTATGGTACCGCAGCTGAGCTCTTAACTCTATAGCCCAAACGCAATGGAGCCCAATGCCCCAATGGTAGACTTCCCTGGAGCCAATTTTACACTGTTATCTCCCTAGAACTTTTGAAAGGATAAACAATAGCACATAAATGAAGACGTAAGTATCATATCTTGAACTCGGACAGAAACAGTTCTACATTACTTGAACACATCCAGCCAGAATCCCGAATTTGCCTACGTTTAAACTCACGCCGATTGGGCACCACGGGCCGAGAGACCTTGATACAGGCAGACTAATCAACACCCAGCTACTCACCTTCAGACCAAAAACACCAATCCAATATGAGAACGCTTTATAGAGCTTCTCTGTATTCTGAAGCAAACTGAATATCGGAGCACAACTTGCGGAGGAGATCGAGCATAACAGACAGGAAGAAAAGCAGAACACCGGAACAGGTAAGAAGATCTTCAGATAAAATCACCAACAGAATCGGAAACAATAAATTCGAGAGGGAGAAAAGTGAAATCTTAAAAACATCTCGAGTGATATACAACCGAGGGAAGCAAATCACAGGTTATTAAGACGAGGCACTGAAGGAGAGTGGCGGGTTACTAAGAACGAGAAAGACAGGCGTTGAAAAAGAGCGTTTTTTTAAGGATTCACACGTTGAATAAATAACAGTTGATCTGTAATTGAGTTGAACAAATGAAAAGGTGATCAGTATTCACTGTGAACTGAAGAACTGGGAAAAGGATGATGAGGAGATACCGCGATGACATGACCAGCAATTAAGAGACAACGTAAGCAACACGTACTCGCTTCTCACTTCCACCAGAACTGCGAAGGATTCGGCCATCAATTAAGCAAGGCAACGAAATGAACTATTCTTTATTGGGACCTCGTGATTAGATCACTGGAGATTTTTTACAAAAGCCTACTTCTGGAGGTAAGCCTATTACTTCACAAAACAGCAAACTCACCAAATGGAGCAAAAATTGAGTATATTTACAGATAAAAGTATCAATCTAGGTGAAATATTTACAATGAATAAACTAGCAACAAGGGGCTCCCAGGTTCTAAATAATGGAATTCGTATACCAGCGGGTAATCAGTGAGTAGTCTTCAATAAATAATAATCTCATCACTAATTGGGATGGTGTGAAGGTACAGAATTGAGAGAACTCCATAAAACAAGCCTGACGCTCGGTCAATGGCAAGATCAACAATTATACTACTATAACTATATTTATTTATTATTATACTATTTCTGCATTAAATACTATTATTGTGTAAGTGTAGGATTGTATATTATTTATACTATTATACTTATAATTATTAACTTTATTATTATTATACTTATAATATTAACACCAAAACTGCCCAAAATAAAATGAAAAACTTTGCTACCAACTCAAATTTGCCTAGTTGAAATTAAGCAAATAAATCTTAACGGAACAATGGCTTTTAAACGGGAACAATGAATGTGTAAGAATAATATACTATGCCTCCCTATCCACACCACCCTAGACTGCCTTCCCTATCTGCACTACCCTAGACTGCCACTCCTTATCCGCACTACCCAAGAGTGCTTGCCCTATTGCACTACCCAAGAGTGCTTGCCCTATTGCACTACCCAAGAGTGCCTTCTCCTATCCGCACTACCCAAAAGTGCCTTCTCCTATCCGCACTACCCAAGAGTACCTTCCCTTATCCACACTACCCACGAGTGCAACCTCCAGCTCAGAACATTGACCCTCCCTGCCCCAGCTTCTTACCTCCACTCTCGTCTGATCCCACACTCGACCAATCTGGAACACTGGGTTCCCGGTATCGTCAGGTCATCCAACTGGCTCATGCTTTCTGGAAGCGTTGGCAGTCGGAGTACTTAACCTCTCTCCAGGTTCGCTCAAGGTGGAACCATGAGCAGGGTCCCCAGCCTCACGAGGGACAGGTGGTGGTTCTCATGGACAATAATCTGCCTCTCACAGAGTGGCGGCTTGGGCGGATTGAGCACCTTTCGCAAGATGGCTCTGGCTTCTCTCGAGTAGCCACTGTCCGTACCCACCTAGGTACCCTTACTAGGCCCCTCCGGAAGCTCTGCCCCCTGCTCACTCAGTAACCCTCCCTCTTTGGTTTCCAACGTGGGGGGAGACTGTTCGCCATTTGGTCAATTGGCGAGCTGTTCAGTCTTGAAGTTACCTGGTTGGGGCCCCTGACCCTCCTTACGCCCCCTTACGCTTTTCATGCCGACAAAGGGATTAGTCCTATTTTCAACCCAACTACGCATTTTCCCCTCTTTCCTCCCAAATATTCTGTTGGTTTGACTCCTTCCCTCCCCCTATCCTCCTTCCCACATCTCAACTCTGGAACTCAGTAAGGGACATTCATGTTACACTTTCAGTCCCCTTCCAACTATTGCCCCGGTATATTCTCACTCCCTCTCTATCGGTTGCCCACGCCAGTTCCGCGTTCCGAGTACCCTTGTGTCGCCCGTTTGTACTCTATCTCAGTTCAATTTAATTCAACTCAATTCTGCACGCACGTTCATTACAGTCCTCCTCACGCTCACCGAGTTGCAGTTTTATTTTGATCCTCTGCTCCCCCTCTCGTGCACCCAACATATACAATTATATACTATACAACTATGAGATTACTTTTAGCAAATAAAGAATGAAGCTCCGCGACATGGCCGGGTAGATTTTAAAACCAACTCAGTGTCAAGGGGTTGGGTCCAAATAAACGTCACTTCAGGAGCTAAAAAGAAAATAATAAGCTTGGGCTAGAAGTAAGCCGGTATTTTGCGAGCCACCGAATTTTCTCGATGGCTTATGCCAGACCTTTGGGGATGGCACTTAGCATAGCCAGGCTTAAAAACATCTCCAAACCTTCACGAGGTCTAGCCTGTTAGTGCCCATATCCTTTGGAGTGGGGCCGACAGATTGGAGCAATGTTGGGTTGTCCGTTCTGGGAGGTGGATAGCTTTCCTTGAGAGGTGGTGAGGGGGCGAGTAGTGGCGCCTGCTCGTGCTCCCGCATCAACTTTTTTTTTTTTTTTTTTTTTTTTTGGCGCCCCCAACCCCAAGCTGTAAAGCGACCCGTGGCGAAGGTGGATGGCATGGACATTGTGTCAAACACGGGCCTCAAGGATACCAGGCGACCTCCTTGCAGTAGGCCTTGTCACGGCATGCGGGCTCTGCCGTGATCGACTGTGTATTACTAGCTACTGTGGGAACATGAATGAAGAAAATCAAATAAATTTGAACATTCAGGAGCTTACCTAGCTGAGGAAGAGAGCTGCTATTGAGTCCCTCCTCAGTGATGGAGGAGGAGGTCATGGATTTGTACTGTGACCTCCCAGCTGCAGAAGGAGGTTCATCTGCAGCGGATGGAGACGCAAGGTCACATTCTGGCGGGGGGCTTCTGGGGAGTCCCTGCTGCCGGTGTGGGGCCTGGTGCCGGGCGCCTCCCGATAGGGGGTGCTGAGTGCTGAGGCCCTCCCGGGCAGTGAGGTCATGGAGGCTCCTGAGAACCAGGACACAGGCTTGGAGCCGCTGACGAAGGGTCGGATGAGGCCATCGGGCACGCATTCTGGGCACAAGCGAGGGCGCCACGTTAAGTTTACTGGCGCACAGAGGCGCCGGTTTAAAGCCCTCCTGTCAGAGGGTAAGAGCGTGGCTGATGCCAGGGCTCTTGCGATGAGAGAGGGCTGGGACGAAGAGGTGGAAGGTGGCCAAAAGAGGCGGCCTTCCACTGGAGACACTCCCGAGGAGAGAAAGAAGGTGAGAGACGCTCTTTGGGATTGAGAGGTGGTGAAGGGCAGCGTGGGGACGAGGGTTCCACGTCTGCAGCCCACCTCGGTGGGGCTGGTGGCTCGGGCGGCAGGGAGTGCCTGAGGCGGTCCTAGCAGGCGACCACCAGTCTCCATATAGCTCAGCTGTGTCAGGGTGAAGCTGGGGGTGTTCATGAGGACTACCCGGCGGAGCTCCTCACAGCGAGCAGATGGAAGGCCGTGGAGAGGAGCATGGTGGAGGCCGTGTTTGCTCGGCGAAGATGAGGGCGAGGCCAGGTTCACCGGTACCATGTGTAGAAGGGGTGAGTGCGCGGTGACCTGTAAGGATGAGGGCACGGCAGCATGGCTGAGAGCATTTTGCCACGCACAGCCCTGGGAGGGTGCCAGGCTGAAGGTCTGTGAGGAAGGACCTTCCGAGACCCACAAAGAGCCGTGGCGTACCTGCCGGGGTGTGAGGATGAGCCGGATGAGAGGATCCTGGGCTTTCTGGCGAAGCAGAATAGGAGACTCTGCACACGGTTCTGGGCGGTGCTCTCGGGTCCACAAGGAATCAGCGGTGCTTCTGGGCCTGCTGATAGATGCTTAATCTGCCCAGGCTTTGGAGGCTGAGGCCAGCAGTCTCCATAAAGCTGAGGCAAGGCAGCATCAGAGTGAGAAGCAGGGCTCTGGAGAGGTACCTGCCTCAGTGTCCCTTCCTTGGATGCCCCTGGAGATGGTGGAAGGGGAAGAGGGAGCGCTGCCGCTTGAGGGGTGTCGGGGTGGGGCTGCTGGCCGGGGCTGCAGGCAGTGGTGACCTAGGGAGTCCGCTGCCGGTCCTGGCTGAGGCCCGCCTCGGGTGCCTCGGCAGCAATGGTGGCGGCTCCTGGAAACAGCGGTGCTGGGGTCTGGTGGCCCCTCCTCCCCTCCTGTGGTGACGGCCGGCAGTGGCTGCGGGTGGGAGTGGGGGCTGGCGGGTCCAGATTTGGCAGGGAGGGCAGGAAGGGCGATAAGGTCCTTCCGGCCCAAACTACTGCAGAGAGGCTGCAGGCAAGTCGGCGCCTGCTCGCCCTCCGGGCACTCCGCGGGGCGTGGGTCCCACGCGGGGTTTGGGGGTCGGCGTGGCGGCGATGATTGCGCGGCATGTGGGCTTCCTCCAGATCAACCTGCACACGGCCAAAGCAGCTCACGGCAGTGATGTGCAGGAGCTTTGTCTGGGGAGCTGTGATGTGGCTTTCACTGCAGGGCCTTGGGCGGACAGCAGGGACGTAAAAAGGATACCTGCTAGTACAGGTAAAGTTGGTCTACTGTGGCACAGAAGAGGTCGTCCTAGGGCGGCTGTTTTGGTAAGACACAACTTGCATATTCTAAAAATTCCGAGTTCTGTCACAGGGATTTGGTGGCGGTAATGCTGGAAGCTCAAGACAGTAATGGACTCCGGGCGAGGACAGTGGTGGCGTCAGCCTACTTCCCAGGCGATGACGCTGAGGTCCCCCCGCTGATTATGCAGCAGCTGATCCATTACTGCAGAAGGAAGACCTTCAGTTGATTGTCGGGTGCGACGCCAATGCACATAACATGGCATGGGGCAGCACAGACATAAATGAAAGAGGTGAGTCCCTTCTTGACTACTTACTGTGCAATGAAATGGTGGTGGTTAATAGGGGAGCACGCCAACTTTGTTACACGCGAGGCGGGAGGGAGGTGCTGGACATTCACGGTTCTCAAGTACCTTCTATGCCAGCAGAATAACAGATTGGCATGTCTCTAGAAACTTCAATGTCTGACCACCGGATGGTGAGGTTCAGGCTGCGGTTCCCTAATAGTGTAGCGGAGACATATCGAACCCCAAGAACACAGTTGGGTTCTGTACAGCCTGCGTGTTGGCTTCCAGTTTGAAACTACAGCTGTGAAATGCAAACTGTCGAAGGTGTAGAAAGGGCGACAGGGGAGATCTGCGCCAGCTATGGTAGAGCGTATGAAGAAAGCTGCGAGAGTTGAAAACCCTAAGATCCAATAGGAGGTTCCTTGGTGGAACAAGGAACTGGAAAACTTGAGGAAAGAAACGAGGCTCTTTAACAGAGCAAAAAAGAAGGGTGAGTGGGACGCATATAGGGGTTCCCTCACAGCATACAATAAAGCCCTTAGACAGGCTAAAAGGAAATCCTGGAGAGACTTCTGTGGGGGCATGAAAGACTTGTCTACCATGTCCAAGGTACAGAAGATCCTCTCTAGAGAAGAGAGACCCGAAATCGGTTTTCTCCTAAAGGCAGGGGAACATTCACAAGGGGCAGCAAGGAGACCTTGGAGGAGCTACTGACAGCTCACTTCCCAGAGGTCTCAAAGCCTGCGGGTGGGGAGATAACCACCACCTTCTGCTGTGCGCCGATGGTGGTACCTGGCGTGGGCAAATAAGGAACCCACTGCTAGCTGCAGCCACCAGAGAATTGTTCACTCTTAATAAGGTTATATGGGCTATTGGTTCATTTAAACCTTACAAGGCGCCAGGTGCTTGGATGGGATCTTCCCAGCCATGTTGCAGCATGGTAGGGAGGCTCTGGAGTCCGATACTGGTGAGGCTCTTCAGGGCGAGCTATGTCCTGGGTACATACCCACTATGTGGAGGAAGGTGAAGGTGGTCTTTATACCAAAGCCGGGTGGCTCCTCGGCCCTGGCTAAGGGGCTACCGCCCCATCAGTCTCATGTCCTTCGTGTTGAAAACAATGGAGAAGATAGTGTGCCTATCAATAAAGGAGAACTATCTAACTCAGAACCCCATTCGGAGTTCCCAGCATGCCTATCAGAGGGGAGATCCACTGAGACTGCTCTGAACGAACTGGCAACAGTGCTGGAGGATACTCTGAGATCCAGGAGAGATTGCGCTGTGCTGCTTTCTGGATATTAGGGGGGGCTTTCGACAATCGTCGTATGCCTCAGTCTGACTCTTGCTGGTAGGAAGGGTGTAGATCCTTACCTAATCTCTTGGACCAACGAGATGCTGAGTAGCAGGGTGGTCTTCTGAGTTGGGGGAGACACTCTCTGTGGTGCCCACCAGGGATGCCCGCAGGGGGTGCTCTCCCTCTCCTCTGGTTACTGGTAGCTGATACCCTTCTCGAGCTGCTGGAGGAGGAGGGCTACAAGGTATTAGGATACGCGATGACCTGGTAATTATAGTCAGGGGTAAATTCGCGAATGTAATCAGTGAATGCATGCAGCATGCATGAATACCTTACAGAACATGGTGCAATGGGCAGGGACTGTTTGTCA
Organism: Pachypeltis micranthus; assembly: GCA_020466155.1. NCBI lineage: Eukaryota > Metazoa > Arthropoda > Insecta > Hemiptera > Miridae > Pachypeltis > Pachypeltis micranthus. Next base: position 30,673,612 of record CM035776.1, read on the forward strand.
ATCCAGACAAAACGAGCCTGATCCCATTCACCAGAAAGCCTACGCTGCGGGAACTCAGGCTGAGTGGCAAGGTGGTGAAGATCCAGCATGAGATCAAGTACTTGGGAGTCTTTCTTGATGGAAAGCTCTCTTGGGCCACACACGTGAAAAAGCCTTACAGCGGGCGTCGGTGGTGATGTGGGCAGCTCAAAGAATGGTGGGGAAGTCATGGGGGCTGAGGCCTGCGATGATCCGGTGGCTGTACACTGCGGTTGTTAGGCCTGTAGTCACCTATGGAGCCCTGGTCTGGTGGACTAGGGTGGAAAACAAAACAGTGCAGTTGCAGCTAAATAAACTGCAGCGTGGGGCGTGTCTGGCCATTACAGGCTGTATAACAGCACGCCCTACGGCTGCACTGGAGGTCTTGCTAGATTTAGCTCCACTCCACATACATGTTAAAAAGGATGGCGTTCCTCCAGGCTGCGGCGTATGTTGGAGTTGGGTCTGATCATGCGGGGAGGAGGAGTTCCTGCCACTTGATCCTTGACAAGGTGAAGGTGGGGGCCTGAACTGCATGTGGTAGACTCAATGCCGCGAGGTTCAACTTCGCTGCTACGCTTTCGGATACTCATTCATGAGCGATCCAGGTGGGTAGAGGAGCTCCCGCTTCAGCTGGGGCCCTGGTATACTACACTGATGGCTCGGTGCAGGGTGGCCTTGCAGGGGCAGGCATCTTTGGGCCGAGGATCAGAGCAGCAATCCCATTGGGGTCTCTGGCCACGGTGATCCAGGCAGAGGTGGCTGCGGTGACAGTCTGTGTGCAGAGGGGACTGAAGCGGCAGAGAATCTACATCATTGTGGACAGTCAGGCCCTAGCCTCATACTGTCTTACATCGCGACAGGTGTGGGAGTGTCTGACTGGACTGAAGGCCCCGGCCGAGGACAACAGGGTAACACTGTATTTGGGTGCCAGGGCATCAGGGTATAGAGAAACGAACGGGCTGATAGGTTGGCTAAGAAGGATCAGAGCAGATCCCTATTGGCCCTGAGCCCTTTGTTGGGACTACCAGGAGCCATCTACGTAGAGAGGTTGGCAAATGGGAGGATAGGTGCAGGGCTGCTCATTGGCAGGGGCTGCCCGGCCTTAGACAGTCAAAACTCTCTATCCGGCTCTCAGAGAGAGGTCCAAGGAGTGCTTGCTCTGGGGAGGAAGGATATGAGAGATCATATGTGGCCTGTTCACAGGTCACTGTCCGCTGAGGTACCACCTTGCAAATATTGGCAGAAGTCACGAGGGTACAGGTATGCAGGTTCTGCGAGGTAGGGCTAGAGAGCGGCAGAGCACGTGCTGTGCGTATGCGATGGACTCGTTCATGACATCGCGCCGTTTCTGTGTTTGGGAGGCCTTTCTTTCAGCCCGAAGAGGTGACAAATGCAGAACTTGCCGATATCCTCCGCTATGTGCGAAGTGGTGGGAGGCACATAGGTGACGTCACACCAAGTGAGACCAGTGCCGTGGGGCCTGGGGGTGGTGCAGGTGGGCCATGATCCAGTATCATGGACGCCCGCCCTTACAATACCCGTTTGTGGCTGCAGTGAGGTATTGCCTGCATCCACTGTTTCAAAGGAAAAAAAAAAAAAAAAAAAAAAAAAAAAATAATAAGCTTCACGGAAGCCATAGCCAGCCAACCATACCACATTGAAGGGTGTTTGTATGATGCAAATTACCTCGAAAATCTAAGTATGACAAAAAGATGGGCGATTTGCACGCAGTGGTTCACAGAATGAATCAGTCGCAGCGATACTGAACGATCTGCATGCAGCGAATGGGCGAACTAGCGCCAGCAGAAAACGAAGGAACGGCCGAAAACGAACGCCACCGCTGCGCTTCCGTCGAGTCTTAATTTGCTAAACGGGAGCTTAACTATTCTAATATTATATATATGTGAGAACGTGACCATCAGCATGCCCTGCTTGGTACCAGAGAGGAACACGACATCATACGTAAAGGCTAATGTCCCCACCCGCATACCTGGGGCGAGATCAAAACCTACTTCTTGAGGCAACCTACCCAGTGCAGTATCACTCGCAAGAACGAAGAACATAGGAGCCAGAGTGTCCCCTGCTGAACGCGACGCTCTATTGCCATGTCCTCAGACATGTCCCAGCTTTAGTGGAATTGCTGACACGACACTTCATGCCTCGTCCTCGAGGACCGGGAACACATAACTCTGACGCTCTTCAGGGATGTGGCTAGGGTCCCTCATGAGAGCTTCCCAAATGCCACAAACTCCTGAACAGTAGGGTGAACTTTTCCATGCCCTGCACCCTCCAGCGCCTTAACCGTGGTTCTGCCCAGATACCTCCTCCACAACTTCTGGACATGCCAGTACTCCACCCGGCTCAACCTTTTAGCATGTGAGGAACAGTGGTAGAGAGATGGAACACATCTGGAGTCCTCCAGAGGGAGGCCTAGCCAAGCACACAGAGCAGATCGCACCATTCTGTCGAGACTTAATAGCGCACACACGCATGGAACATTTTTCCAAATGGTGATTTTCGGACACAACTTTCTTTCCAGCCGATTACATAACTTTCCTTTCTACGAGTACTTCGCAGAGTCAAGGAAAGTAAAACTGAGTTAAACCCGATTTTCTTAGCAACACTTGATAATTACTGTGCTGTGCACGTCATTTTCCAACAAATGAAAAATGAAAGGAGAATTTAAGGTACTGTTGTGGTATTGGGAGCTGAGCTGCATGGTATTGTGCCTGGTTTATGTGGGAATGTTTGGTTCACTTACTTCATTTGTATTGTCACATGAGGTTTCATTTGCGCTTTGCGGAGAAACGAATTTCAGACTTACTTGTGTCATGCACCCAGAGTCCTAGGACGCTACATGATTCGGACGACTGCAATAGGTGCCCGTTAAAAAGCGGCTGCAGATAAATATTTTGAATTTATTCAACATTCAGAAGGAAAAATTATTCGCACGAACGCTTCAGTAGACTCAGAAGCAACAAATAAAAATTGAGTTGCGTCTTTCCGGATCTTTTTGGAGCTTTGAAGTTAACCCAATTAAATCTCAGAGTTCTCCGCGGGGAAAAGCCCTTGGAAACCCTGCGGAGTGTTCCCTTTCGAACAAGGAAGCCTTATATCGATCTGCTTCACGAACCCGGAAGGAATAGAGACACAGAGCCAAAGTTACGTCTCGAGTCTACAGGGCGACCTGATCAGAACCCCCTTCCTTTTTAACCGGTAAGGTCGCAAAAGTTAAAACCCTCGATCATGGGTGGTGAATACAAAATACTGCAAGTAACTAGATACCGTGACCATTACGGCCTGAGTCTAGGCACTAGGGTATAATATTTGAGACCCTACACTCCAACTAGATTTCAAGCCGCACTTCGTAACTTCATCGCGCGCATACATTTTGGAATGACCAGCTGGCCAAGCATTCAGTCATTGTTGAGCAAAAAGGTGCTCGCGTGGAAGATCTACCTCTGCATAGTACTGATTGCAGCTGCTTCCGTGGCCCCATGGAAAGAACTTAACCGAAGGAGTACCTTGGCACCAGTAGTGGAGCTTCACGACTACCGCTGCTTAAGACACAAGACAGTGTACTCATAGTAGTAGCACAACATAATATTCCTTCATCGGTATCCGCTAACTCAGGCTCAGTCTAATCAGACTCCCACTCTAGGAGATCCGTAACACTACACACAGTAAATTTTAGTTATTGAAGAATTTATTTGACTATGCTGAAGGCCAATTATGTTTGAACTGTTAAAGGCATGGAACAGTTAGTGTGCACCCATCATGATGAGATATACCGTACGATCGATGAATTATTTGAGGAATTTAAAGATCATTAATTTTTTTGGGAATTAGCCAGGCAGAAATCATGAAACATGCCTTTAGAATTATACACATCTTATCCAATGTGTGTTTTTAATTATATATTTCTCTCCTGCATTGAATACAGCGATGGCAAATGAACATAGTAACAACGCTGAATTCCTCTGGGTCGATAAAATTACAACTATAAATTCGACTTAGCCGATATTAATTAATTTAGGGGACACGCTTCCTACGCCATTCCACCAGAGATGGTTTGGAAATGATTGAGTGGGGTGAGAAAGAACACTGTGACTGGGTGCTGGGTCATGAATAGTTATGAAGAGGGTGGGGGTGGGGGTGGGGGGGGGGTGGAGAAGGATGGATCAGCGGCAACGTAGGATGGCTAAAGTTGGGAACAATTTTTAGCTTGCCCCAAACACCAGTATCCGTGGTACCATACCACTTCCGAAGGGATATTGGCCTGTCAATCATGATCTGCTGAAGGCAAAGTTGTTTTAATCTGAATAGATGGACTAAACCAGCACAGGGAGGCTGCAAGAAGGATGAAGATAATGCTTACATTCCAGGTATGGTTTGGCGTGGTCCGCATTACCCCAGACGAGGTTTGTAGGGGTCCAGCCCATCCTTGCAGCTTCTAAACAATGCGACGCTCATTCATCAATGCGATGTCATACGATTGAGATAAGCGAATCGCGTGCAACACACACACACTCACTACAAGCCCATTTTCAATGAAATACCCTCCTATTGATACAAACCTATAGAGTATTAGACAGAGAAGAGACATAAATCAGAGACAGAATTTAGAAGCTAAGAGGTGAGAGTGCAGAGTGTAAGAGGGTCCCTCATAAACGAAAGGTGGAGCTGAACGACCTGATCCAGTGCTAATGGAGGCCACGACCCGACAGGAGGCTGCAAAGAGCCATCTAAAAATACGAAAGCTCCAACAAGCCGATCACAAACGATTAGAGAAAAAGCGCAGACGGAAAGGAAGAGGACTGATGATTTTTGGCATGCGCAAAGCCACTTAATTAAAACTGAGAAGAAACACGTTCCAAGTGAATGAATACTAGATGAGGCTGATCTATTCCAATGATGCTGAATCGAACGAGATGGGTCTCGGAGGTGTGAGGCTACGTCTAGATGTGCAAGAGAATTATAAACCATTGTGTGGGATTGTGTTCACTCAGTTTACGTGAACATCAGCTCAACATTCTTTGAAGAATCTGATATCGCTTACCGTTCTAACATTTATTGACTTGCCCCTACTTATGTCGCGTCCTTCATTGAGTTAATGTTGCAAAGGCTCCTTAGAGACTATCACAGTTTTTTTTTGAAACGTTAATGTAAATATAGGGACAACACTGCGAAATGAAATCATCAAATGATCGATAGTAATTTGAATTTCACAATTTTTAGGGATGCCCCCATCACTTTACCGCCCGTCATTAAACCAATATCGTGAAGGTACTCGCTGGACAATACAGCGAAAGTAATCGTTTCATCATTTACACTCCCTTCTCAATCCAACCATCCGTCAGTCAATCCGACTTGTCACGTCGTACCAATACAGGCCACGAATATGTTATTCTGGCACCAGGAATATGTAATTTTCGTCGTTCTGTAGTAGTCAGGTCATGTTTCGTATCGCTTACTACTCGTAGTATTTTTCGATGATGAACCAAATGGGATGGGTCCCAGAGGTGTGGGACTACGTCAAGCTGTGCAAGAGAATAATAACCGTTGGGCAATAATTCGCCGTTTATATAAATATTTCTGCAACAATTTGGTGGACAGAGATACATGCGCATGAAGGCGCATTTTTTCGCAAGACGGCTTCAACGATTTTCCAAAAAGTCACAGGACGTACTCCACTATTCGATACTTCTACACCATTTTCCATGAATGTTTCTCTGCCAATCCAGTGAACAGAAATAACAACCAAAATGTGTCCATTTTTTAACATTTTCGATATTTCCATGGAATTTGATTAATGATTACCCCCGTTGAACGGAGATATAAACCTTGATATCAAGTAAAGTAAGATTTGATGAACATACATGCTGAACCCCCTGAGTACTCTATACGTTCGAGTACCTACTTTTTGCTTCCCAGCTTCTCCGCAGTAATAAGTTGACCAACATGCACTACCTGTATGTGTAGCGCATCATAGACTTTACAGAGGTTGAAGGAAGTTGTGTGGTGCGAAGAAACGATTCACACACACGAAAAATCTTTCAAGTTCAGGTCAAGTCACGCCGCATCGAAACGTTCAACTCCAGAACAGTCAAAAGGCAGATCGCAGGAGCTTCAAATGTTAACTGTATTACCGAAGACTGAGCTCATGAATGTTCTAGTAGTCCCGCCGGCGCAATTCCATTACCTTCAACGCGTGGGCTGAAGGAAAAGGACCGCTAAATGAGTCAATGGGGAGCTCCAAGCGTGAATGACGTCACAAGGCCGTGCACAGGGACGAAGGGCTCTGACTCATACCTCAGCTATCGATCTCCCTGCTGCTATCCACTTTCTCTTGCCATCCGGAAAAAAGGAAACAGCCTTAACCGATAAAACACAGGTGGAACAGTAGTCACCCGTCAATCGCGCCGTTTTTTCGAATCTACAGAGCTATCTACAGCCAAACATTATGAGAACCTCTTCACATTTAAATCGTACATAGTATACCATAATGTTGCAGCTCTACATACAAGGACTAACTGGCATGGTCTATAAAGTTAAGTTTCATTTGTTTACCAAGGATACTGCCCGTTTGGAAACAGCAAAGAAGGAACATATGTCTCAAGCCAAACCCAAAACCCAAAGAATGCACTAAGTGGAAACTAAATGAAAAAAATGTAAGAGAAAAGCTATCGAGTTGAAATCAAATTATGTCGACTTCGACAGTCCAAACGCTAAACCGCATACACTTGGGAGTAGTATAAGACAGGAGACTCCATGAACACATCATGAACTCCTAAAAAGGCTTCATGTTCAGATAGAAGCTCTCAACCCACTTCTTCATTGCAATAATAATCTCAAACGAAATTCTAATATAAAGCTATATTAATGATGCATGGTTCCCGTGCTTACAGCGCCCAGAACACATATTGGTACACATGTATACACTTGGTCAAATAAGGAGAGGGAAGAAGGAAGAGTAGCATCGAGCTTCGAGCCCAGGAAGGTCGCCTCGAAGGGACTATTGGCCTCCTTCAGCACCTGACAGACCAATCTGCAATTCTGGCATAACTCACACTGTCCAGACACACCACTCGTTTTATTTGATTTTTAATGAACATCCCTGGTACTGAAAATGGCAGACTATACAGAGAGAGCTAGAGAAAGAGGAAGGGAGGGAGATTCGGAGTAGGAGAGCAAAAGCTTAAGCAGCTCAAATTCATATCGTCCTCATACAAGATAGTGTCCTAGGGGAACAGAAGTTCAATCTCTCTTCGTCATTCGACAGAATCACTATTTGCTTCATTTTAAATACTCGATTTAGTGAAAAAGCATTAAATGTCTGTTGCCCGGAGTGTAGGAACATTTTAATGACCCGCCAAAGATGAGAGAACAGAAATGAGTAGCATCCAGCTCCTCTTCGACAACTCGGCTCCATACTGGAGATATGCCAAAAATACGATGCCTAGGTGGATATGGCCACGTTGAGAAAAGGAATCTCTGCTTTTCCTTAATCTTCAGCACACTTCTCCCTATCTTTACCATTTCCTTGGGGATGAATGCAGATATTTCAGGAAAACTCCACTTGAAACTCACTCCACACCGGTACACTGGAAACCCTGCAACCCTGATGTTACATACGAGTATCTCCGCTCGACGAGCTTCTAACACTTGCTTGATCCCGGCTTTCAGATACTACATAGACATCCGATATCACTGCCAAGTGGTTGGGACCAACGGCGAAGATCTCAGGCCTCAACCCTTCCCTACAGATAACCCTGAAGTGTCCCTCTCTCCACTTCCCAAACCACAGATAACTAACTATCCACCAGCAACTTGCTTGCAGACCTTTGACACTGCCCCTGTGAGTACGTGGACGCATTGCACCACAAGATTCAGTGATCAAATTTCGTACCACAGCAAGCATTCAGAACTTCAAGTATCTGTTACGGCCTTTTGTAAACCTATCGCAATGGCAAATAACAATAATCCTTCCCTTCAATCTGCTTGAGAGAATAGTGCTGTACAGAAAAGGGCGAAGTAGCTGAGATAGTTGAGCTTGGGCCTTCCCCAGGTGGGTTTAATTCAACCATTCCGGACCTGGACCGTTTTTCATGTTTGCCTTTCACAAAGGGATTAAGTTCGGTTTAACTTCAGAAGCGACAAAGGAGATCGCCAATCGCCGTCGATTTTCCTCCTTCTCCAACACACAGCTCTTCCCAGGCACTCGTCTCCCAGTGCTCACTACAGACATTCCTCCATCAACTTTCAGGCCAGTTACAGCTCAAATCACTCTATCTTCGCTCTAGTTTCCCATGCAACCAGTTAACACACATTCAGAGCCCTCCTGAGTGCGCGCATATGTACTCAACCTATATTATCGCTATTCTGTTAAAGTTCAATATAGTCCTCACTCACGCATATCGTGTTCCCTTTTATTTGTCAACTTCCTTCTCAAGCTCCTCATCTCGTGAGCCCCACAAATGCTATCCCATTGGCGTGAAAGAATTTTGTTTACTGTGTATTATGTTTTTTTTTTAATACACAGGCATGATTTGAACCAATCAAGAACGGCTCTGTTTTGAAGTTCATCTTTTCTACATCATTATGGGTTGCCATAGTGAACTTCTACAAGGATCGAACAAACGCTAAAAGCGGTTTCGTCACGCCTTCAAGCTCTTCAGAGGTTTTAGATACTTCCAGTGTACGTTTCCCTTCACCGCTTCATACAACTATTGAACTAGACGAAAAAACGGCGCAAAAGCCCCAGTCAACAACGAGGCTGTCTTTTTAACAACTGAAAATATTGTAAGCGAAAATATTTATGAGAGGAAAACGCTGGATAAACCGACCTTGACGCGTCCACCGCCAGGAGCCCCCGCGCACGGAGCAATTGACCGAAAGACTTCAGATTCCATTTTGTGGCAAAGAAGAAGTTTGAAAACCTGGTGACCGTGACGGGTAGACCGAGAGACTCAAGAGCAATCGGTCAATTTTCCTCGAGGAGATGTGTACCGATCACTCTGTCTATCATCGCCATACATTTAGCGTTTGCCGGTGTCTAACAGCATAAGCGATGTTGTCAATTTGCAAATCCATAACGTCAGGTAAATATAAGAGGAAATTCAATTGACCATAGCAGTCAGCGGAAGCGGTAGCGAATCGTGTAGTAATTGCTTAAGACATTAGAAGATACGACCAAACGTTTCTGGGGAAAAGAGTAGCGTTTAAGCCACTGCAAAGGGAGTCGCAGGATAAGTCAATTTCGGAACAGCGATGTGGAGGCCTTGTTCAGGAATCGAGAAACCAAAATACAGGTCTACGAAGCAGCACGAACGTCACTACCACCTGAATCGGCAATAAGTGGCTATTCTCAACGAGGGAAGAGTATGGATGGAAGGATCAGTATGGGAATCCCCAAACCATCACTTCATGAGTCGCCATCGAACATCGATTCCCTGCATGGACTAGAACATATCTTCCAGCTAATGCAATTATTGGTTAACTAGGGGCAGCGGAATTAATTTGGAGAACCAAGAAAGCAAATTTTTTTGTACACAATTGCAATAGTTGCAATTGCAAGAAAATACTTTCTTTTCCCTTTGGGTTGCGAAAAGTAAACTGGCATATCTGGACTCATCTTTGCAACACTTGGCATTAATAAAAGGTATTTTTGAATGATTGATACAGAACATCATCTTTAACTGAATTGCGACCAAGCACTTCTAATGGAAGGTAAACCGTTACCAACTTGTGATCTCACGTTAGTTGAGTAGTTTCAAAATGGAAAATAGTAGCAAGTACAGGATCATCGATCAACCACTGCATTACTATTCCACCCAAATTCATAGGAAATTGGTTTCCTTTGACGTGACTTCAAACCTCATTTCAAAAGTGACGTTCAAAATAGATGGCTGCCCCCATTCGTCGGAAAACACGCTAACCAACCGCGCCGCTTGGCACGAGCTCCAGAAGCGCAAGAATATTTTCGTGCTCAATCGATCCTCAGCGACTTTTACGCCTTAACCATTCTCACGCTAATTGCACGTTCTTCTTCTTCAGATAGTTCGGACTCAACGCACATCTTTATCGTTAATATCTTCCAACTCAAGTTGTGCGCGGTTTCCAAAGGGCACAAAGTCAACAAAGTTGTACTACTGCGAGCTAAATTATTACGAAGGCTCGTAGGACTTTTTAAGAGCATGCTGCCATACACAGCACGTGATAGGGAAACAGTTGATGGACAGGTGGGAAGGAGAAACATTACAACTTCGTTTCACGTTTTTCAGCCAGCCGCGCATCTCACGCGCTGCTTTCTTGTACTAACATTTGAAAATAGCGATTCCTGATTCTTCCGAATGTGTACTAGTTAGCTACGCAATCATAATGATATACAGCCAAATTACTGGACAAGTAAGGGTGCAAAAAGGTTATGCACACTACCCGCCAAAATTATATAAAAACGGTGTTCTTAGAAGATTTGTAAGGCACAGTACACGCACCACTCTCTCGATGGCCCACAGGTAGGGGAACCTATAGCTACAAAAAGAACAACAATCATAGTTGCACTTGCAATGGAAGTAAGAGTTATGTGGTGTGACCACACCAGCGTAAACTGGAGAGTGAATTAAAAGTTAGTTCCATACGTTCTTGACAAGGGTCAAGATTGGCGGTTTTCAGGAGGGATCAAAGTCTTCGCTCTAATTATCACTGATAATACTATCAGCTAGTATACAAAGAAATTGTAAGAAAACTTCAATACAAGTGATTGACACCACGTCGTCAAAACTGGCAATACATCTGAGGTCATTGCGACGGAATTCCCTCAGATAACAGTGGCTACAGTAGATTCCTTCAAAACTACTGAATAGAATTTGGACTCTTCTCGACCCACCACTCTGGAAAGCATCGATTTTGCACTCCTAGTCATCAAGCACTAGTTCTTGCAACCTACTTATGAGCTAAGCCTTGCCCCTTAACTCTTGCGTAGCAGCCCTCCCTTTATCTCTTTTGAATTTAGTTTTGTGTGTCAATCCATGCAACCTACTCTGCAAATGACACAGACCTGCAGTTCATTCCTGCCGTTGTTTTTTTATAACTTAATGTCTCGGCGAGCTTTCACTGCTTTCAATACGTCGGTTCCACAGTATGACGAGTAGGATACATTGACTGGTGATTCGAATTCGAAACCTCATTCATTCAGAGATTAGTTACGATGTTACAACTCCCACGTAATTACAGGTGTGTTTACTAGATTTGTTTTCCCGACTTGTTACTCCTTGACTGTATTCCTTCCTTCAGAACGCGAATGAATCTACGAAAGAGTGGAAATGTGGCTGCACTACACTAACACTCCTGTCACCTCCTGCAATGCCAAGCACTAATTTTTTCTAGCAAGACGTTGAACTACTGTCTACCAAGTTCATATAAACCAAATGAAAAACAGATTTGATTAGTTGCTTAAGTGATGAAAATCTGCGCGTGGGTCAGAGAAATTTCTTGGAACGCGTGGCACCAGATATTTGCGTACGTTTCCACTCGTACTTTGCTATGGGTGGAATGACGAATCCCAAAATTTATAACCGTGTTACATGCTGCGCCACTCTTTGCGACGATAAACGATTACTCCCACAATTGTGCTGTTGACGTCACGAATTCCCCCTGACAAATAACAACAAGAGGAAGAGGAACAGTAAGAGGAAATGAGTTACGTGAATCAAGAAGCAGCGATTTTATCACCTCTCCCCCGTCCGACCAGTGAAATGACGGAACACCTATTTTTCTGTCGATTGAATAATTGCAGAAGAAAAACGTAGGGCCAGAGAGCGCAATGAAGACATCAATCAATTAGTCGTTAGCATATTTACACAGTCACGGCAGCCTAGTTCCATCGGGAGAACGACGTCAGATTTCATGCCTGAGAGTTTCCCCGTGAAGAGATTTTCGTTGCAGGAAAGGCCCTGTGGATAAGAAATTGAACTGTACCGACGCTCGATGAAGCCGCCATCTCGTATGCCAACTGAGCACCAGGCTCCCGTGAAGGGGGATGATCAAATCGAATAGAGTCCGCGGTTGACCTCGGGCAGAAAATAGTGAAGGTCAAACCACGACATTCCCGCGTCATTTCCACTCAATGGACCGATGTACTGCTCAGATATAAGCGACGAAGAAAGGCTGGGTAGAAGTGTTTCTAGCACGTAACTGCAAATTACATAATACAGGCTAAGAGGTCAACGGTGTGTTTCAGTTGGGAGAAGTATATCACGAAATATTAGATTCCAAAGCAACACGCGTCCAATCTTCACCCTTAAGCAGAACTGTTGAGGACTAGACCGTATTGTCTGGAATAGCTTCAGGGACGTAGCGAGACTCGAACACTCTGTTGAAAGCAAGGTTTTTAACCTTATTGGAAAAAAGACTAAGGTGCTTTTTATCAAACTGACAGAGTCTTCTACTCGTCGATATCTATTAATTGTTCTACTTAATTGTTCATCTGACCGTCCGTTAATGGCAATACGAACCAAATCGCGTTTTCAAAATTTCTAGAGTAAACGGAATGGGCAATTTCAGAGTTAAATGTCAAGAAATTTTTGGCATAGGAAAAGGCGTACATGGAAAACCCATGATTAGCCATAATTTACAGTTTGAGAGTTCCCCAGTCGTTAGCACGTGGGAGCATGTCAACTATAAGTGGGAGAAGGAAAAGCATAAACGATCTCCTAAAACGGTAACTTTAATAGCCAGGCAACAGGCACGTTTTCTCTTGTTGGCGTAACATGTACTGCAGGGAAGTACAGTGAAAGTTCTTCAACGCCCTTCTAGGAATCATATGATACGTTGTTGATAAAGTAAATCGTGCTGGTACAGGGCAGAAGCCGAGCTCAGTAGCTACCGCACTCCAGACCAGTAGGAATGCATTCATCTTCACGCCAGTTCACAGAATTGTTCAAGTGAATTCATGTTGAGGCACAGTCCGAATTCCATCGACTGGCAGTAACTCCAAGGACGTACTTGCAGTTCGGCTTGCAACGGTAAGTGAAACAGCAATGGCAAACTTGAGAGCTGCCCTTGACGTCACCTAGCAGGCAGTAAGTAACACGATACCACGCATAAAACGGAAACTCGACGCCTAACGCGGGAGTTTCTGAGCGAACAAGAGACACACTTTCTGCGATACTGGGGCTTCCTATAGAAACATGAGAGCCGACAGGATTAACTGATTTTTAAATTCAGTCAAGGCTTTGGAATCTACGGAAGGCGCGTGGTCAAGGCGAGAGACCGCCTCCGAAAGGTCAACTTCCTCGTTGTATTCATACTGCAGGATAATTTTTACTCCGAGAAACACAAATGGAATAAAACTGAACGTATAACGTATCATAGATTTGCTATTCTAAAAATATCTAATGCATAAATTTCCCCAGGTTACTGAGTTCTGAAGGAACTACTACAAATCCAATCATCACGCAGACTTGAATAACTTGGTGAAGTTAAGTTGAAACGGAACTGTTCTCAGCTACACGACAAGTGCCTGATGCGCTGGCACGCTAAGAGATGAGTGTGGTTTGTCACACCCATTCCATCCTGCCTTCCCAAGCAGAACGCAGCCAGCTAGCTTTCCTTCTTCTTCTTCTGATAAGTAGTGAATGAGTTCCATTAAAATTATCCCCTTTGTTTATTTAGAGTATTTACGAGTCTTAGTATTATTCACAGAACGTTCTCTGTCAAGGACAAGAGAAATTGGACGTTTAGGGAAATAGCTGTAAAACAGTGTGTGGTAGTAAGGGTCTACACACACAAACTTGATGGATAAGTTTACTATGAGTAGTTTGTAAAGAAATGAACAGAATAATTTCTGCGAAGTCCGGGGTAAGAAGGTACAGTATGAATTCAGTATGGCATGAGCCAGAGTAGGAGGACATGTGGACTGTACTGAGGCAGGAAAGAGATAGTTAGAGATGATGATCCGAACTGGCCAATTGAGGGAAATCTAAAAAAATTACACGGGGTTAGCCATATACGACAGAGATGTGTTAGCTCTCCATTCTCAGTTCCCTAGCTCTGAGAATATGCTAGGGGAAGGGGGAGGGGGTCCACAGTGGCCAATCATCTGTGGCGTCAATACGATGAGCCGGCAACTTCACTAACTGTTCAAGCCTAATTTCAATCATCTATGAATGTAAAAGGCAAAATACTGGTGTTTGTACTTTGATACTTCAACCATCCACATCACCTGCCCATCGCCTTGAGTCTTTTACTGAATGAGATGGAGTGAGAGCAATACAAACCAGCAACCCACAGATGTTGTATGAAATACATGAAGAAAAGTTTGAACAATCCACTGAAAAGCTGCAACTAAGAAAAGAGCTACTGTGGCACAACAATTTTTGAACCATTTTATCACATATTTCATGAAAAATTTGAAGTCTAAGGCGCCCTCAAGGAACGTGGAGTAATGCGTTGCTTTCCAATCCGGACTTTTGGTGAAGTATTATTAATTTAAGAGAGGTATCAAGCTCCCAGACAAGGGGGTTCAGGATTTTTTCCGAAGACTTTTTCTTTTGCCGGAATTGAGAGGTCTACGCTACTATGGGATTCCCTCAGTTACCAATGCTTCAACAGACGTCCAGTCTCAATAATAAAGCAGAGTTAGGGCGCTTGTTTGTTTTCACTAAATTTGAGTTACAACGTAAGATCGATTTCGACGGTTGGGTCATCAGTAACAAGAACGCATCTTACCAAATAAAAGTTTAAACTGAATTGAACTGCTGATGAGTTGTTGAAAATAAGAAAGACTACAAAGCAATATGACCTTGACATATCGTTAAATAAAATATTAACTATTAAAGAATGTTGGAGATTTTACAAGGAATTCCGGTGCACCTAACGGTCCTGTTCACGTCCCTCAGATTTCCGCATGTGAAAGTTGGAAGGTTTGCTTAATTGATCGTGACTAACCTCAAGTGACGAAAATGAATACCACCGTATCTTTCCTTCCACAAAGGCAAGACATTTTTGGGTCTCCAACGTGAATTTCGCCACACTCAGCTTCCCGTGCTAAAGAAAATGAATTACGCGCTGAGTCGAAGAGACTGAGCCAAAAAAATTCAATTACTACGCCCACATACGCCTATCGTGCTACAATGCACCAGCACAACTCGAAAATACGATCCTTAGTTGAATTGATACCAGAGCCAGCGTATCAACACTTAAGACATCCGACACTACATTTCCACGCCAACTCAAACACCGATAATTAAGAATATGATATCGTTTTGGGTTAACGACAGAAATCCGACGTCTTCCCAACTCTCTTTCATTTTCGGCTGGAATGTGACGATTGCCTTAAATTAAAGAAAATGGAACTGCTTTCCGAAGATTTACGATAATTGGGGGCTTCCCGTTGAGATTCGTTCATTCGAGGGATAAAACTCGAACGAAGGACACTTAACGGGAAGGTGGATGAAACTAACGACGTTAATGAGATTACAGACAGGCTCAATTAGTTCCATTACTAAACCAGGAAGAGTTGACGTCAACAAAAGAACAGAAATCGTTTCAGGACGTCCAGGATCTCAAATTTGACGGTTAAAAGAATTCGAGAAATTATGGACAAACGGGTGATTCTCGGCCTCTAAAAGAAAGGCCCAACTGAACTGTACCTGGCTGAAGCTTGCGAACCCCAGGAAACCGATCAGAAAACAATACAATGACCAAGAACTTCGGATGATATTCACTGTCTCAACGACCAACTTCGTGTGAACTATTGTCGTGATTTTTGTATTAATGACAATAGAATTTTGGGCACAATTGATGAAAATTCGATATACAATAATTTTACTATGTTCAATAAGTACACTTTGATGAAATGTGTCACAAGGAAATTAGTTCCATAACTAATTTAGTATTAATCCTAATTACTAATCGTCACTCAGGAAAAGTCATATTAAAATTATCACAACAACGTCTACAGTTTAAATTTATAGCTTATAGTTTATATTTCGGAAGATAATGCAGTCATTTGGCTCAACTTTTCATTCGCCACGGGTTCTTCGCTAGTCACTTCTCTTGTTGCATTCGCTCATGACGTTCATCATACACAGTTCTATATTTGTTAGTGAGGTCAGGCTTTCATAATTGAACTCTGCCCATGTTTCCTTATGCGTTCTCCTCATGGTGTAACCGGGTTTGTAGCGCTTCTTCTTCAAATCAATAAATAACTAACTAATACTTAAATAAGTAAGCTTTTCCAAGATCCTGTGGATATCAAATCGAATTATTGTTTGTTGTTGTTACTTAACTTTTCTTACAAAAGAATCATTTGAGTTTAGCTTTCCTCAACCCGAAAAAGGAAGAAACTATTGTAATCAATAAAACACGTTATTATGTTGTAAAACGAGCGAGCATAAAGTGTATCGTAGCATTAGGTACTGCTACTAATACAGCAGTAAGCATATAGAGTATCGTCGAATTTACTCTGGGGTGTGGAATGTTGTGTGCTTCGCACTACGTTTTTATTTCTCAGGAAGCACAAATAAAAATAGGTACAGTTTCGTACAGAAAACACCTGTCCAGTTCACATTAAAAAACGATACAAATCATTACACAACGGTACATGTACTTGGTCAACATGATTTTGACCTATCCTAGTCAATCCAACGTCGAAAAATACTAAGAATATAACACGGCTGTATCAAGAATCTGGGAAGCGACAACTAATATACGAACTACGATATGTAGAGCATCTGTGAGACCCATCCTATTCAATTCAGCATCGAAAATTACTAGTGAACAACAAACAACGAAAATTGACTTTTTATGGGCGAAGCTAGGCAATCCGCACGATGCAACGAGTTCAACTTACGGGTGGTTGGATTGCGGCGTGAGGCAGTGAGAGGAAACGAACGCAGGCTGGGAGAAACAATAACTTTCGCATCGTTATCCCGCGAGTTCCTTCAACTCGTAGAATTTGGCACTCTATTTTTGCTGTGACTTCACCGTTGTCCATCTAGACGGATTCCTGCATCTCTGAGACCCTTCCTATTCGACTCAGTATTAAAACTACCAAGGGAACGATACCAAACACGACGTAATTGCAATGAAACTGACAGTATTTCGTTTTTAGCTCATTTTTTGTCCATAGCAACCATGGACTTCGTCCCATCGGATTGCTTAGTAGGTAAGCACAACGAATCCCCAAATGGAGTTTTTGTGAGAAAAAACGATTTTTTTATACCACGTTAAAGGCAAAATATGGTTCGGACAGCGGAAGGAGATAGGTGTATTATTCAAAATGAACGCTGTTAGACACAACAAAGACCCAACTTTTTGAGGCTTTGACGAAAATCTCTAAAATAGAACCACCAAAACGGGTACCAATCGTATCATTAAACAACCACGTATTATGAGTAAAAGTGTACTGTTTTTCAGGGATTTAATTTTGAGTTTCGTTCAAAAGTAAACTATCGACAGCTTCAGTAATGCAAAATTTTCATTTACAAACGTTTCTTAACAAAGCATAAATTAACCATTTTGGACATCCGTTAATCCACAGTCAATTGATTCGGTATAGTTGCTCTTTACCTCTGTAGGTGAACATGCGTACGCCCGAGCCATAGCATGCATATCATTAGGGTCTAGCATGCTAATGATACACGTACAAGTACATTTGTTTATTTATGTGACAAATAATGATAAAAAATATATCACCATTAGACGAATTATGGAATGAAGAAATAATTGTGAGGTTGAAAAGACTAAAGTGGACTGTATTGGTATCGAAATACTCTTTAAGTTTATTCACTAATGAGATACAAGCAGGAAGCCCTTCCCTTCAAGTGACCATTATGTCAGGGAATTGCCATAGGAAAGAGTACCACGACAAATAGAAATGAGTGTCACGGAACTAACAGTGTAAAAGTACAAATGCAATTATGATGTAATAAACTGTAACTTCAAACTCGTCCTCACAGACTTGCGTACCTTTTGTTATTTTAATTATATGAAAGTCCTACGAATAAATTGATACGTTTAAGAAAACAACACAAAGAACTCAAGGGATTATGAAGGGATGCCCGATAACAGTTCACAGTATCGAGTTTACTACTTCCACACTTGTGATCTTATAGCCACCAACGATTTCGGTCTCAGGGGGGCAGGAGCATTGGGGTGTTATTGGTGTAGGGGCAATCGATATTTAATACATGTTCAGTAAATGGCAAACGCGACTTCGCGCCTTCACATTATTTACTTAATTCGGTCAAGGAGGAAGAGAGAAAACAACAGAATCCCTGCAAATAGCCGGAAAAAGCCGCTCTACGGACCAAAAAGGGAACTTGATTGATCGGCTCCAGACGAGAGACGCTGATGGCTTCAGGCCAAGTCTCAGCTCAGGCGGACCTCAGTAACCTACGTACAAGAGTAAACAACCCGAAGTCAGAAAGGAGAGAATAAAATAAAGACTGACAAGCCGGTTCACAATACACGACATTGTTTTTAAGGACAAACGAGGATTTTACTCAAACGTGGTCTCCCCGGAGCGGCGTCCGTTCGTTATTACATTCAACCTTCTAGAGAACAGCAAGGCCACAACAGTTACAAAAAGCCAACCGATTAATAAATATTTACATTTTACGACTAACATAAACCAAAACAAGTTAAAATCAATCTATAAATGACGTAATCTAGTCGAACTGAACGTTTCGGGTGCCTCACAGAATAACGAGATAACAAGAGCAGCAGAAGGAATCTTAGGAGGATAATAAATGGGTACTTTCACGAGGGAGTTCCGAATTCCTTTTTACGGCCAAAGTTGTCGCAACAAGGGTTAACATAAGAATAACTCCGCAATTCCCTTAGCGGCTACGGACGACATGGACAAGAAAGTCATGTTAGCCTAGAACCACCTAGTACAGCTCGGAAATAACGATCACCAGCTAGGAGCCACACTATAGACGAACACAAATGCTATACCTTTATACATACGTATATATTGTAACGTGAAAAAGAAGGAGGATAATGAATCAGCATGATTAAGCTTGACTACAGTTCAGAGTGAATTCAACACTCAATAACATTAAACCTACCCATTTAAACCAACTTAACTGTGTTCAGGGGTTCCGTCCCACATTGCGTGGAAATCCAGACCCATACTAGCAGAGGCAGGAATCCAAATTTGTTAGGGAACTTCTGAAAGAGATTTCGTCAGAAAACAAGCTCAGATCGACCCATAGTCCGTAGTAACGCCCGAACACTCGCGTTATCCCTAGGTACGGCAAGAGCAAGAAACCCGTTCAGAAGTATTCGACTTTGAGAAGCAGAGATGACGAAAGGTAACTCACAAAATGTCTACAGTTGTTAAAAAGACAAATTATTACACAGAGCCAACCCAAAATTCACGTTCGTTTGGCACTCGGTATGATACTATAACGCCCAGATTTGAGAAAGTATACCGAAATTAGAGATATGAATAACCAGGAAAGTTTCGAAATCTCTAAACGTGTTTTACACACATACTGGAGAAGAAAAGAGAGCGAAAATGGAGGTAAACATGTATGTTAAAGGAGGAGGGTAGAGATGGGATAAAACGTGCTCTCGTCAGTCTTGATATTCATGAACCGGTATTCTGTGAGAAAGTGGTGCCTCAGAAGCGAGCGATCGTTGAAAAGTTCATTATTTGGGTCTACACGGATATTTGAAAAGGAAAGTTCGATTTTTGCTGGTTTGTAAAGTTTGAAGATCCGCCCTTACAGTAAGTCACAAATGTTTTCAAAGTACACAATTTGAAAAAAGAAGAACGGCTGAACTGAATAGTCTCAACTTTGACAATTAGCCTGCAGATAGTTTGAACCTGGGAAGGGTTTGACGAAAATCGGAGCAAAACTAACTATTAGCTATCACCTCTCTGTTCCTCTCGTATATGCGCAGCTGTAACGATTGATTACTTTCCGTAGTAAGCAGTTCCAAGTAACAAAACAACCGATAAAAATCTGTTATAGTAAATGTTGTCCTAATACATCCCTCTCATTTAGAACCAATGTACTCAAAAGAAATAACGTAGTTAGCACAATGAGCTACTTATGTTACTGTCGTTTCACCCTATGATGATCGTAACGTAAGCAGCAACAAGGTGATAAATTCTTGCCCTTTATGCTCAACCAGTTTCCACTAATAACGTTGTTTTATTTAGCCCTGTTTACTCTATAACAACATCAACACATTGTTAACATGAGCCAATATACAAAACAGTCAGCGTGGAAGATTAATCTATGGAATGATCACTCATGGTGGTCGTTAGACGAATACATGCCGGAACCTTCTGCTCCATCTGTTTCGATAAACTACATTGCACCAATTTCTTATAAAGTAAACTGAAACATACTAGTCTAGTCGTTAGAATGATAAAACCGGCGAATGCACGTAAATATGAAAAAATTTGAGTGATTCGACACACCTGATATTTTCTCATTTTCCTAACACGTTTGGGTTAGAAAAAAGCAGGTCTCACGTTGGACAGAACTTAACTAGTTCACACGGACACTCAATTGGAAACCATGACAAAAATCAGTTTGGCGCATTACACACATTTCCTCAACTCCAAGTGATCTCAGCGAATTTTACGACTTAACTTTTTTATTCCAATCGCAGTCGATGTGGTCTTGGTAAAACTTGATACAGAGGCTATTGAACGTTCTATTATTGAATTGAGACATTTACTGAGTAACCGTGGCATACGTAATTCATGAGACTCTTTAAGACGATTGGAAACGCTTTCGAAATATAGGCACAAAACCGTAAATAGATTGATCAAAGAACCAGAATTAGTGGGGAAAATGACGAGAAATTAGGAGAAAATCAAGTTTGATAAAGTGTTTAATGAGTGAAAAGGGTTGCTGTAAAAATCTCTTGTTATACCGAGAAAAGTTTTGTGTTGCAAAACATATTTATAGCTTCGTTTACTCGTAAGGACTACAGTTGTTCAGTAGCAACACAGGAGAAATCAAATAACAAAGCGAAGGGAAAGTAGACTAGAAAAACGGAAAGAGAAAACAATTAAATGCTAGCGGTTCAACTATTAGGGATCATTCGCGACGGAAATTCCAACGAATGCGTCTCGACTAGCAAGTTAATCGGCGATTAGGAGAGCAGTCACTGGCGAACAGTCAAGTATTGAGGCAGTGAGAAGGCGGACACGTAGAAAGCCGAGAAGGTCTTGGCAAGTTTGACTGAGTAGTGTGTTCAGTACTGGAATATTGAAAGCGAAGTTCACATGAGTGGCAAAAGGTATTTTTCATTATACTTTGATAGGGAGCATCATAATTTTCCTCACCCTGTAACAAGCCGAGCTCCCTTGTTGTTGTTCGGGTCAGTATCCTGAGAAGCGAAATTCTCCACTTGTTAGTACTTTTATTCCAAAAAATTGTGCTCGTCACTAATGCATGGCCCCATCCTTCAATTCTGCAAGACCCTGTTGGTTTATCATTCATTCTGAAGTTGACAGTTTCTCTCGTGTCAGTTCACTCATATTACGAGTCGTCCCCTTTGTACACAAACTCTTCTCAATTCATTGGACATAATACAGTCCTCACGCTCCTCCTTTTATTTCGATCTTCAACTCTCGCGCGCCCAACAAATGGTTACAAGATATATAGGGGCTACTCCAGAAATTCCAGAAATTCAACCCCTGCTGTTTCACTTACCAACCACTTCTAAACGTTTTTACCCGATCCCGATCATCCTTCTCAACAATATCGTGTGTACAACATCATTAATTATCTGAGAACGAATTGCAGCACGAGCAGCAGCACAATAAATTCTGGATCTGTAAGTTCTACCGCTTTGTGCCACCGTGAAGTGGTGTTTTACCTAGTTCAAATGAACTGAGTGAAAATTACAGTGAATTGGTGGCAAAAGCCACGAAAACTAGTGAATTTATCTAGAGCCAAGGAAAGTTATGTGATTATTCTTACCAATTAATTTGGAACACATTTTCCCAAAAGTAAATTACGTTTTTGTGCCTAGGATAGAAAACGTTGGCCATGCTAGCACACACACGGTATGCGATGATTTCTAACGGAATGAGCCGATACACAATAAAAGGAATGAGTTATTGCAGCTAGATACAATCTTTGTGAGAAAAGTAAATTACCTGAGTTTGGCAGCATATTCAGTTTCTATTGCGCAGCGATCCCTGATGAAGTGACTGTATTTTTCCAAGAAATCGATCCCTTTCTGGGTGTGAAGCGATAGATTTTCGTACTGATCCTAAAACAACAAAGAAAAACTACGATATTACAATTATTCTACGTTAATTCCCGTATAATCAGTTCAGATGTCACAAGTAGATGAAGTATCACCTAAGAACCAGCTCCACCACAGAGCGCACTACCTTGCTGAGTAGGAATGGAACGACGTTCGTTTTTTTTACTGTCTGTAATTCGTTGATGTTGCATCGCCACATTGTGCAATCGTTAGGTGTGTGTCTTTCAAATTGATATTAAATAAATACGTACGGGTCTCCGGCTGATTTTCCCCATTTACCGGTAAATCAGCACACAATGATCAGCTATATTTGAGAATTTCCCCACGTCATTTCGGCTTCAAATACAGCTAAGAACAAGGAAATTAGTAGAAGCGGAAAGAGAAAAATCACTGAATTTACCAGAGCTTCAGGAAGACTCCCAAATAAAATGGCGAGAGGCTCAAAACAACAGTTTCAAAACCCTTGGGGCTCAACGTATATTTCCTCAGAGGAAATACTGTAAGTTAGATAAGAGAATGGGAGGTAGAGAAAAAACGATAAATAAAATGTTAAAAAGGCATGAATGAGGAGTTGTAAGCTGAACCCATCCCGGAGAAGACATCACAGAAGGTGTTGTGACACCAACCCCAACACACAGTCATGAGGTGTTTTCCAACCTCAAAGATCCTACCTGCCGGCAATTCCAAAAGCTCTTGGCCGTGCCTTTGCTCGACCTACCCTACAGATTTATAATTTAGCGAAAATCGAAATAGTAAGCTGTTCAGACATCGTTCTTTTCCTTCCTCATCGTAACAGGGAAACTCATGATAGCTCAGTGGCAGTTCCCAGAAATCTCGATTTCTGTTTCCGGAGAATACCGACACTTGCACCTATTTGCAAACGGCGCGTAGGCTTGTTAGAGCATAGAAAAAACATTCAAGACGTTGGAGGGCCCTGAAACTGAGTTCGCCAGACAAACCATTTGTTTTTTATCATCTCTCAGAAAACAAAACTCTCTGCCACCCTGCAGTTTGAAACGTTGAGCATAACAAAGTCACAGTCGACTACATTTACGCTAATAATCTCAATATCGATAATCGTAAATAGCCAAGTAGCTTCGAAGGTATTTAGGAGCTTTCCGCCAAACAAAAGAAAAAGGTGGGCCACATCACACAACTTCCTCAACTCCGTGTGCATTCTAGCTACTAATCAGATCTATTTTCCCCTGAGTTCATATACGCTAGTAAAACAACTTAATGTTCTATGTAGGCACCGGTAGCGCCTAAAGTTCTAGACTTTATGCCAAGAGCTTCATTGAAAATCCAACGCTTAAGTAATTGACGGGGCTGTCAACAGGATTTTATAGAAAAGGTTCATGTCTACAGTTATGGAATTAAAGGGGAAACACAGCGAAAACAAAAACCCTGCAAATTATTACACAATGGTTTATTATTCTCATGAACAGCTTGACCTAGTATTACTGCTCTCCCATCCCATTCGATTCAGCATCGAATACTAACTAGTAAACCATACGAAACATGACCTGACTACAATGGAACTACGGAAATTAAAAATATTCCCCCGGCGCCAGGCGCCTGTAAACGTCTGATCCGATGGAAGGGTGGGACGAGGGCTTCCAGTGAACTGCAATTGGCAGGACATTGCGAGTCCAAAGGGCGCTGCGAGTCGAGCGGGCCTTGAAAACGATACGAAACACGGCTTATTTGCGATTATACTGCGTTTCGTTAATTTTTTTAACCATTTTTTTCCCTTAACAACCATGGGCTTCGTCCGATCGGATTGCAGAGATGGCAGGCACAACTAGATACCAAATGGGATTTTTGTGCGAATTTTTTAGACCACATTAAAGGCACAAAACGGCCCGGACGGGGGACGGACATTGCAGATTTGGAATCCCCATGTCTTGAAACGTAAAGTATCAAATTTTGAGGGGGGGGGGGGGTTGTAAAAAATGTTTCGTGACCGAAAACATAGGGTTATTATTCATTCTGAATAACCAATAACCAAAATGAATAAACAAACGACGTTATTTTGAATTCTAGCATCTTTGGGGCTGCTCTAGATTATCTAATGACCACTATTAAACTGCTATAGTCCATTAATAGCTCTTTGGACTACCATTCTGATTTTTGAAAACTCTTGTGTCATATGAACGAGATTTACGAGGAAATAATTGCACTGAAATAGCTTTTCGTCAAAATTGTTGATAATGCTGATTATTTTGGTGCCATTCTGAAATTCTGAATGAAAATGTTTTGGACTGCCATGTCATGGAGACTGTCCATACAAATCATTTATTCAAAATCATTGAAACAACTTTGTAAGAAAAAAAGGGTCTGTCAACCTTGTTCTCACCGTTTTCTCAAATTCTGTTCTTTCTGGGCCCTTGAAATGTAAACCTTTTTAGAAACCCTTAGAAAAATGTTTCCAGACGCTTACATAATTTTCTTCTTCACTCCGTGGGGCTAAAGTAATAAGAAACGGAGGTCCAACGGCAGGACAGTAGTCGTAGGTCAATACCGTGTAGTTCAACCAGAACTGTTTGGAGGTTTGAATGGTCTGGAAGTCCCTTAGGTCGTGATCACGTACTCAATGGCGCGGACAAGTCACGATGTTAAAAGATACCGAAAACGAAGCTATGAGCTCAGCTGGTTGACAAAAGCCTCACTTGAATAACAGGTAGAGCTGCCGAGGCGGAGGTTGAAACAGAAGGAACTGACGCAACAAAACGGCTTCTATTCTCCATTAGCATCCAGTAACTTCAAATGGGGGTCGTTTGTTCCGCGACGTAAGAATGTGTAATGAACTAGAAAGTGACTTGTAGTTATTGAAAACGACTTTCTTACGAAGCTCGAGATCTTCTAGAAATGTGGCATTCAACAGCTAACTGCTCTTTGCGAAAATCATTAACCACCATATAATGAGGGCAGGAAGCTGAAGCTTGTTAAAATGCATTATGTTCAACAGCGAGACTGAAATCTCAAGTGACCTGATCTCTGAGTGATCTGAGTCTCAATAACACACATCATAGAAATGACTCTCCTGTCACATACATACCTCCTGATGACACTAAATCAACAACAGGCAACAGTTCGACAAGCGGAATGAAATCTGGCCTACAGACATCTCGAGGGCGCCAAGACATATTAGCGCACGAAGATAATCAGCTCGCGAACGCAGTACCTTTCCAATCATGACTCACCCTGTTCTGGATTGACTAAGGGCTCTGCAGTGATGACCACCACGTTTCGCAAATCGCACCAGTCTAACAGCTGAAGCGTGTTCGTTGAGCAGGTACTCTGATACAATGAACACTGAGCATAAATTAACAAATAGCAACACTGTGATGGGAATCATAAATTAATTGATGTTCTGGTTCAAAACGATCGGGAAAGCGGACCAAAGCATGAAGAGAACCCACAACGCTGGTTCAAAATCGCTTCCGACGACTAAAAATAAAGTAGCAATCAAACTAATGGACATTGATCTCTCGAGATCACCAGCTCATTCGGCCCTCTACTTGTAAAGAAGTTCTCGACCAAAACGGGATCCCCCTTTGCTTCATCATTTCCCTTCGCGCGACATTTCGTTGTTCCATGGTTAAAATGAGAGGCGGAAGGAAAGCGTTTGCAATTGAACGCGAAGTGGAAGAGTAAGTACTGGGCTAAATCACAACTACTCATCTCATGAAAAATTGATGCTCGGTTAGTTCGTTTGATTACAATGAGTGAGGACCAGCTCCCACACCCAGCTGAATATTTCATGAATATCCATGAATAGTCTCAATTTTTATTATCGTTCAATGAATGTAGGCACATTTGGCAGCCAATAGAACGCACATGATATTTCTGTTCTATTAAATGAACAGAGTGAATATTTATTGATCACTCGGCAGTAGAGCATTCGGATTAAAACATTCTCACACAATAAACCCCATTTGTTCAACCCTCCCCCCTTGTTTTTCTGCTGCCCCACCACTCTGGCTCCACTATTATTTTTTCACCAGTCTAAAAAGGTACTGAGGACTAAAAAGCGTTTGGTGACTAAAAAACTCTTAAATCGATTAAACGAAAAACTCGTTTCGTGAATTTGAAGTTGAAAATGTATGCAGATTCCTGCCCCGCCCCCTCCAATATCTTATTCTAAGGGTGAAAGTTTCACAGTTATGACGTGACAACAACCTACTAATGGATCACCGAAAGTGCACTATGTTGCAAAGACAACGAAGGATCCCACGGATTCTCTGGGTTAATTCACTAAAGTGGCGCAAGCAGACCAGGTCACTTCTCTAAACATTAATAGCCAATCATCATCCTCTGATCGGTGAAGCCTTTCTCTTACACCTACCAACTCTCATTTCTTAATCCACCTATAGTGGAGTGGAAGGGAATTGTTAAGGACTATTAACTCTGACCCCCTAGCCAGCTGGCCATCGGATTCTCGAAAATTGAAGCAACCACTGAATTGATGAATGGTCTGTTTGCACTATGAAAGTGTCACCACTGCCTATAACGATACTAACGTCAACTACACTCCGCCAGAGCGCAACACTGAGCGGTTTCAAAAGGAAAAACGGGACTGTTTCAGACTGAAGTATTAAGTAACTACAATTTTTAATTTTTAGTCGCATCCTGCACTCAGGTCAGTGTACACACTTTTGACTATTAGATTCAACCTCATACTACTAATGACGTATTGTAAGTGGTCGGTGGTGTTCTGTAGGCTCTAACAAAAGTTAGTTCTTCTGAGCAATTTACCGGAGTAAGATGTTGATCAGATTGTTGCGGTGAGAAGAAAGGCTTTTGACCGGGTTCACGACCTTCTTTTGTCAGCAAGAGATAATCCAGCCAAAATGAGTGAGAGAAGCAAAAAAAATTGGACGAAGTTGATGGGAAATCGCCTGAGTAACAATGAGGCGCTGAGGCCGAAGGGAGCGTTGACCTGGGCCAGATGAAACGATAATCGCCAGTGACAGGTACTGGAAAACAGACGTCAACGTCAAGCAAAGGAGATACGCGGCAGTGTTTCTCAATTCGCCGGATTAATTCTTGAGCGATAGTCCGGAACCCGAGAGGTTCGAAATGATTACTATTGAGAAGATAATAAGCCCAATACTATCGATAGCTGATAATAATCCAAAGGCATAAAAGAGCAGAAGAAACGATACCCTCATTAATTCAATTATAAAAGCAATGAGGTAACGCAAGTCAATGAGACGACAATAATACAGCCTTCATTCTGTAAACATTCCAATAAGTACTAAGAACTGTGCCAAAAAGACGGGTTCGTAGGACGGTGTCTGTGTATCGACCGCATCCTGGCGGAAGGTGTAACGCAAGAGACGTGGCGTGGAGATGCGTAGGCTGGGTGTACCAACTAGCATTCTTCGAGGTATTACCGAGGTATTATAGCACTTGTAACTCGTGGACATTTTATCCTTAAACAGGGTCGTTTGAGGCCGCAGTGGGGATTCTCTAGTTGCATCAGATTAGAAATAAATTTTTTTTTAAATCCTCAAACTTCCTCTCATACTTCCTACCTTCCCCCTCCAAATCCGTCTAACCCTCCAGCGGTCTTCCCCATTCCTTTTCTTAGTTAGTTATTGTGTGTCAATATGAGCTTCATAAAGTGAAATAAAAACAGTGATTAATCGATTAATTTTTAAGAACGTGACAACAGCGTGAGTTCAGTATCATTTAACCCCATTCTATGATTTCCATTGATGAATGCACAAATACACCTGATGATTAGCTCAGCGGCAACCTTTCAAGCATCCCTTCAAGGCTTAAGGGTCAAATCGCGAACACAACCTGATGAGCGAGTACCACGCGTCTTGTTGTTCCTTGGTCACTTATGAACCCGTATCGAAGACACTGAATCGAAGGGGCACATATTTCTGTTGTATTGCAGTGGGAAGAGTACTGGCTAAACGAACAAAGGCACTAGTTGGCATCAGCGAGAGGCGAGAGAAATAGTAGTGAGCTATTTAAATCGAAAAATCAAATATCTTCGGTGCCGTTGCGAATTGGCGTTCAAATGACCTCACGGGTAGAATTAGCTTAGAAAAACGAAGAGGAAATTCTGGAAGAGGACCACCACAAATGACGCCAAGCAGCTATTTATTTGAAAACTCCACGCACCCCTTCCCTTCAATCCATACGAACCAAGTGGCGAGTTGTTGGTGTACTTGGACGTCCCAATTCGATCAGGCCTAATGAAGAGAGGACGCGGGAGAAGAAAATGCTGACTGACCTCAATACATTCCCTCAGGCTGATCTTTTTTCGGTCAAAGGAAGGCGGGTTTTCTGTTTCATCGGCAGTTACGCGATGATGAAGGGGAAGGAAGTCGTGGTTTCCCATCGATCTCTACTTGAGCATGCAGAAGATAAGCTCAGTTATAAATCCTCTTCCCTCGCTCAGAATCGGTGCACTTAGCTTTCGAAAATTTAATGACCCTGAATACGTATACAAGGATACAAGGATACAAGGAAAAAGTTGAAAAAGGCTAACACGTACGTTTCGCTTCAGATACGTTTTCAACCGCCATCATATATCACCATATTGTCAAATCATCAAAATACTGGTATTTGTGTACACTAATAAACTGCAGCAAATTACTATACAACGGTTTATTATTCCCTTGCGCAATTTGACGTCACACCTCGGAGGCCCATCCCATTCGATTAAGCACCGAAACATACCAGAAAACGATACAAAACATAACCGACTACAACAGAACGACGAAAATTACATATCCCAGGCCCCTGTAGGCAATTGGTTCGACGTGACGAGTCGAGGTGACGGGTGGCTCCTTCAAACTCTATTTTCCCAAAAAGCCTAGAAGATGCTACGGGCCTGTTACACAGGTGAGGGAACGAGCATACCCCCAGATCCGATAAACAATTTGACATAACTTTTCTGTACTATTTGGTAATGTGACTATCATGACTTTGGTTTCATGAATCATCATCACGTAATTCCGTTTCAAGAAGGTTGCATGACGATGTTCCTCTTGATGTTCATCTGTTACGTCAATGGTTAGTCACAGTAGAGAAGCTTGTTTCGTCTTCTCCTTCAGTTGTGACTAATGACCTTGGTCATTTGGTGGCGCTCGAATAACTTTTCTTTGACTCAAATGTTCCTAGAACCGCGATGTTTAACCGGGATTTGCTAAATATTAATTTTCCTAGTCTGCCTTAACACGGAGTTTCAAAGTATTTTCCAATATTTCACCCACAGTGTATGAAATCATACGAGTGACGAGAACAACGCAATGCGATCGATTTTAGCGCAGTCTTTATCCTATAAATCCCGCCTATATGACACTAGCAATCTAAAAAACAGCTGCGAATTATTACACAACGGTCTTTAGCCCAGCTTGACACAGTCTCCCGCCTGCAAGACCTATCCCATACGATTCAGCATCGAAAAATACCATTAGGCGATACGAAACACAACAACAACAGAACGACGAAAATTACATATTCCAGGCCCCTGTAGGCAATTGTTTCTACGTGACGAGTCGAGGTGACGGGTGGTCGGACTGAAATAAGATGAGGGGATGCACACGATGAAACGATTATCGGATCTCGCAGATTTGGAATCCCAATGCTTCACATTTTGAGGGGAGACGAGGCGACGATTGTTCCTGACCAAAAATATAAGTGAATTATAAACAGAATGAATAATAAACCAAAATCGCTGCGGAACCTCAATAAACTATGAGTATTATAACCGCTCATAAGATGATTAGGAGCGAACTAGAAATTCCAGGATTCAAAGGACTAGTTGTACTTAACGCCACTCCTCCCATTTTTTTCATTTTTTTTGCCCAACAATCCCAAACAGTAAAAATTCTACGCAGACAAATCACGTTGACAGTTCTATGATCCCCTATGCACGACTCAATAACACAAGTGGCAAAAGAAGGAACAACTCGATGAATTATGGAATCATAAGCCCCACGAGTTTCTATGTAGAACGTTGAGGTACGTTGTTCCAAGTTCACGTAAACTGAATGAAAAACAGATTTTATTAGTTGCTCGAGTGACAAAATTCGATGAATGCACGTGGGTGAGTGTGAGATGAGCACTATCACTAAAAAAAAACCGAAAAAGATAGCCCAAGCTATAGAACACCATCACCTGAAAGAGTTGTTGATATATTAGAATCAACACTTTGACGTATGAAGAAGGGAGCCCTCTTTTAGCAAAGGGGAAAGGGAAACGTGAATTGGGAAAAAAGTGCCTTATATACACTGCAATGAGTTTGATGTACGAGAGGAGACGACGTAATTTTGGAAACTAAGACAACGACTGGGGGATAATTTCGCCTACTCCAGGTGGGCATGATCTTGAAGCCCGAAGTTGGGTTGTTGGAGAGAAATCGGCTGGTGATTTTTCGGTCTGTTGGCTAACAATCCGGCTAAGGATTTTGTGGGTCACGAATGAAAACGTAGAGCGTAGGGTGAGCCAATTTGTTATAGGTGATTTTACGGGAGAAGGAAAGGGAAGGCTGTCTGAAATGGCAGGCAACGAAGGAAGTTGGCAGAGAAAGGGAAGGATGTCAGGTCCTAACAGGATAAAATGCTGTGTACGTTGCCGGAAGTATTTTATTGAAAAAAGGTGTCCAGTAAATTTGTTGCTCTCGTAATTTACATGTGAAAAGCCTCTTCGTGGAACCTCACTATTTGCTTCAATATCACAAATCCCAACTTTTCAGCTCACTCGGTGTCATGAGTAACCAGTGGCTTTTGAGTAGTGGGACAGTAGCACCACCAGTGGCGTTCTTGGAGACAGTAGCCTGGTACTCCGGTTTTCATATTTTCAGATTGGTATTTACGCCCCCCCCCCACCATATTGCCATACTGCAATCCATTCTCAAACTGTTCTCAGACACAATCCTCGTATTGTTATGGTTCTGTCTGTAAGTATGTTAGCTATACTGACGATCTCCCTCTACCGCACTGTAGACCACACGGATACACGACTTGGTTCATGCTCCTGAAAATGTTGATAATTCATTAGTGGGACTCAAGCGCTAATTTAATCCGATTCGTTACACCTAGATGTTCCTAATCACTCTTGAGTGATTAAAAATTGCTCGTAGAACCGTTCCGTACCACCCAATGTAAGGCACAACTTATAAACGCCACTCTCATATATAGTACTTCCATGAGTGAAAAGCAATGCGCGTAACAACGTTAAATTTGGAAATGAACCTGGGAAGGACCACGATGGTAACCACACAGCAACATCGATGATCCGAACGGTTGGTACGATTATCTCCGACTGTTAGCCATATTCGCGTCATGGAACTGTGTGATGTCGGGGCTAAAAGAAGTCAACTACGTGCATCAATGACTTCTTCCAAACCGAACGAAGTTCTATCCTGTCCCTGGTCTTCCTCGCCAGTTGGACAAGCGAACACTATCTCACGTAGAGAGCAATCTGGCAGATACATCCCCAAAAGGAACATGAGTAACGTGCAACGGTGTGATAAGAACGTGTTGATTTAGGACGACCGATGGATTCACGAACCTACCGCAAGCCAATAACAGCGGAGACAGATAAGAATAGACAGGTAAATACTTCTAGCGTACAAAAGTGCCTCAATACGCATCTGGGTTCACCACAACTTGAATAACCCGTGCTTTAGCAAATACTAGTACAATACGATCGTGAGTGGGGATTTCGAAGAGCATTTTTAGGTAATTCTCACTAAAGTACCACACTGATTTCCGAATGACTTTTTTCGGCCCCCACGGTCAACGTGAGGTTGATCGAAACGCAATATATAATATTATATAGTGGTAGAGGATATTAACTTAGCTGTGGCTAGGCAAGGAAATTAATAAATACGCTGAAAGTAATTAGCGAAACGTAAACTCGAAATACATTGAAGTACAGCGAGATAGTAAGATTATACAAAGGAAAGAAATGGTTTTCCAGTTACACGTTAGGAAACGTTAACGTAACTATAAGGACAACACTGCGAAATACTTGTAAGCTCGTCAAATGATCGACAGTAATTTGACTTTCAGAATTTTGAGAGATGCCCCCAATCACATTACACCCGTCATTAAACCAATATCGTGAAGGTACTAATTGAAGTACCATCGCGGTTTTGTTTGAGAGGAAATTATTACCGAAAAAACTGACGTTAAATTGCTCTAGGTTGTGAAGAGTATAGCCTCTGATTCCGCCGGCTCTCATTCCATGGCGCTCGCTGCCGTGTGTATTAATCGAGCCTCTCCCTTATCAGCAAGAGATATCAAGTTCAATGTTTTCCTCCCTCGGTTGAATATTGTTGGATAAAGGTGAGCCAATCCCTGTTTATTAACCCCTTGTCCCGATATTGTCTGTAATCACGATCCGAGCAAATTAGATTACTTTGATTAAATATTGAAAGGAGTTCGATTTATTTATTTAATTTCTATGTATTCCATCAAATTCAAAGTGGGCTTATTACGGGCTTAATTTCATTTCTTTATTTTCTCCACAAGAACAGTTAGTTACTTATTTGATAGCAAAAAGTCAACAAAACAGCAAAGCAAGTCAGCTAAAGTCAGTTGGGTGAGTTTCATGAATTCTTGTCTGAGTAAGTATAATGCCCAGACACGAACTACTATAGTAGAAAACCACTAAACACAAAAAATCACAACTTCGATTTCGTGATAATTTATCGTACTGTTAAGTCATTTTAACTGGCTACGCAGACAATTAAATCAACCAGTTAGAGCTGTTTTTTGAGAAAAAAAAAAAGTTAGCCATTCGGTCAGTATGATAAGTATAGTTGGTTTTGTCGCCCATTGTTGATCTGGAGGTTAAATATCACATTAAAGCTAATCTTCCTTCTCTCTCAATCTCGCCCACAGACACCATTTTATCAAATAAGGTTAAGGAAAGCAAAAAACTAAGAAAAGCCAAATATGAAGTTTGACAAGCCTTGATCACCCATTTTCTCTTTATCCCATTGGTGCACTTACTATTTATTTGTTATCGGACAAACGACAACAAAAGAAGTATGGGGTGGGGGACTCTTAATTTCCATTCGTATGACACTATTAATAATATTAGGTCGACAACAAGGATTGGGATTTTGTTCCTGATTAGAATGACAGAGCGAGAGAACATGTAGTATATGTAGAAATACGTAGGCAGTAATGCTCAGAACCACTCATTCAGCGCTGTAACCCTGCTTTATTGCCTATATCTCCTCAATGGGCTTCAGATACGGTCACACGAAGATCTTCTGTCATATCATGGCTTCTTGGCCTTCATCTCGGGCTTTATCGTAATATCCAAGCCCACATTCAGGAACAAACTCGTAGGCAGCTCTCACTCTCCAGGTTCCAGCCTTTGAATGATATGATGTCAGAATTCAGTTTACAGACCGCCTACGGTTTGAGGAAAACCGAAAAAACCTCTTTTTTCTCAGGAGAATACTCAATTTTACGCAGGAGTAGGGAATGTCAATTATGATAGAAAACTCGGATTTTTTATATAACGTTCAGAAGTCGGGTGGTGCTCACTCACGAGGTCTAGAATGCAATTGAAAAACATGATTCCGTTTTAGAGTTAAGACTGCTACATTCGTTTTGTGAGATGTGTCCAGAGAAAAATCGCTGCGTCGTGAGAAATGGAAGCAAAATGGTCGTGAAAGGACGCTCGTGTAATCAACGTAAGTGAACTAGAACTCGACTAAGTCAACCGGAAACACGTAACAAGCGGCGGCGTTTCAACACTCAACCAAAAATGTTAATACGTCACGCTCTGAAAGGGGCAAGGAATTTACAGCAGAAAACATTGGATCGGAAGAATTTCCGACGTTACTAGTTTTATATTATACCGCAGAAATATCCGTTTCTTAAAAGCAAGTTTACATCATAAATGATGATATTGCAATCCTCTCCAGAGTGGCCGCGTTCCCACTGTTGTATTTTACATTTATTATCTATTTTCTGGGCCTGGGACTTGTACGCATTCCTCTCCGAAGAGCCGCCATCGATAGCCAAATACTTACGTTGATGTTGGAATTTCTTCGTGTTAAGTAGATGGAGAACCACAAAAGACGATACCTCCAAGGGACAGGTATTTTACTTAACCCTGTAAGTCGCAGGATACCTGCTCGGCAGGCCGTTTGACAGTAGAGGCCTCTACAGTAACCATGATATTTCTTTACTAAATAGCGAGTTCGTTTTGATTCCGGAAGGTCATAGAACTCTTTGACATCAAATGAAGGTATGAATTGGACAATTCACCTCCGTTTTGTCATGTTTTGAGGAATTCAGTGACCAATTAGCAGCGAAAATTACAAACTCAAATTATGTTTACCTAGGAGATAGCACATTGAAGGAGCTTTTAGCTACTATCCAATAACAACGGTTATGATTAGTTACAACCGCACTTAATGGTGAGTCACTGACCGTAAAAGGCAGCTGAAAAAAGGATACAAGGTGTAATAAACTGATGGTGTAAATTAAGCTGTTCAGCATCAAAATCTTCCCTTCAACAGTAACGTAATTCGTAATGATTTGACGTATCTATTTGATCTCTATTTGACGATCATGCGTGAAAGTACTGATTTCTGCCGAACAAATGGGTGCTGTCCACATTTTGACCACTTTCAATTGTTCAATTGTTGAAACTACAATAAACCATGGAAAGATGATCTATTTTATTTTATAATGTATTACAACATGAAAATACCTGCTGGGTTCGGTGGATGCTGAACGGGTGCTAGTGTTCTCGCATGCTAGCGAAAGCGCAACCCCCAAGACACTCGTTCACGACTGATATAACCCTCGTATCGGATCGCAAAATGAGAAGGATACAGACCTGATGAGGAGGAGATTGATTTTAATTATGTCACACCGGAACCAGGAGCAAGCAAAGAATCGCAATCTTCAAGTTACTACAACGAAAATGAGTCTCAGGCAAAGCAATCAACGAGGTTGAATTACGTCATAAAAAGTGAAGTTCCACTTGGTTCCAGCCTACTAAAACGGAATTTTTTGAAACCAGACAGTCGTGAGTGAACATTTTAACTTCGAACGTAGGAAAAGCAAGTACAGGAGGTACAATGCAATGAAAAGATGCTTGTTGATTATTGGTTGTCCGTAATATAGAAAGGTCGTTGGCGCTGCATCTGGAGGCAGGAGATGAAGAACACAAAAGCAAAATAAATATACACATTGACTAGTCACAAAGTAGCATTACGATCTGGTTTAAGTATTTCGTTATTTTGAAATACATTACATATTTATGTGAATTATTTTAAATAAGAAAAGAAAAACCTTCTATTTCAGTTTTTTGAACTTCAAAATAACCTTCATTCTATAAAATTGCACCTCATCAAAAAGTTTCAGATTCAAAATCAGAAAAAGTTTCTCATGAGAATGAAAAGATTTATTTACACTTTTCAGAAAAGTTATTCAAGTCTGTAAACAATTGTTAAATATGTAACACTCGTGTTTCACTTTTCCAGCTGATAACAAAACCTCCTGGGGCCATTAGTTTTTCAGACACCCTGGAACAAGAACTAGGTGAGGAGAAATATATAGCTAATTTTTTAATGCTATAGCTGATTTTGTCTGCAAATCGTCGGCACATCTCTATGTTACGGACAACCAAAGCCGCTCATTACTAACACGCCATTTCAATCACCCTAGAATATTGGTGGCTAGACGACTCAACGACTCATAATGAGAAGAAGTGAGACCAGAGAGGAAAAAAAGTGCCGACTGGGCAGTAACGGGTTCAAGTTTCCCTCGGAGGATCGAAATGACCGGTTTTACTAGCCGAAACCCTGCGGTTTTATTGCTATTATTGGAGCAGACGACACCGAGACGTGGCTGGTTATTTACCGTCGCTGGGCGAAGAAAGTGTGACGGGAGACACCCAGCGGCGACCTAACGATAACCGCAGGAACACAACTTCCTGCCAGAGGTTGAGTTGAGAGACGAAATCGATGGGAAAGTCGTATCTTCGGTAGCTGAAGCTGGCTGAAATTTCACATAGCGTAGACGACCATATTGTTGCGCCTGATTACAGCTACTAAGTGCGAATGTAGAACCCAGATTGGAAAACTACATACAACTCTTCCTCTCCGATTAGCTAGTCTTCAGTTTATTTCCTCTGCGCACAGTTATATTTTATTCATCCAGAAGAGCACGATTCATATCAACGGTCAAATTTCGGTTTCTCTCGGTGCCCCGTGACTGTTGTCGCGCATGCGCTGTCATCCGTGTGTCACTGACGGTGCCAAAAGCCCCGTAAAGTGAACCGGCTGCAAAGAGTCCCTAATGACTTTTTTAAGACGTACCTAGGAAAGAATTTATTTAATGGCGAAACCAAGTAGAAGAATATCTAGATTGCTAACAAACAAGCACAAGTGGTTGCAGGTGGCCCTGTGTTCCTACGGCAGGAGTGAAGTGCAGCAAGTTAGTGTTCCGAACACCGAATCACCAAGAACGGTGATGCACTTGGTACAAAAAGGTTTACAAATCCTTGACGCAGTTTGGGCGATCATCCGACGATTGGATTGTTTCAGCTGTAAATTAATTGCCAAATTCTGATCCCAGGGGGAATCACGTCCCCGTTCACCCTGCGTTCAGTTCAGGGTGACGTCCATTTCGTCATTTTCCTCTTCAGCCAAGCGTAGAATTCACCAGGATTCGGTAAGGGCAAGGCTGCAGGTCCGATGGGACTGAAGGCCCGTTAGCTCCCTGACCCCCTTCGTCGAGGAATCCGACCCAGGAGATCCAGACTTCACTAACCGGCCGCCGAACCTGGCCAAGTCGTTGGAACCACCGCGCCTTTTTTTCTCTCCCCCTTTTTTCCCCTCTGACAAGAACCCAGCGAAAAAGAGGCGTATAATTCGAGAAGGAGAAAACTGTCTGAGATGCCAGTGGATTCCTGAGAGCCTCTCTGAAATGACAGTAACCTGACTCGTTGAGCAGTTACTTTCATTAGGCGTGTTACCGAAATGGTGCCAGGCCCTCAGCTCAACTACATTCACGAAACGTGTTGATAATTGATGCCACAAATTAACACGGAGTGTGATTGTGGCTCAAAATCTTACATTTAGCTAGCATGTCCCCCGTAAGACGACGAGTTATATTAAAACTGACCCAAAACTAACTATAGCGATTGAAACACGAAATGTTTTTCCTCAAAAACGGATCCTCTGATTTTGATCCATTTTTTGCATGGCCAGCTCGAAATAGCACGACAGTATTTTAGCGCAGTTTTCCTCATAAATTCCGCTCAAATTATACTCCAATAAATCTTTTCTTCTGCAACAACTGTCTCCTAACCAGATTAATTAACTAATGCTTGTACTTTGCTCCAAGAATATTCAACTTCCGAACATTTGTCAAATCCACCACGAGTTGTAAATTATAAAGTGTTATTATACACGGCTGTTATTATCCGGCTGATGCAGTAAAAACATACACATTCTCGCAACGTTATTAAACGCTTGTGAAACGCGGCTTTTGATGGTTGATCAGGGGGTTGTACACTAGCACCAACTCATTCAATTCTGATGTCAAGTAAAACAGGATATTGTTACGAATGGGCCGGGGCACATGCATTTCCTTGTAACTGATCTTTAGTGAAGAAAATTGGATCGTCAGATCTCTTGAAATATCGCTCGAGCGATTTGACCTCGTCTAAGCTGACTGGTAGTTTGTTACGTTTAGGGAGAAAGGAGAGTGTGGAGGAGAGTGGACAATTTCAGGACAACCCACCGAACGATCCACTTCCTTACAGGACAGCGGCTTCAACGCATGGCTCCTTTGCTTCTCTCTCATAGATGATCCTAGTGGTTGCGTACTTGGACGAAAGCTGTACCCACCGTTTGTGCAGAGGTTTCTTTCGTTTCCACTAAGTTATCCCAGAACCGTAAATGCGAACCTCCCAAGAACCCTCTCTAAGTTGCAAAACTTGTGCTGGGAGGTGTCTTTAAGTTTTACTTCTCGCTACCTTTTACTAGTGACAGAGTTATTGTCGCGCCTTAGGCATAAATATATGTTTATTGGGACGAAAATTCAGGTTTCTTTTCCTTCGACAATCGAACATCATTAAACCAATACGTTATAGACATCCCTCTCTTATTTTTGAAACATTAGTTCCAAGATAAAATGGCGTCGCCAGATCAAAAATTGTAAACTCACAAAATAAAGCTCATACCTCATAGCTCGTAAGTAACCGCACAATAATCCGTTATAATTTATTTGAGGTCCTGTATACGTGAATGTGCACCGTCTCGTAAGAATCATGGTGTTTTGTGACTTGGTCTTGTGTAGAGTTTTATTGTCTCAGTAATTTGATCACAGAGATCCATTGCTTTGTACAATGGTATCAATTTTGTTTTTGTAGTTCCGTTCAGTCAGTAGAATAATTTTATGTCACCGTATTACATGTCTGAAAGCACTAAGCTTTATGTTGTTCTGGTTGGTTCAGTGCTAGTGGAGTGAACGGTCGCGTCCGTAGCAGTAGGTATTCTGGGTATTCTCTTATGTATTGCAGTTCAAAGTCGGTCCGGGCTAAGGCTAAGTTCGTAACGTATTAAACGTTACGGCGTATTCACTGTACACCGTCAGCCAGCGAATACCGACTCATCCAACGGGTCCGTTTGTCTTCGACACGAACACTGAATTGAATCTAAAACTGAAACGCTCAATAGCAAATCCAAGGACACCTAAATATAGGAATAGCGTCGAATATTCTAAACGAACAAACAGACCCGAAACCAATCTGAATCTTCGATGATTCGACTAGACCTATTTATGGCAGTTGAAGAGTGGAAGACGTTATGAAGCGATGCTCCGGGTGCCCAAATTTATTGCCAGTCATCAGCTGTAAGTCAACTAGACGGAAACGGATTGAGGCCATGTAGATGTTAAGGAGGCCTGAGAGTAGACGGCAGGACGATAAAGAAGCCGTTTACGAGTACGCTATTTCAGGGCAGTTGGTTGCACCCTAGGAATCCCTAGTAGGAGGGATTTTACAAGAAATGTGCGTTAATCCTTAGTGGAAGGCTCTGTTCATCCTGAAGATTGGATCAGGCTCCAGAAGGCTTATACATTCGTACCGTAAGCTATAAGGACATCCCCGGTGACGTATGAAATCGTAAAATGATTTGGCAGCCTTTCGTTTCGATTGAGAATATTGTCATCGTGATTGCGCTGTAAGTAACATTATTAAGGCTTCGTGCTACAGAATTGATTCGGAGCCTCTCAGGACGTAGATTTAACATAAATACTGAATCCGTGGAAAACCATTGGAAACAAAAAAAACCATGGAAACAACCTTGCAAGATATGCCCAAGCAATATTTCTCAACCGATTTTGATGATTCCTTTTTTAATTCAATTTTTCGTTCAGTAGTAGGGAAGAGGGTATTAGAAGGGAGGGTATTATACTATTCTCACAATTCCCTTCCGATTTTCATGATTCTTTTCTATTGAGGCGTGGGTCAAACGCACTTAATAAATGTAAGATTCTATCACTTTGGCTGTTCACAACCGATTGATTAATTTTGAACTCTGAGGGTGTGGTTGCGTTACTAGCCTCCAGTGTGAAGAAAGGAACAATGGGCGTGTCTCTGACTTGTATGAACTAATTATGAATATGTTTAAGGGAACTTTTGATGATGAGGTGAGATGTCAAGGTATTATGCATTTTATTTTATTAAAAAACTTATTCAACCCTTTTTTGAATCTATAAATACGGATTCGAAGAAGGACTGGTTTTTTATATGGGCTACGTACCTACCGCCATTTGCCAATAATTTATTAATCACTGAAGCCTAACGAAGCGTCGCATTGCGCAAGAATTGGTTAATCAACGTAATCGAACGACACACAATTCTTTTCATCGCTCGGCTAATTAAGACCAGGATGTTGTGAAAAAACTAAAGGGCTTCTTGAACTCCTGTGACGAACGGCGATTCAATTACCGCACACTTTCGCCCGGTAAGACGAAGTTAGAACTTGTTGCACGAATTTCCCTGACGTAACACAGCGAGGCTTGGCAGTTGGCTCGGGGTTTGAAAACGAGTGCTGACCAGGCAAGAGACCAAGGAAGAAAATGAAGGAGTTTGGTTTTAAAAAAACTGTGTTGAAAGTTGACTAGGACGACTTGAGGAGGTGGAACGAATAGAGTGATGTTGTAATGGATGTTACGGCTCAAATCGAGCAAAGCTTCTGGATTGAAAACAAGTCAACTGAAAAGGCGAATTTAGTACAAAGGCAGCCAACCTCTTGAAAACGAAGGAAAACACTCTGCTCTTTCTGAGTCACCTTGCGTTCATCTTACTGCGCTTCGTTCATTCGATTGGAACCAAAGTCAATGGCATTGCGGAGACTAAGTAATGACTTTACTTATGATGCGGACCAACAAGAGACAACAGCAATCATCTAGCGCTGCTCAAAGAGGAATACGAACAACTTTCAACCTGAGACGCCACCTACTCACATATCGACGACGACTCTGGAGGAGAACAAAACACTAAATTCTTCTTTTTCTCATAAATTCACTTTGCACTCATATACCATGACACTCTACACGATACGATAGATATTGATGAAGAGTCCACAAACCGTCGCTCTTCTTCCGCTCAGATCACTTACAAATCATCGTGAATTTCCCACCGCGCTTCAGCTTTCGGCTCGTCAATCACGAATGATCATCTGATTCTATCCCCTCTTTGTCACAGAAGCCTATCCACAATTACCAGATGGTATGACAATGGGTGGTGGTACGACAATGACGCACGGATCTACGTTTAATGGGACTGAGAGCTCGGGGAAGCCTCTGACGTTGAGAGTGATTAGTAATACAGAGATACCCACCACCTCGAAAGTTTTTGCTGCATAAAATGCGTTTTCCCACCTCTAGAGTCGTCATCATCGAATATCAGCAGGTTACTTCACCAGCCTTTCGGATGATTCCCGAACGACCCGTAACCTGTATGAGACAGGACGAAATGAACTACAGACTCTTATCTAAAATGGAGAGACGCAGTATAAAAGTTAATACGTGGGCAACGATGCCTTCGAACGATAGTGGTAGGATAAGGTTACTCAGCGTTTCCTCTGTTAGAAGATAGGGGCTTCCCATCTAAGATCGGAACGGGTCACAGTGAATTCGCAGCTCGGGCGCATTAAGCAGGAGATATCAGGGAACGACTGGTAAATGATCCTGGCCATTATTCCTCAGCAATGCGCATTCTACCAATGGTACAATGAGAGACTAGGCATTCTTACCAGCTAACGGCCTCGTTCACCTAACGTGTCTTGTAGCGCTTACAGTTCCAGAATTTGTGTTCTGTTCGTTCTCATGCTCTGGCCACTATTTAGCAATTGGTATACCGAGAATCAATGAGGCTTTAATTACGATTTTTTGAGGAAGATGAAAATTACTTAAATGGTAGTAAGTGAAGCGGTGGTGGTTGATATTTCGATATTTCTGGAGTATTCCCTACATATTTCATGGGCGTTATCAAACGCTCATCGTATAGGTTCTTGGTTGCAGTGCCGCCTGAATTTTTTTGAAGATCCTAGTAACATTTGAGCGGAATTTATAAGGGAAAAACTGCGCTAAAATCGTTTTTGTCGAAATGTTTAATAATTCGTTGCACTGCTCTCGTCATTTTCCCACGGATGTGAATTTTATAATATTGTCGACTCATTAGCACTGTCGATATAAAAAATTTAATCAAAATCGTTAAACCCATTTTTGAGAAAAAAAATTGGTGTGTTGATCACTATGTTAACTATAGTTAGTTTTGAGCAGATTTTGCTGATACCCATATTTTGGCGTCCCACGGTGACCTGTAGGCCAAACATCAAGTGTGAGCTGACTTGGTTCAGACATTTTTTTTTTTTTATCGCCTTGAAAGACACACACAGAAACGATTTTCCCAAATAGCGCTTTTCTGGCTCAGCTCTGAACTCAGATTTTTCGCCAGCCATTACGTGACCTTCCTTTTTACTTCGTAGAGCCAAGGAAAGTAAAAACTGCTATAAAAATGAGATTACTATAGCTTCATCCTACGTCCCACGTTGATTTACAAGGTAGGGTACAAATTTCAGCTAAATTGGGTCTGCCGTTCTCCCACGATCGCGTTCAGCGACACACAAACCATTTTCTGAAATGAGGTGGGTTTTGGACGCAGCAGTATTAAAACGCAAAAAACTGAAAAAACCTCAAAAGGAGTTTCGGGATTACATAACTTTCCCTCCT
Organism: Pachypeltis micranthus; assembly: GCA_020466155.1. NCBI lineage: Eukaryota > Metazoa > Arthropoda > Insecta > Hemiptera > Miridae > Pachypeltis > Pachypeltis micranthus. The sequence continues at coordinate 30,716,139 of CM035776.1, forward strand.
GCTCACCAGGGCGGTGGAGAGTAGAAAGAAACAACAAACAATGAGATAATGAACAGAAAACTTTCACGTAATCAGAAAATAATATAATCTTTCAAGTAGAAAATAATAGGTAAGAGATAACGATCATATTAATGAGCATTCAAGTGAGTGAAGGTTTAAGGAAAAGTACATCCGAACTGTAGCAAATGAAGTAATTTTCATTTTAAAACAAGAGTAACAGCTCAAAAAAAATCTATAACAAAGCTATGAAAATCATAGCATCAGAACTGTAATGTTTATTAAGTTAACAAGAAAGTGTAATTTAAAAAAATGGAGAGAACATAATATTCCGCAACCCATCGGATTGATCTGAAATCCACTCCTTTTGTGTAGAATCACTCAAGGATGGCATCGGTAGAAGGAATTGACCGAAAATAGTTCATATCTGACGGATTTACGGACGGCAGATAAGTGGAAAATTGGCGTTCCTCTGGGAACACTCTTCTGGCGAGTACCCAAATTACTTGAACTTAACAAAATGAGGCCTGGAAAGAGTTTTTGTCGATAACAATAGGCTGCAGTATTACCATAGTTCACCTTTCTATCCAAATAATTCAGAACCCACTCCGGGTTCAGTGTACTAACAAGCAATGCCATGAACCCAGACATCGGATGGAGGGTGATCCGCTCTTTGGGTCAGAGGCGACTATAAGAATCCTTTCAGTACATAATGGTCCCGACTCATCGAGAGCGAAAAAGGGTTGAGGAGGGGGGAGGGGTGGGGGTGTTGAGGAGCAAAGGGGCAGTGGAAGCCCCTGACCTACTTCTTACTTCTCCGCAGATATTGACCTGATGCTCCAACACAAGCCGCTTTAACTTAACTTCAGTTAGAGTTGAGTGCAAGGAACTCTTCAATTAATATTAATGTATAATGAATTAACGTTGATATATTCCTAGAATATCATCTAATTTGAATGCCCTAACCAAACAAAGCCCCCTTTTGGTACGCTTGATCCTATTAAGCTCTATCAAGTTGGTCGTCAACTGTAAAGGAAAAACGTCCTATAGGGCCAGGGAAGTGTGAGGGCCACCTTGTTAGTACTGTACAACACCAGAAAATCTGGGGTATGATTGACCCCAATCATTTTCATTCATTTGTCCCAACGACGAAGGGTCATCAGTGGCGCCTAGCAGAGACCTTCACAGCTGAAAATTACTACAACCTTCGTGGGTAATACACGCGACACCAATTTTTACATGGGGTGTACCATAACGGAAAAAAATGATTGATTTAAGCTATGCGGAAGTGATGATTGAAGGAAGAATTAAATAGCACAAGAAGGGTCATGAATGTTCATACGTGGGAAAGCGAAATTCATCCTAAACTTGTAAAGGAACCAATCCTTCTTATCTCTGTGAAATGTGCTTATATTCATCAAGCGCTTAGCAGAGTTGAGGATATGGTATTAACAACTGCAAGGAAATGATGATCACAGCTCCCTGAATCGTGTAAGGCACCATCTAAGCAGTCAACCTCCATAACCGGAATAAATTTAGAGTAACTTTTCACACTTATAATGTGGTAATATCCACCATAAGACACGTACACACACAGAAAGCGAAAAGAGAGAGCGAATCAACGCGAACCGAGAATATCAACTTCCTAGCAACATATTACCATAATTAAACAACAACACGGGTAGAGACTTCTTCGTTGATTTCACTTTGGAAAGGCATTGACGGCTGTACAGGGAGCCGCCTATTGTCTGTCAAGGGACAGATCCGTCAGTGAACCCTCTAGAAGCGTGGGAAGGAAAAAGCAATATTAGGAAATCGTGAAATGGCAGGAAAGCAGCAAGAGGAAGTTAAAGTCGTGTACGATATTCACATAATTGACGCGGATGAGTTTTTCCTCCTAGACGTGTTAACTGTAACTCGTCTGGGTTTGAGAGCGGGGTTATGTAAATCAAAGGCGTCAGATGCTGATATAACATTTGACCGCAACGGTAACCATGATGCTTTAATTGCCTTCGTTTTTTTCTAACTACGTAGTGGTATTAAGTGAAAGATGTGAATGCAGATTTCGTGAAGGCCGATTTTTGAAATCGAATACTCCAGTTGCGAACTGCAAGAGTAGTTTCTAAAAAAACGGTCTACAAGTGACACACTTAATAAACTATTTCTCCCAGCGAGCAGACTTACTAGTCTTGATATGGTCGTACTCTCTCTCTCTCTCTCTCTGCATAACATTCAAAATGCGCTTTCAGACTTCGACTAATATCTTAATATCCGACAACTGTCTACCCCGAGTTACATGGAGTCATCCTGACAACTCATATACGTGTCACTCAGTTTGTTCTACTTTTACTTATTCGACCTCCGGATGCAAAATAGCAATAAAAATGTATTAGTTAACAGCTGTGAATGCGAAATGAAAGATGCGGTTGAAACGAAGAATTGTTCATTGGAGGGTCTTGAATAAACAAAAAGAGAACTATGAGATACACTATCGCAGTACTCATTTCTTATTAAAAAAAAATACAACAAAACCAAAATGTTCGAGTTCCACAGTGTTGGATAAAACAATTTGGGTATTACCAGCCGCGTTAGAAACTGGCTGGTAACAATGCACATTGAGAATGCAGAGAGCGTACGAATATATTACCAATCATTGAATCGTGTACAGGGTTCATGGGAGCCGATCGACAGTTATGGTGCGACACGTAAATGCTGGATACTCGGGTCTAGTGATAGAAAGGTTTCAGTAGATTAATTAATAACATTTGTGGAACGACCGTGAAATTATTGGACCACGGAAACGGACGCTACGAAATAAATAAGGGAAATAGTTAATAAAAAAGTTTGCGAAAATCGCGCTGACTCGCATCCTTTGCGTTACATCTTTAATATAGCTTCTTTTAGGTAGCCCACTAAGCTACTCTAGCCCATCAAAATGCTACACAATAGGCAGACAATGAACATGCACAATTCTATCGCGAAATTAGGTAGAAGCCCCAATTAATTCGGCACCAGACGGTCAATGAGCTGAAAACAATGTCTGCCGCACCTAGCTCTTCATTTGATGTAAATCAGTAGGCAAAGGCTGAGACGATTTGAATGAGGCGTAGGACGGGAGAGAAAAATAAGGCTTCGTCTAAGAACAATTGAGTAGCGACACTTCAAGAGAGTCAACAAATGAATACCCCCACCCTACGGAAGCATTGTAAATGCAAGGGATCCCAAACATTGACTTTAACGAGCCCTCTACTTATCAATATTCCTGCCAGAAAAACATATACATTACGATGTTTAGCTACGGATCTCACTAGTTAAATCTTTTACTTTCAAAGATGGCTATTTCGTTTCATACTGCCCAATATCAAGTAGAGTGCCGAGACGAGAGAATCCAGGAACTATCACTAGCTTATTTCAGCTTTTGAAACAAATACCTCGAGTGAGGCCTGATATGTTGGACAGGGGCAACTGGTGGCTCCTGCATGACAACGAATATCTCACAAACCCAATTACCATACAAGAGTTATTAGCCATGAGGCAGATTCTTTGCATTAACACTCCCCCCTGTTTCTGCGAACCATTTCGTTTATTGGGGTATTACGTTGGGGTATTCAGAGCGGGAATCCCATATGAGACGATTGTCTGTATGTTTATCGGTGAACACGACCAAGAGAAAAGCCGTGAAGTGAGATTTTACCAAGTTTAAATGAACTGAGTGAGTTGAGTTGGTAGAAAAAACCACGAACCCGAGTGAATTTTTTTTTTTTTTTTCGTGATTTATTATTGCAACTAAATATTAAAATACAATCCATCTAGCAATATTACATATCTTTTCATACACTTCTTGAGGACCCGTTTACAGTAAAACCAAGCCCCTTCGCATAACAGTTTATCGACAACACTGAGCTATACTTGTACTTCAACAGCACTAACTAAGTCCAGAGGTTTTTTCCGCTTGAGTCGTCGGAGCTCACCCTCGTTGTCCAAAACGTAGAGCATTTCCGGGTTTTCATGGTTGTGGAGACGTTGTTCATGCCTCCTTGAGTACCTTGCGATAATTTCGTGGACTGTTTCCATCCCCAAATCTCGATGAATATCATCGTTTCTCATGTACCAGGGCGCATGCACTATGCTTCTCAGTATTTTATTTTGGGAGGTTTGGATTTTGTTAATATTTGTTTTTTTGGCACAGCCCCATAACTGAATTCCATAGGTCCATATAGGGCGAAGGATCTGCTTATAAATAAGCAGTTTATTGTGGAGAGAGAGACGAGAATTCCTTCCCATCAACCAATACATCTTTCTGAATTTAATTCTAATTTCCTCTTTTTTCTTTTCTATGTGTTTTTTTCAGTTTAATTTGGAGTCGAGGGTCATACCTAAGTATTTGACTGCATCGGTATGGGGTATTTTATTTGAATTGATCTCAACATCCATGACAGGAATTTTTCGGTTAGTAAAGTTGATGTGGGCTGATTTTGATTCATTTAACTTTATTCTCCACATCTTTGTCCACTTAGAAATCTCAGTAATTGACCTCTGTAGATTACTAGTAGCGGCTTCGGCTTCATCATCTACTGAGAGGATAGCCGTATCATCAGCAAAAGTGGCAACAGTTGTACCTTCTTGTTGAGGTAAGTCCCGGGTATACAGAAGATAAAGGACTGGCCCTAGGACACTCCCTTGCGGGACCCCTGCTTTAATTGGCTTCAAGCCAGAGTAGTGGTCATCTTGCTTCACCCTGAAATGTCTATTTTCAAGGTAAGATTTTAGCAGTAAGTAGTACTGTTTTGGGAGATCTCGGTGCAGTTTGTACTCCAGTCCCTCATGCCAAACCTTGTCAAAGGCCTGAGCCACATCTAAAAATATGCTGGCACAGATTTTCTTACCTTCAAGGGCCTTTTCAATTATATTAGTTATTCGATGGACTTGATCTATAGTTGAGTGTTTTTGCCTGAATCCGAATTGATGGATTGGGATCAAGTTTCTATCTTCAATTATGGGTTTGAGTCGTTTAAGAAGCAATTTTTCGAACAGTTTTGACATAACGGGGAGGAGGGATATTGGTCGATATCCCGTCTTCTCGTTTGGTGACTTCCCTGGTTTGGAGATCATGATGACTTCCGCAACTTTCCATTGGGAAGGTACGTATTTCAGTCTAAATGTAGCATTAATAATGTGAAGCAATTTTATCACTGCTTTATCGGGAAGCTCTTTCACAACACGACCTGATATCAGGTCGTAGCCGGGCGTTTTTTTAGCATTAATGTTGCTTTTTATTTCATCCTTAAGTTCTTTCAGTGTCACTGGGACTATTTTGAGTTCGTCAGTTTTTTCCGTCCGAGTTATATTTTCGTCTGGTATTTGATTTGGTAATGGTTGAAAAGTTTCGAAGAGATGTTCTGCAAAAAGATCAGCTTTCTCTTTATTGCTTCTGGCCCAAGTTCCATCCTCCTTTTTGATTGGAGGTAATGGGACTTTGGGTCGTTTCATGTTTTTGGTAACCTTGTAGAGGGAGTACTCCGTATCTTTCTCCGCAGTCAGTTTACTTAAAAAGTGATCTACTGTTTCATTCTCCATAGTTCTAATTAGGTGCTTAAGTTTGTTAGCGTAATTATTAAGTAATGTTTTGTTTTCGGGAGTTCTATTATTTTTCCACTTTCTCCTTGCTTTTCGTTTCGCATTCAGTAAATTTCTCAATTCCATTGGATACAATTTTTGATTTTCACTATTATCGTTTTGAATTACTGGCGTATTTTGCCAGGCTGCTTGTTGTATGTTATTAATAAAGAGGTCTAGTTCATCTTCTATCTGTTCTGGAGTTTTCATTGGTACTTTCAGATTTATTGTTGTTTCCAGTTGTTGACGAAAACAGGTCCAACAAGTTTTCCTATTGAACAAACTTGGGGTTTTTTCTCTCAGGATAACTTTTTCACTGATTGTTACGATAATGGGTGAGTGATCAGATGGTAGGTCGTCACTATCCTCTACGTTTATGTATCCACTTGAGATACCTCTGCTAACAAAGCAGTCGATTAGATCGGGGACTTTTTTAGGATCCGTGGGCCAATATGTGGGCCTGCCAGAAGAGTAGAAATCACACTTGAGTGTGGTTGCTGCTGCATACAATTATTTACCTTTTGTTGTCGTTAACCGAGATCCCCAGTATGTATTTTTGGCATTAAAGTCACCTCCGATAATGAAGTTGGTTCCTAGCCTTTCAAAAAGACTTCTATAGTCCTCTTGCCTCAGCTTACGTCTCCCGGGGCAGTAAAGTGCTGCTATTCTGTAAAATTTGTTTTTGAGTTGCAATTTGACCGAGGTGACTTGCATTTTTTCCTCCTCGATTTTCAGTTCTTCGTGATGCACCACGTTTTCTTTAATTATAATTCCTGAGCCTCCTCTAGCTTTATTGCTGGGGTGAATTGTATGGTAGCAAATGTACCCTTTTATTTTAATGTAGGAAGAATTAGTGAAATGAGTTTCAGAAACGAGTAGAATGTCTATCTTGTTAAAATGGAGAAATGCTTCCACTTCTTTTATGTGATTCAGTAATCCATTAGCGTTCCATGTAGCTATCCTTAATGTATATTCCATCATATTATTCCGTAGCTGGTTACTTTTTTCTAGTTTCGCTATTCTCTCGTATAGCAGCTTATTAGTTTGATTTTGTTCATTTAATCTCTCAAGTGTTTGGCCGAACATTTTTTCAGTGTTCGACACGGTCGCCTCTTTTTTTGCCGAGTGAATTGACGTAGAGATAAGGAAGGTTGTGTGGTGCGGCGCACCTGATATTTTTTCTCTAAGATGATCCACACAGTTTTGATTATACAGTTTGTACGGACAATTCTAAACTACTGAACAGTAATAACTAATACACAGACGGAAAAAGAACGAGAGTAGCACAATAGATGATCAAACGTTTTTACTAATATTCATGAGTACAGTTTCTCACTTACAAATCCCAATTATGTACAAAGATCGAGCGAAAAACAAGTTGAATTAGCAGATAAAAACGCTAAACTTTTATTCAATGGATTTACAGACAACCATGTTCGCAGCCTGCAAAATAAATCAACGGGGCAAGTAGAGAGATCCTTCCAATTCATCTGCGATACTCATTACATGATAATGAGGCGATGCCGACGAGATCTCGTTGAAAAAATACGAGAGAAAGCCGACTCCGGTCGTATTTTAGTAAATGCCGGATTCCAATATGTTGCTATAGATCCTACTTTTTGGGGGCTGTTCTCTCATCACGAAACTAGTTCGGTCGAGTTGGAAAGATTTCACTGTCGAGACAATTGCCCCGTCAGTGACATAAGGAGAGAACCAGTATGATTTGTATTTCTAAATTTAGATAAATATTACAGCGGGCGACGGAGGTTTGTGAAAAAAATGTTGATAGTGGTCACTTTTCTTGTATTTCTTGGAAGAAAAGTATCACATTGCTCGTGAGAAAGGAAATGAGAGGGATGATACTAGAACTACTGAAACACTAATTTTGCCTGCAACTGGATTTGAGAGACCTTGATTACGCTTTGAGCCTGATTCGGAGTCAGGTGCCTTAAAATTTAAAGATCTGAGGGAAACTTAAAAAGGCTGATGGGTGTATCAAGGGAGGGGGGGGGCTTGAAACTTGAAAATAAATTACCGCGGTGTGGTGAGTATTTAAACGTGAACAATGAACTCTCAATACATGTTGTAACAGGTTGTGAGACACTAAGTGGAGGGAGAGGGACATAGAGAGGGTGAGATAGAGTTGATTTGAGAGTAGAGCGAACTGAGAGACATACCTTTGGGAGAACGGGGAGACGACTGTATCACGAGAGCTGTTAAATGACTGACTCTTGGAAGCTGTGATGTGGAGAGGAATCTAAAATTGAGGGGAGGGAAAACATAGTTGGGAAAGTCCAGGAAAGGGGAACATCCGTAGTCACTTGGAAATAACTGAGGAGCATGACTTCCACAGGTACAAACAAAAAGTAATTAAAGTAGTTGGGATCTTTCAGCCAGGTGGTAAATTACTCAAGTTAACTGTTTGGTGAGTCCATCTTCTCTGGCTGGTGAGATACTGTGGGCGAGTGCTTTCGATATAAAAACACTACTGACTTAATGGCCAGAAGATGATGTCTTTAGATCGAAAGCACTCGCCCACAGAGTCTCACCAGCCAGAGAAGACGGACTCGCCAAACAGATACGTTAACTTTATAAACACAAGGGTTGAGATAGAAAGCTTTTTAGAGAAACAATGACTTTGAATGAAAATTGTTTATTGGTGTTTTCTGCGTTGTTTTAAAAATAGTATAGTTAACATAATCATATTGTACACTCAACCGCATAAATGCTCTCCGAATCCACCGAAGGTGACGCTTAGCACTAGATATTTGCTCGGGTTCGTGTTGTCACCCCTCGTAGCCATTCCTCTTAGTTATGTGAGGGTTTAACCTCGAAGGGTTATTGTGAAGATCCTTTCTGGTTTTTACTTAGTAATAACTTCCAAGACGACGCTCTTGCCTGACTGGGAACGGCTTATGCTTTTCGAAATAAAACGAAGATGAAACTTTTCAAGAGTTTCAAACCAGTCGCCCGCGCCTCACGATCTTCAAATGATGGAACAGTATAATGGCGCTCTGTCTTCTCAAAAGGGACAGACAGATAGCCAAGGTAAAAAAAAAGTCGGAGGCTAAAAGTCATATCTTCTTGTAGAAAAAAACCTCGGTCGCCTAAAGGTCTTATAACAGTTTGAAAGATACCACGAGTTTGATGCGAAAAAATCAGATATAGGAGACGGATCTGATCTGGTAGTCTATTTAGATTCTTCGATTAGGGGTAATAAGGAAATTAACTAAGAGCCCATCTAACTAGGAAACTGTTGAGAGCCAGCTGAATTCCAGTCATTATTTCTATTAATTACTTGCTGATAAATAGTTAATGTATGAAAAACGTCTCGTGTGAACTACGAGGCATGTTAGCTGTGACCACAGATTTCCTCACCTCTTAGTTTAACAAATTTCTAGAAAGAAGGGAAGAAGATACCCGCGACGTTAGTATTTACGAGTCCATCTCTTTCGATCGCTGCTACCTCTGTCGGCTTATATGTATTAACGAACCCTAAGTGTTTGCACGCGAAAGGGGCTGAAATATTTTTACTTTCCTTCGCTCCACGTAGTCCTGACCAAATTCCTTTTCGTTAAGAACAGTAAACGTTAGAAACGCATGACATCCGGCCCATAGATCGAACCCTTGACTTCAACTCGTACCTCCGTGAACCATTCCGCACCCTGACGATAATTTCTATACGATTACAAAAAGAGAAAGTGACAATTCGTCATTACGCGAAACCCAACGGAAGAAGCGCAGATATTCCATAAGAAACGATACTGCAAGAAGAACCGTGGGAAGAACATCGCGTCCCTCTTTCAACGTCAAACGAAACATTATCCGCTGAGAGCAGTGAAAGGAGAGTACGAGGCCGAACCGAAGGCTCATGCGGCAACTGAACTATCTCGCCCTCCATTTCATTCCACGTTCTGCATCTTCGACAGATTTAGCGCGTAACATTTTTTTCGATTGATCAGCTTTGAAACAAAAAACCGCTTTCACGCCGGGGAGTTTAGCACTCGTGTTACTCACAACAGAGAACTCAAGTGCAACTGCAACTGTCACTTAGCATGACATGACGTAGTCTCGTGCCATGAATCTATAAGTGTGTACTTTCTTAACACTGATTCTATTGTACCAAAAGACACCAACTAATCCAGTCTATTTCTCACTCAGTTGACATGAACTCGGCGTTTGCCAAGTTAACTTCACGTTTTACGTAGGATGAGGTATAGCTTAAAACGATGCACCGTTGCCCTCCCAAGCAATTATTCTTGTTTTGATCTAAAGCTGTTTGATTTTGCTAGCTAAATGAAAGTAAGAATAGAAAATCGTATAATCTTCTACGCTAAATTAGAATGAAGGTCAGCAACAATGCAACTTGAAATCTGCCTTGTTACAATAACCAAAGACTGACTCATTGAAACCCGTTACAGATTCCGTTCCAAAAATAATACGATCTCATCAAAATTAGCAAATATTTCTTTTTTTCTGCGAGACAATGCGGTTCGTTTACGCAACGGATCGAGCAAAGTAGGCGTGACCCTTAATGAATCCTTCGGCGTGAGAAAACTTACGCGACTGACGAGGAATCTCTTGGAGCCTCGGCCATCGCTGGGAAAAAGACGTCTGGTGCTTGCCGATGTGCAACGCAAGTTCAGGCAGCGTAACGAATGAACTAGAAGATGATGAATCCAATGCTCGTAAAGGAACGAATTTGTAGTGACATTCGCAGTTGAGCACCGCAATAAATCAGCGTAGAATAGAACGCATTGGATCATCCAATTGTCGAGTCATGCTCCAATACAAATCATCTTACAACATTCCTGAGGCCCACGTTCACTCATACATTTTTAACGCTCTCTGGACTATATAATTTGTCAGCACAAATCCCAATAACACAAAATTGTTTTCTTACATCACGTAAAGAATCACAAACACTGAATGTAGAATGGCAGTTGTGGTAAAGATCAATAGATGTACAACGTATACCCTTTCAGTTAATCAAGTTGAAGTTGAAGAAAACACCTTGAGGATGCGATTGGACACGATGTTGCGATTGGATCGACTAAGAAAGGGTCCTCTCCGCGTGAGATTTCGTGCAGCCGTAGCCTTGGGACCATGACTGCATTTCTGACGATCTGTTTGCAACCATTTGACCAAAAAAGGCAAGTTAGATCAATCTTCATTCGCTTGTGACATGGTGGAAACCCAAGTTGGAGTTTGGTCTGGCCAGTTTGGAATATGGGGATTTTAGGGCGTGGGATAGTTCCAAGCATAATACTGCAGGTGTGCTTATGTTTCCTGTGTAGCCAAACGTGAAGCAGTCGGCCCTCTCTCCCCGAATATATTCAATTTACGACAGTGCAAAACCTTATAGTGAAAACTCAATCATTTTGAGCCGAATTTTAAAGTTAAGCTTATTCACTCAGCTAGTGTCTCTAAATGCCCCCTCCATTCACTGGTGCAATTTTCGGAGAATCCGATTCAGTAATTAAGCTTTGCTCATTAAATCTAACATAGGCCAGAATTTAAAGCAAGGAGAGGCCCCAAAAGAAATCGTAGAATTGTACATCTTGAATATTTCCGTACTTAAATCAGTTTGGTAAAAATGAGCTTGAAATCTATCATTTACGGTTGCTCAGCAACTTCATCTCTCAGCGTCTAACCTCCCAACCCGTCTTCAGCCCATCAGTATTTCTTAATCCTCCAATCAAATGACATACTGTGAAGAATAATTTGGTTTCCTTGAAATCAAAAATCGTTCTTCCCCCACCACGGTTGCAATAGCCCCACACACTGCAAAGCTCTCAACTACTGCCACTCCTATTAAGGCAATGTCCCCCTCCGCCTACCCCGCGGACAGTTCGATGCACTTTGTTACAAAAATAAACAAATAAAAATAGAAATATACCTGCCAGCAATTAGAATGTACATATTTCTACCTATTTTTAACCCCCAGCTCATTTTAATCAAAGTTATCGATTATAACTATGTTCATAGATTAAAATGTAAAATTAGTTAGGAAATGCTGTGAAATGGAGTTTTGTGCAAACATTTTTAGAAAATTTACATTAACTCGTTTGATGTCACACGAACTGCACTCAACTCTATGATTGCTAGGATGAAATCCAGTTTCAGTTTTCAACTTGGTGGTCAACGCTATTTTTAAACTATGGCAGGGGGAAAAATTCGAATTTTGATTGAGCGCGGGAGGCACTTGTGACTTTATAGATGCAAATTAAGTAAATGATTAATTCTTTCACAGGTAAATGGTTTATCCTCGCATTTACTCAATTATCGGAGGCGACTAATTACCCTCAACACATTGTCGCCAAAGTTCAAACAGGTTCAAATTCCACATCAAACGACGGATTCGTCCAAGCCCGGTTAAACTGACAGAAGGATAGAGGCGACACTGGAGAACGTCGACCCTGATGCGTCCTTGAAGCTTTTCAACGGACAGCTCCGCGGTAGCGGGAACAAAACCCGCCAACTCCGGGTGAGCATATCTAGTTGAATTCCTTTGGGCTGAGACCACCAGTAAAAGCGTAGCAATCACACTAAACTAAACCCTATGTATAACTAGCAGTAACTTTTGAAGATAAATCATACATTTGTACTTAGTATTAATTGGAGGAAACGGTACACTTTTTGTTAAGAAAGAGATAATTGTGAAATTTCGATATTGAGCTGTGAAAAGGATTGGCAGTATCCCCACCAACCGGAAATCATCAGGGCGAATTTTTTTTCTGGATCTTTATAGAACCCATCGGAGCTGCGATTTTGCAGTCAAGACATTTTTCTACTATCTTGTACGAAGTAACACGAACACGAAACACGACCTGGTGTCACCAAACATTTCAAACAGCATTTAATTGATAAATCGGAATTTTCAGTAATTAAATCGGGTTTCTCCAAGGTCGTTTCAAAATGATTTAACGATCAGAATGAACAAATCTACGATTAAATTTACCGACCAATTTCGGGATCGCGTCGTACACGCCAATGTAACAATCTTAGGAACCCAACGGGATAAGTAGCTCGCCAGCAATCGTCCGAAAGCAACGATTTACCAACCACTTTTATCCGCCTGTTTGTTGGGGTTCACGAGCGTACTAGTATATTTAACTAGAACTAGCTTGTCTGATAGACCTAGTTGACTTGATTTGCGAGATATTTTTACATTTCTGAATCCTCTTCAGATTTGTGCGTTTCAAGGGCTTCTGAGTCCAAAAAACACTATTTGCTAAAATGTTATGTGTGCCTGTGAACGCGATTGAGAGAAAACGGCTGAAACTAATCGGCTCAAATGCCATATTTAGCTTAAGATATTACGGAACGCTAAAATAATTGCACGAGCAACAATGTCGGCTCAAAACTAACTATAGTTATCATAGTGGTCAAAACACCAAATCTTGTTTTTCTCAAAAATATCTACAACGATTTTGATTAAATTTTCAGTATGGACAGGTCCGAATAACTACGAAATGATAACTTTCGCTAAATTGTGCCATGAATTCTTTCATTCAAGCAGTGGAATTGAATTCATTATTTACTGTAATTTCACTGTTGTCCATGTAGCCGCCGTCTTGCACTTCTGAGACCCGTCCTCTTCGACTCAGCACCAAAAATGATACCAAACACGACGTAAACGCAATAAAAATTCCAGAATTTCGTTTTCGGCCAATTTTTTAACCATTTTTTTGCCCGTAACAACCATATGTTTAGTCCGATCGGATTGTGTGAAGATTTGGAATCGCTACGCCTTGAAATGTATTATCACATTAAGGGGTGGGGATACAGAAACATTTCTTGACCGAAGGCCGAAAACATTGGTGTATTATTAGGAATGAATAATAAATCAAAAGCATGTTGATAGTCACATGAACCTCAATAAAGGTTGTGGTAAAAGTAGGAGCGACTCAATAAATTCTGTTTAACTGGCCCTCTAACCAATTCAGTGTGTGTTCGAATGCTCAGATGAAACATCATTGCAACAAAATCATATTAATACGTGTTATCCAAATAAAATCATAACCTTCTCGTTTCTTTTAACTGCCGAACTAAGCCCCGTATTTTCGTCAGCCTCGTGCCTTTCAAGTAAGCGAAATAATTTAAGACAAAATGAAAATGACAGTTATAAAACTCATATTATTAAGTTATTGGCAGTGTCCCGTCTGCGAAACGGCGAGCGGTGACAACGACGCACCGAGTCAACTTTTAAGACTCCGTTTTGAAGAATTCGCGGTTTGTTATAATGTTAGAGTCGTAAATCACGTTGGTGAAACCCGTTATACTGCATAGTAAATCTCAGATCTTTTTAATAACTAGTACCTACATTTGTTTCTCCATAAATGTTCCTTTAGAAATGCGTTGCACGAAGATATTGCGCCCGTTTATGTAGTAGGTCGTCGAATTTACGGGGGTCGTGGAAAGTTGTGTGTTGCTACGCACCAGATATTTTTTAGTCATCAAGCAAACGAGTAAACCATTCTGGGCTACTGAAATAAAAGTATAACGAGCAAAACCAGGCAGTATATGTTCTAAAAAAAGCCAAATGTGTTCGGTCTAGATTTTATTTGGAAAATACTAAAAGGTCGCTGGTAAAATACTATTGATGAGTCACATGCAAACGTTAGATGTAGACGTTCGTAATCCTGATTTTCATACCGTCAAAACCTGTATCTGGAAAACATAACACGTAAAAACAACGAGACGAGTCACAAGTAAAATCCTGTTGCAATTATCCTTGAGGGGTCTTGAAGGCGAAAGTAAACCCATAAATATAGACAATCTGACTCTCAAAGTCGATTATTAACGCATCAAAAGGAAAAAGTAGAAACAAACTTAGACGGGATTCAAGAAAACGAAAAGATCGAAGATACCTTTCTCGAATACCGATCAAAATCCACATCCGGTTCGTCCATAGAAGCTGTAAAGGAAGACCACTGCACTTCACGAAAGCTCGACGTCAACTGAACTCCACACATCCGGCTAGGCCAAATGCGAGATGAATCCCTTCTCGACCATCAGTTATAAATATGCTATGTTTACTGCCCCTTTTTTTCAAAGTGCTTCAAAAAACCATGTGCTCATTTCATGTCCCGAGGAATAGGTTAGAGCACTAGATACCGAAGATATGCGACCTGTGGATTGTTAGCTTCGAGAACACGAACCACCTGTAGTAAATCATCCCCCTCACCTTTCTTGAGGTGAGGCCTTTCATGAATGGTATTCATGTGGAATGGCCAAGTTTACCGCAACAGAATCTCAACAACAATGCTGACATTTTTACAACACGAACAATGTTCATGCTTGAATACGAAAACGGGATCAACATCATCGAAACCGCTTTGAAAAGAAACGTTTTTTGGGATTCGACCAAGTAAACGACCACTCGTTGATTTAACAACGACGTTGAATACGCAAGTTTTGTAGATTGGGTGCAGAAATTTATCTCCCACGTGTTCTTAAAATTTGTTAACAAAAGCTTGGCACTCGAATATATTACAGGATAGAACGATATTTCCTGGCTGTACAAATTCTTAATCAAATTATGTTGTGTTTTCGAATGATATTTTTCTTTACTAAGAACCTGAGTGCTTCTTTGCACTTTCCGCAACCCTAAGGGGAAGTAAAGTGTTTCAAAAAATGAGAGTTCTGCACATTTTCCTCCATAATACTTTAACAATTTTGATTAACTTGAACATATCTTGTATTAATCAATACATAACTTTTGTTCCTAATAAATATATCTGTGGAAATGTAGTGAACGCAGTCCTAAATATTAATATGCCCTAAACAGCAAAAAGTTTGTTTTCTCGATGAATCAACTTTCATCTATTCAGCAAACCCCATCTGCTCATTCTTCTCCTTGGACACCGGTGTACAGGAAACCAGCTATCGACTATCCACAAACAACAGTAAATTTTGCATATCCATAACTATAGCCAATAGCCGTTTGATTTCGTTCAATGCGTTATCGTTAAGTCTCACGATAAGGTCAAATACTAAATTTGAGCCGATTGAGTTCAGCAGTTCTCTTCACAGGCACACGTAACCCCGATAACACGTTTTTTCATCGTACTTCATAAAGCTATGGAAACTAAAAACGAGGACATAAAAACAGAGGGACGAATTAGTTACGGTCTACCATTATTATTGAGTTATTTCTATCGATTTTAAACTGTTCTAAGACAATGAGTAGTGATCTGAATTGATTGATTGTTTAATGACGGACCTCGTTATTTTTTTAATATTTCAAATGTGGGCTTATTTTAGGTTATTCTTTCAACTTTTTCAAGCGCTCATTCAATTTTTTTCAGACAAGGGGATTATACCATTTTCTCGAAAAAGCGATATCACTAAACTGACGATACATTTTTTAATAATCAATACTTAACGTGTACTGAATAAACATCCTGCGAAGATGGAGTGAGTAGAAATACAGGCCTGACAAACAAAGAAGAGGAACTTTACCTATTTAGATCAAACTGGAGTTTCTTCAACCAGTCAATACCTACATGTACTATTTTAATTAATATTTTCCTGGCTGTCCTTCAAACTGAGATAACCAAATTGTCGCAATGAACGTGTTTCCAAATTTTCCACAGCAAATTATAAACTGAATTTGATCAACCGGATGGAATGTCCTCCTCTAGCAATCTATTCGCGCTTTTCACATCAATGAGTAAAAGTACCACCCGAATCCTTAATAGTGATTTAGTCTAGAAAAGGAATGCCCTTTCCAAAGGATTAAGAGAACATTCCACGAATTTCCGTAACTTGGATTCATAACAACATAATAAACCAAAATCCAAAAAGGTAATCAAGAGTTGGTACTTCTCCGAAGATAGTAATAATAAGGAACCAACGATATACCAGTGAATACATCTTGACGTATTTTCAATCGAAAGACCAATTTTGTTTAACTTGATTGTTTAACCCCACTTGAATTCGGTGAGAAACAAATAAACTCAATGAGAAGGGGTTAAGAACAAACACATCTAACATTAAAGTGACTTCTGAGAAGACCTCAGCGTCTCAAAAAGATTTTTCAACTTGAACTTCTCGTCTCTCTTATGTTAACATTCCAGACAATTGATTCAGCAATTAGACGGTAAGTCAAGTTATAAGACGCAAAATCAGCTAACAGATGTTTTCGCGGTTCAGTTTTGGAGTAAAGCCTCTTGACGGTGGTATTTGATATTTGAGCAAGAGAAGGTAGGCGGAATGAAACAGGTTTGGCTGGGCGCAACCTGACTTGCCTCAACTCCTTAGTCCGTATATGTCTTCAAGTTCTGCCTGCCAACCTCCTCGCGGGCTCGGCTCCTTCGACAATCATCCAGACTATTATCTTGGGACCAAAAACCCCTCGAGTTGCAGTCACAACTAGGTGAACGTTTGGCAGTTATCGCACAACAATTTGCCTCAATTTCTCTCTCGCGGAGGAATATTTTCCACGCTAAGTACAGACGTCTTATTTCCCCCTTGGTTCAAAACCTAACATAATGTTTTGCGAATTTCGTTCCCCTTTTACTCATAAATATACGTAATTCCTACTTAGGCTGAGGCTGCCCTAGAATGATTAAGTATCAAGAACTGTGGCCTGCAACAAATGCATCATCTTGAAAACGCTAATAACCCGAGGTTTTGCTGACCAAAGTCGAGTTGAGTTTAGTTATTCTATTAAAAAAAAAAAACATTCGACAAAGTGAGTATTGAAGGTTTTCTGGGCGGGTGTATAACGGTACCGAATATTCTTCGACGGCACGCTCACGGAACCAGAACAGGGCTCGCCAGGAAACGGCAAAGATAATCGCTGCGTCACGTCGAAATGTCTGGAGGTGTCCTCAAGTTTATTGACCGTGTGTAGAAAATGAGGGCTCCAGATCTTGGCAATATTTTAGCCTGACTCCTATTAAATGTACATAAATACAAGTCTCGACCTAATCATTTCGCACGGTTCGACTAAAAGCGCTATCATGGTGTACTATTAAAGTTTACGTATCTGTTAGGTGAGTCCGTCTCTTCTGGCTGGTGTGTTGCTGGTGGCAAGCGCTTTCGATGTAAAGACATCATCGTCTGGCCGTTAAGTCAGTACTTTAATAATTTGCCTTCTGGCGGACATAACCCTATTGCTTTAATGGTGTACTATCCTTTTGGACTGCAAATAACACTCACAACAATTACAAATAACAATCGTATAGACATTACAAAATATAATATATATCTTCCAGTTCTGTTAGGCAAACTGATTGGAGAAAGATACACCACCAAGGAGTTTGCAAAAGGCCACACAACCAATCAGGAAAGATGTTTTCTTTGCGTTAGCGCTGTCGAGTATTTGATTCGCTCCGAAAAACTGGTACCACTCGGGCCTCTTAAAACTCCTCCTGTTCTTATCAAGAGAACACATCTTTTTTCTAATTCGCTGTGGCGTAAGGCCATCAATAGCTAACAGACATAGAAAGGTTCAAAAAAACAGCGTGTGTCGTTACCATTTAAGAATGATACGAGATTTCAGTAGGGAGTGACTGGACACTGCGGAATAAAGAAAATATCGGAACTCTCGTTTTTCGCTGAAATATAACGTATTTCTGGAACTCCATTTTCGCTTCCGAATTATGCCTACTACTTTACATAGTTTATACCGCCGTGTGCCTAAAGAAATGATGCAAGGAGTCGACTAAGCCTTAGAACCACATGGAAAAGAGTTGAAACTGTAAATTTCCTTTTCATCAGTATTCCATGCGTGCAATAAATTTCGAATTTATGGAAAGGGGGAGAGAGAAAGCGAGAGCGGCACGATAAATTAACAAAAATATCGATGAAAAGTGATTTTAGAGTATCTCTCATATGGCACTGGTGTTTGAAATGCTCATTCGACAATCGTGAGCAATGTCGGAAATTTAAACCAACATCGTGTTGTTGACTAAATTTGTTCGCAATGCTTCCCCTATAATTCCAGAAGTACGCCGAACAGCAACAAAAAAAAAAATTGACAACCCTACTAATCACCTATAAGTTGGTTTTTGAATGGCGCTACCATTTCTACGTAGAAGATCAAGTATACCAAATTCAGATAAACAAAATGAAAAACAGAGCGGGATAGTAGCTAGAGCGATAAAATGTTGTGTGACCACAGCACCACCATTTTTACGCTCGAAACACTGACTCCTAAAATTGCTACTAGGAAGCTAAGGAGAATATTTTGAAGTCGTATACCAACCGTATATATCCGGTGCGTAGCAGCACAAAATCATAATACTTTTCTTACCCTTCGGGTAGCGGAAAGTGAAAAGGACTGGACACAGTTTCAGAGTCTAGACACCCAGGACGCCCCTCCGCTAAGGAAGCTTCAAGTTACCTTTTTACGAAAACTGTTTTTAATCAAACGTTAGTTCTAATTTCAGCGCGGCTTGCAATTGAATGACAGAGACTGTAAGATGAAAAGCGATTTAAATTGTCATGAATAAACTTCGCCCGAAGAGCACTCAAGTACTGAATTTCATTTCATCGTAAGCAAATAAATGGGTTACTTATCAAAGGAAATTAATAAGAACTAGAAATCTCAACGTATCTCGAATCCGATTAGGAGCCTAAGAATTAAGATAGGTGTTCAAACAACCTATTTACCTTATATTGAAACGAGTCTTATCTCAGCGCTCGGAACGTTAAGAAATCAGAGCTCAGGCTGTTAAGAAATACAATAACAAGCGCAGTGAGGAAATCGATAAGGCTTCAAAACCGACGATTTTGAGAAAAAAAAGTGAGAGGGAGAAAAGAACAAAGAAACAGCAATTGAGTAACCGTTTAGGAGCACTCATTCAGGAAACATTGGACATATTGGGACTAAAAAACTAATGGACGAATGGAAATCAGCATTTGGCCAATTTCTCTGAAACGTCACTAGTGAATTGCTTGAATCGTGAACGCCGGGTCGATTTACTCGGTTTCTCGATTTACACTGGCTAAGAAAGTCAGAATAAACGAAATATACGACCACACTAGTCGGTAGAGCGATAAAATTTTATTTTATTTGTGCGACTATTCGTGGAGCTGAGTAAAGTTATGTGATGCCTCGCATCAACAGCAGAATCGGATGCGGGCAAAACCGATGGGGATCGATTCAGCGAACGCTGGGGGAGGTTCGAAATGGGCAAAATCTGGTTGTTTTGACGTTGAGGCGTCAGGTGATTAACAAACGTGAACTGAATACTAAGTAGGTTCGTGAGGACAGGACGTTATGACGATAACACATTCCACACGAGGTGTCAACAAGTATGATAAGAACCCAACTTTGTTGCCATTGTGTGTGGTTATATGTTAAAAACATGTTTGTTGTACTGTTACGACTAAACAGGATCTTTGTGATTACTACGCAGATTACGACAAAAAATAGATTTACAAATTAATACGGTAACGTCAATTCGAAACTTTAACTCTGGCTTTCTAATTCTCGTCCACTCAGAGGCCCCAATCAAGGATAATCTCAGGACTATGAGTCATACTGAAAAGGCTGCAGTCGTTTCCTAAGGAAAACCAAATAGCTGAATACAACTCACATTACCCAGACACACAGTACCGCAGTCCTCTGTTTAGAGAACAAAAGGTGCACCAAATCATCCTTCTAACTACGCAATACTTCCTAACGCGATATCTGCAGCTGCACTCGAAAAAGAACAAAAACATCCGCACTGTCCCAAGCAATGTGTAATATTACACTCCATTTGGTCGATTAGTGATAAACGCCTTTTCAAGGAATCTTCAAAAACTCTAGCTTCTAAAACGATTGAGATTTGAAGGTTTTCGTGGAATATTATTTCACCAACGTCACCAGGCGCTGTATGTAAAATTCACTCACGTCGAAGGGCGCGGAAAATTACTATTGAAGGTTTCGGGAGAATTTCGCTCCGGACGTTTCATAAGTGCGATAAAAGAATAACCGCGCGCTACGAAATAGCTCAAATCGATTGACTCAGCAGACTCTCGAACGTCACACACGCAACGTTTCTCCATTCCAGTCGAATCATAAAACGGCTTTTGAAAAAAAGAGGGACTTGGACACTACGTTCTCAGGAATAAAACTAAAACTTACCCAGAGTTCAGTTCCCCAACTCATGATGGACGACTATCAGCGGAGCACTTGATAGAAATCACTTCACTGCACACATTTATCACCTCATTCATTAAAAAGAAAGATAAAATCAAACAAATTTGATTTGGGGGAGCGGCCAAATAAAAACACACAACTCCGACCACGATCACAGCTCTGACGAAACTAAGATAAAACTGAGATGGCAGAACCGAACGCGAGCGAGTAATGAAGAGGGGAGCCGGGTACAAGGCCGCCAACACAACGACACGGAATCTAAAATCATCACATCAAATACTTAATAGTCCAGTCTGGTTGGGGACAGAACGCGTTCTTAACTAAATATGAGCTGGTTCGATTTAGAATGGGGCTTAGCGAGCGGCTCCATGAACAAGTAGCCACAAAGTGTCACGAGTGACTCGGTTTATCTTCCGACAAAAGAGATTCGGTTCTGGGTACTAACGAGCGAACTTTCGTAACTTCAACTCAACTTGAATAACAAAACTACTTCCTGTTTCATAACATACAACTGCGATAGAAAAGATGGTACAGTTATTTTTTCAGATTACTTCCAATGACTAATAGCCAAAGAAACAAATATTTCGAGCATCACACGACGTTTCTTGGTTCCACACGCGTTCAGCAACTTTCTTCACTCTATCACTTAATAAAATATGTTTGCTTTGTTCTTTTCAGTTTATAACAACGTTTTACATGAAAACTGTTGGCGCTCAAAGTTCTGGAATTTATTTTGCTTTTGCATATGCCATGACTACCATTGAGCAATCACTGCATTCGAGTCATGATGATACTGTCAACATGATTTCATGAGAAGGATCGTGCTCATTAATTTGGAATAATTTGGAACGAACTGATTCTGCAATTCATCACATAGGTAAACGATAAGACCTTTTCTTGTTGAGAATGCTTGAATCATTTGAGCGGAGTTTATAACGTAATAACTAAGCAAAAATCGATTTTCGTCGAGGCTTTGAAAATGTATTGGGCTGTTTTCCTCATATTCCCATATATCTGTTTTTTGGACTGAAAGGTAAAGATTTGAAAACAAACTCTAAAACTTATGCAGCCTATGTAGAACCAAGGAAAGTAAAAAGTGTGTCTACCACAGAAATGATTCAATCATTCCATCTGTGCCAATAACATTTTACACAGATATAGTTGTGCAGTAGCATATGATGTAATAAGGATTAATACAGTACAGAACCTACAGTACTTTGGAGTATTGATCTTACCATTACGAGATATGAACTTAACCTATAACCATGCCATTCACAGAACGATGAGGGAGGGAAGGGGAGTAAAATAATTTTCCTGACTGCAAACATAGGTGTACGGTCACGTTATTCAGAGTGAATAATAAACCAAAAGCGGCCAGAAGTAAATAGCAAAAATAACTATTAAAAAGACCTCACACAATAAATAACAGGTTCTCGTGCATTACGTGATCCGTCGTGGATGCGCGGCAAGTGAATGAAATTAACTATAGTAATACTCACGGACATGAATTGTTTAGTTCACTAGTTCCGTGTAATGATTAGTTTATTTTGGAAGAAGTTGAACAGCAGTTGAAGTTCGATTGATTGTGATGCGTTTTAAGGAAGTCGAGATTCTCGCATGTTTGTTTCATGCACCAATCCACTTCAACTTCGCGAATTTGATAGGATAGGAGAGTACTGGCGGGAGAAAATATCTGGTGCGTTGCAACACACACCTTTCCTTAGCTCTACGTCAATTCACTTTGTACATGGCTAATTCTATTTAATCGATTCATTTATCACTCAGTTTCTTTGAACTTGGTCCAACAACACTTCACAGCAGCAGGAAGCGTAGCGCCTACAGTTATGGAATTTATTGTGCTGCTTGTACTCATTTCAGGACCATTATTGAGCAATTGATACACAGATAATTAATGAGGCTGTAGACACGATTTTTTTTTAAAGAAGGAAAGTAGTTACTTTTGCAGAGTTATTGGGTAATAACTGTTGGAACTGGTAGTAAGCGAACCAGCAGTAGTTGAAATTCAGAAATTTCTGGAGTGAGCCCCATCTATCTCATGAGCGGTTTTAAACACCTCACCCTATGGGTATTGAATTGGACTACAATACTAATTTTCTTTAACATTCTTCCAACATTCCAGCGGAGTTTATGAGAAAAAAACCGCGCTAAAAACGCTTTTCGTCGAAAATTTTGATAATTTATTGTGCTGCTCTCGTCATTTTCCCACGAATGGGAATTTTATGGTATAATTGCCTTATCAAAAGATATCAACATAAAAAATTTAATCAAAATCGGTAGAGCCGTTTTGGAGAAAAAAATTTGGTGTTTTAATCACTATGCTAACTATAGTTAACTTTCGGTGGATTTTCTCATACCCTTATTTTTGCGTCCCATAGTAATCTGTAGGCTGGATATCAGATTTGAGGTGATTTGGCTCGGTCGTTTTCTCTAAAAACCACTCTAAAATCGATTACGTCGAAAGTTTTGGTAATTTATTGTGCTGCTCTCGTCATTTTCCCATAGATGGGAATTTTATGGTATAGTTGCCTTATTTGGAGCTATCAATATAAAAAAATTAATCAAAATCGTTAGAGCCGTTTTTGAGAAAAAAAAAATTTGGTGTTTTGATCACTATGATAACTATAGTTAACTTTCGGTGGATTTTGCTCATACCCTTATTTTGGCGTCCCATTGTGACCAGCGGGCGAGATATGAAGTTTGAGCTGATTTGATAAGGTGGTTTTCTCTAAAAATCGTTCACAGACACACTTTAGTGACACACACAGACACACAGACCATTTTCCCAAATAGTGTTTTTCGGACTCAGGAGAGTCTGAAACGTAAAGACCTGAAGAAAACTGAAAATTTTTTTTTCAGCCGATTACATAACTTTCCTTTCTACTTCGTAGAGCCAAGGAAAGTAAAAAAATTATGGACGTACCGGTTAAGTTTGGGATATCGATAGCCAATCTAATATCGATAAAACCCACTTGTCTACAATCAATGCATAGTTTACAAACTCGATCTATCGGTACCCAGTTGGATATTGATACTATCTATGTATTGAATTTACAGTCAATACAATGTTCAACATTTAGATGTCGTACATCACGCAGATTTGACAATCGATCTTGATTTTTTTACTTTGCTTCGGTGCCTTTCCTTTTGCTACAGTTGTTTTCACTTACCTCAACCCCATGAAATGGGAAGGGAAGTACCAAATGCAATAACCTTTTACTGAATTTGCCACGACCGACTTTCATTGGGATATCGCAACTACCGTAAAATGCAGTCCAAGAGGTCATCCAAGACAGTACTTCCCTCGCCACTGTATAAATGTTTCTGGTTTTGGGGAAAATCGAAAAACAACCCGTTTGGAGAACCCTATGTAATAGATAAAAACATTTTCTACGTCCATAATTTTATAGTTTAGGTTCATATAAACTGAGTGAAAGTTGCTTTGCGATTGGTATAGGTGAATGTACGTAGGGCTGAGAAAAGTAACAGGTGCGTCACATCAGATTTTTTTAAACCTCAATGGGAAAGGACGTCTGCACTTAAAATAGAAAAGTAAACAAATAATTAAATAAACTAAAGAAAGAAGGAGGATTCTCAGACTACCCATCTATTTCACTCTATGGATTTTTCGAATAATCGAAAAATGAAGAAATAAAGATAGTTTCGTGATGTATCGTTGACTAGTTATCAGTTAACACGATTATCATGTAACAACGAGCAAGCGATGTCTGACTTATCGATAATCGATTCCTATATTAACACCTCCTAATCGATTCTTATATTAACGTTAGGTACTCCTTGTGATAGCGGCTGATGGCTATTTTTTTGTGGTTCGTTAATTAGTCCTGCTGTACCGTTTGGGACTGTTGATGTTTGAATTCCCAGACATTCCGTCCTAATTGATGGTATCGCTGTGTGAGTTAGTATTTTGATTTTTAATTTTTAAACTTGCTGTATTGTTTGACAAGATTACTTATTGGCGATACTATTATTGTCTCATGTTTATTGTACGTAGTCAGACTCACGGCCTGGAAACCATAATCCTAGGTTGGATTTGGTTGCATCTGATACCAACAATATTTCCCTTATCCCGCCTGTAATTGCACTTTAGAAGTGTTTATTGAATCAAGCGTTGGTGTATTGAGATATTTCGACTAAACTATTAATAAAGTACAGAGGTACTACAGAGTGAATCATGTTACTTAGAAAGGGCCTTGAGTTCAGGGGGCAATAGGAAGAAACCTCTGCTTTTATGAATTTAATATGAACAAGGCTTCGACAACTGTTGTCTACTATTAAAGTTGAATTTTGCAAATAGTGGGTAAGTGTTTAACCCAGGGGCTGTGATGTTAATTTGATAAGTTAGCAGACTGCGCCTCTTGCCTAACGTCCCCTATAATTTAACATTTGGCTATTAGTTGTCGTAAATTAATGAAACATCATGCTAAAAATCTTAATAATGTAAGCTCTAGATCATTTCATCTTGCTGCACCAGATCTGAAATGTGCAACTGTTAAACCGGCCAATGTTAATATGGAGGCTTATCCTGAATTGTTATTGATGACATTTATTATGTTTGATTGCAGGTTTAGTTGTTGTTAATGATGAGAATGGTACATTGACCCATATCTACCTACATTTGTTCAATGGCTGCAGTCATCACAGTACTATCTTCTGACGATGATGAAGTTGAGGTTTGTACTACTTCAATGAGTATTAATGTTTTATTGTATGTTCTCACTAGTTTCTTTACTTAGTCCTACGAAGTTAGAAGGAAAGTTGAGTACTCTGCTAAATTTGTTGTGTATAGTTTTCCTCAGATCTGAACGTTTGAAGCTTGTGAGTAAAAAAAACACCATTTGAGGAAATGGTATGCCTGTGAATGCAATGGAGAGAGAATAGTTGAACTAAATCAGCCCAAATATTGTATTAAGCGTATACATCAACATGGGACGCCAGAATAAGAGTATATGCAAACACGGTTCAAAAATGACTATAGTAATCATAATGATCAAAACACCAGGTAAATATTTTGATTAAAGGTCTAAAAATATGTCTATGGTAGAAAATGAGTAAAACATAGTTCACAACTTCGTCTGTGGTACATCTTCTTAATAGAATTTCCCAATTACCTGATGATCTTATGTTTAGAGAGGCTGGTTAAACATTTACTTTTCTCAACCCAGTGGGTAACAAAAGTGTTGTAATAGATTTGAAGAGAAATTAAGTTTGGCATATTTCAGCAGTAAATGCGTAACAGAATTTGATGAAAATTACAGAATGTTTTTTTATTAATATATGCCTACAGTTTGTTCCCCGTTATTGTTTTTGTGACCCTCCGTTGAAATGAAATATAAGTGAAAATGTTTTTCGAAAATGGGAATCGCCGGGGGGGTTTTTTTTTTAAATGAGAAACGCGTTTTTCTGATTTCTTCATAAACTGCTTTCTCGAAGGTTACTAAATTAACGGGGCACTTTCAGGTAACTGCTTTGTAGCTACATTTTGTTTTGCATTAATATTCCTGTGGAATGTCGTTGTTGAACAGAGTTTCAGCGACCATATATGCTAGTTAACTTTGAGTGTTCATTGAGGGGGAGAGGGAGATGTGTGATGCATCTCACCAGATAATCTGAAACCCTAACAAGTTATTCATAAGAATTTTATTTATGACTCATTTTATTCTTACATCCTTCAAACAATATTGAATGAATAGGTTTTTGTATGTTTTATATGTTTGGTTTATAGATTGTTGATGACATTACTCCGACTTCGGTGAAACTGAAAAGTGAACTTACTATTAGCGTCGTTCGTGATATTAGTTCAGGGTGTGATGCAGAAACAACCTCAACATTTCTGAAAACTTCAGCAAGTTTCCCAATCTTTGTGGTTATGAAGTGTAGTATAATTATGAATTTGTGTAATTTAACTCGATTTGTTTGTTTTAGGTTGCCATTTCAACAGCCCCTCCAGTTTCCACGGTCCATATTGAAGACCCTTCATCAAGAATTGGTTTCCATGTAAGTAGCGTTCAGTTCTTCTCTGCATTTGGTGCTTTTATTCGCCTTGGGTTCCTTTTTGAAGATCGAGTTAGGGTACGGTGCCGAAACTGCTCGATGTAACTCTTTGAAACAGTTTTTAACTTGTATTTCCCTCAATAAATAAAGACTAAATGAAGGCTACCATGTTTAGAAGTTGAGCAGTTGCTCGGTACATGGAGCTGTGAAAGCTGCCTAACGTAACTTCATGGTAAAGTTAACATACCTGTTTGGTGAGTCCCCACAGTATCTCAGAGGAGGCGGACTCACCAAACAGGTATGGTAACTGTAGTAATTTACCTACTGGCGGAACTAACCCAATTACTTTAATACCTAACTCCATGGTGTTTGACCAGCATATTCCAGTGAAGAAAGGGTTAGGCCTAAAAAGTATGTCAGCTAATCTGAATGTTAACTTACTTTGCAACCCTTACTCTTAGTTCCCAATAAGGGATGTATTTTTAGTGCCTAACAGTTCATCACCTTTTCCTTTTACTCAGAAACAAAGCTAACAGATACAAGCGCTGTCAGTTACATCCTACAGTTGAGAGATTGACTGACAATCATTGGCAGACAGGGGCTGAGCCTCTTTATGTTTAGTAGCAAAATGGCGTTAGTGTTAACTCTTCAAACCTCTCATGGTTGGAATGATTTTGTTGCCATTTAATAATTTTAGTATGGTTAATGATTGGTTATGTGTGCAGAAGCATGAAGGTGTAAAGGACGTGAATAGCGATGATGAAATAATATGCTTAGGAACTAAATCAACCTCTTCAAGAGTGCTATCATTCCAGCAGACCTCTGAACGCAAAGTAAGTGTATCTAGTGCTAATTTATCTACTTGAATGAGTGTGTGAAGTCAGCATAATTATTGATGTCTTGCGCTTATCAAAATAGCAGTTCTTTAACATGAATGTCCACTAATGAGGGTTTTAAAATAATGTATGTTTACACATCTGGCTCTATGGCATGTATTCAAGGGTTGAGCGCTATATACATTGTCAGCGCAGCAATATGAGAAGCTAACAGCATCTCTGCATAGTTTCTCGCTGTTACAGCTACTGGTTGGGAATTGATGTATTGGTACAATACATTTGCCCCGGTCTGTTTTTCTAATATTTGGCAATACTTAGATGTCTTTACGGGAATCATATAGTCCTTGGATGGGTTATATCATTATGGTTTATGAGTTACGTCATGATAGTTATGGTTTTTGGTAGGTTGACCACCTCTCTACCTGCGGAAGGTGTAGCAGATATTTGTGACTAGCCTTTCATGTTTCGTGGCAATACAAGTGTGTATTATGTTGCTACGACGGAGAGTAGCTAGAGAGATAAAAATCTCCTTTTTGGTTATCCTTGGTCCCTCCCACTCCCCTGCTGGGAATGGTTATGACCTTATTTTCTACCCCAAGGTATTATGAACGAGCAAAAAAAGGGGACTTTTTCAAGTCTTCAAGTATTAAGGCCTACAGAATAAAAAAAACTTAGTTTTGGTGGTTGTTGATCTGTGTGTTTCTATAGAACCACCAAAACCGAATTGCCCTTGTTACTTTTGACCCCTACCATGTATGCTTTTTTTTTGTCAGAATACCTCTTCTCGAACCAGACTCAACAAGCAGGAAGTAAAGATAGAGAAGTACCGTAATGAAGAAGGGAGCAGTGATGATGAAATAATATGTTTAGGAACACAAAACGCTGATGAAGAAGTTACTTCAACACAAGCTCAATCTACGCAGAAAGTGAGATAATACATAAGCATCAACTATCATATTCTCAATAACCATTCTTACTACGAACAAAAAATTGAAGCAAATATTTTGTAACTGTTTCCTTGTAAAATGTTTCTAGGTATAGGAGAAATGACGCTGTACTGAACTTACTGACGCATCTTGTGTCTGATTGTTAATCAACGCTCACTCTTTCTAAATATAGATCCATTCCAAGCTAACACTTGTTTGAGTACCATTAGTTCTAGCCAACTGTTTCATGGCCCTTTGTGATAACTATTACCTGATGAACTCTGGGTTCTTATCGTCCTCTCCTACCTATCTTACCAGGAGTTTCGTTGAGAGTGGACTTCAAGAGTTGCTATCAATGTGCGTTTGGTTTAGTAAGAAGCACCAGGATTATACAAATTCACCCTCTGGGTTTTTTTCAGAATACCTCTCAAGGTGTGGAGGACAACAAGCAGAATTTAAAGCAAGAGAAGCGTCATGGTGAAGATGAGAGCAGTGACGATGAAATAATATGCTTAGGAACACAAAACGCTAATGAACTAACTACTGATGAAAAAGTTTCTTCGATTCGAGCTCGATCTAAAGAGAAAGTGAGATAATCCATACAGATCAACAATCGTAGTAGCACATCTGTCTCATAAGCTTGCTTGCTACCAACAGACAATAGAAACAATAATCTTACATTTTACCTTGTATTCCAATGTTTCTGGGCACTCTACCACTCCTGTGGTAAAGGAGCAATGGCCTACCACTGAACTTATAGCTTAGAATTCAGGATGTTGCACTGGCTCTACAGCTAACTGTAATACAGCTAAAAATGACTGGGCTGTTGTTGATTATGTAGTGTTCTTACAAATCCAAATTCCTAGAGGGTGTCAACTCTTTGTTGACAACTTAGCATATGTCTTAGAGGTTGCTGTATTTCGGGGTCCTCCTCTTGTTATAATAAAACGGAGAATGAACGACTGTCTATTTTAACTTAAACATTGTAACTAAAATTTAGTGGAAATAGACAATCGTCCATTCTCCGTTTTATCATTGAAATGGGTTCCCTCAACTTCGTCGCAAGTGGTTTAGTTCGTGTCGCATTATGTGAAAAAGATTTCTGCATCCACAGAAAAGGGAGATCGAGTTAACGTAGGTCGATAAGTTCTATCTCACTTTTAAGGCCTAGTCATCAGGTAGATGTCATATCTCAACCCTGACACTTTCAATAGGTTGCCTCGTTGCACAATTCTTCAGGGCATTCGGGAGAGCTCTAATGTGAGTTATCTGAAGGCCAGTGTCGCAGGTGTTAGACATATATTTTAAGTCCTGCAGGATTTGTGATGGCAAATATAGTCGATGTAGGCATTAATTAGGATAGGGTCAAAATTCTACTGACTAACCCTGAGGACTTTTTTTTCAGAGTTCCTCTCAACGTGTGAGGCGCAACAACCAGGATTTAAAGCAAGAGAAGCAGCATAGTGAAGATGAGAGCAGTGACGATGAAATAATATGCTTAGAAACACAAAACGGTGATGATGAAATAAATGCAAATGAAAAAGCAACTGCAACACAAGCTCAAACTGTAGAGAATGTGAGATGATAAATTAACTATGATTTCTTACAGTACAATACAGTTAGTCAGAGTCCTTACTCACAGATCTTCACTAGTTTACTCGATTTTTTTTTCTTTTGGAAAGGAAAAAATGGTTAGCCAAGTAGTCCTTGTAGGTTCCTGTTTGCTACTTCAGCTTGGTTTCCTAGCAATGGAAGATAGCTAAATGGGGAGGGGCGGGGGGGGGGGGGGGACAAAGCACATTTGTTATTTTTTACTCATCTTTTTATGACAATATAAGTTATATGAATCCCTGTTGGCTGGATTACATTTGTGTGTGTGTCAGTTGGATGGGTATACGCCTATTCCCTGCAGTATTCTTGGAGCTAGATCAACTCTGAAAGAACAGGTTATGTAATAATCTCTCCGACACCTTGAAAACGCAGAATTGTGCTTTCTGCTTCACAGTGAAAGGGTTGGGGAGTTCAACTTTATCACCAATCTTGCACACAAATCCTGTAACTAATTTTTTCCGAAATAGTTTTATTCATCTGACTTCGTTAACTGTCTGGGATGTTTCTTTTAGGGCGTCAGTGACCACACTACATTATCAAACTGCAAAAAAACCCCTGCACCCTTCATAGTATCCCGAATTAAGTTGTTTGGATATCCTTCTTATGTCTGTTAGAATTATTGAGGAAGCTCTCTAGCCAGCTCTGTTTGGCTTACATATTTTCCTTAAAGAAGCTTTTATTCTAGTTTCTTTTCGGTACTATTTCTTTCAGGGTTTTCCTCCGTATTTACAATAAACAATCAAATTGAGTTGTGTGTAAAGTATCTAAGTCTCTTCACGTTTTACTGATGCATTTTACCTCAAATGATTGCTGTTTTCCTTGTTTCAGGGTGCTAATGGTTCTCCAGCGCCTGAAGTTATATTCATCGATTCTGACGGTTGTATGGATGATGACTCTAGAGATTTTGATTTCCTTCTAAAGGAAGACGGTGGGACTGAATTTTCAAAAGATAACACTAAGCTAAAGGATGAAGAAGAACGTGTACACTCTGACGGAGATTTGGCGAATGTTTTAGACCAAAATGAGAGCAGTGGCAGTCATGGTGAAGATAGTGTTCAACATGATGAGGGCAGTACCAACCATGATGAAGCCCATGACAAAGACACTGAGACCAAAGAGAATAAGGTGTTTGAGGTTACCCCAAGTGATATGGTAAGTATTTTTGGGTTTTGGGCTCGTTTAATGTTCCACTTTTGTGTAGAACGCTACGTTTTACCGTGTTTGTGTCAAGTTTGTGAAGGGTAGATTGGATTCGTTTTTGTTCGAAGTGGACTGCATTAAATTGACTGGTTTTGATGGTTTAGGTGGTATTCATGGAAGTTAGCAGAAAGGAATAAAACGTCCTCTTTTCTTCAATGTGGCGTCGACTCATTGACAGGGGTCCCCCAGGCTGATGTTTTCCTTTTCAAAGGCACTTATTATGGGGAGACAGGCTGAAATCGTGAGTGAATAGAGGATTGGGAACAGGAAAGAGAGGAGTATGGGACCAGACAGTGACCAAAATAATACCGAAACATAAACTATCCAACCTCAAAAAGTTGTTAGAGTGATAAACATTGCTGGATGAATTGAAAATGGTGCTTACACACTTACTTCTGGAAGCACAGGCAATGACCGTGACAGGCAATCGGTTATGCAATGACCCTGTCGACATTTTGCAAGTATCTTCTCTCATGTTAGCAAATGGATGCACCTTATAAAGCCGTTTTGTTGTCGCTTTCTGCTCTAATGTAAAGGCCGAGCCGCAAATGAGGAAAATCTTCCCTCAGAGGACTCGTACATTTATTTTTCGATCGTCTCACATAATAAAGGCTTAATTCAATCAGCTACCCCCATTATCCAGCTGTTTCCTACGCTACTGTCCCTCAAGTTTCATCTTCGTTGTGTATGAAGTTATTTTTTAAGGTGTATTTGTTGTGTTTAGGATGGACAGACATCGTGCTCAACTAGTCAGCCCCAAGCAGATATTGAAGTTTCACGCAATGGCCCAGGGAATTTCACGGAAACACTTTTGAGACAAGTACGATAGTATTAATTACTTATTGAAACCACAAAAACATTACATTGCGTTTACTCAGTATTATTTTTTCCAGCTAATTACGAAAGTTGGACAGGTTGGACTGAACGATAAAAATGTTAATTGTATCAAGAAGAAAATTATGAAATATTACAATGCAGCTCCTGAAGACTTCACGCAAAGTGATCATTTCATTGATATGATTAAGAACGTTATAACAGAAATCTCGAGAATGAGCGCCCTGCCGAATAGTAAAGATATTGTAGTACTCCAAGAAATTTCTGACAAATTGAGAGAGTTCTTAAACGCGTTCCAACGAAGTAGCTCGAACGTAAGTAGGGTTGATTATGTTATTAGTTTTGTTAGTTAAGGAAAGTTGATCATAATTGTCCTGCTTAAGGATTCCAATCCACTTGTGAATTTGAAAATACATTTTCTAAGTTGACTTATGGACTCGTATTTCCCTTGTAACTCCTCTCTCTTGACGTTTCTCGTAGTTTTGCGCATTTTAATCATAATCAGTAATTTAAACTAAGGCTAAATGTGCCCTTACTCTGTTTATCCAGGTGACTGTGAAGCTGACAAAACTGTATAGAATGTGGGAGGTAAACGAAAAAAATATTTTCACTCAATTTCTTTGCCCATTTTCAACATTTATTCTCAATTATTTCTTCCCACAGAAATTGAACAAAAGGATTAAGAAATTGGAAGTTCAAGTAGTCGACTCAGACTCGGAATATGAAGACAGTTACGTTATGCTGGGGAGGTTAGTACGAATTGTAAAGTTGTCAATTGGTTTATGCATTGTCTACCTCTCAATCATACAGGTTTGTCGTTAAATGAACGTGTCTCGTGTCTCGTTCTTCTGTGTCTTGCTTGACAGAAAGTAGGAAACGATTATTTAGTTTGTTAGATGGCAGTGAATCAGTTGTTGTATAGAATTGATAAGGAAAAGAGAGCTGAGAGTTAAACTATTGTTGTGTTAACACATTGGGTGGACAGACATAACTAATCATTATTGAGATTTATTAGTTGAACTAAATTCTAAGCAAAAAGTACATCAACAGCTTCTATTCCGTAGTATACCATGTGGGATTCAGCACACAAACGCACCACTTTCTTCACCCTCCTGCAAGTGTGATGTTGATTTGTGCCTTCCTGTAACGCATTTCTGTAGAACCCCCCACGTAGTACTAACTGTTGTTACTAGTTAGATGAAAATACCCCGTGAGTTTTATCAAGATCGTTGGAGCTGTTTTTGAGAAAATTGGATAAAGCAACGCTTTTGGGAATCCCATTTTCTGATGTATCATATCACCTTCAACGGCTGATTAGCGAAATAGTTACAGAGAACAAAATGCGATTATTGATAACTGTGTCAAGTAATTAAATTCAGTTATACGAAAAATGTGAATGAAAATGTTGGAAAAATACAAAGAAATGTTTGAGCAAGCTTCAAGAGTGGATGGGCAGGCATCTGGAGATAATCATGGATTGATGAGTTGGGATAAAAATAGGCGTATCCAGTGTTTAGAGGAGATGACGCGACAGAGTGGAGTTAGATCTGGAAAGAGAATTTGAGTGGAGACCCCCATTTGGTCGTCGACAGGGGTACTCAGACAATGAAAAGTAGCAGTAGAAAAACCAAGGAGACTTGTTGGTTTTTAGTTCGAACTTGGGGTGTGGCAAACGTTGAATCACACATTACGCAAGTTGATGTGCCCTTAACGAAAGTGGAGATTATCCGAGCCAGTTAAGTTAATGCGTAATACTTCAGTTCTTACAGCAATGTCCCTGATTCTCAACCTACGACGTTTTAATTTTGATTGGAGCTATAATGGAAATTCTGTGTGATGGCAACACATGCAACATTCCTGAGCATTTGGGAGAGTTGGGTTTTTTCTTTTGACCACGTATACACAATTACCTAATTTGGTAAGGAGCTTGTAGGGGTTCCAGAACAGGACGACAATGAAGTGGGCACATGGCTTCATGGTTTCTTGAGTGAACCTGATTAGATTCCAACATTGCACGTTTAAATTTGGAGTAGATCCTGTATTCATCAAATAATGTGACAGTGCAGTAACCTCAATTTAGGATAAGTTTAGGAAAGTTCTCACCATAAGAAAAATCTGTATTATCTCTAGTTTGACAAAACTGGTTGTCGCTGTTCACGCGCCAAATCACTACGCAGATTTTCGTCTTTGTTTGTTTTGTCTGCCCCGGTCGTTGCCTCGCTGTGTTCCCTTTGGACCCGGCGCGCGCCCTCGGGAGAATCGGTTCTGCGTACTGTACTACCCCTCTTCTGTTCCGCACCTGCCTTCAGCCCCGTCTTCACTTCACTTCTGCCTTCCGTCCCGACGTGATTTGTTCCGCCTATTTCCCTTATTTGCCTTTTTTAAGCACTCATTCTTCCTGTCATCGGAGAATTTCTGCCTATTGCCTTTGCTCATCCGTCGACCCTCATCGTCTTCGCAAGTGCCTCACAAAGACTTTCCGCCATACAAATAAGTCACCTTTATTTTTACTTCTGTTCTTTTTTATTCTTCTTTTGTAAATATCAAGCTTTTTATACGACAGACAATCAAAGTGTTTTTTCTTATATTTAAATTCCCCCTTGGTTGCCATAGGTAATTGGTTTAATTTTCTTGTAGAAATTACCCCACTTATGCGCAAACAGTCGCTTCTTTGGATATGGCTCTCTAGACCTCAGTTGGGCGGCTTTGATTTCCTATCCTGGAAAACGTAGAATAATAAACTTGGAATCCTCTGATAACAAGAATTCATTTGCTTGCAGTTTTCAGAACTCTAGATTTAGTGTTTGGTTACATATTGAAATTCATATTTCATTTGATTCGTTCACATTTTCTGTACAGTCGAAATTGCATTAAGTTTACAAGTAACAGTTTTTTAAGTTTACAAGTAAACAGGGCAATTATATTACTGAGAGAAAGGCACGAGTGTCGACTTTACCTCACACCTTTACCTTCCTAAGCCAAAAAATTCTGCAAATTATTACACAACGGTTTATTATTCTCATGAACAGCTTAACTTAGTATTACTGCTCCAAGACCCATTCCATTTGGTTCAGCATCGAAAAATACTAGTAAACCATACGAAACATGACCTGACTACAGTGGAACTACGAAAACTAAATATTCCCCCTAAGCCAGGCACAGGTAAGCACCTGCAGGCAATCGACACGACATTGCGAGTCGAGCGGGCGGGTGGTTTTGATGAGATGGGAGGTAGGGAGGGAGTACTAACGAGTTCCCGCGAGTTCTTTCAATTAGTTGACTTTGGCTCACTATAATTACTGTAACTTCACTATACGCAGTTGTACACGTCTGATACTCATTCCATTTGACCCAGGATGTAAAAATACCTTGAAAACGATACGAAACACGGCGTATTTGCGATTATACTGTTTTGTGAATTTTTTAAACCATTTTATGCCCATAACAACCATGGGCTTCGTCCGATCGGATTGCCGAGATGACAGGCACGACTAGATACCAAATGGGATTTTTGGGCGAAAGAACGGATGTTTTAGACCACGTTAAAGACACAAAACGGCCAAGAATCAAATTTTGAGGAGGTTGTAAAAAAAATTTTCTGACCTAGAACATAGGGTTATTATTTAGAATGAATAATAAACCAAAACGCGTTTTTGTGGTGAAATGTTCAGTATGAGTAGTAATGTTGTAGAGTAGCTGAATTGATACGTATCGAGGCTCATATGTATCAATTCTGAAATTTGCTGCTCAAAACGTGCCCAGCCTGTCAATCCTGTGTATTTGAGTATACGCTTTGCTGTGCTCATCACGCACCAGGTGTATGAGAGACTCGTGTGTAAGTAAAATGATCTCTCTTATTTACCAGAATGGTCATCGGCTCGATCTTTCTTTTGAGCATGGTAGAAGGCGCAAATAATATTGAGTCAAAGTAGATTACTTGGAGGTATGAAAACGGCTATCCAAAGTTCACTCATTAGCAATTCATTTCTGATGTGTTTTGCAAGAGTTCTTTTACTTAGTTTTCTCAAAGTTTTGCAAAGTTAGTTTAAAACATCGTTGCTGGAAGTGGAATATCTTTTATTTAAAAGATGTCCCACCTCGCCATCAAAGGTACAAGAAGAATCAACCAGTCGGTCAATAGATTAAAATTTAATTCACAGTGCTCATCACACAGCTGGCACATGATGTCCAGCTTAGTGACTGAGAGTGACCAGCATGGCTCATAAGCCCAACAAAAAAATTCAACGACGAACGTGTTAAGTGAATGGCTGTCGCCTTAACCAATCTTAAATAGTCAGGTTACTTAGGTGTTCTCAAGATTCCTCAGTAAGGTATACCATTGTCTAGCCAATTAGCGGAAATATGACAGTAAATATCTTTGGGTGGCAGTGCCAACAGTTTATAGAGTGGAGGCAATTAAATCATTGTACATAAATTAGTAGATAACATCATTCCTTATTTTTGCGAAAATTTTTGAACGGCAGTGGAAAAGACCGCTACGAGTTTTACAATAGTGAGGATTTAATGCAGGTTGTAATCTAATGTGGTGCAGCCTGAAAATTCTAGACTGCTTACTACTTTCACCTCATTGCTATATTGATTTGTTGGGTTTCCCCTATAATTCCAGTGCTGAAGCACGAATATATCCAGAGAACCAATGGAGTTCAATAAAATACCCACATGCAGGGTAGTTGAGGAAGGTAATGAAATTACTTGTGGGTTATAAATTTCAGAGTCACTTACTATGAGTTACTGGTTCTGTGGTTAATTTTGCTGTATTCACTTTTGCTTTCAGATATAGGGAGAAAGCTTGCTTAGTGTACGATAGAATCTGTGAACTGGAAGGCAAAGCAAACCACGCAAATCGTAATTACAAACAGCGATTTATTTATCCAGGTGCGTATAACTCATAATAATTGTTATGTAACATGAATATTTCCTGAGCATACTATCTCTATAAATTTATAATCTATGATTTGTTAATTAAGTGTTATTAATATTGTTGGGATCATCGACAGTGGATGATGCTTTAATCATTTGGGTTTACGTAGCAACTATGTTTGTGTGTTGCTGTCCTTTCGATATCAAAAATTAAAAAAACATTCATTCTTGTGTAGTTCTCCAACCAAGCTAGTTGTGTCTTTCTGCTATTCTTAACATTGGTGGCAGCGGTGGGATGTCAACACGCTCGGGTTTACCATACCAACAACAGGAAGAGATTGGTGTTGAAACACCTCCTGAAGGTCCGTTGTGCCATGAAGAGGAAGTCTCTCTCATTGAAGAACTGGCACTACATCTTAATAGTCAGTTAGCGGAAATTAAGACTATACTTGATCGGGAAATAGGAGAGCAAATCAACGAATCTATGAGAGAACTTCGCAACGCTTTACGCGAAGATTTGAGGAAGGAACTGCATTCTGCATTAAGGCAGACTTCTTCATGGAGCCAGCCTGAGATCATTGAGGAGAATGGCCATTCATCTGTCCCTGCAACCAATCATCAGTCAGTACAACAGTCCTTTGAACCAACTCCTAGTGGTTCCAGGATTTGGAAACCTCGTTTGTTTGATGGAAGTGCTGACTGGCGGGCCTACATTAGACAATTTGAAGCTATAGCCCAAACAAATTGCTGGTCAAACCGACAAAAGGCCATTGCACTTGCAGCAGCTCTTTCAGGATCTGCACTAACCACCCTTGTTGAGATGCCACTGCAGTTTACGTATGAAGATCTTGTTGCCGCCTTAGATGACCGCTATGGTATACATAACCAAGCTGAACTTTGTCTGGCTCTTCTCCAAAGCAGAAAACAGCTACCAGCGGAAGACATTGCGACTTACTTCCAGGAGATCAAGGAATTAGCTCGCAAAGCTGGCCTGGATGCCAAGAGAGATAATGAAATTGCCTCTTATTTTTCAGGGGCTTACGAGATCCTAAACTCCGGGAATGGGTCACAAATGTGTGGCCAGCTAGCAGCAAAACCGCTTTAACAGACGCGCTGGTACTTACTCTGCGTATGCAAGTTGCAGGCAAGGCAACTTCTGTTAGGTGTTCTTCGGTCAAGGAGGTATCACAGCAGCAAGGAGTTCAGCTCTATCAAATCACACGTTCATCTATAAGACCAAAACTGTGTTGGCGTTGTGATTCTCCCGACCATATATTTCGCAATTGTCCAACACGTCGTCTACAGCAAACTTTCAGCACTAATCAGAACCAGCTGGAAGCGGGAAACGCCAACCGGTCGGCTTGAAGGGTGCTAAGCCAACCGGTGCATCAGATGCACCCACATTGCATTCAATCACGAACACAGAATGCCCATGCTCATCGAACGGTATTTCAGAGCCTCCTTCTAATTCATTTCCTTCTTTTATTTATAAAAATATTGAAAATAATGATGTCGTTTACAGAGTCTCATCCTTCATGTCTTTGGCGTTATCGGGCAAAATCAACGGTGAACCTTGTAAGTTGGTAATTGATACTGGTGCATCTCGAACAATTGTGAATGGCGATGTAATGCGACGCTCTGGTACTCATTTGAAGTCAGCTGGTACCTTATGCCTGAGAGCTGTTTCTGGTGATAGGCTTCCTGTTCTAGGGGAGGCTGAACTAGAGTTTGACATTGGAGATGGGAGAAACAGGAAACATACAAGTTTGGTGGCTAATATTCAGGAACAATGCATCTTGGGATTAGACTTTCTAACTGTTCATAGGTGCATAATCGACCCAGCAAACTTCGAAATTCAAGTAAATGGGAAGCGATTGACAGTATTAGGGGCAAGTGAAGAAAAGTCTTGTCTGATACAAGAGCAAGAAGTTTGTGACGGTTTCGCCGCTCTGGAGGATGAATCGGAAACTAGGGAATTCTTTGATTATACGTCAGAGACTATTGGAGGTTTCCCGAACTACATCAAAACCCTGGAATTAGGGCAGGAACTATCGCCAGAACAGCTGGAGGAGGTGAAGCAACTGGTTATTGAATTTGCTGATATTTTCTCCAAGGAGGCATCCGATGTGGGAAAAATTGAAGGATGTTTTCACGCAATAGATGTTGGCGAAAGTCATCCGATTCGGCAAGCCCCTCGACGGATACCACCTATTCGTCTGGGAGAGGTTGACAGGCTTGTTGCACAAATGGAACGAAATGGCATAATCGAACCATCCAAAAGTCCGTGGGCAAGTCCAATCGTGTTGGTAAAAAAGAAAGATGGTAGTACCCGTTTCTGTATCGATTATCGTCAACTCAATGACATCACAAAAAAGGATTCTCACCCATTGCCCAAGGTGGATGAACTAATTTGTGGTTTGAGTGGAAGTACCTGGTTTTCGACTTTAGACCTTCAGAGCGGGTACTGGCAGATTCCTATGGCCGACCAGGATAAGGAGAAAACTGCGTTTTGTACCCCTTGGGGACTCTGGCAGTTCAGAGTGATGCCGTTTGGTCTCACAAATGCACCTGCTACTTTTCAGAGAGCAATGGGAAGAGTGCTGCATGACTCCATTCGGAAAGGAAGTGTAAAGGTCTACTTGGATGATGTCCTCGTGGATACCAGAACCTTCAAAGAACACGTGTGTTGGCTTA
Organism: Pachypeltis micranthus; assembly: GCA_020466155.1. Taxonomy (NCBI): domain Eukaryota; kingdom Metazoa; phylum Arthropoda; class Insecta; order Hemiptera; family Miridae; genus Pachypeltis; species Pachypeltis micranthus. The sequence goes on from CM035776.1 coordinate 30,755,870, forward strand.
GAAAAGTCTTTGAAACATTACGAACTGCTGGAGCCAAGTTAAATGCCAAGAAATGCCGACTTTTTGGACGTACAGCATCATATCTCGGGTATGTGATATCAAAGGAAGGAGTTGCCACCGATCCGATAAAAGTTGAACAGGTTATGAATTGGCCAATTCCACGGACGCAGAAGGAGCTTCGTTCATTCCTGGTGTTTTGTTCATACTACAGGGCTTTTGTCCCAAACTTTGCTAGAAGAGCAAGCACATTATATGGATTACAGGATCAGCCATCATTCATTTGGAATGAAGAAGCCCAAGCAGCATTGGAGGATGTAAAAACAGCACTGGCCAAGCCACCTGTTTTAGCCCATCTAGACCCTACAGCCCCATTCATCCTCGATATAGATGCCAGCGATCAAGCCATTGGAGCAGTACTCTCCCAAGATCAGGACGGATGTGAGAAAGTTCTGGGTTATTTCAGTCGATGCTTGAAGAAAGAAGAGCGAAGATATTGCACAACCCGCAAGGAACTGTTCAGTTTGGTTGAAGCTCTGAAGCATTTCAAGTCATTTGGTCTGGGTTGCGGAGCTCCATTTAAAGTGAGAACAGATCATGCATCTTTACAATGGCTCAGGAACTTCAGGGAGCTGGATGGCCAACTGGCCCGATGGTTGGAGGGGATTGCCTCATTCAATTTTCGAGTGGAACATCGGCCAGGCCAGAGGCACCTCAACGCTGATGGTCTTTCTCGCAGACCCTGTGCAGCTAACGACTGTAAGTACTGTCAGAGACAGGAGCAGAAATTTCTGAGCGAAAGTGTTCCAACTTATCTCACTCAAATAAAGCCATCATTGGAGGAATGGATAGACAGACAGAGAGAAGACGCAGTATTGGGTCAAGTTTATTGCTGGGTACGTGAGAAACAGCGCCCAAATTGGCAAAAAATCGCTGGTTATGGGGAAGAGACAAAAACGCTGTGGGCCATGTTTGACACTCTGTATTTAAAAGACGGTCTGTTGGTTCGACGTTGGGATGACGAGAAAAGCCTCCAGCACTCTGATCAAGTTCTTGTACCAAAATGCTTTCAGCAAGAAGTGGTGGGTCATGCTCACAACCTCGGTCATTTTGGTAGACGGAGAACACAAAACCTTGTTCGTCAGACGTACTATTGGCCTAGGATGTCGAAGGATGTGAAACTTGCTTGTGCATCATGCGATACTTGTGGTAAGCGAGGCAAATCACATACGTCTACGAAGAAAGCTCCTTTGCAGTCTTATCGTACTGGCGTTCCCTTTGAGCGGTTGTTTATAGATGTTGTAGGGCGCTTGCATCAAACAAAACGAGGGAACCAGTACATTGTTGTGGTAGCTGATGCGTTTACGAAATGGCCTGAGGCATTTCCAGTTCCAAATCTGCAGGCTGAAACTGTTGCTAAAGGTCTGGTGGAGACAGTAGTCTCTCGTTTTGGTGTGCCTCGAGAGTTGCATTCTGATCAGGGTACAACATTTGAGTCGGCAGTTTTCCAGGAAATGTGCAAGCTGCTCAACATTCACAAAACGAGAAGCACGCCTATGCACCCACAAAGCAACGGCCAAGTTGAAAGACTAAATCGAACGCTAGTTGATATGCTGGCAAAGTTGGTGAATTCAAGACAAGATGACTGGGACGAGCATTTACCTTGGGTTCTGTTAGCATACCGTGCATCAGAGCATTCTGCTACTGGTTTCTCTCCTGCTAGCCTGGTTTTGGGACGAGAAGTTACACTTCCCATGCACTTGCAAACGGGTACTCCTCCAGATGCTGCGCGTACAGTAACTCAATATTGTCAGAACCTACAACAACAGCTGGATGAATCGCACGAGGCAGCGCGCCAACATTTACTCAAATCGTTTGAAGGAACCAAACGCCGATACGATGTCCATACAGAGGTTCCACGCTACCAGATCGGTGACAGGGTGTGGTATCATTGGCCCCGACGGAGAGTTGGAATCTCACCGAAACTGCAGTCACCATGGGTAGGGCCTTGTTTGGTGTTAAAAAAGATTTCGGACGTCATCTTCCGTATTACGACTCCGAACCACCGGAGAAGAATCGTTCATGCCGATAAATTGGCCCCCTATCAGAATGACGTGCAGTAACTGTGTCAGAAGAAGGAGGGAAGTGTTGGGATCATCGACAGTGGATGATGCTTTAATCATTTGGGTTTACGTAGCAACTATGTTTGTGTGTTGCTGTCCTTCCGATATCAAAAATTAAAAAAACATTCATTCTTGTGTAGTTCTCCAACCAAGCTAGTTGTGTCTTTCTGCTATTCTTAACAATATCTATAATTGGTTCTGCATAAACATTCCTCTAAAAACCAGTTAAAGATAAAGCAACTTGCTTTTCTCAGTTTGGATTCCTGAAGCGTCACACCCAATTCTCTAATCCAGCTGTCATAACGCTCTCCTACAAAACTTTAGCAGTACTCCATCCCCGACTGCGGTACTATTCTGTGGCAGGTGAGCTGCATCACTTGCATGGAACAAACAGCACAGATCTTCAATATCAATGTTCATTAAAAGTACTTTCCACAACTGAGAAAATGAGTGAAGGAAGTGGGGGGTGGAGATAATTGAATATGTTTATCTAGTCACCAGGGGCAGGATAGGGTGTCCTTCATAACAAATAGGTAGGGAAGTCCCTGAAAGAGGAGGAGGAAGGGAGGGGGGATTGATAGAATGATTTTTATTTGAAGAACCTGGAAGTACCTTTTCCCCATTAAGACAATGGAATTACATTTATCCCATAAATAACGTCTTGTAAGTATTCTTCTTGTCATGGAAACATGATTACTTCACATACATTGTTTATTATGTCAGCGTGAAAAATGAACAAAAACCCTTTACTCTTCCTATGGCGTGTAGTAACCCAAATGTAAACTAACGAAGTTCTCTAAACTAATTTCGTTTTATTGTTTTAGCAGGAGTTGGACCAATCCCTGTCCAAAGGGCCCTAGAAAGGTACTACAACAAGACTAAGCTTTTTCCAGACTTTCAAGATGTATACGATTTAGTGAAGCGAGTCAGTGTTGAAAGTAAACTGGGGATGAGTCCATCACAAGCTCATTTGGTTGGTAAGTATTGATTTTTCAATGAAACTATTCTAACACTTAATTTGAAATTCTGCTGAGCGCTGGGCTTCATGATTCTAAATACTAATTGTAGGCGCTTCACACAAGTTCAGTAGTTGTGGCCAATATTTTCATGTTGTAGTTCGTGTTGAACTGGTTTGCATACTCATCAAAATGTCTTGTAGCGCATTCTCAACATGACACGTATAATACCTTCCATGGATATAGTTGTAATACCTTCGCCATTTGTTTTCAATAAAACAAGATAGATAATTGCCTGGCTTTTTCTCCGGCTGTAACCTTGCTCTGAAGTTATTTTAGTAGTGGGGGCTTTTAATGTGACTTCAGAGCATCTTCACCAAAACAGCACTAATCGTGATGTATCAATCAATGTTAGGTAACTAAATCAAGGCTAACCTATTTCATTCTCACCTTGCTAATTGAGATAACTGTGGAATGTGGTGAGACAAGCTGTGATTTAAGCCACATTCGGAAAGCAGTGGATTGACGAGGTTACAGTAAAGTAAGTTAATTGGGCGGGCATCAGTTCAACATCCCATCACGTAAACAAGTGTTGTGTAAACATAAACAGCCCCATAACTGCACAATGCCCAACATTCATCAGACTACATTTCGACAAATTATGGTTTCTACTAATCATTGGAAGCCAAAATGGCCGCATTAACGTCTGTCGAAGTTGACACCGGCGAGTAGTGAAAATGTAAGTACTCAAATCGCAAACGCTGCAGGAAAAAGTCCAGGAGAATGGTTAGGTTGAACAGGATAAATTGAAAGCAGTACAAGAAAATGAGAGAGCTGAGCACGAGAAAATAAATATGGAAATTTGTGAGGTACAACTTCCACATGCTCAAGATCAAAGGAAAGGAGAATGATGATGTTTAATAAAGTTATTTCATACACTGTGTGTGTGTGTGTGTGTGTTATTATTATTTAACATTTCCTATCTGCTTTTAAATCCATCCAGTTGAACTCTTTACATGTAGTTTTTTAACACTACGAGTTTTCTTGAAAACTGCTCAATCGATGAATGTTATACTAACAACAATTCGTTTTTTACGAACGTAATACTTTTCTTCACAGCAGAATTTAATTTCATATTATCTTGCATGCGCCTGGAGTACTGCACTGGATGAGATGATGATAATCATAATATAATAGATGATCATCGTCAATGGAAAGTAACCGCAATAACTGTGCATGTGTAGACAGCATCTTTGATTTTTATTATTAATTCCGATTTCGAGTTTCCATTTTATTTTCGGACAATTCTTATTTAGTTTTCAAACTATTTTTACTTACTCTTCCTATGGTTCGTACTTGGCTAGATACTTATCCCTTAGCCATACAGAAAGCGGCGTAGTGAGACCCTCATATCCTTTAGACGTACGCATGATTTTCGCCTTGATACTTGTGTCTCATCTACTGAGTAAAGTATTTGGGGAAGTGGAATGAGACTAGTCGGTTCTATCTAGTAGTTTATGATGTATAATGCTGTGTAATCAATAGGAAGGGTGGAAGGGTCTACGAAGTTGTATGTATATTCACTCCTACACAATAAACTACCAGACATGACATGAGATGAGACACAAGTATCAACGCAAAAAGCCCACAGGAGTGTGTGGAAATATGCGTACATCTAAAGGATTGGGGGGGGGGGGGTCCGGCGCACAGCCTTGCATACGGCTAAGGGATAAGTACTGCTGGCTATTTCGAAATTGACCGTGTCTCACACTGTATTTTTATTTCAACGATTTACAAGCCCCAATTCCTCGACCTTTACTTTCCAGTACGTATTGGACTGATTTTTTCAATGTCCTACATTGAGTTACTACATTTCCGCTGTGGTATTGGGGATAATATTCGATGTTGACGGTTTTCTTTTTTCTTCAGCTCAAAATGTTTTTACGGACTTTGGCAAGAAATTAAAAAGACGGCGGGAGTATGATGACTACGTCATCTCCCGGTCATACCTTACTCTTGAATCAAGAGATCCTTCTGAATTCGATACTGAACTCCAAACTAAGTTGCTTATGAATAGCAAATTGGCGAAAAATATGGATGATGTAAGTCGTTTAACACGTATTATTTCTACTTTTTAAGTCCAACCCAAATAGTTAATGAACTATGAGTAATTAAAGCTCAAGTTATAACAACTAAAGTAACTTTATTTGTTGGTTGACTATGCCTTTCTTGGCTTTGGGTAAGGTTGAGTAAGTGCATGTGGTATAACAAATTGTCCTACTGAAATCTCACCTAAAATGTATGAAAAGAAACAGTACGATCAGAAAATCATAACTACTCTAAAAAAAAAATATCAGGTGCGCCGCATCACACAACTTTCCTAAGCTCTACGTCAATTCACTTGTGTTCATGGCTTTTTATACTAACTCAATTTATTTTTACCCAGTTCATTTGAACTTGGTAAAACATCACTTCATGGCAGCAGAAAGTGGTAGCTCTTACATTTCCGAAACATATTGTTTTAATAAGGATTATAATCGTTTTTCCAAAGTTATCGGGTAAATTTTTTAGAAATGGTAACATTTGAGTGGAGTTTATAAGGAAAAAATCACGCTAAAGTCGATTTTCGTCAAAATGTTTGGTAATTTATTGTGCTGCCCTCGTCATTTTCCCATGGATGTGCATTTTATGGTATCGTCGTCTCATTAAGAGCTGCATATACAAATGTAATTTAACCAAACTCCTCCACTACTTCTTGACACGTTGGTACTGCACCCACCCGCTTCATCCTTTTAACTGCCCCACAACCACTTGCAGGGGGCAGATTCGATAAATCTTGGTTTCGCGCCCCCACACTGGTCGGGTCCTCAACTATTGGAAAAATGTAGCGCAGATAACTTGTAACCTTGTCCACAGAAACACCAGAAACAGCCCTTCTTGCCAGACTTTGCAGGTGAGGATTTTCGTCAAGTAAGCCTCAGAATCTCGCTCCTAAAAAGGGACAAAGAGGCTGAAGCTGCTAGGTTTGGCCAGCTTTCTGGGAGCTGCTGATCAAGGGTCGCTATTGGAGAGGTTTTACCCTCCACAAGCTACCTATACTCAGACTTCCAGTGCAGGGCTATAATGGCTGCTGCAGTACAGGAGGGGACTCGCTCTGCCAGACGTTTATTGACAGCCTGTGCCTCAGCAACTGCGATGAGATGCATCTCCTCAGAGGCATACTTGTACATTGTCCTATCGACGTTAATTTCTTTATTCCAGGGTGCCTCCCCCGGGTGCTTATAGGCAACCAGGGGATATGGGACATTATTCTTAGGTCACTCATGGCAGGGTCCCTCCCTCGTTCCACCAGCACCAGTTAGCCACCCTAGTGGGAAACCAGGACCTCCTACATAAAGGCTCATTCATTGAAATTGGTACCATACCCCTCTAGGGTGTTACTATCAACCCCCACGAGAAGGTAGGTGATAGCTAGGGCTGCAAACACAAACACGCACCACACACCGAAATTAGGAAGGTTTTGGGATTCAGTAAGCCTTAAAACATAAAGATTTGAAGAAAACCCAACTTTTTTTTACACAATTACAATATTTTCCTTGCCCATTGTGTCGTGGAAAGTATAAAGTGATTGTTACAATTTTGCGCATACCCTGTTTAGATTTAAATGTTGACCGATTTTCTTTTCCGTTTCATTATTGCACTCTTTTAGGTTTTCTCCAGTTTTGTCACCGAACAAGCCAATTTGAAAAACGGGAAATCTCTGACGAAAACGAGTGGATCTGATGAAAGTGGCGATGAACCTTCACCAACCCAGAAATCCAAAGACTTGTTTATGGATAGCGACGAAGAAATGGCATACTTAGAAAACATCGAGTCGACTCTGCAGCCAATCGAAAACGCCGACCCACCGGCGAAAAAAATTAAAACTACTCGCCTCGAAAAGTAAAACCTGTGTGAGTCAGAAAGGGCCAAATGAGAATGAACTCTTTTCGCTCGAATGGAGGAACATGCGCAGTTCATGAGAGGACCAAATAGTGGAAGTATACGTTGTCATAAATTTGAAACTGTTTACCTGTTCTCAGGCCTTTTGATCTTTGTTTGTTACTGAGAGGAATTTCAAAGGATCTTTACCATTCTCGTACTTTTAAAAGGCTGATTAAGTCTAGGTTTAATGGAAATATAAATTTTACAAAACAGTTATAATTGTTATTTGGTGTAGAGTTATAGGGGCGCAGTGGCCAAGTGCATTGGGGGGTGAGTCTGTCAGAGCCTGGCAGGGATCGAACCAGTGGACTCTGGTTCGATCCCCAACCAAGCACCCCCTCCTCCAAACCTAGGGGGTGAGGCAATGGGTACTAGGGGGTGTGCGGCCCGCAACAAACAGCCCCCCCCCCCCAATGTGCTCGTGTAAGGGAGTTGGGAAATGGGTCCACCTTGTGGCAACTGCTGTATATGATGTTGATGGTGTCGAGTTAAAAAAGTTATGGTCTTTACAAGAAAAATTTATAAATAGATTGATGAAGTTAAAATGAAAACGACAACAGTGGGTAATTCCATGTGCTGGTACTTGTGGTTACTGGTAAAAATGTTCCAGAACCAATTGTGCACCATTGGGATACCTGCGTCATATACACAAAGCAGCCACATTGATCCCCTTAAACAATCTCCACACATTGTTTCCCTAAACACTCTATCCTGCACGTCTTGCGCCTCTGGTGTGACCACGCGCTGCTCCACTGTAATTCCTACAACAGCGAGCGGTGGATGTTGGAAAGCAGCCAAACCCTCTGTTTGGGCAATTACGCGAGTTCGAGGCGCATTGTGTCGGCAACCGAACTCTGGACTTCGCCAATTCGCCAAACATATGAGTCACACCTAATCGCCCAGTTCTTCAATCTCCTGCTCTTCAGGCCACTTTTATCTCTGCTCCCCCTCTCTTCTCCTACACTCAAATCCTTCCATCTTCGGCATTGCCTTTGTTCCGCAGTTCCGTTTTATACGTGACATTGTGTAGCGATTTTTTTCCTAACCTTTTTTTCTCGTCCAAGACGCGCTTTTCCTCCACGAGGAAGTATACATCGTGCTCCCTAAAGTACACATTGTGCTCCCTAAAGTGCCACGAAACAATTGTTCTCCCAAGGACCTCTACGTTCATCACGAACTTCAGCACCACTCACCAAGTGATTCGCCACGTCTCCTCTACCATCATCATACCGACAGTCCAGGGGTTTTTTTTCCAGTTTAAGACATTCCATTAAGATCCCGCCAAATTTAATAATTTGGGGTTGAGTTTTGAATTAGGAAGTTCTTGCCTATCCTACTGTCCGTTCCTTACACTTGATAACCCCCTCCTTCCCCATCCACCTGATATACAAGCGGAAAACGATGGATACCACTTCCCAGTCACAGGTTGACATTTTGATGGCGAAGGCAAAAAATGTTGTGTCGAAAATTTATAATGTCGTTTTAAAGGGTCGAGTAGCAAAAACCGACGAAGCAGCCAAATTCATGTTCAAGGGCATGATGAAGGAGATTAAGTCTTATTACGACTCCTTTTCGGCGTTCGTAAATGAAATAATCGAACTCCATGTTCTTTCTAATACGGAATCTTCCTATCCTTCTCCGGAGTTGAAGAGGCTGATTGACGATACGGACCGATATTATTACGAATCGCAAGCAATCCTCAGCTCATTATTGGATGTAGTTCCACCACCAGTTCACCAAATAAACCCTCCAGTGAGTGAAAGCCGTATGATGCGTGCTTCTTTGCCCCCAATCAAATTGCATCAATTCGATGGAACATTGAGCGCGTGGCCTATGTTTAAGGATCAATTTAATTCAGTCGTTCATTTAGACAACTTCTTGCCTAATGTTGAGAAATTTAATTTATTGATTTCCAACCTACAAGGGGTACCCCTGTCATTAATTAAGGGTATACCAATTACTGGCGAAACTTACCAGCAGGCATGGGATATTCTCCTCGAACATTACGACAGCAAACGCATTATGGCTAATTATTATTTACAACAAATTCTGAAATGCAAACCATACACTGGCAAACCAACAGTTTCATCTCAAACGGGATTCATTACAAACGTCTGCGAAAATATTAACGCATTTAAAAAACTGCAAATTCCTAACCCCTCTGAATTCATTTTATTTACGCTTGCAGTTCGCTGTTTGGACGAAACCACTCGTCACAATTTTGAAAAGGATAATGTAGGTGAGGAATTTCCTACCTTTGACGCCCTTTTCCGTTTCGTCAAAACTGATTGCCGAACACGCGAGTTGTGTGGGATGAGCTGCGAGGAGACAAATCCACTCTTCCAAGTCCAGCAAATTTCATCACACAATAAACAAACGAAAAAATCATTTTTTGTGTCGGATAAACAATACGCTAGTAAGGAGCTCAATAGGTTTTCCTCAAAACCTAATTCGTCACGCTCCCTTAAGTGCCCAGGGTGTAATGGTATGCTCAATCATACTTTACATCGATGTATTAAGTTTCGATCATGTAGTCCCCTCGAAAAATTGGATTTGCTAAAAAATTGGGACGGCTGCAAAAACTGTCTGTCTTCACAACATGCTACAAGGGCTTGTCCTTCCAATACTAACTGTCGAGAATGCAATAAGCGACATAACACATGGCTTCACATTCAGCAGTCTACCGTTACTGACGAGTCTACGACTAGAGTCACTTCTGATCAACCAGGTACCTCGAGTTCTTCCGTATCTGCACCAGCGCTCATTGGAACTCCAGCGAGTGATGGATCTGTTATGCTGGGCTCTGTAGTTGCTCTAGTTAGGGATTCTCATGGAGTCTTTAGGTCAGTTCGAATGATTTTAGACAGTGGGAGTCAGTTCTCATTCATAACTGCGAACTGCGTTGCTAAACTTGGTCTCAGTCTGGATAAATTCCATGGATCCATCAGTGGAATAGGAAGAGTCTCACTTGATCATCATGGCCCCAAGGGTATAGTATCTTGTACTATTCGTTCTGCTGTCAATGAGAACGCAACCTTTCACACTCAGGCCATGGTGTTACCCAACATTACTAGTGACCTCCCTCAATCACCCATACCCCTAAGTTGGCGTACCAAGTACCATAAATACCAACTTGCTGATCCGAACTATTGGAAACCAGGGCCTGTGGAGTTCTTACTGGGGGGAGACATATTCTACGATATTCTAGAGGGCAGGCCAATTACGGTTGCTCCTAACCTCCCTAAACTCACGCCTACTGTTTTTGGTTTCGTGGTTGGTGGTCGATTCCAGCGCCTCATGAAGCAACCTCATTCCACTTCGCTTCTCTCCTGTCATGATAAGGAGTTGTCAAACATGATGACCAAGTTTTGGTCAATAGAGGAGGTAGAAGAAAAACCGCTTAGCTCGCCTGAAAATCAGCTTTGTGAGCTACATTTTCAGTGCACCCACAGGAGAACTACTTCAGGTCGCTACATTGTCGGTTTGCCCTTCAAAGAGCCACCCCCAGACTTAACTTCTTCACGCTCTGCTGCTATGATCCGCTTTCGAAATTTAGAAAACAAGTTCGCTCGCAATCCTGACTTTCAACGCGAATACGTCCAATTCATGAACGAATATCAGAGTTTAAATCACATGTCTTCAAGTAGTGAGCCGGCTGCTTACACGATCCCTCACCATGCAGTATTCAAGTCGGATGGTGTCAAATCCAAGATTAGAGTCGTGTTTGATGGTTCTTGTGGAACGTCACGTGGCAGCCCAAATGACTTTCTTCTTCCAGGCCCCAAGCTTCAAAAGGACATTAGCTTTGTGTTACTCCGCTTTCGTTTGCATCGTGTCGTCTTCACTGCAGACATCGTTAAGATGTTCCGCCAGGTGCTGATTAGAGAAGAAGATCTCAAATTTCAACACGTCCTCTGGCGTGGTGATCCTACAGCCAAGTTGCAGGATTTCACCTTAAACACCATAACTTATGGAACCACTTCAGCACCGTGGCTTGCCATCAGAACTTTGGTGAAGGATGAAGGTAAAGCTTACCCTGCAGCTGCCAATGCACTCTTAAATGACACATACGTTGATGACATTTGTAGTGGATCCGACTCGCTCCAAAATGCTCTTGAGCTGAAAACCCAGCTTATTGAGCTCCTTCGAAGGGGTGAGTTTGAATTGAGCAAGTGGTCTTCAAATCATCCATTGTTATTTGAACACTCCTCTGAACCAAGCCCATTGCAGTTAGGACTTGAGGATCAGACCATTAAAATACTAGGCCTCTAATGGGATTCAAAGAGAGATAGCTTCACTCACCATGTAAAAGCACCCAGCCTTGCTGTCACAAAACGTTCAATTCTGTCATCCATTGCTCGCATTTTTGACCCATTAGGTTACCTATCACCAGTTGTTTGCTACGCCAAGATTGTCCTTCAGCTGTGCTGGCAGGCGCAAGTGGATTGGGATTCGGAGGTTCCCGATACAGTTGCTACAAGATGGAGAAGCTTTGTCAACGAATTGCCACTACTAGACCAAGTAGCCATACCCCGATTCGTTCCAGCATTCAATGCTAAGTGTTTGCAGATGATTGGATTTTGCGATGCATCAGAGCAAGCATATAGCGCCATGATTTATTTGCGCTCAGTCTCCGACATTGGGGTGCATGTGTCGCTTCTAAAGGCCAAGTCTAAACTAGCACCCATTAAGGTACTCACCATTCCCCGACTCGAACTTTTGGCTGCCTTGCTTCTCTGCCGGCTTTTCATATCTCTCAAAGAGTTCCTTTCGGCACTGACAGTCAGTAGCTACTACTGGTTCAGCGACTCTTCGGTGGTTTTGGGATGGCTTCATGCTGAACCCAGTGCTCTGAAAACCTTCGTGGCTCACCGAGTTATTGAAATCCTAGACACCACCAGCTCAGATGATTGGCACCATGTGCGAACAGCTGAGAACCCTGCTGATTGCTCTTCTAGAGGACTTCTTCCAGCAAACTTTATTAACCACCCCTTGTGGTCATCCGGACCCTCCCTGGCTCCAACTCTCTATGGAAAGCTGGCCTGTAAGTTCTCCACAACTCACGACTACTTACTTGCCTGAGATGAAGGACAACACTGTCACTCACTTAGCTGCACAACAGCCTACCTTACATCTCGTCTCATGGATGGAAAGATTTTCCTCCTTCTCCAAATTAGTTAGGACCACAGCTTATGTAGTGAGATTTCTGAGGAACTATATTGGCTGGCCAAAGGGTAAGCTTGGACTTATCATGACAAGGGCTACAGGGTCAACTCCTCCCAATGCCTTGAAGAGTGTACCCCCAGTTTCTGCCCTCGAGTATGAATTTGCCACTATGATCCTTATTAAGATCAATATCAATTTACATGCCGGACCATCCTTATTACAGTGTCTTCTCCAGAATAAGTTTTGGATTACTTCAGCTCCACTGGTTGTCAAACAGCGAGTCCACCGTTGCGCCACCTGTTTTAAATTGTCGCAAGAACCACGAGCTCCATTTATGGGAGATTTACCAAAATGTCGTTTCCAAACAGGCAGGGCATTTCAGGAGGTTGGAGTCGACCTAGCTGGACCCTTCCACATCAGAGAATCTCTTCGTAGGAAGGCACCACTGGGCAAGGCATACTTATGTATCCTTATATGCATGTCCTCCAAGGCTGTTCATTTGGAGATAGTATCCAGCTGCTCCACACCCGCATTCCTTGCTGCCCTTGACAGATTTCTCGCCAGAAGAGGCTGTCCGATTCGCATCCATTCTGACTGTGGCTCAAATTTTCTGGGTGCCAGCCGTGAAATGAAGGAAATTCTGGGTTGGTACCACCAACAAAAAACCACTGATGAGATCATCAAGCATTTAACCCCACATGGAATTGAGTGGTCCTTCAACCCTCCGGCATCACCGCACTTTGGCAGCTTATGGGAAGCTGCAGTGAAATCATCCAAGGCCATCTTCAAACGGATCTCAGGCAGCACTCCTCTAACATTCGAGGAACTAACTACATTATTCTCACGAATAGAAGGAATCCTCAACTCCAGACCACTTTGTCCCTTGACCAACGACCCCGGGAGCTTTGTAGCACTGACCCCTGGCCATCTGCTTATCGGTGCTCCTCTTTCTGCTCGTCCTGAACTGCCACTCCTGGAACTCCCAGAAAACAGACTGTCTCGTTGGCAGCTGGTGCAGCAAAGAACACAGCATTTCTGGAAGCGATTTAGGGATGAATACCTCCATCACTTGCAGCAAAGGAGCAAGTGGACAAAGAAGCATCCAAACCTGGAACCTGGAGATCTTGCCATCATCAAGGCCAACTCTGCTCCAACCCAGTGGATCCTTGGTCGCATTCAAAAAACGTTTCCGGGCAAGGACGGAGTTACACACGTTGCTCAGATCAGGACTTCCCATGGTACTTTCCTTCGACCTACCACCAAGTTGGTGTCCTTGCGCCCCATCACCGATCCTGAACCTGCTCCTTGTTCCTTGTCCAAATCTTGAAAATTTCGTATAAATTTTGGTGGGCGGGATGTTTGGGCAATTACGCGAGTTCGAGGCGCATTGTGTCGGCAACCGAACTCTGGACTTCGCCAAACATATGAGTCACACCTAATCGCCCAGTTCTTCAATCTCCTGCTCTTCAGGCCACTTTTATCTCTGCTCCCCCTCTCTTCTCCTACACTCAAATCCTTCCATCTTCGGCATTGCCTTTGTTCCGCAGTTCCGTTTTATACGTGACATTGTGTAGCGATTTTTTTCCTAACCTTTTTTTCTCGTCCAAGACGCGCTTTTCCTCCTCCTTTTTTCCAGGAAGTATACATCGTGCTCCCTAAAGTGCCACGAAACAATTGTTCTCCCAAGGACCTCTACGTTCATCACGAACTTCAGCACCACTCACCAAGTGATTCGCCACGTCTCCTCTACCATCATCATACCGACAGTCCAGGGTTTTTTTTTTCAGTTTAAGACATTCCATTAAGATCCCCCAAATATAATTTTACCGTCCGGCAACTTCTTTTTCCTTCTGTACCGGCTTCTATTGAGGGAAGAAATTGGAGTATCCTAAGAACTCCACGCTTTCCCCAACACCCTCCAACATTGCCCGCTACTAAACAAGAATATAACCAAAGTTAACGTACCTGTTAGGTGAGTCCGTCTCCTCTGGCTTGTGAGTTACTGTGGGCAAGCGCTTTCGATGTAAAGACATCATCGTCTGGCCGTTAAGTCAGTACTGATGACGATGATGTCTTTACATCGAAACCGCTTGCCCATAGTAACTCACAAGCCAGAGGAGACGGACTCACCTAACAGGTACGTTAACTTTAGTAATTTGCCTACTGGCGGATATAACCCAATTTCTTTAAGAATATAACCATTTTGCGAAAAAGGTTGACAAATTAACGTGGACACAGTTGCTGTGTCCCTTTGAAACTTGCTACCCAAGTAAATGGTTAGATCAGATGGGAAATTGTTATTTTGATGAAGAAACAAACCTGTTCCCCTTGAAAAAGGGGCCGAGCTTAGCAGCCTTTTCCCCTGTGCTGCCCGCCCTATCAATGGCATGACAAGCAATAGCTAGATATGGTAGCGCAAGGCAAGTGTACTCATTCAGCAAATGATAGTTTGCCTTCAACTTATAACTTCGGCTTTTTGCAATATCTGTCTTTAAGAAACAGGTTGTCTGCCTTCAATACATGAGCGTTAATAAACTTTCACTATAATTTTTTACAATAGGTCTTGTAAGTTGTCTTACTACCTTCCCTTTCACCAATTCTCCTACTCACCTTCTTCTGACTCCTCCTTTCAGCCTACTGCGCTATAATTGCAAGGCTCAAATATCTGGAGCGTTGCAACACACAACTTTCCTTAGCTCTACGTCAATTCACTTTTTACATTGCTTTGCCCACATAACTCATTTACCACTCAGTTCATTTGAACTTGGTCGAACAACACTTCACGGCAGCAGAAAGCGGTAGCACTTACAGATCCGGAATTTATTGAGCTGCTCGAACTCATTCCAGAACCATTACTGAGTAATTGGTGTACAGAGGGTTAATGAAACTGGGAACACGATTGTTTTGAAGAGGATTTTTGCAGAGTTATCGAGTAAAACCGCTAGAACTGGTAGTAAGCAAAACGGCGGTAGTTGAAATTCAAGAATTTCTGGAGTGAGCCCCATGTATCTCATGAGCGTTTTTCAACACTCACCCTTTAGGTATTGGATTGGACTACAATACCAATGATTTTTAACATTCTACAAAAGTTCAAGCGAAGTTTATGAGGAAAAAACTGCGCTAAAAACGCTTTTCGTCGAAAATTTTGATAATTTATTGTGCTCCTGTCGACATTTTCTCACAAATTGGAATTTTATAGTATAATTGCCTTATAGAGAGCTATCAATATAAAAAATTTAATCAAAATGCATGACAAGCAATAGCTAGATATGGTAGCCCAAGGCAAGTGTACTCATTCAGCAAATGATAGTTTGCCTTCAACTTATAACTTCGGCTTTTTGCAATATCTGTCTTTAAGAAACAGGTTGTCTGCCTTCAATACATGAGCGTTAATAAACTTTCACTATAATTTTTTACAATAGGTCTTGTAAGTTGTCTTACTACCTTCCCTTTCACCAATTCTCCTACTCACCTTCTTCTGACTCCTCCTTTCAGCCTACTGCGCTATAATTGCAAGGCTCAAATATCTGGAGCGTTGCAACACACAACTTTCCTTAGCTCTACGTCAATTCACTTTTTACATTGCTTTGCCCACATAACTCATTTACCACTCAGTTCATTTGAACTTGGTCGAACAACACTTCACGGCAGCAGAAAGCGGTAGCACTTACAGATCCGGAATTTATTGAGCTGCTCGAACTCATTCCAGAACCATTACTGAGTAATTGGTGTACAGAGGGTTAATGAAACTGGGAACACGATTGTTTTGAAGAGGATTTTTGCAGAGTTATCGAGTAAAACCGCTAGAACTGGTAGTAAGCAAAACGGCGGTAGTTGAAATTCAAGAATTTCTGGAGTGAGCCCCATGTATCTCATGAGCGTTTTTCAACACTCACCCTTTAGGTATTGGATTGGACTACAATACCAATGTTTTTTAACATTCTACAAAAGTTCAAGCGAAGTTTATGAGGAAAAAACTGCGCTAAAAACGCTTTTCGTCGAAAATTTTGATAATTTATTGTGCTCCTGTCGACATTTTCTCACAAATTGGAATTTTATAGTATAATTGCCTTATAGAGAGCTATCAATATAAAAAATTTAATCAAAATGCATGACAAGCAATAGCTAGATATGGTAGCCCAAGGCAAGTGTACTCATTCAGCAAATGATAGTTTGCCTTCAACTTATAACTTCGGCTTTTTGCAATATCTGTCTTTAAGAAACAGGTTGTCTGCCTTCAATACATGAGCGTTAATAAACTTTCACTATAATTTTTTACAATAGGTCTTGTAAGTTGTCTTACTACCTTCCCTTTCACCAATTCTCCTACTCACCTTCTTCTGACTCCTCCTTTCAGCCTACTGCGCTATAATTGCAAGGCTCAAATATCTGGAGCGTTGCAACACACAACTTTCCTTAGCTCTACGTCAATTCACTTTTTACATTGCTTTGCCCACATAACTCATTTACCACTCAGTTCATTTGAACTTGGTCGAACAACACTTCACGGCAGCAGAAAGCGGTAGCACTTACAGATCCGGAATTTATTGAGCTGCTCGAACTCATTCCAGAACCATTACTGAGTAATTGGTGTACAGAGGGTTAATGAAACTGGGAACACGATTGTTTTGAAGAGGATTTTTGCAGAGTTATCGAGTAAAACCGCTAGAACTGGTAGTAAGCAAAACGGCGGTAGTTGAAATTCAAGAATTTCTGGAGTGAGCCCCATGTATCTCATGAGCGTTTTTCAACACTCACCCTTTAGGTATTGGATTGGACTACAATACCAATGTTTTTTAACATTCTACAAAAGTTCAAGCGAAGTTTATGAGGAAAAAACTGCGCTAAAAACGCTTTTCGTCGAAAATTTTGATAATTTATTGTGCTCCTGTCGACATTTTCTCACAAATTGGAATTTTATAGTATAATTGCCTTATAGAGAGCTATCAATATAAAAAATTTAATCAAAATCGTTAGAGCCGTTTTTGAGAAAAAAATTTGGTGTTTTGGATCACTATGATAACTATAGTTAACTTTCGGTGGATTTCGCTCATACCCTTATTTTGGCGTCCCGCGGTAACCTGCGGGCGAGATATGAAGTTTGAGCTGATTTGCTACGGTGGTTTTCTCTAGAAATCGTTCACAGATACACAGACCTTTTTGCCAAATAGCGTTTTTCGGACTCAGGAGGGTCTGAAACGTAAAGATCTGAAGAAAACTCAAAAAAAAAATTTCAGCCGATTACATAACTTTCCTTTGTACTTGGTAGAGCCACGGAAAGTAAAAAACGTTAGTGGTTCAGGGAAGGGAAGAAGAAAAATGAACTCTGATGCCTACCACTAATCGAGGATCCCTCACTCCATTTGCTGCCAGGTTTGCCATCTGGAACCCAAAGTAGCTTGAATGCTCAACGATACAAAAAAGAAAAGTGGAAGTTAAGCAAGGAGATGCTGAATGTGGATAATGGCATCAAGGTATCCACATTCACATAGTTACTCAAGCTTGAGCGCATTTAAGCAGTCGTCTCCACTTCTTCACCGAGCAGGAGCCACTCTCTTACTTCTTTATCAAAGGCCACGGGCCAACCCAAACAGCTATAAGCCTCTCCAAGTTTTCAATATAAGACTGCACACCAATAGCGAACAGTGACACATACTACTTTTACAAAAACGACTTTGGTGAATAAATATAGCCATCAGAATTTATTTATTTTATTGCAAATTATATAACTTTCAAAATTTCTCATTATTTTACTCGTGTACAAAAATAATAACCTATATACGATTTATTTAATTTCACAATACGATACTTAAGGGTTTTTAAAGGAAATAGTCTTGGGATATTTGAGAACAGATGCGAGAGCGAGATCCTGATACTCAGTTCGGATTGGCGAGTTATCAACTATCAACCACTAAGCACAGTGTGTCAAACTCCGAAACTACAAAACAACAAACTTCTCAACAATTCAGATTATTGAGTGATGGTTGTTTTTTCTTCTCAAAATATTCTAGATTGCAGACTGTTATTGCATATTTGCTTGAGCAAATTTTTGTGATTTAAACCAGAGAGGCAAAACTCTCAAACTTACACCTCAATACAATTCACTTATTTTGCGATTCTAATAGTATTCTTTCAAAAATATTCGGTATAGTAACTTGCTGAGTAAATTTTGATGTTCAGCCTTGGGCATACCTATTTCGATAAAATTCATTAAGATAAGGTTTTTTTCTAAAGTATCCTACAGAGTGTAGATTATTAAGTATTCTTACACCAGAACATTTACGCCTGTTTTAAGCAGAGTTAACAGATATCCACAGCCAATCTACCTATGTAATAGAAGTCTCAGATTGATATGGTTGTTTTTTGGTTTCATTCATTATGAAGAATACACCAATGTTTTCAGTCAGCAAAATCTTCAACATCCCCCCCCCCCCTTATTTGATGCTTTACGTTTCAAGGTATTGGGATTACAAATCTGCAATGCCCATCCACCATCCAAGTCATGTCTTGCCCTCAACGTGGACTAAAATATTCGTTCTTTCCCACAAAATTCTCATTTGGTATCTAGTTGAGCCAGCCTCCTCAGCAATTCGATCAGACAAAGACCAAGGTTGAAGTTTGAAGCATGGAAACTTTTAGTTTCCAAGGAAACCGTCTATGACTTCTAGGAAAGTACTTCATGCTTCAGATTCATCCTGGAAACCTGTATTCTTGAACAATCTATCCGATTTCAAGGTTCGAATGTGAAGGCCTACGAAAAGTCCTTCTGAAAGCGCTTCGACAAACTGCTTCATTAATCCTAACTTTATGTGAAATGGGAGGCAAAAGCACTAATTTTGGGTCAACTAATGCATCACACTGCACCTTTCTTTTGTCCTGGTACAAGTCTTAATCTGAATGGTCATTTTTTCTTAACGTAGTGTAAATGTCATGCTCCACTGTCCCACTCACACAAAAAACATGGATACTTGAGAATCCAGACTGCTCACCCCAAAGCATGCATACTATTTTGAGGTCTCCGCAGAGTAGCCAACAATAATCGCTATACTTAATTTTATTTAGGAACAGCTTTTTCGACGTTTCTTGGAGATTATTGCTTCAAACTTCTCTTAGAAGAATCAATAAATAACCTCCATGATGTGGAATCGTAATTGACAGCTACCAGTTTCACAACTACTTCAGGGATATCATTACAATACACAAGAGAACCCTCTTGAAAGAAATACTTCGTCTGATGATTGTTGTTGAATGGTGCAGAGGAATGGGAATTCCTGGTGCATGAAGTGCAGGTCGCCTTGACAGATGCGAAAATCAACCAATGTTGCCATTGAAATGAAATGAACACAATATTATACTGAAATATTTTCTATCGATGTATTCAAAAAAATAATTTTAATGCAATTAAAGAAATATCAATAAGGTACTTCTTTGCTCTTGTTCTCAGTTGTAGTACAAAATATCTTACAAGGTTTCTTTAATTTAGTGAAAAATCTTAATGTGATGGGCTCAAACCAAATCCACATTCAGAATCAACGAACCCATATTAGTTAAGGACATTTATCAAATTCAAAATACCAAAAATCATGTTGGCCTCTGATATTAGATAGATCAACCACTTCCTACCTGATCTGGGCCAATAGCCAATTGAGAACTGGTCACACATTGTTTGTCATTAAAATTCTAAAATGAAATAAAAACATACACCATAAGCCTTAAAATTACATCTAATGATAAATAAGAACACAAAAGATGTTGAACAGTAAATATTAGAATTCACATCTCATGAATCATCATTCGCATCTCATAATTGGTCGCTCATTAGTTTTAATACTGTAGCCGAGGTTGTTGATGAGATAATCTGTGATTAGTTTGATAACGACTAGCTTCATGCTTTGTTGACCTAGTATGAACATCGCAAGGTCCAAGGCATCCATATACGTCAAACCTCCTAACACTTCGTCAATATGAGTAGCCAACTGACGTTTTTGTTTATCGGTCATTTCGTCCCTAATTACTTCCACCGCAGACTTGAATCTCCCTTGGCTGTAGGCACCAGAGCTTACTCCTCCAAGGATCCCGCCTAATAGGAAAAAAACAAAAGTCAAGCATATTATTTATTAACGTAATAACTGAGACTAAAGATGCTCGATACTAGAGAAACAAAAGAGAGGAATATGCTTATGTACTGAGGTAGTTTGGAGATGCTTTTTGAAGAGCTGCTGACTCAGGCAAAAATTACGGCAATCGCGCCGGAGCTCCGATCCACAATCCTAGACTTACGTCGAGTATTATGAACAGATGTCTTATCACCACGATCACCTGGTGCCTTTAATAGGAGTCAGTCAGTACATCTCCCCCCTCATCTTTAGCCTCTGCTCCTGGAGCGGACTCTTTCAAGGAAAGAATTTATGAGAGTTGAGCGAATCCCCGGAAAATCCGATCTTTGATTCGAGAAACGAGGGGGCTACAAGGAAAGTCTTTCCTTTCACACTGTACTAGGCGCAAAAGTTCCAGCGTCAGCGAATCCTGGACCCGAGAATTCGTCTCATTATTTCTCTCTTAATTTTTCTCTCTGGGCCTCTTCTTGTTCTTGGAATGAAGAAGTTCGACCACTAGTTGGGCGCCAATGTACTGAGGTAGTTAGGAGATGCTTTTGAAGAGCTGCTGATTCAGGCAAAAATTACGGCAATCGCACCGGAGCTCCGATCCACAATCCTTGAATTACGTCGAGAATTATGAACAACTGTCTTATACACTAGACCACGATCACCCGGTGCCTCTAATAGAAGTCAGTCAGCACACTAAAATGCTCCAGTACCCATTGAAAAAAATCAGCACAGGGATTTGCTCAAACCCCTTACCCAACCCTACATGCATATTTTTAATTAAACTAAATATTTTTCTCCATAAATGTTCCTTCTGACAGTCCATTGAAGAGTGGTAAAAATCAAAATTTGCCAATAATCGAGCTTCGTTTTAACAAACTGAATTCGATTAAGATAACGAATGGTCTTCTAGCAAACTAGACCCACGTTTTCTGCAACTATTTTTGTAACCACCCATTGGCTGGAAAACGACATTTACCGAACGTTTCGCAGTTTTTCTCAAAAACGAATTTCATGAGTTTGATCTAACGCACAGTATAAAAGTTACCAGTGGAATGCGTTGTGTGAAGATACATCATTCGTATGTATAACGTAGCAATAAAATCACAGGGGTCTAGAAAGTTGGGTACAGCTTTCCACTAGACATTTTTATGAAAACGTGCAATCGTTTGGGACTGTCCATACAGAAAATGATCGTCCCTGGAAAAAACTGGTATGTTGCTCACTATGATAACGAAGCACTTTGTGCATAACCTTATTGTGACGCCAGTTAATAGGCAGATTGAATATCAAATTTGAGACGATTGGGCTTTTTTGTTCTCCTTCATTTAATCGTGTTCACAGGTGCGCACAAATGCCTTAACATTTCCAAAAATGGTTTTCTATGGACTCGGAGGACGAAAACATAAAGATTATTAAAAAACTCAACCTTTTATATTTCTTGCCAATTGTGTAACTTTCCTTCCTACTTCAATGTTAAGCTAAAGAAACTAAAAACTACAGATTTTACATGCAGTCGATTAAAATTTAATGAACTTACCAACTGCTAAACCTAGCGGACCACCCAATATTCCTCCAACAAAAGTAGTGGCGGCTGTGAATGCAGCACCAGCTGCTGACAAAGTTACAGCCACCTGTATTCCTTCTTCCTTTGCGAGGATCTCTGCGACTTTCATACATTTTACAACATCAACTGGCATGATTCTGAATTTATAAAATGAGGCACGTATTAGTGTTGAAAAATCAATTATTTCACTCGTGTAGGGAAGAATAAGGATAAAATGGCTGCATAGCTTAAATCACATTCAATACAATTATATATTATTGACTTGATTCATAAGAAACGTCTAAAAATAACTGATTTGGGTGAAGTATTGATTGATGGCTAGATTTGTTATTCCTCCTGAAACATACTCAAAACAAAATATCTCAGCAATCATCAAACGCATGATTCATGAGACTGTCTAGATGATTTTTTTAGATAGGCAGGGTTTACCATTTTGGAATCATGGGGTAGGAACTGTAAGAAATGGCAGTTAGTGAAACGGAGATGGTTGTAATTGCATAACTTCTGGAGCAGCTCCAGTACATCTTATCGTGTAGACTGGTCTAACACTTCAATTTTTCTGAAGATTATAAAGAACAAACTGCGCTAAAATCAATTTTCGTCGAAATGTTTCGTCATTTATTGTGCTACTCACGTCATTTTCTATTAAAAACATTTAATAAAAATCGTTAGATCCGTTTTTTATACAAAAAATATTTAGTATTTTGATCACTATAATAACTATAGTTTGTTTTCAGCTGATTTTGCCTTATTTTGGCATCCCATGGTAACCTGCTGGCTAGATATCGAGTTTAAGCCAATTTGGTTCAGCCATTTTCTCCAAATCGCGTTCACAGACGCACACTATTTTCCCAAATAGGGGTTTTCGGACTCTGTAGGCCGTGAAACGTGAAGATCGGAAGAGAATTAGAAAAAAATCAGCAGATCACATAACATTCCTTTCTCACACTATTTCATACATTCACCGTATTTAGGACATAAATACTTGTAAGGGATTAAACCAACACCCATACACCACTGTAGAACATTAAATTAGACCCTTCGAAATGTGCGTATTCATGGCTTGTCGAAAAATCGTAGAGTAAAAAAGCAAATATCTGGTGGGTTGCAACACACAACTTTCCTTAGCTCTACAACAATTCACTTTGTACAAGGCTAATTCTATTTAATCAATTCACTTATCACTCAGTTAATTGGAACTTGGTCAAACAACGCTTTACGGCAGCAGGAAGCGCTTACAGTTCCAGATTTTATTGTGCTGCTCGTACACATTGCAGGACCATTATTGAGCAATTGGTACACAGATAATTAATGAGGCTGTAAACACTAATTTTTTGAAGAAGGATTTACTATTGGAAAAGGATTACTTTTGCAGAGTTATTGGGTAAAAATGTTTAGAACTGGTAGTAAGCGAAACAGCGGTAGTTGAACCTCAGGAATTTCTGGAGTGAGCCCCACGTATCTCGTGAGCTTTTTTAAACACTCACCCTTTAGGTATTGGATTGGACTACAATACCAATGTTATTTAACATTCTACAAAAATTCCAGCGGAGTTTATGAGGAAAAAAACCGCGTTAAAATGGATTTCGTGCTGCTCTCGTCATTTTCCCACGAATGAGAAATTTATGGTATAGCTGCCATATCGGGAGCTATCAATATAAACAATGTAATCAGGGGGGAGGGATCATCCCTTAGTGCAAAAGTTACGCGGTTCATTTTGACTTTAAAACGACAGTAGAACGCCCTAGTCGGGGAACAGTGAACACTATGACGTCGACAATGCAATTCATTAAAATCGATTTTTGTCGAAATGTCCGATGATTTTCTGTGGCGGTTATCCCAAGTATGATAATTTAACAGGAGACAGCAGGAATAAAAAGATGTGAGGTCGTGAGTTAGGCAAGCACCCCCCGCACATTGATTCGACACTTAATAACCCGTTGGCAGACCATAACCAACGGAGCACCGTGTCATCAACTAACGGCCCATTTAATGATCGAACTGCAGACTATCTACCAGACTCGTTCATTGGTTCATTTCTGGAAGATCCAATTTGGAAGCGGGCCTGACCACTAAACTTACCTCTCAAATAACTAATCGCGACGATCAACAAATATAACTTATTGTCTCTCTATTACGTAGGATAATCATGCACAATTGGTGCGCGTTGGAAAATTAAGACTGAATTACGGATTACCGAAATATTGTGAATGATTTAAACATCTTACTGCAATCAGAAACTTACTTAGAGAGCGATGGAACTTCGACAGAAGAAATACAGTGCGAGAAAATAAGAGAAATGGGTCGAAATTCCTACTGCTTTATATACAATCGCTAACTCCGTAGTGCACAGTTTTCGGCAGCACTCCTCTGATAACAAAGGATAAATATCCATGGATCGATTTTAAACGTCGATTGTTATACGCATCGATGCCTTTTGATTTGCCAGTGGAAGTGGTTCCACGGAGTTTCAAAATCTTGTTCGCACAACAATTCGATTTGGGATCTAGTTGTGCCCGCCTAGTGGGAAATCCGATCAGAAGAAACCATTGGTTGTGTCCGGTAGACCACCCAATCTGTTCGTCCGGGGCATTTGGGGTGCCTAGTCAGCACAAATGTCCCAATCAGCAAGAAACTTCGCTGTCGCTTCGTCTACTACTTGAAAGAACCTCGTGGTGGCTCATTTAACACACTGCCTCCGGGCTCACTCTTACTACCAACTTGTCGGGCCGTGTTAGTAGAAAACGCCAATTTTCGGCAGTCAGGTCATGTTTCGTATTGTTTACTAGTATTTTTGGATGCTGAATCGAATGAAATAGGATGTTGATGCAGCCATGTTATGTTCCTAATATTTTTTGACGTTGGATTGAATGGGATAGGTTTCAATCATGAATAATCAGCTCAAGAGAATAATAAGCTGTTGAATACACAGTCAGCGAAGAACTCAACGTTTCAACGCCCTCATTCTAATAGCGAACGTTGAAACTAGTTTTCCTAACATTTGATAGATTGCGTAGGCGTGTTAAATTCGAAAATTTCCACATTCAGATTGGCTACATGTTACAGCTATTCAAAATCATTTTGTGGAGTTTTTTGTTTTCGTCCGTAACAGCCTCTTTGATGCATCCATGTGTTTCTTAGTCTCCGCGCCTGTCTTTTTATGCGTAGAACATTCACACATACTTTGATATCAATACTGTCTACAAGCTCTTGCTTGTACTATTTCAGGGGTAGTATTTTGTTTTTAAGAGACTACTTCAGTCTCACTCTCTCATGCAACAAAGAGCTGTCTTCAGTGCCAAATACAATTTCTTGCAACTTGCAATAATTAACTGCCATACGTCATATACTGAACCCATCAGACTTTTCACTATGGCGCCTGGTCCACAAGATGACCAACTCTCCAGTTATACATCTGGTCCTCGGTGAACTCTGACCAACTCAGCTAGCTTATATTTGTGCTCACTCCTGAGTCAATTGAAACCCCCACTATCCATTTGAAGTACCACCTATTGAGGTCAACAATTTTCCGACATTCAAAAGCTCCCCATAGCAACACCTTATCCCTCATATCTTCTTGTATAAAGGTCAGGCAAGTCAAATCACTGAATAACTCCCAATGACTGGATCATCAATTCACTTTGACGGCTGGCTAGCGCTAGGTGTCAGTCATTGGCTTTTGATACCCCCGCTATTTCCACTCATGAATATGGTTGACCAATGGCTACCAACTGAACGTTTTAACTGGAGAATTGATAAACTGGCCCTAACGAACGTGCAATAACAGAAAATACCACAAATGTTGCAGAATCGTATTAATTTCCATGGCACCTCAAAAGTACCAATTGTGTGTCAAGGTACTGATCAGTCACTGATTTGACTGATACATCTCTCACTAAGGTTCAGAGGAACCATCATATTGATAAGAAAACAAACCTAATCACTCGCTGGCTGTGTACTAATGCGCATCCTGCACTAGGGTTATTCCATGATTGTGTTCACTATAAAATAAATGATGATTGTGTTCATTATAAAATAAATGACAAATGTTATTGTTGCAATTTTCTTTCTTCAAGCAACCCTTACTTCAAAGAAGCAGTCGAATGTATGAAACCAAGATGGACAAACACATCAGATACTTTCATCAGAAGTAACCGGTAATCAATCAATTGGTAAGTTTGTCCTTAATTAGGCCGACTACTCATAACAGCTGATTCTACACGTTCCGGGTCCTCATTTGGAGTGGTCTGTCAGTTCCGGAAGTACCCGAGAGCTGGTTCTTTAAGGTCCTGAACGTTCCGAACGAGTTCCGTGGCTAACGATCGTTCCGAAGAAGGTGCTGTCAGGTTTAAACAGTTGCCAACTCTATCCGTGTCATGTTAATTTTGTCAAAGAATCAACCGTCGACATGGCACTTTATACGAATGATCAGGACAACATAAATGTTACTGATAGTGGCATTGAAAATGTACAAAGCTTCGAGGATAAGTTGCCACTTTTTGACGAACTTGAGATCAAAACGGAAGGCGAAATTTTGGACGTTAACTCCGTGGATTTCAGGGCAGGTAAATAATACTCATTTCGTAGCTTCCTTGAATGATGTTCTCTTTGTTTAACATGTTGACATTTCAAGAGCTGCGGTAATGAGCGGGCTAGATTACTAGCTCTCAAATTTCCACTAAGCAAAAATTGTGATTATATCGCAAAGCTCTTTTGCACCTTAATTTTTTTTGTAAAAGCGGAGACGAAATAGTCTACCACCATAAGAATTCCGGAATTACTTCTGGTTGACAGTGCTGCACTCTCACGATGGCTAATGTGAAGGGATCATCTGCAATGCCCCATGTCCGTGACTATTTCTTTATATGTTGATTGATAGTTTTAATTCAGTTTGCTTCTTGGCAGTTTCTTCTAAAGAAGTCTTTGAAGCAGTTGTTACTGGTGGTGAGCTGCCCGATACTCTAAAAATTGCACCATTTCAGTTGCAGCCTTTGGAAAATATTCCAGCTACATCAGTCACCTGTGAAATGAGTGAATTTTCAATTATTATAGCCTTCTGTTCTTATATCATTTGTGTAGATTAGTGTGCAATGTTGAGACGTTTGTTAATTACTTTTTGTTGGCAGTGATGTAATGTAATTGATCTTCACACACGCCTTGGTAAAGAGAACAATGGGAGGCTGTGATGTCAGCTCGCTGTAGGGTTTGTATTATATGAAAAAGGAGCTACAGGAACCTGTCCATGGCGCAATGGCTTATCCACTGACATAATTTCTCAACACTTTCCCTAGCACGTTTTTCATTACAATTGTTGAAACTTCCAGTGGGCTTATCAGTTGCCATAATATAGTATTCAACAATGTAGCTACCGTCATCAGAACTCAGTCCAGGCTTAAACCCGACAATATGTCCTTTTATGTGTTTTCCTCCTTCTCTTAATAATTATGTTTGCTTTGACCGAGTCAGGAACCTAATTTCATCTCAGAAAAAGATGGTATTAATCACCCGGTATTCGGGCTTTTCCCCCAAAACTTGAGACATGGGATATTAGTACCTACGTGACACATCGCATAGTAGAAAACCTCGAAACCAACCAGGCCAAGGGATTTGTACTTTGCTCTGACTGCAACACCAAATACAGGCCAGATCGGTTTGGGCACTGCTACTATAATGACTGGGTTTTAGTTGTTTTTTTTGTGTGTGTTGGTTGTGATAGTGAGGAGTGTATGAAATATCATTAAAAAATCAATGGATGCCTGTCATTCCTTTAAATATGTTTCTCACATATTCAAAAGAATTATAACCAAATGACACCTCTCAATGGTTCTTTTTCTGTTCACAGAAATCTTCGAATCCAACACTGACATGAAATATCATGAGTTTTCTAGTGGTGAGCACAGTGCTTTTTTACTTAGTATGTAATGAAAATACAAGAACTGTAGTGATTTGGCGAGTTTTTTTGTTTTGCAGAACCAGAAATAAAGATAGAACAGACGAGCAATAATTTGGAAACTGATCCTTTGGATGTTGGCACAGGTGTAGTACCTTTGAAACTATATCCGTGTTTCTCATTAAAAAATGTCTTGCAGCATGTTTCGAATCGGGCTGACAGAAGTCCCTGGCTCATTCTTATCTAATTATTGTGTATCACATTAACCGGTATTTTGATATTAGTTCAGCCCACTATGCACTTCGCTCTCGTCTACTATCCACTGCCCATAATTCTATTGTCATTCTCTCTTTTCCGTTTTCCCAGCTATGTACTTTTCCTACTGAAAGCATTGTTTTCATTGCAGGTGAGAAGAAATTTAGATGCTCTGTGCGTAACTACAAAGCAGCTTCTAAAATACCACTGCTCAAGCACATGAGAATACACACAGGTATAGATATTTTGCTTACATTACTCTTTGTAAGTATTGGTTACGACAGGGGTCTCCAAACTATGGCCCGAGGGTCACATCCGGCTCCGGCCCACAGACAGATTTTGTCCTGGCCGCAGAGAAAACTCCTTTTAGGGAACATATTGACATTTTATGTCTTTACTTTGCTACATAAACTCGAAAATGTAACGGCAAAGCGTTATGGCGAAGTGTAACGGCCAAGCATCACGAAATTTTTTAACCCTGTGGCCGAGTGGGCAATGGTCTCCTATACCGGAGAGTGTGGGTTCGAGTCCCACCTGGGTTACGATTTTTTTTTTGACACTTTATGTCTTTACATAAACTCGAAGATGTAACGCGGGATATGTAACGGAGAAGCGTCACGAAATTTGTGTTGGGTTAAGTGCATGGTGACGTCTGTTACAAAATCTAACGCTTGGTAACATCACCTCAGTGACTAAGTGATGACGTCAATTGCAATTGATGCGGCCATTATATCGAAACCATCAACGAGCACAATCAAACGTAGTTTTTAACAGATTTTTTTAAACAGATTTTTTAAAAGAAAAAGACATAAAATGTTCCTCGTGGTTGCGTACTTGTGCGAAAGCTGTACCCACCGTTTGTGTTACTGATTTTTTTTTTATAGCAAATTAAATTTAGTTTACTGAAGTATTCTAATTTTATGTTGAATAATTATTAATATGACATCTACATTGATATGGTCATGGGCTAACTACTCATAAATTGTTGTAGGCTTATTGTTTTTCTGATAAGTTGGATACAGAAACACAGAATTGTAATGAGTAAAGACATGTATAATATGCAGAAAATTTAACTTCAGTATATAATAACTAACAAATTATTGAAATGAATCCAACTAACATTTCATACATTTTAAATAAAACATAACTTATAACAAGCATAATGCCATATGAAATACTAATGAGATTTTCCACTGACAATAGTTTGTAGTTATGGACTAATTTTACTTGTACCAATTATTAAAAGAGATTTAAGATGCTCATCGGTTAATTTAGATCTGTAATCATTTTTTGTGTACTTCATTTTGGAGGTCTTCTCACACGAATAAGTAGCACCAAAAACAAAAAACAGCCCATGAGCAAATTTATGCAAATTATCAAATTGTGTCAGTGGAAGACTTATAAACTTCCAACAAAGATGAGTTTTGATATTTGTTCTTAATTATATCACTGCACCGTAGATCAATCATTTCCGTGTGAAGTTCCGGGGCTAGGGTTTCAATGTCGGTATCAAAAGGATTCTGAAAAATCTTAATTTGATTCGCAATGGTATCAAATGTGAAAAACATTTACTTCGTAGTTGTGATTGAAACAGTATCAATTTCTTCTGGAATGATTTGATATTAGTGTATAAATCAGGAAGATGCTAGTTTTCTCCTTGCAATCTCAAATTCAGTTCCCTTTATTAAACGTTGCGTACTTTTTTTTCATCAGTGGATTTCACTTTTTACCACCGGCAACAATGATAATATAGTTTTGGCCCTCGGAACTTACTGGAGTGATCAGTATGGCCCTAAGGCTGGAAAGTTTGGAGACTCCTGGGTTACACGAATAGCGAAGGTATACGATCTATACTTTTCACTTTCGGGGTTTTAAACATTCATGTGCTCATGAGATTTTGAACTGAAGGAATTTTTGAGTAACTTTAATTTTGCGTCTGGCTTAGTGAGTGTGCAGAATCGTTGTAAAGTGTCAACAATTGATGGTCCATACATAGCTCCTAATTCGTGCTTATTTCATCGTATACTCGTGTCTGAGACCCAATACCCAAAACTACTAACTCACATTCTGATTTATTTCATATTGTCATTGAATATTAATGTTGATTTCTGAAAAGTTTCAAATCAGTGTACTCGTTACTAGTTGGGCTCTGATAACTTTCACTATCACTGAAAGATGCTCGTAACTTTTTAGATTTTTCATCTCTAAGAGGGCTGATTTGTGATAATGTAGTACAGCTGTGTAGTGGATGATATGAGGGAATCCAATCCACTTAATAAAGGTTTTGTGTGGGAGACCATCTACAGTGTGCTGCGCGTGTGATAAGACCATCCGTCTGTGAGCTTGCCCAGTGGGTGTTGCAATTTTTGTAGCAGTGCAATGACAAATTATTTGTTTGAAAAAAATGTATCTCATTTACTTATGTTGTTTTTCATGTTAGATGAAAAGCTATTCTTCAGATGTTCTGAATGTGATTTCAAGACACATTATAAAGCATCTCTGACCTTGCACATGAGAATACACACAGGTAAGGAAAGTTCGTTGATGTTACTTGAATCAAAT
Source organism: Pachypeltis micranthus (assembly GCA_020466155.1). Taxonomy (NCBI): domain Eukaryota; kingdom Metazoa; phylum Arthropoda; class Insecta; order Hemiptera; family Miridae; genus Pachypeltis; species Pachypeltis micranthus. The sequence goes on from CM035776.1 coordinate 30,786,475, forward strand.
TTCATATGAGTGGGGCAGTATTCTACTTTTTTTCGGGACACATTAATCAGTAGCAGTACTGAGCAGTTTAAAGTAGAATTGAATGGAAATCTCTCCATATAACTCATTCTCTACCTGATGATTCTCATAACATCTATACAGATACGTTTTTGTTTGCAGGTGAGAAGCCATTCAAATGTTCAGAGTGTCCCTACAGGGCAGTTTCTAAGCATGGCGTGTCTAGGCACATGTTGCTACACACAGGTATTGTAGTGTTGTTTTACCACTCGTAAGAAATATTACATACAAAGCTGACACATTTTAGAGTTAAATATCAACTGCATGTGTTCTTTAGACATTTCAGATCGACTTAGGTTTTGTGCCTGTCAGGATGTTGAATTCTTATAGTACTCACAAATACGAAACGGCAGTTATGGCCGTTTAGGAGCTCTTTGATTAACAGAGGAACGTACCTTTTGGCCTTTAAAATAAATAAAAAAACAAAAACAAAATGATTGGCTCTGGAGTAAATGATATTAAAATTTAAAAGCAATATATTGAAAATAAAACAAATTACTGGGGTAAATTAAATCGGCGAATTTGAGTAAAATGTCCAGCTTTCGATGAAAGAACGATTGAAACTCCGATCTGAAAGCTTTGTTGATGTGAAACAAACTGTGATGACTCCCATTTAGTTGGATTCCATATGGATGGGGTTGGTGGTGAAGCAGCGACGTATATTTGATTCTAGCGCCAAATATAATCTTCCAGATTCCAGGTGGTCCTCGACAAGGCCTAGAATGCCAGCCCAAAATTAGAATATATCCGACAGTCCAGATGCCAGGTATTGTGGACTCGAAATTCGAGGGATGTAGATACGTAGGTGATGGACTTTAACATAGGGAAGACAACAGGAATGGTTGGTCATTCTACCGAACTGGAAACCTACCTTTCCTACCCTACCTTTCTCTCTGAGCTATCTGGATCAGCTTTTAGCCTTATGTTGCAGTAGTTGTAAGGTATGTAAAGTAGTAGTTGTAAGGTGTGCCAACCAGAGCCTCGTTGTATTTGATTAAACTTGAAGTAATCGTGATGGTTGGTCCCTAAACAGTCTCCCATTCCTTTAAGCGATCTTCAATCATTGCTCTCCCACTTCTTCAAGATTAGTGATTAGGATCCAACATGCAAACGAAGTCTAACTTACCAGTTTCTTGAAAAATATATACGTTTTTGAATTGATCTACTGAACTTTATAAAATTAGCAGGGAGTGTTAGGGTCTACCATTTACTAATCTTATATGAATCTCGGTTTCTTAACACACTGTTGTTTCACTTTAATTCTACGGCGAAAATTGTTTGTTTTAACATTTCATGCACCAACTTGAAACATTGTTTTTGATCGTAGGTGAGAAACCGTTCGAATGTTGTCAATGTGGCTACAAGACCGCCTATAAGAGGGCCTTCAAGTTGCATATGAGAACACACACAGGTGAAGTATTTGATCTGGAATTACTATTCACAAATATTTCCTATAATGGTGCAATATGTAAAAGATGCAAAGCCATATACTCTTGCTGGAAAGGATTGTTGTTGCAGCTTTTGTACCTGTTGTTCAGCCATACAAAAGATGTGTGATGACTTGTTTATTAGTCTAGGCTACATGTGGACACAAATGAGGAAGGCATATGGTTTTCAGTCCCTATTTATAGTGCATGAAGGTAGTGCCTTCGTAATATTAATAGGCGTTCCAAGGCCACTAAGCCTACACAATTTGTATTAAATTAAGTATTACAGTACCTACATGGATTATAACTAATTTTCAAGAGGAAACTATAACTGTGATTTCCATGTTCTGCATCCTGAGTTGAAGGGTCGATGCAACAGTTGACTCTGTCCTCGTCTACGTATGATTCTGACAATAAAAATGCGGCTATTTTTGGCTGATGCCCACTTTAAATGAAAGTTACTCGATCCAAGGGGGTGAATCAGAATAGTTTGCTTTTGCCCTGCGAAAAGTATTGCTTCATAGCTTCATAACTAACACCAAGTTCCGTACAATAAGCTGTTTATTATTGCAGGTGAGAAGCCATTCAGCTGCACAGAGTGTGACTACGAGGGAGTTTCTAGGAGTGCCCTGTCCATGCACATGAAAACACACACAGGTATAGACGTTTCTATTATGTTACACGAGAATAGATTAGGTATAGGATGTATCTCGGTCACTTTTGGAGTCACTTAAACGTTCAAAATGACCTCTGTTCGCGCAAAGTAGTGGGGTCTGCTCGACTCGTTACCCAATTAACCAAGGCGAACACCTTCACCTGTGGTGCAGGAGATGGGAGAAAATTTAGTGACTAAAAACAAAAAATAATACGAAGAGCAAACAAATAAAATAACACAACACTTCCACGATTATTAATAATAAATAAAAGGGAAATCAAAAAGTTTATCTGTCCCGTGAAATGGGTGGATCTGACCTTCCGTTGGTAGTGGTAGAGCCGTCGTAGCTGTGAGGTAATTTGCGGTGCGGCAAGATTTCGACTTGCCGAATTTGGTTCGTCAACTTGACAAGAGTTTGAGAGGTGCCCAATTTCATATTCGTCAATATATGAAAGTTGGATGCGACGTGGAGCGATTTCGACCATCACTGTCGCTATCCGGTTATTTGCGGCACTGAGTCACAGGTGGCGTGCTTCTTGTCGAGAAGAGTCGCCAACGGACGTCGGACGTCGTAAGGCGGAACAGCGTGCGAGGATATAAGGAAAGAAAACTAAGGAACAAACTAAAACAGGAGTTCTTTCAACTATTGTGTCGCTTTTCGGCGTTAACAACCTCAATCTGTTTGATCAAAGTTACAGCGAGTGTGGAGGTTGGCTAGCGCTCACACCTCTCCCAGCTCATTGTCTGAGATCCAACTCCCAAAACTATTCTACCAATTCCTTTAAATTCTCAGAACATGTAACGTTGAATTCTTAAGAGTTTCAAACAAGTTTGTCTAAAATGACTTGCACTTTGACGTGCCCACCACTCATTAGCATCTTCGTCAATTTTCATCTGTGATAAGTACTTATTTGAGACATTTCTGTACAATGGTGTGTCAGGCCCCAACTACTAACGTTATTTTTGGTTGTAGGTGAGAAGCTATTAGGATGTTCTGAATGTGACTTCAAGACACATTATAAAACATCCCTGATCTTGCACATGAGAATGCACACAGGTAAAGAAATTTACCCTGCATGTATAGATTGTTTCCTAGAATGGACCATTTATACAAGTTTTTATCAGATCTTTATGTTTCCAGGCCAACTGAGTCGAAAAAGCCTCATTTCAGTGCGTGTGTCTGTATTTCCCTTTTGTGGGGAAATGGCTGGATTGATTGAGCTGATTCTTCTTCTTTTTTTTTCAAATAAGGTTATGGACGAGCTAGTTCGGGTGGTTGTGTGTGTGTATTGTCATTATTGTACATTGTCATCTGAGAGCCCAGAAATGGTGAGAGAGCAGCACCACTGGGTTGTCCCTGGCGAAGGACTGAGGTTTAACATCGTTGCTGTTGGTCCAGACCAATCCGCAGTGATTCTGGATGTTCAGGTAGTATCTGACCAGACGGATCTTCGTATGGCAGTGTTGTAAGCTCATTGAGGGGAGACATGTCACATCAGCTTTGACTGTGTCCTGGCATGGTGTAAGAAAAGCGCTGAGGAAATGCGTCGACTGTATATCAGCTGGCATTGTGGCGTAAATTGTGTATTCTATATCTGGGCTACGCTCAATCTGACGCCTGTTAAAAAAGAAGAAAGAGAAAGAAAACTGAACCTGAAAAAAGTGAGAAATGAATGGTAAAAATAAACGGCAAAATTAAAGGTAAAAGTGGACTGTATTTATACAAATGCGTAGTGGTATCGTGGACGCTAAAGAAAATGTAGCTAAGAGCTCTGTACAGACGAACTTGAAGAAAAAAAAGGAATAATGCTCTCGTCAAATGTCGAATATGGGGTAAAATAAATTATTCAGGAACTAAAGAAAATAAAGACTGAATATTCTGACCAGGGCTTCTGGTAGGAGACGAATGAAGCTGAGGGAGATCCTGTTTGCTTTCTCCTCGCTTTCGGGTGTTCCTGGAGGAATACGAACAAAGTGTTTAATAGGGATCGAGCCCCACATGAGAAGTGATATATCGAGAGTGTCAGGGTTGAATGGCACATTACCTTGTCCAAAATGTCCAGTAATTTTGGCTATCCTGAGAAGCCTTCCGATCCAGAGACCGTGAATTAAAAAGAATGAGAACGGTTGAGGTACAGCTCACGTTGCCAATCGTAGGCGCAATGAGGCTGGGGCTGTGGGGATGTGTCCAACGAGTTTGTGCGAGTTGTGCGTTGTTGGGGATTGGAGACCTTGAGGGGCTTAGTTGGCGATATCCGTTGGCGTCAACAGGCATTCTCCGAAGTATCATCACTCATGTGTTGTTCGGGTTGTATCTGAACTGGTACAGGTTGTATCTATCATGGAACATCCTCTTGTTCTTCTTTCCTTCCCCTTCCCAACTCTTCTAGTCATTTCATTAACCATTATTTATTTAGTTTTGTTTTTTGGGTGTCACTGTACCATTCACAGCGAGCTTTGCGAAAAAAGAAAATTAGTGTGTATCTGCAGTTCAATTTTGCGGTAAATTACTGGATTGATCGATCTTTTTTCCATAGAGTGCAGTTTCCGCTTACGTTGCTTCACACAAATGTAGTGATTTGATTTTGATTCTTGTTACTGGAACAAAAATAATTCATTCGGGAATAGAGAAAGTAGTTTCCAGAATAGGAACTACGATCATAAGAACATTCCATTCTGGTCGACAATCTCTTTCAAAAGTTAACGTACCTGTTAGGTGAGTCCATCTCCGTCTGGCTGGTGAGATACTGCCAGCCAGAGGAGACGGACTCACCTAACAGGTACGTTAATTTTAGTAATTTGCCTACTGGCGGACTTAACCCAATCTCTTACAGCTTACAATTTTCGGGAGCATTCACCACCAACACATTGTTCCTCCAAATGCCTTAATGCCAACTCTAGTAGTTTCCTATTTCAAGTTGGATCACATATTGGACTGCCCATGTTGTTTTAATGTGCAGGTGAGAAACCTTTCCAATGCTCAGAGTGTGATTGGAAGGCAGTGTCTAAGAGAGCCTTATCGAGGCACATGTTACTGCACACAGGTACAGTTACATTGATCGTATCAAATATTATTACGAGAATAGAGAACCTGACAAAAGTATTTGTGGACTGGAACATTTTGGGCTCAAATTTCATAACTTTTTCTTGAGTTTTAGACATTTCTGAATTATCCTGTTTTTGTCTCTGCGTCCATGTTGAATCTTTGTAACGCTTAGAAAAACGAAACGGCCTCATTGTATTTAATGTAGCTAATGAGAATCGTTATGGCTAGTCTCTAGATGGTTTCCTATTCGTTTAATCCTTTTGTAAGCATTGCTCCCTCACCTTCATATTTCTATGTAATTCAGACTCAGCATCCAACTGCAGTACTAACTTATCAATGTCATTGAAATTCTGTGAGAATATTGGTGTTAGCCTACCCATTTTTATAAAATCTCAGGGTTGAGTGTTTGATAATCGTCTAAGAATTCCAGTTACTTACATATATTGGTTAGGCGTTACTAGCAGAAAACCCGTATGATATTTCATTTGCCTACTACTACTTCGTTTTAAAATGTAGGAGAGAAGCCATTCGAATGTTCCCAGTGTGGCTACGAGGCAACCCATATGGGAGCACTGAACGTCCACCTGAGAATACACACAGGTACGATCATTTCTTTTTCGTAACAAGTCTCAAAAGTTCTCAATAACGGAGCATTGAGCGCTGTTTTCTGTAATATGTTCCTAATGAGTTGTATCAGAAACACTGCAAATTATTACTAATGATTTATTAATCTCTTTCACAGCATGAAGTAGTCTCATACTCTCAAGACCCATCCCGTTCTATTCAGAATCGACAAATACCGGTAAACCATATAAAACAAGACCTGACTACAACAGGATGACAAAAATTGACGTATTCTACTAGAGGCTGTTAGGTAATTTTCATGACGTGATGAGGCGAGCTGTCAGCTAGGAGTGAGATGGGAGGCAGTGTGGGAAATGAGAACAGGCCCAGAAGAAATTATAAGTTCACTGCATTGTCCTGTGAGCCCTTTCAATTTGTCGACTTACGCAATATGTCATCTGTATTTGATCTGGACGCAGTCCTACACCTCTGAGACACTAGTCATTCAACCCAGCTTAACAAAATTCCTGGAAAGCGATACAAAATGCTATTAAACAAAACGGCTAAAATTTCATTTTTTAAAATTTTCTAAACCATCTTTTGTCCATAACAACCATGGGTTTTGCCCGATTGGATTGCAGAACAGTCCGTAACAACTAAATACAAAAGGGGATTTTTGTACGAAACATCGGATAAACATCGCAGATTTGAAATCTTGATACCTTGAAACGTGAAGCGTCGAATTTCGAGGTAGGGTTGTAAAAAATGTCATAAATAATAAACCTAGTGAGTCTACTGTGTAGTAATGCACATTACTGGTATTTTTGGATGCTGAATCGAATGGGATGGTCTCAGAGGTGTGAGACTACGTCAAGCTGAGCAAGGGAATAATAAACCATTGTGTAATAATTTGCAGCGTTTTGGTTTATTATTCATTTTGAATAATAACCCTATGTTTTCGGCCAGGAAAAATTTTTTACAACCCCCCTCAAAATTTGATACTTTATGTTTCAAGACATGGAGATTCCAAATCTGCAATGTCCGTCCGCCGTCCGGGCCGTTTTGTGCCTTTAACGTGATCTAAAAAATCCGTTCTTTCGCACAAAAAATGGTTAAAAAATTAACAAATCGCAAATACGCCGTGTTTCGTATCGTTTTCAAGGTATTTTTACATCCTGGGTCGAATGGAATGAGTATCAGACGTGTACAACTGCGTATAGGGAAATTACAGTAATTATTAGAGTCTACTAATTGAAAGAACTCGCGGGACAATGACTACAGTGGAAGTAATCGTTTCGTCGTTTGTACTCCCTCTCGTCTCATCAGAACCACCCGCCCGCTCGACTCAAACGTCGTGCCAATTTCCGAAGGTTCGCTGTAGTCCCTGTTCCTAATTTCGCCGACTCTTTTTGCCCAACGGGGCGGAGGAAGGTTAGGGCCGATGAGGCCGGCACTTCCTCCGCATGCCCCTACATCGGATCATAAATGTCTACAGACGTTTACAGGCGCCTGGCGCCGGGGAATATTTAGTTTCTGTATTTCCATTATAGTCAGGTCATGTTTTGTATGGTTTACTAGTATTTTCCGATGCTGAATCGAATGGAATGGGTCTCGGAGCAGTAATACTAGGTCAATGTTCATGAGAATAATAAACCGTTGTGTAATAATTTGAAGGGTTTTTTCTCTTACTGTCCCTTGAATGCAGGCATTGTTCTCTAGTCTGGAGAGCTCCAGAACTGGCCAAACCGTTTTTATAAAATATTCTAGGGGTACTAGAGTTTATGTCTTAAAAGTCTTACGAATATCACTTTTGTCACATCTGTTATGTTTTTCCTTGCGTAGTGTTACTATAAAAAAAAACCATGTAATATTTTATTTGCCAACTAATATGGTTTTAATATGTAGGTGAGAAGCCATTTAGATGTTCTGAGTGTGGGTACACAGCAATACATAAGGGTGCCCTGAATGTTCACATCAGGACACACACAGGTATAATAGTTTTCTTTACATCACTCATCTCAAAAATGCTCGATAACGGCGCATTATATGTAATGTTATTTTCTATTAAGGGTTTAATATTGATTGTATCACTCAAATGGTTTATAATTCGTTTTAAAAAGGAAACTGATACTGATTTAAGTGATGTCATGTTGGTATCCGATTCTGCGAAGTATTATCATTCCAAATGACTGTAGGCATCTGTTATTTATAAAGGGAGAAATAACTGCTTGGTACTTGTGACGGCAAAAAAGCAAAACAGCTGAATTTGTGGCTGCTGGATCTGGATCTTCTGAAATGGTCTTTGTCAAACTTGTATTTTAAGTTGACACCTCTCCTAAATATACTACCCTTTTCACGTGGCGTGGCGGACAGCAACTGATGAATGGAGAGAAATTTGGGTGTAATAAAAAAACAGGCATAAGGAACCGTCTTTCTATGTTCAACTTGTTGTTCACACAAACTCTTTGGCCTTGAAGAGTCTCGACAAGATGCCTCTGGCCCTACTTCATCCTGCTCATCCTATTTCCACTACATTCCAGCAATTCGCTTCTCGTGTCTCCTCTTATTCCCTGTTGCTGGCAGGCATTTTCACCAGCTAGTCATGCTCTAGAATTAATCTACCGATTTTTATAGAATTTTCAGGGAATATTTTGGTTGATGTCTTCACAAACGTCTTCGAATATCAGTTTGCAAGATATGTTATGCTTTTGCTTTTGCATTGAACAATTATTTGTTAGATCTTGCTATTAGATAACCATATGCTATTTCGTTAGCCAACTACTAATATTGTTTGAAAATGCAGGAGAGAAGCCATTTAGATGTTCTCGATGTGGCTACAAGACAGCTCATAAGGGATCCCTAACGAAGCACATGAGAACTCACTCAGGTATAGTAATTTCGTTTATGTTGTGCATTCCCTTACATCGTGGAGTTCAACAAATTTTAAAATGGCTGCAATGAGCTTCAGATGAATCGTAACCAAATGACACATCACAACATTCCGTATTCTCCTTCTGTTGACAGGAATCCTGGAACTCCCTATCAACGTGGAATATCGCAAGTTCAAGAATGGTGGGCGTAGTATTTTCGTTACTCGTTGTGTTCTAGAAAATACACAAAATGTAGAGAGTTAGTCTTTTTGTTTTGCAGAACCAGAAATCAAGATAGAACAGGCAAACCACGTTTTGGAAACTGGTTTATTGGATATTGTTGCAGGTGAAAGCTATACCTATACAATATCGTTCTCGCTGTTGTGCATATCATCCCAGATGTTTCCAATGGAGGCGATTGGAGAATTGATGAATTTTCTTGCAGGGACAGTAAATTCCGGAATTCCAACTACTGCCGTTTCAGTCACTACCATTCCTCACAGTTTTTACCCTATCATTCAGACACAGTAGATGCAGGCTCCTCAAATAAATCATGTTCACGATCTCATGAATCACAGTTTGCTTCACAATGGTTTTGGCATAGGTAGGAGCTCCTCAATAAATTCTAGAACCACTTGTTGTTGGGTTTTACCCTGTTCCAATGAACTGATTGGAAAGTGGATTGGGTTAATTGTTAAAGCCATGAATATTACTGAAGCTAACGTACCTGTTAGGTGAGTCCATCTCCTCTGGCTGGTCCAACTGCCATGAACATTGCTAATGTATGCCAGGCTAAGAAAATGTGTGTGGTGCGACGCATATTTGATTTTGTGATGGATACTGGCAGTAAGGCAGCACTTTCAGTTGCAGTTACTTTGCATTCGTCTAGTTCTCCTGGAGTCCTAATAGCTGATGGAAGCATAACTCTCAGAACAGTAGAGCCCCCCAGCTGTGTTAATGGTGTTTCACGCCCTAGGTAAAAAACTCTCTTAGGTATATTAACCTCTAGCTGTGCATCGAAAAAATCTACTGAATTGTAGCAGATTCGAATTATCTTTTTCGTGAAGATTGAGGGGGTGACAAACAAATTTCAGTATTATCTGTTACCTCCTGGCAGTTATGGAAGGGGCTAGTGCCAGGTAACAACTAGACTGCATCGATTAATATTTGCAGATGGGAAGCCATTCAGGTGTTCAGAGTGTGACTACATGGCAGCTTCCAGGAAAGCCTTAACTAGCCACATGTTCCTTCACACAGGTATAGTAATTTTACGTTAATCTTCATAAATATTGCGTATGACAGCTCTAGGCACCAATTTCCAAAATGTTTCAACAATGTGCATTGAATTCGCCCACAAATGCGAAATTACCTCGTTATATTTGATGAAACTCGAATCGCGATGAACCATTTTGTATAAGCCATCAGAAATATTGCTCTCCCGCATCCGAACTTTTTTGTTTTACTGAGAAACCAGTTTCTTTAAAATTATGCGAGAATATTTGCATTACTGCTCCTCAGGCTTGCTCTTAAACTTATCCTCTGAGTGTTACCAAAGTGACGTGGAATATAATGGAAGATCTTTCAATAATCTTGCATGAATTTCTGTTTCTCACAGAAGTGCTTTTACTTTTATTTGGCATACGAAATACGATTTTTAGAATCAGAACACCTATTTCATGTACCAACTTGAAACATTACTTTCTGATTGTAGGTGAAAAGCCGTTCCGATGTTCTCAGTGTAGCTATAAGACAGTTTATAAAGGAAGCCTGAAGATGCATATGAATACACACACAGGTAGTAGTTAGTTCATAAACCGAACGCTTATTGAAAAATTGAATTCATCAGTATGTTAATTAAAGCCTTTTTGTGAATTTGGTTGGACCCTGCCAAACACTGTATTCTTCTGGCAAGTACCAGAATAGTAACTTATGATTACTTTTAGATGAAAAACCATTTGCGTGCCCTGAGTGTGATTACAAGTCACGTCGCAATGAACACCTGATCCTGCACATGAGGCAGCACACAGGTATAGTAATTTAATGTCACTTGCATGTAAAATATTTGGTGTAATTTGGTTTTTTCTTAGCCCTACGTACATTCACCGGCAGTCATTGCGTCAGCTACTAATCCCATCGATTTTCATCCAGTTCATTTTGTTCTATCGTAAGTGGTTACGCAAATCAACGCAAAATTCTGATTACATTAATGTATTTAAAAGAAATGAATTCGCGAAATAATATTTGGGAATGCACCCGAATATGCAATTTTCTTCGTGTGTATTGTAGAAAGGAGATGCTGAAAGATGTTCCCTTCTAGTTTACAATGCGTCGCGAACTGACTTGGTAACGAAGCAATCGAATTCAGGTGCGACGCGATCCTACGTCTCATCAGGGCCGATATTTGCCGGTGAGGGGGTCAACACATCCTTGGACTTTCCTCTTCATTGTTGCGCGCGCGATAAGGGCCAAATGATCCTTCTGTCAACTGAACACATTTAAAGTTGGTACAACATAATAACATTACACTTTACGTAGCAAGGGGTGGTGCACTAAGTTCCGGAAACATTGTGGCATTCCCCCCCGACCCTGCTCGTCAATCCGATCAGACGAAGCCAATGGTTGTTATGGGCAAACAATTTTTTTAAAAATGAACAAAAACGCAATTTAGACAGTTTTATTGCAAATACGGTATCTTTGTCAAGGTATATTAAGATCCTAGGTCGAATGGAATGAGTTTCAGATGTGTACAACTGCGTATGGTGAAATAACAGTAATTATAGTGAGCCAAAGTCTACTATTGAAAGAACTCGCGGGACAATGACTACTGCGGAAGTAATCGTTTCATCGTATGTACTCCTTCCTTCCCGTCTCATCAAAACCACCTGCCTGCTCGACTCGCGTCGTGCCAATTGTCTACAGGGGCCTATTGGCGAGTGGAATATTTAGTTTTCGTCGTAGTCAGGTCATGTATCGCATGGTTTACTGGTATTTTTCGATGCTGAATTGAATGGGATGGGACTCGGAGGTGTGAGACTAGGTCAAATTGTTCATGATAATAAACCGTTTTGTAATAATTCGCTGGGTTCAATTGTTTTATAAGTGTTCTCCTACATACGTTATTTTCGATTATAGGTGAGAAACCATTCAAATGCTCAGAGTGTGACCATAGGGCAACTTCGAAGACTACGCTGAGCAGGCACATGTTACTACACACAGGTATAGTAATTTCGTTCAAATCGCTTGTCACAAATATTAGTATACAGAAATAGGGAAGCTACTGGAAATTATTGTTTTCACATGCAGGACTGAAGCAATTCTGAGTTCTGATTTCGAAAATATAACCTATTACATATCTGTCTTGTTTGAACAGTATCTCACCTCAAATTGTGCATATCTTACGGAAAGTTTCTGATGGAGGCAATTGGAAAACTGGTGAATTAGTTGTTGGTTGGGACAGTTAATCGCGAATACTTTTTCCTTTTTCTCGCATTTTGTTGAGCGTTTTATTTGCTTGTTGTTACCAATAAAAAACGCTTATTTCATGTAACAACTACTAACATTGTTTTTACTGTAGGTGAGAAGCCATTTCGCTGTTCTGAATGTGGCTACGAGACAGCTTACGCTGGAGCTCTAAATATGCACAAGAAGATACACACAGGTACTACCATTACCATTATATCGTGTACTCTACAAACATCTTTTTTAATTTTTAGACAAGATGCTGACTGATTCACAATCGCTGTAAATTTAATCGAAACCTATATGCCATACAGTACATGCAATGACAGTACGAGAATTGTTTGTTTGAAAAGATTTTTCTTCTTTTATTAGTTACAATCCAAGAACGATGCTCGATGAATTGAAATCCACTCGAACACTGATTAAATTGTTGATGAGTATTTCCGTATTCTCGTTTTATAAATTCTTCACTATTAAAATTGTTTTCAATTGTAGGTGAGAAGCCATTTGGATGCTCTGTGTGTGACTACAAGGCAGCTTCTAAGAAAGCATTGAACGTGCATGTAAAGATACACACAGGTGTCGTAACTTATTAATTCTTAATTATAGTTTTGATAATGGCATGATATTACTTGTATTTTCATGGGAGGCGGTTGCAGTGCTTTCATATCTACAGTATTCAGAACTAGTTTTAAAAAAAACTGCTGCTGCAGACTGAATGTTATGTTGGCTGTCGTTCTTTGTTAGGGTGTGTGGTACTCCAAAAGGTTTTGTTCTAGTCTATGTTGCATTCCGGCAGGAAGATTCGATAAGATTTCGTGCTCCTCATCTGTCGTTTAACAGGTACAGACCATCTCTGTGGCACAAAGTACGACCGTGTACATCACGTCGCAGAACTTTGCATTATACGGTTTCTTTCAAAAGGACTGCATTACTGTTGGCTTGCCAGAAAGTAATAAATCTGTAAAGTTTGAATATTTCTAAGCTTGAGGAGGAACTTCCTATGTGGTTCCTTCCAATACTGAATGCCTTAATCAACCCACCTTTAATAATGAGTATTTCTGTTAAAGCACTCCACCGAGTTTACTCCTTTTATGTAAATAGACTCCTGAACCTTATTAAAAACTTACTTCGCTTTCAGGCCTATGCCTTTTTTATTTACTTTCCTCGAATCTACAAAGTAGAAAGGAAAGTTATGTATTCCGGTTTATATGTTTTTGCAAAAAAAACTCGGTACAGCCATTATTTAGAAAATTTGAAAACCGACAAATTAACGCTTGTCAAGTCTCATTTTCCTCTGTATCTCGACTCTCTGGTAAGTGGATGGTTACTGAAATTCTTGCGACGAACATGTGGACATAGATTGCTAGGACACCTTTCATTATGTTGGTTAAATTCAATTTGGAGTTCACTGTAAAAAAATTGAAAACTTGAAAAACTCGAGTTTGGGTACTTTATGGATGTTATGTTAGCCCAATAAACTACGGCTGTTTGTTTATGTAAACAAATATATGGGTATATGCCAATTAAAGACTAAAGATTCCCTGTACGTCCAATCCTAATAGTTACGTGGGTCGAATGGAATTTGGTTTTATACAAAAAGTAAGAAAAATTCTTTTTGTTCTTAGCCCTATATTTCCACTCATTTTACTTTTACAGAGATTTATTGAGCACCAAAATTAAGTATTGATTAATAGCTAGACTGTTTAATTAAAGTCGTTAGAGCCGTTTTTGTTATATTTTGTTTGTGTACTCCCTTCCTTCCACCTTCCCTTCCCATTGAACGAAAAGGCCCATAACCTTATTTCACACCTTCAAAAATAAGAAGAAAAGGAAAAAGAAACTAGCTTATTCGGTTCAGTTGTTCTTTCGAAAATCTTACTGCAAATACACCTTTTCCTTCAATCATGTTGAGGACACACTCACACGCCATTTTTCGAATTGGCTGAAAGATGTTAGTTACCTTTTTTCTTTTTTTGAGACTCCGTTGCGCCTTAGAGTGCTTGGGGTTCCTCAGCTGTGGCTGAATGAGGTTGCAAGTATCCTCAGGGGTTGTCTTTCGTTTTGTGCAAGAATGGTGAGGGCGTCGCACCAGGATGGAGCTGAATGTGGAACTAGGAGGACATGAGGCAGCTCATGTGCGCCCACACAATTGGCCCATTTGAGGCCGCAGGTGGAGTTTTCTCAGTTGCATGAAATGTTAAAAAAAACGAACTCAGTTTCACAGAGATCACTCATAAAAATACCTGGTGCAAAGCAGCACACCACTCCAGTCTCCTCAATTACTAAACAAACAAACTTCTTTCATTGTTTCATAGGTTTGAAAACTCTGTTTGCCTAATAGTCAAATTGATATTTTTGTAATATGGCTAATAGAGTATAGTTAAACGTTTTATCTCAATCATTAGCGAAAAAACATTCATTTTTAGCAGAAGTTCACTTCCCCTCAGCACCTCCCCACACCCACCACAAATTGATGGAAACTGCTAGTAACCTTATTGTTGCGCCTTTGAAAAATTGCTAACAAAAAAATCTCAACTGGCTGTTCTCCACCTGGTTCAGCTGTTCAGAGTGTGTTTGATGAACCCATTTGTTTCTGGTGGGACTGGCTGCTATCCCTTGGGAACTGTGCAGTGAAATATGATTTGTTTCAGAGAAAGCATGTCTTGATTACTAACGTTATTTTTTATTATAGGTGAGAAGCCATTTGGATGTTCTCAATGTGTCTTCAAGACAGCTCATAAGGGTGTGTTGAAGAAGCACTTGAGAGTACACACAGGTATAGTAATTCCTTTTTCGTTACTCGTCTCAAATATTTTCAATGGTGGTACATTACCTAAAATTATTTTCTAAAAGATATCAACAGGCTGCAGAAGTATTTATGAGCCCATTGTGGTGGGGTTGGCAACTACTTCCTGTGAACCTGTGCGTCGACAAAATAATTGTTTGAAATATACAACTAGAAAATGCCTGTCCTGATTACTAACGTTATTTTTAATGGCAGGCGAGAAACCATTTGGGTGCCCTGAATGTGCCTTCAAGGCAGCTCATAAGGATGGTATCAAGAAGCACATGAGGGTACACAAAGGTATAGTGATTTCTCTCTGCTCGTTTACACCTCAAATATTTTTCAATACTGGTTCATTATGGAAATGTGTTTCTGGAAGACGTTGGTGGTCTCACATTTATGTGGTTTAGAACTAGTTTTACTAGTATAAGGACATTGACGCTAAGTTACACATCATGTCGATGGCCTGTATTCAATAAGTGCGCTGCAAATATTTTCTCTGGTTCGTCAGTTTCCAGTAATATGGAAGAATTATCAACAATGCCAGGCCCTCCTATTAAAAAAATGCGACTCCGCATTGAGCCACCCTTCCAACTTATAGTTGGCAGGTTTTTTTTTTCAATGTAGAATGTCGAAAAGTAAGAAATGTACTCCTTGGTTTGGCATGAAGAACGAAAACGAAATTTTTATTATTGACACATAAGGACATGAAACCAAAGCCAAACAATGATGTAGTAATGGTGGAGTGGGACAAAGTGGAGGACAATTATGTTGGCAGTTCATAGTTGGAAAAATTGGCAACATCACCGCATAAGGCATTCAGGAGCTGCCTGTGAGTATTGCGTTCTGTAAACATGAAATGGAACGTATTCTTATCGTGAGTGAGACAGGATGGTGGTTATAATTTGATTAGTGTACATAGATTTGCTATCACTTAGGAATATATCAAAGTCTCCTTGTTGTACTAGTGATGAAGAAGTGATAATGTATTATTAAACGAGATCTTTTCTTCTTATTCATCATGGAGTGCAAATGAGGTACTCATTTTATTAAAAGCCAGTTATACAGCCGTCATATTCATGTTACCTCACGACTGCCCACTATGAAAGACGATCTCTTGCAACCTTCTGTCCTATTTTATTAGTTCCAGATTATAACCGTTGTTTTAACCTGTAGGTGATAAGCTACTTAGATGCTCAGAGTGTAACTACTACGCATCTTCTAAGAAAGCCCTAAATATGCACATGAAGATACACACAGGTACAGTAATTTGGTTTACGTTTCTTGTGTATTATATTCATATGTTTTGAAAAAATTCGAGAAAATCTCGTTTTGGTTTCAGCCCCCCCCCCCTTCTATATATATACATATATAAAACCTCTTTTCTCGAGCCTTCAAAAAACCCGGGGAATGGAATGACCACGGTCCCCTCTCGAATCTCAAATCGAATCGACTGTGTAGCGGGATACGAGTAATTGGTGTAGTGGACGTAAATATATATAACGCATAGGCTGGCACGAAAGATTGTAATAAACAATAATAATCCAGAACAGTAAGCTAGAACAGTAGAGTAAGTGGAGGACCGTTCGAAATGAAATAGTGAAAATAAAGGAAACTTCTGACCAGTTCGTCGTAGTCTGACAGATCGAGTGGCGTCGAAAATGAAGGAGGATAATAGACAGGCAACCGGCGTTGGGCTCAGAAGCAGACTGACAAAGGCCTCGTCGCGTCGAAGTCACGTCGGATCGAGTCGGAGCGTTGTCGTGTGGCAAAAAGGTTGGCAGTCAGCGAGTTGGAGGCGATGATAAGCTCCTGTCGGCGTTTACAAACAGCCTCCACAATTGACGCTCCGTGGCGCAATTGGCGCCAACACACTTGGTTCTGCCATTCTGTGAATGTGCATACTCACACAGACTATGTGGCAAAATTAGGGGTTTTAAAAAGATTCAGTAGGCTTGAAAAGGTAGATGTCTGAAGAAGACCTTTTTTGCCCGATCACAATACTTTCCTTGCACTTCAGCAGTGGAAGGTAAAAAATGGGTGCCATACCTAGGTGAAGGTTTGGATCGAGCGATTCCAGCTCCAGAGAAAACTAACTTTTATTCTTTGCTATTGAGTTCCGACAGTGTTCATGTTAACGAATGGCCTCAATAAAAATAAGGCTTTGAACAGGGGTTAGGTTGGATGACGTTTAAAAGAGGTTAGAACTAGTTGATGTTTTGATTTAACTAGTGGGTGGTGACGCCAAAAACATTTTTTTAGTAGTTTTCATTCTTATCTGAAACGTTTGAAAGCACTCTTGCGGAGTTTGTCTAGTATTTTGTTCCACACCCCAATTTGATTAATGAGCGATTTACATTTTTGAAGAATAAATGAGGGAGTGATACTGAGGACAAATTCATAGTATGTCACAGTGCAGTTTCATGAGAAACGCTAGGATTGCTCAGAGAGTGCTTGATGAACCCATTTGTTTGTGGTGGGACTGGCTGCTACTGCTTATGTACCTATGCAATGACAAATTACTAGTTTCAGCTACCTCAGCTAAAACGCATGTCGCATGTCAACTAACATTGTTTTTAAAAAGTAGGTGTGAAGCCATTCGGATGTACTGAGTGTGGCTTCAAGACAGCTCATAAGGGAGACCTCAATAAGCACATGAGAGTACACACAGTTATAGTAATTTCTCTTACGTCATTTTTTAATAATGGTACATTATGTAAAAGTATTGATAAGAAAAGGGTTGCGGCTCGACGTGGAAATTCCTAGATGCTTGCTTCAAATAGGCCTTATTGCTCTACACAGTTGGTCTGGCCATGAGGTTACCATTTTGAGTTTGTGTAAGATCCTTACGTTTCAAAGTTCTCGAGTGCAAAAAGCAATGCTTGGGGTAAGTATGTGTGTCTGTTTGTTCCTCTAACAAAGAATGGCTAAATTAAATCGTGCTAGTGGAACTTTCGACTGATATAAGTCGCAATGACATGTGTTAAAGAAACAGACCTATGAATGGTAACTCATCCCATTATCCCTGATGGCTGATCTTTCAAGCTGTAGCCATTGGAAAAATCTTTTTTTCCCTAAGCCTCCTTCCCCCCTCCTTTAACACTCATTTGCAGTCATCAGAAACAAATGTCCCACTCAATCCATACTTCCCTGCCCTTCATTCTTTGTCAGCTCCCAATTAAGATTCTCCTAGTCCATTCTGCGCTGTTCAAGTTCACCATAGTTTTGTGCTCATCCTTTCCCAAGTTCATGCCTTTCTTAAAGCTCCCCTTTATATTTTATATCGTAGTAATACAATCTCTCAATAACAGTCTGCCGTTTTTCGACTCTATTAATTACTCATTCTCCTTCCCTCTTTAATTTCTTCCTTTTGCCAAACAATCGTGTTCCTTTATAGTTGTAAGGTTGGCACTTCAGCAACAGTTTGTGTCATTTCGTAATGGAAAATTATTTGCATGCAATTGACCTGTAGAACACATTCACCAATTACCAACTTGTTTTCATTCGTAGGTGAACTGTACAAGTGTTCTGAATGTGAGTACAAGTCAATTTATAAGGCAGCCGTGAAAATGCACATGATAACGCACTCAGGTATGGTCATTTCGTTTACATTAATCGCTTTTTATAGCAGTATTTTCTGGGAAGGATGCACCAGTAGTTGCTGTATCCGCACATGAAAAGATTAGAACTAGTTTTGAAGAAAGAAATTAAAGTAAATTACACGTTGGGGTTCCTTATTGAACCAGTGGGATTCCATAGTTCGTTTGGTTTGAGTGTACTCGTGTATTGTATTCTGACAGTTAGCCAGTATTTTTGTTTTGTTTTGGGACAATTCTTCCCAACTGATAGCCGATGGATTTTCCTCCAAAAGGAAATGAGTAGTAGTAGTAATCCCTGGTCAGAATTCCAAAAGGACGATAGAGATGAATTTCTGGATGCCTGATAGAGCATTTCCAAAGTGGCTCGCCTTGATCAAGCTAGTTAGATTCCTTAGTCCTGCGAAGTTGAGTTTTTCAGTCTTTTGCATTTTAAAGATTTCTGGGTGCAAAAAAACACCATTTGAGAAAACTGTCTTTGAATACCGTTGAGAGGAAACGGCTGAACCCTCTCAGTAATAAGGTTATGAACAAAATCCTTTCTCCAGACAGTTGAAATAAATGCTACTGGTTCAGAAGAATGTTCCAACTGATATCGATTATCCTCACCCTAGTTTGTGGCGTAGAGATTAATGCAGTCACCTAATGTATGTGAGGCAGTGAGGAGTTCTCCTAGACTCAGGCTAACTGCTCTAGGCCTTGTATAAGCATGAATTGAACGATGACGAACATCGAACATGATGGTTAGTATGGTCACTGATTGTAATAGTTTCAGTTTTCCCTTGCCAAATATCTCTTCAAACCATATTTTTCCGACACTAGTTTCATTGTTCGTAACACCAGTCGTTTGTTAATTTTTAGATGTAAAACTGTTCGCATGTTCTAAATGTGACTACGAGTCACGCCGTAGGGAACACTTGAACCGGCACAAGAAGAGGAAACATGAAGGTAGTTTCATTCTCTCGTAAAATATGTTGTTCAATTTAGTATGTGATGCACGCTTAATATGATTACGCATAACGAACCAATGGGTTTTGATCTAGGAATCTAATCAGCCAAGCATTCACAAAATTATATGAATGCCAAATCAGGTATGTTCGAATATTAGCTGTTTGAGGAGTAACTTGGATTGGATCTCTCCTAATAATATCATAGAACAATGACCTCTGTTTCTTAACTAAAATAGAAATAAGTAGGAAACGGTAGAAAAGGTGTTAACACGTTCAACCCGACCCTATTCTACTTAAGGACCTGAAACGGAAAATATGTCATCGGATTATAACCATAGAATGTATTGAATGTTGCTAAAATGATTTATCTATCATAAATTCTTGTTAAAATTTATATATTAAATTCGACGGTGATAGGCTTTGGACCATTCACTTTCAGTTAGCCAAAACCTGATATCCCGCAATTTCTTGAATTTTTAAATAATTGTTTTAGCCTACTAACATGAATAAGGAAGGAAGAGTTTTAAAAAAACTAAAAATCATTTTGAAAAGGACAACTTTGGTTTATTATTCATTCTAAATAATAACCCTATGTTTTAGGTCAGGAAACATTTTTTACAACCCCCCTCAAAATTTGATACTTTACGTTTCAAGACATAGGGATTCCAAATCTGCAATGTCCGACCCTGTCCGGGCCGTTTTGTGCCTTTAACGTACTCTAAAAAATCCGTTCTTTCGCACAAAAATCCCATTTGGTATCTAGTTGAGCCCGCCATCTCGGCAATCCGATCGGACGAAGCCCATGGTTGTTATGGACTAAAAATGGTTAAAAAAATTAACAAAACGCAGCATAATCGCAAATACACCGTGTTTTGTATCGTTTTCAAGGTATTTTTACATCCTGGGTCGAATGGAATGAGTATCAGGCGTGTACAGCTGCGTGTAAGGAAATTATAGTAATTATTAGTCTACTAATTGAAAGAACTCGCGGGAACTACAGCGGAAGTCAACTTTTCGTCAATGCTACTCCCCCTGTCTCATCCAAACCACCCGCCCGATCGACTCGCAACATTGTGCCAATTGCTTACGGGCGCCGGGGCAATATTTAGTTTCCGTAGTTCCATTCAGGTCATGTTTCGTATGGTTTACTAGTATTTTTCGATGCTGAATCGAATGGGATGGGTCACGGAGCAATAATACTAGGTCTAGCTGTTCATGAGAATAATAAACCGTTGTGTAATAATTTGCAGTGTTTTATTTTATAAAGACTAAAATTAAAACTTACATGTGAGGAAATATATAATAGAACTTTTTTTGTATAGACTAACATACCATAGAACAGAAATTACTTGCAAAGGGAAAATATACCAAGTATTGTTAAACAATATGTAAACGAAATATTGTAAGATGAGGAGTACAAAAAAACCCTGCTAATTATTACACAACGGTTTATTATTCGGATAATCAGCTTGACCTAGCATTAATGCTCCGAGACCCATCCTGTTCGATTCAGCATCGAAAAATATCATAATGAAACCCAAAAAAAGGTCGAAAAGAACTGAATCGTAATATTAAAATAAACAAAAAAACGAAAGTATCTAGAAAAAACTGAATTTTAATATGAAAACATGCACGCTAAATACTAATATCAAAATTTAACCAAAAATCTATGAAAAAAACCAAAGTGAGAATGAAATGAAAGAATCTAAAAAAATTGAATCGTATTAAAATCAAAACGTCGGGGAAATTGGAACGGGGGCGCCCGAAGCGAAGTTGAGGGCGTCGTTGGGAGGCAAAAAGCCGCCCACCCACGAGGCGAGGACCGGGGCGGGGCGCCACCGGTTGTTTTTTATTCAGACGGGAGGGAGGGGGGGACGCTGTAGCTCCCGCGTTGTACTGCGTTTCATTAATTTTTTTAACCGTTTTTTGCCCATTACAACCACGGGCTTCGTCCGATCGGATTGCCGAGATGGCGGGCTCAACTAGATACCAAATCGGATTTTTGGGCGAAAGAACGAATTTTTTAGACCATGTTAAAGGCACAAAACGGCCCAGACGGGGGACGGACATTGCAAATTTGGAATCTCCATGTCTCGAAACGTAAAGTATCAAATTTTGAGGGGGGGTTGTAAAAAATTTTTCGTGACCGAAAACATAGGGTTATTATTCAGAATGAATAATAAACCAAAATGTAAACTTCGACAAAATCCACACATTAAGGCTACATGCTTCACACATTTAGAAGTAATTGGATTATTTTTGTAGCGCGAATAAATACATAAAATAATCAATAATTTATTTATAACTGTAACGGGCGGGACGAACCAAACCCTTCGATTCAGCGGAGGCTCGTCCGGGAATTTGTGCTGACTGGGCACCTCAAATGCCCCAATTCGCTGCTGTGAGTTGTAACTGAGCCAGTTCCCTCTTCGCCGTGTCATCTACGCCCCCCGGTCGCTCCCACTCAGTTCCCTGTCTGTGGTGGTAAAACTTCCTCGAATGTAATTGAGAATAAAACTGCTCTGTATAAACTACTTAATGTATTAGAAAACTATAGAAAGTAAAAAAAAACTCTATAATTACTTACATTAACTGTAGTATATGCACTAATAGCTAAATCCAGAGGAGACTGTTCCTGAAGGTGTCTGGAAGAGATCTGAGGGGCGAGACGTAGGTCTCGTCAAAGCTGGAAAATGGGCTCAAGCCAGGTTACAAACAGATGTAATGATGGAACATTGCGGCCAGTTAGGCTGGGGGCCCTACCGGCATTACGCTGCCCCAGCTAAATCTGTTAACGAAGTTGGCTAATGCCCTGCTTTCGTGTCATGTGCTGGTGGCAATCACTTGTGTTTGGACTGGGTGGGGGTCTCTGGTCAAAATTGAAGATGGCGACCTCCCCAACCCCCCAGCCCAGCAAGGGAGCCCAGGAAGCCCAGCATTTCCTGTTTGGTCAGAGTTTTCAACGCCAATACTTTTGGTACCTTTCTATGCCTTGCATCCCAATTTGGCAATTACATCTTGGTTTTTTCAGAGTTGGTTGGAGTAGCTCGTTCAGTTGATTGTGTTATTGAAATTGAACAGATTGTAAGCAGAAAACACGCCTCTATAGTCCTCATAAGTATCTGTTATTTTTTTGCTCACAGGGATCTCTGAATCCAACGTCCACACAGGGTTTCAAGAATTTTCAGGTAAGAAGACAGATGCAGTAAATACTACTCTTGCTGTCAAAGATACAGTTAAGGTTATATTGGAATTTTTTTTAGCAGAACCCGAAATCATGATAGAACGAACGAACGAAGTTTCTGAAGTTGATCCTTTGGATATTCATGCAGGTGAAGCTCCGTGTGTTTCATTAAATCTGTATCTGAATGGGTGATGCATGTGATCCTAGATGTTTCATGTAAGCTGGCAACTTTGGCTTATGATAACTACTTTATTGAAGTTCTAGTTACTCTCGAATTTTGGTGTAATCTATTTATTGTTGGTAGAACGTTACAAGAAAGAACAAGAATTTGCTGATGATCTCTCTGATGCTTTTCTGGAGCAATTGTAGTATACTCGAGTTTGTATCCCCACTGGTAGAATCATACCAGAGGCTTTCTTTCACACCGTGTACAGTTCTGAAGAGACGGGAGACGGGTTCCATTGCTCAATTCGCTCTGGCAGTGCTTAGCCTGAATACGATTGAGCTCGCTGATCCAAAGGCCAGTATCTTGCAGGATGAAGAATGAAGACGTGGAGGAAACACCACTTCTGAACCTCTCAAACTGCTTGGCAAGATTTTCGGCTACAAGGAAGAAGACTGCCTTCGTAGAGAGTGGGTTCTTTACACAGAGAAGCAACTTTTTGGGACCACTCATACAAGACCCACAAAAAAAACTAATGATGACACAACCAAAGCTATCTGTATCTTTCACCTTGTAGAATTTTATAGAACCCAACTGAGTTTATTGAATTGGCTGATAAAAAAAGAAAATTGTGGACTTTTGTTTTCAAGCAGTACATACATTGCTTGTGTATTTGTATAAAATTTTGCGTGAAAAACAAAATTAAGGGCATGGGCGCATTCTGAATGTTGAATGTAGCATATGGTGAAGCTATCTTGGACTAAAGCAGCATTTTAGTGATACCAAATGTTCTCAGAGAGCGGAAAGATGTGAACCACAAAGGGCGATCGATTCTCTACAGCTCCTGAAATACATTGATGAAGTAAAGAAAGTAGTTTTGGCCAATCGTAGAATGGCCATTAGAGAAGTTGCTGAGGCAATTGAAGTACCTAAGTACTCATATTCAATTTTTACGAATGATTAAGGCAGTAGGCGGGCTAGCCTCTGCTCACTACGTTTTTTGTGAGCGAAATTTGGCTGAAAATAATACTAACACGCATAGCCACCATATTCTCCATAGATGACCCTCTGTGACAGTTTCCTTTTCCCAAAACCGTAGATGCTCATGAAACATTGGGCCATTATGGAGCAGATAAAGACAGCTTTGAAAGAGGAGCTGAATGAGGTCGCAGAAAACAGTTTTTGTAAGTTCTTCCAAGTATTGAGGGAAACGGCGTAAATGTATTATATCTGAAGGGAATTGTTTTGGAAGGTTCTAAACAGAAATATATCAATAAATGAACAATTTTGAAAAAAACTCAAAATTTGTGATCCTTTTTTTGATTGTATAATGAACCCAATGTGTTCTGGTGATGTATGCCGTGTTTGCTGAGGTTGGTTTACTTGAACAGCATGCAGTATGTCGAGTAGTAGGAGATGGTGGGGTTTATTTACAACAAAAAAAATCGACGTGGTGCTTCCTGATAAAGTGAAGGTATAAACAGACCAGGCCATTTCGTCTTTGCTCCGACTTCACAACTCCAAACAAGGGGTAATCCTTTTGGTACTATCATATTCCAATAACACGCCTCTAAGTATATGTTATTTATATACTCACATGAATCCATGCATCAGCAACACAGGATTTCCAGAATTTGCAGTTGAGAGTACGCTATCTGAAGTATGATGACTTAGATTAATTTAGAATGTTTTGTTTCCCAGAAACCAAAATTGTGGTTGAAAGCTGATCCTTTGGATATTGAAGCAGGTGAAGTTCCAACTTTAATTTTACTAAGATCTCGGGTTTTGGTAATTTAGGAGGTACCAGTGACTTGTGCTGATGGAGCCATCAGATGATAATTACTGTATTGCTTGTTCTAGTTCTCCCTTAATTTTGTTGTAATCGGTTTATGGTTGGTAGAACATTGCAAGAAGGAAAACTACGATCAAGGAACATTCCGAAATATTGCGAATATTCCCACGTACAATCTCTCCTTCAACGGGCTTTCACAAACAAGTTAAGGGAGAGTGCCTTTAATTCAGCCTGGATGCTCAAAGGATATAAGTGAAAATGCTCACATTTTGTCATATCTTCGTGCGTTAAAATCTCATTTGCTCAACTATTATTAGAGCACTTAAATTTTGTGCTAAGTCATAAACGTGACTTAGTCGCGGAGCATTCAAATCTGTGTAGCCCACACAGTCGAATTTCACTCGGATGCCTACTTCATGAAAATGAAGTGAATATAGCACGAAATTATTTCCAGAATTCTTGAAATATGGACGAATCCCAATCCTACTTCCTGACGAAGGAATATTGGTAAATATTGCATGGGAGAATGGTGTGACTCAATTACATTAGCTACTAACCCAAGTACAACGATTCAAATCAACGTGAATCGGTGCCTTCAATTTGCGTATTA
Organism: Pachypeltis micranthus; assembly: GCA_020466155.1. Taxonomy (NCBI): domain Eukaryota; kingdom Metazoa; phylum Arthropoda; class Insecta; order Hemiptera; family Miridae; genus Pachypeltis; species Pachypeltis micranthus. The sequence goes on from CM035776.1 coordinate 30,811,636, forward strand.
CTTTAACTGTAGATGCTCCTGTACGTTCGAGCTCTTCGTTTGGAACTATTCGGAGGTCTGGTTCCCATCAAAGAACGTTTTCAAGAGCCATTCTCCGTTGTTATTCTTGTTCTCATTGGTTATTTCGTTCATATCTTTCGTAAGCCCTGTAGTATAGACCGTATTTAATTTTTCGTCGGGAATAGTCAAGTTCTCAAGCGAGCACGCGCTGCAATTCGAGAGCTAATTCTTTAGGGTTCTGAGCGTTAAGCGGGCTGATAGTTCCGAATCGCGAGCCGAAGAACCGGGCGAATGTACCCGTGCCGCTACTAGATCTGCGAACGGATTAGAGCTGATAAACACTCGAACTGCTCAGTAGGGAAGTACCACAGGGACGGGGCTGTACCATCACCGGTAAGTAGATACGTACGATACCACATCTTAGGACACCCGTGCAGTTGAAGCTGTAGCGTGTCGTTATGTGCTATGTAAACAGTAACTTCGAAGATTTTAACAGCTGGTTATAATTGCCCTACAGGGGAAACACGCGCTCAAGCAGCATTTTGGTACTTTCATTATTTAAAAATGCATGTTTTTTGGTCTTGGGAGAAAACACTAATATGGAGTTACGTATGTATTTGAATCGTGAGAATCTCAAAGAACTCTCCTCCTTTAAATCAATGCCATGTTGATTGACCATCTTGTTATTTGCCCTCTCACAAGACAGAAACGTCAGGATTAGATGAAAGCGCAATTTTGGAGAGTTGTAATTTATCATCGTTTCAAGTTGGCCGAAAGAAGTAGCAGGAACACCGTCCTGTCAGTTATCATTAATAATAGGTGGACTCAAACTACATAGGAATTTCGGGATGCTACACTTTTGTTGGACTGGCAGTTTCTAGCACAGCATGTCAGCTTAAACCACTAATTGGCAATAGTGTTGGGTTAGAAAACTGCACCAGTGACGTGAAATTGATCTGTATTTGCACCTTATTAACTTACATTTCATTGGAATGAGACTCAACACATCTGTTAGATCTGTCAGTTTGACTGAAGACTACTTGATGGCTTCCTAGGACTGACAACTTACCCATTAGGCAGCTGTTGCCCAATACACGTGTTCGTCATTATGTAACTTAATGATTACTGTACATTTTGACCTGATTTTGCATTTATCACGTATGCTTCTGGAAAGTACAAGTTCTCCAAGTTTTTGCCTGGTACAGACAACTGTGCCTTCCTTGCAAAACCTTCAGTAGTCAGCTACAACCTCACTAGTGGTATTCGCTTAGTTACATTCACCATCTGGTTAGCTACAGCTTTAACTGTGATCAAAATGGAAAGTTCCCATTTCACAGAACGTTTCTAGAGTACAGTAAAGGTCTGGCTCTACACACTTTCCCCTGAAGCATTCGATTTGGACACAGTCTTAGGTGGTTTTAGTTGAGAATTCATATTTCGTTTGACATCTGTTGTGGGCTGCCAACTTGCACTTGATGGTAAGGCGTTTACTAAGTGCCATTCATTGTGATGTTGGTGGCTGAAGAATTCATATAAGTCCTTGACAGGAATAGCCTTTCCCATTACTTTGCTCTTACCAGTGCAATGCTCCTCAATTTTGACTATCCATACTTCGTAATCAAAATGTATACTAACTGTTGGGGAATGGGAATTCCACACTCCCCTCTCGCTTTAGATAGACGTTGGTAATATCGGAGTGGACTGTAAAGAAACGAAAACTGAAATTAAAATGTTCTTATATCGGCAAAAGAAAATGAATAAAACATGTAGGGATCGATAATCACATTAGAAATGGAGCGTATCAGGGCGGTGAAAGCGCTGGAGCAGACTGGGAGTCCTAGGCGGTGCAGCAATGAGCAGGAACCTCAGATGTGGAGCTGTGTCGTCAATTGCTGATAGGCCAGAGAGTGAGCGCTGGATCTCAATCTTCCACTGCCGGCGTCGTGTGGTTGGCGCCAACACTAACAATATATTTCTGTGTCATTGTTCCAGCTAATTCTTTTGTGGGAAGTGACACGTTGCTGGATTGCCCATTGCTCTGGCTACACACTGCATTCATGTCGAAGATAACCAACGAGGACCTTGAAAGGTTAGAAAAACTTCTTAATTTCATTTAGAGTAAGGAGCTGAAAAATCCGACCACAGGCTACCTTCCGTTTCACACCATTAATCAGAACACCTAGGTAGAGGGGACGTGTTGTGTCACCAAAGTGTCGCGTTAAGCTTTCAGTCACCTACGACTGTTACAAAATCTGTACATAAAATTTCATGAAAATCGTTAGAGCAGTTTTTGAGGAAAAAATTGTATTTTGACCACTATGATAATTATAGTTAGTCCAGGCCGACTTATTTAATAATCTTCTTTTGGCGCCCCATAGTGACCTGCAGAATAAATATAAAATTTGATCCGATTTGATTCAGTTGTTTTTCCGACTCAGTAAGCCTTAAAACGCAAAGATCTAGAGAGAACTCAATTTTGTTTTTTCAGCCAATATTACATAACTTCCTTTTTTCAACGTAGAGCCAAGCCAAAACGCTGTTTTTTTCTGCTAAATCCGCTAATTTTTGTATCAAATTTTTTTTAGAATGGCAACTGAGGAAATTCTAAAAGAGGCTCAAGTGCTTGGAGAACTTGCAGAGAAAGAAGGACCAAGTGCGTGGAAAGCCCGGAGGATCACTAAAACAAATAAAGTATTCCTCAGACAGACTTTGAAAAACGTAATTTCCTCTAATCGCTACGTTTATGATAAGAAGAAGAGAAAATGACAATTTCGTTTTGATCATGACTGCATTGCAGAAGTTGGACTGTCAACTGAATCATGTGCTTGTTGTGTACCTATACTGCACATTTTTCAATTAATTTCATTCAGTGTAACCCTTGATGACCAATAATAATGTGGTTTGATAAATCGACTCTAGTTTTGAAATTTAAGTTATCCACTTGATTTTTATGGCGTGTACAAGTAAAATTTACATCTAAGTACTTCAAGGTTCAAGATTTGAGCAATGGATATACATGCCATGTTACCTGTGGCGGAGCTCTAATATTCTTGAGTGCAGTTTATTGAGGCGCTTGGAAAAACTAAGGCTGTCGACAGACAGTTCGATAACGAGGCATCACTACAATATCCCGTGGGGGGGGGGGGGGGTCGGCATGACGCAATTGTCAACTTACTGATGCTTTTTACTGCTCTCTGGTCATTGCTTCATGGAACTTCCTTTCTCCTCTACACCTTTTGTATTTTCTACCTTCTTTTCTCTAAACAGAAGACTATATATGTTGCAATATATTCGATAATTTTGTACCAAACTTACTATGAGTATCATAACAATAAATAAACGCAGCAAATTATTATATAACGGTTTATTATTCTCTACCACAGCAAGATTGCACCGCTTGACACAGTTTCACACCTCTGAGACCCATTTCATTCGATTCAGCATCGACAAATGCTAGTTGAAAATACGAAATGTGACCTGATTACAATGGAACAACGAAAATTAACATTTTCTATACGACGTTAAGCAATTGGCACGACGCAACGAGTCAAAACCGATGGATGGTTGGAGTGGGACATGAACACAAGCTGAGAAGAAGCGATAACTTTCACTATTCTACACGAGTAGTAGAATTCGCCTATATTTACTGTCATTTCACCGTTTTCTATCAAGACCCAGTTATATATCTTTGAGACCCGTCCTATTCGACTGTGCAACGAAAAATAACTGGATAACTACAACAAACACGACGTCAATTCAATAAAACTGCCAAAATTTCGGTTTCGACTAATTTTTTACACAATTTCTTTCCCATAAACCCTGGGTCTGTTCAATCGGTTTGCTGCGAAGGTAGGTACCAAATAGAATTTTAGTATGAAAAAACCCTGCAAATTATTACACAACGGTTTATTATTCGGATAATCAGCTTGACCTAGCATTAATGCTCCGAGATCCATCCTGTTCGATTCAGCATCGAAAAATATCATAATGAAACCCAAAAAAGGTCGAAAAGAACTGAATCGTAATATTAAAATAAACAACAAAAAAACGAAAGTATCTAGGAAGAGCTGAATTTTAATATGAAAACATGCACGCTAAATACTAATATCAAAATTTAACCAAAAATCTATGAAAAAACCAAAATGAGAATGAAACGAAAGAATCTAAAAAAAATTGAATCGTATTAAAACCAAAACGTCGGGGAAATTGGAACGGGGGCGCTCGAAGCGAACCCCGGGGGGAGACGAGTGTTGGGAGGGAAGCGAGCGGGAGGCGGAGTCGTTGGGAGGGACACGCTCGCTCGCCTCGAGAGCGGTTGGTTTTTTAAAGAGACGGGCGGGGCGGAGGGAATTCAAACGACGAAACGCTTGTAGCACCCGCGTTGTACTGCGTTTCATTAATTTTTTTTAACCGTTTTTTGCCCATTACAACCACGGGCTTCGTCCGATCGGATTGCCGAGATGGCGGGCACAACTAGATACCAAATCGGATTTTTGGGCGAAAGAACGAATTTTTTAGACCACGTTAAAGGCACAAAACGGCCCGGACGGGGGACGGACATTGCAAATTTGGAATCTCCATGTCTTGAAACGTAAAGTATCAAATTTTGAGGGGGGGTTGTAAAAAATTTTTCGTGACCGAAAACATAGGGTTATTATTCAGAATGAATAATAAACCAAAACGGGTTTTATACCAGGCGTTATAGGCAAAATATTACCCAGACTGTGGGCGACAGAGGACAGACATTGCAGATTTGGAATCTCCATACCTTGAAACGTAAAGTATCAATAGGGGAGGGGGGATCGTCAAAAAATTTTCCTGGCTGAAAACAGATGTAAACCAAAATTAATAGAAAAAGCTTTTTAACTTTGGTTGCGTTTCCGATAAAAGTCGCTGAACATAACGTATTTTGGGCTGGTTTTATGCTTCAATTAATGAAGGAGCATTTTTAATCTCAAACACGACTCAGATCTTCTCGATGGTTCAGACCAATTAGATATACGGAATCGAAAAGGAGCATCATTGGTTGCTACCTACATTCAGTTGCAGGAAGGGACAGTATTGTAGTTGCTACAAAGGGAATCGGTGTAATCAATGCACAATTAATAATAATGATAACACAAATCACATTCAATTTATTCTCTCCCCATTCTTCTCAGAGAGTGATTTTCTGTAATTTAAAATGTCTTCTTTGACTGACGGCATCATTTCATTCAACTCCCCTTTGAAAGTGTCTTCGGCCGAAGAGTCGCTGTCAATGGTCAACAGTTTGAGTACAAGCTCTGTAACAAAAAATTGATAGGAACGCCAAGTTGAGAGACTACTCAAGTACATAGGCGAAGGCGACACTCAAGTTAGTTATGGTTTCATACTAATCAACTGGAGGTTGTATCTTTCTTCTGAGCGACTACACTAAAAAATATGCATGTTTTTGAAACAGCAAGCCCTCAATTTTTCGAGATGTAGAGCTCATAATGGACTAGTCAATTTATGTGTTTTTCTAACTACGATATAGCAAAACAGTATCGGGGGGAGCTACTGATACAATGATATTAGGGCAGAGGAGATCATCTTTCAAGATCACTTCTCAATTTTTAATGAGCTGGATTTAAATTTTCCCAAGGACATTTGGTATTGCCCTAGATGTCAGGTCTACGAATTATCCTCAGTTAGTTGGTGATGTTTTCACCTCCCTTCCGTTCCGCTGATCAGATTGATATCCTAGTGTACGTATTTGTATGTTCTGTAAGCAATTAGGAGATGTGTAAATAGAAAACATGACCTGCGGTGGGGTGGGGGGCACAAAAGTGTTTTATTACGAGGGAAATGCGTGAAATGAGCAGGAGCAAAATGAACTGTAACACTCCAATCCCCTGTAAGCCCTTGCTGCAGAAGTTGCACAGGTAGGAAGGTCTCTGTCTAGGACAAGCATATCAGGTCTGTTTTCTTATCAGTATGACCCTGAACTCTCATGAGAGAGATATCAGTCAACTGTCAAGGAGGTAGTGGTTTGGCTATCACGCAATAGCACGGCCACTCACTCAGCATACATGGAACCCAGACCTGTGGAAGTGAGGCAGGTTGTCTGTCATTTAGCCAGTCTCCCGGTGAAGAAGTTTCCAGTCTGTTTTCTCACCTGATCTAACTACTTATTTGGCTGGCAAGTTTCAAAGGAAGAAATCAACTTAAGGTTTAGCTGCTCTTCCAACAACCATTGCTCACTGTTGTAGGAACTACAGTGGAACGAGCAGCATGTGGTTTCTTGTTTCTCGCACTGAAGGCACAAGATGTGGAGAGTTTTTGAGTGGAGTGCGCATTGAAATCGTCATATGCTGTAAGGAACTGGCTCATCGCTATTTAATTTAACCTGAAACTAGGTTTTTTCCTCAGCCACCTGCAGCTTGTCGTGATAGCACCATTGGGTGACAGTTCATAGCACAAGGGGGGGGTTTTGGCCTAAATTTGACGGATTGACTGTGTACCAATCAGCACAGTCGCATCATCTACATAGGCATATAGCTCGCAGTCAGTCTTCATGAGCTTCCTGGGAAGACCTTCGAAGGGGTTCCACAGTGCTGGCGCTGTGGACACTCCTTCTCAATCGTTCTCCAAACTGACATACACCTGCATTTGATCTTAGCAGTTCTATTTGTCAGATAATGTCTGACGAGCAAGTATAGGTTACAGGGTTAGTATTTTGTGGCTGTATCTTAAGCTACTTGGCCACTGGGGAACGCCTTTGAAAAGAGAGTTTCCAGCGAACCTGCGATGATATAGACCGAGCATGAGTCACTTTGCATAATAGCTAATACCTACTCTATGTTCGCTTTTCCTTTGGAGAGTTTGTAATGCTTACTCCATGCGCATCAGGGCTCTCTGCTTCCACTAAATTCCGCCAGCCTTGTTTGGCTCTTTTGATGGCACAGTGGAAGGCATTCTTCTCTTGTAAGAAGGCCATTAGGAGAGTGGCTCTGGCATCAGGGTCACGAGTCTGCTGACATATCCTTCTAGCTCTACTTACACTCTGCTTGAGTGGATTAATTTTGGCAGTCAACCAGGGGAGGGACTTTAATCGCCCTGTGCTTCTGTTGCCTACGTTCAGAATGCGCAGCAGAGTGCAGTGCTGGGGTGATAATGTTACAAGGGGGTTTGGAGAGCCGCTGACTCAGGCAAAATTTATAGTGATCGCGAGCTCCTCCGATCCATTGTCCAACTTTCATTGGGATTATGAACCATCGTCTTTAACCACTGGACTATGATTGCAAGGTGCCTTTAATGCGAGTCGTCGGAACAATAATGTTCGCTTTGCTGTCCACCTCTTCACGTATGTAACTTGCACTATTAGGTTGGTGAGCATGGCACAGTTCAACTTCCAGTACCTTAGAAAATTGAGGTCAGTCAGCATTTTTAGAGTAGAACCATTTTTCACACGTGTCTCTGCAAAGAATGTTTTTGTCAACAATGGCAAAAACCATGTTATCGCTCTGCGTTCCTCATTGTATAACTCGCCAACCCACCATTTTAACTAGTAGGGTGCAAGACACAGCTGTGACATCTATGCACTACCTTCCTCACACAAACTAAATTGTACTCGGTGAGCATCTTTAAGTACGCCTCGTCCTCCCCATCTAGGGTTGGGGAATCCTGAAGTGGTGATCTGACGTCAGCACAAACTAGGAAGGGTCATTCTCCAACTAGAACACACTTAAGTGGCGTTACGTGGAACGTTAACGCTTTAAGTGGAAGGCTGAACTGCCTGTAGAATGATGTAACAACTAGCTCAAAGTCACTGGCTCGAATGATCACAGTAGTCAAATGCTGGCTGTTCAGGCGGAGTACACACTACTCCGCACAGCAAGTCCACGGATGTGTCAATGCAGGCCTTGGCTCCCATTCTTGCTTCAGCTACCACTCATGCAGCAATCCCAGACCAAGGGTTTTGGAACCATTGTACAGTTCTTGTATGGCACGCTGCAGCATTTGTGAGTGCACTGTGCAGCAACTCAGCCATAACTGGGCACTCTCATTTATGTTGTGCTGCAGGGAGGGTTCAAACGTTTATAAGCTATTCATAGTCCACTGGTGACTCCTGGAGGCCAATTGCTCCCCAATGTGTAGAATGCGAATCTGCTCTATGTTGCATTAAATGCAGTTGACACATTTGAAGGGAGCCTCATGTTTGCACTCCTTGCAGAGGTGTGGCATGGTGCACCAGGGGGCACACCAGCAGGCTCATGCAAGCCACTACTAGGTGGCCATAACGCTGGCAAATTGTAGCACTGCATGGGGGCCTGGTATTTTCTGAATGTGCAGCGCTGCTAGGCTATGTACCAGTGCCCTCCCCCCTCCCAACACAACACAAATTTTTTGTTTTTGTGGTGAAACGTCTTTGAGTATGATTGCGAATTAAACTCTTATCGCCTTACCCTACGTTGGGCGCCAGTGTTACATTTGCGTAGCAATAACACACTACGTGAGTAAGTACAATATAAACTAAATGCATATGGAACGGAGTTTTATTCTAAATTACACTCAGGGAAGTTTAACCTCCACAAACATGGAACTGGGTGGAATGAACATGGGCACAGGCGACAGGGCGATGCCTCAACTAGAGAACCGCCTGGTTACAACTGACAACAGCGAAGTTTCGATTAAATCGGGGCACTTGAAGTGCCTAGTCGGACGAGCCTTCGCTGAATGGAAGAGTTTGGTTCATCCCGGTAGATTTCTCTCCTCCAAGGTACTATTCATTATTATTGGCACTCAGGCTATGGAACTAAACTAACCTTGAAACTTGTGCAGACGGTCATGAAGGGCCAAAGAAAGATGAGGACGCAAGAACATGAGTATTATTGGCACGAATTTCCCAGAAGCGTTGAGGACAGTTTGTGTCGCTGTTTGAAAAATAAGAAGAACGCCAAAGTGAAGGAGGAGCGCTGGATTGTCACATCGGCCGATTTCTGTCAATAGAAGCTCTCGCTTTGCCAACAAAAACTGCCTGCAAATAATAAGAAAAATGCATTTTACGTTTGTGCTCAAAGGGTTTCCAATTTCTAACCTTTCAGAATGCACTAAACACCTGGTACAAATCTTGAAGTGTAGTATTAGAGATTAGAAATCGACTATGCCACTGGAGTGAAAATTTGGACAAATTAAACATTGAAACGTTACCACTAAAAAATGTGTCATTATTGGCTAAATCCTAAGAATTATATTCACTTATATAATTCTTGATAACGGTGAAGAACATTGGAGCTATATATATGTACTAGAACTGTGATGTTCAACTCCATTCCATTTTTTTAGGTAAATCAAACTTACCGCTCTTTCTTCTTGTCAACTTTCCTACTCAGCAAACCGACGGCAGACAGTGCAGGCTCAACGACGTTGATAAAGTCTTCAGTCGACTCAGAGGACAAAGCTTTGTTCAAAGTTGTCAAGGCTTCCTTGACAGCCCCGGTTAATTGATTCAGAACTTTCATCCTTTCCTGGAAACAGTGAGAGATGCATACATTGGGTTTAACATACCCTTACAACTTTCAGCTCAGGCTTTATAGAACGAAACGCTGAACTACTAGTAGAAAAAACAATTTACATGTTAAGTAAAGAAGCAATGCACGCGACCAACTAATATCAAATGGCAGTCTGCCCTGCTGCGTGACCCCCATCTGTAACAGTTTGAGGGAATTTCCTGAATTGATCAAGCTGTTGGGGGACCCATCAATACACATTCCGCCATGTGGCACAAGAGCATGGCCACCAAAAGTTTCTGTATACCCACATCGACTTGCCATCATTTCCAGGCTGCTTTCCACGCTTAGAGGTACATAAATGCCATGGTCCATGATGGCAAGGCCTGCATCGAACAAAGTCCCAGACCCTTCCCACTGCACTGTGCCACTTAGAGGATGATGATTGGCAACTTTGCTAATATTATCATGCCCTGAACGCGAAGACTATACAAAATGTAAAAAGTCAACCACAGCCGCAATTGGGCCTGGTGTTTGTGTGGGTGCTATTGACCTGATGCACAGGGTAAAAGGTTGTGGGTTGGTGCTCTACAAGCTGGATAATTTATCAGGCTACTACGTTTCAAAAACATTTTTTTGTTGGTGTGACGTACACACATTGCAACTATTTATGAACAGTATTTTTCCTTCTGCTAAACAACAAGAATGTTGTTTTCCCGAACCAAGACATCGGCAAAAACAAGACCATCACGAAATTATCAAACGTAACTGGAACACCTGTTAAAATTGAAAGAGCCTAGCCAAGATGCGTCATCTAAGGTGACCTCATTCCCAGCCAGCCATTCCATTTAAAGATCCTGAGCCAAACTAAATATTCACACCCACAGAGCTGGAGCAGAAAACCCTTCACAGCAACAAACATTTCATCTGCAGCCCTCCTAAAAAGTCGCATCATTCTAGTCATCATAATAGACACCTAGTATCATGGCTAGGGGTACATTTCTGATTTCCCAGGCCTCTACTCAATAGGCCACATTTGAAGACCCTCACGATGGATTATTCTTCTCTAGCACTAAGGGCGAATTGCAGCCTTGTAGGAACAAGAGGCAGTCTAAAAGCTCCAGCAAAAAGATGACACGCTGGATACTAATGTTCGAATAGCTTCAGTAAAACGCAGTTGATACGAGTGAATGAGCAAATATCCTGTAGAGCCACTTTTATTCTAAATTCTTGTCACAGCTTGCTACATATATCTTGTTCACCTCAACCTCATCACAGTAAACGTGCAACAGTCAGTTCACCATTCTCTATTTGTACCAGTCAAATCCATATTTGGCTACTAGGACACGAATACCTCAGGGGCTTCCTTAAATTTGATTGGGAGACAGTTATGCTAGGTTATACGCAACATACAATAAGCCATTAAAAAAATTAAGTAATAAAACTTTGGGGCTTACTTGAGCATTAGAAACCGAGCCTTCACCACCGTAAGCAACAATTGCGTTCACCAAATCAGCACCGACAGACTTGAGAAGATACGATGTGAGTTTCACACGAGTGTCTTCATTCGGAAACTGCTTGATCCCTCTTTCAGCTAATCTGAGCTCGATCAACCAGTTATCCACTTGGTCCTGAAGATTCCCATGAGCCTTTCGTCTCTCACTAGCGCTTGACGCCATCGTTTTTTCGAAAGTTTCTGCAGCCAACTCAAACCCTCGTTTGTCCAAAATCCTGAAACGAGCCAATTGCTTCTGGTTACTAATTTGTTTAACGAGGGGGAAGGGGGATGCTCAATATACTTGGGTATCATGATGTTGTTCCTCCCTTAGTGACCAAACTGAACACGGCATGTGCACAGCCCAGCCCAGGGCTAGTGGTCCTCCCAGTCTATTCAGCACTCCTTAGACTCCAGGCACGTTCCTCTATACCTAGTTTCGCTTCAATTTACTTTAGCACCAACATCGAAGATGTCTCAGTTTTCATAACTTAGATTACATTACTTTCTGGTCCTCGAGAAATGAACGTTTTTACCTTGTTTGTTTCCCGTTTTGTGCCTGTCATCAAAATTTATGTAAGGTGAGGGAGAGATAAGTTTGGTATCCCTTGCCTAGTTCACCTTTGTCCAGGAGCACGTCGTCCGTTGGACAGGAAGTCATCCTAATGTATGAGATACCATTGATGAGAAAATATAGTTATACTTTCCACGCTTCTCCAGTCGGTCAGAAAACCATCATTTCTAAATTCAGCTCTAAACTAGTAAACTAGTTCTTTTCTCTTGGATTGCATTCTAACTTTAGCTCTGTGCACACATCAAAATTATATTCTGTGATTTAGGGGAAGAGATTTTTAATCCTCATGGGTTGGCATTTTAAAAGCAATTAAGACAGCATCTGAAAAGATCTAGACACAAGGAAAATACTCACGGATACAAATGCTGTGCAACGGCTTTAACCAAATTTTCAATGTCAACCAAATCCTGGAAGCTCTCCATGTTCGAAAGTTCGTGCTCAATTTCCTTCACAGACAAAAACTCTAATTTCCCTGGCTGATTGGGCTTCTTAGCAAATTCTTCTTCGCTGTCTGAGTCCAACTGATCGCCTTTGCCTTTTCCGACAACATGTTTTTTCTTAACAGACCTTGTCTTTGTTTCTCGACCCTGCCAACAAACCAGAACGAATGCACGCCGTAATTCTCAGCATCATGTTGTGTTGGTATATTAAATATAAGTTTCCTTGATAATGCAGACGAAATGTATTATAAGCCAAAGAACTAGAATCATACAAGCTGTTGAAAAACAAGAAATACCTGAGTTCCTCCTCCAACTTTTCCCGAGGTAGCTTTCTTTCTCCTTTCATCTCGTTTATCAACTTTAGACGTGGCTTCTCCTTTTACAGAAGGTTTACCTTTTTTCTCATACTGCGCTTGAATGAAAGCTCCCGAGCTAACTGCCTGAAACAAGTGAATACATTGTAGTTTCAAGATGGTGCCCACACACGAAAATATACTTCAACATTTATTCAAATAGGTGTTTTTACAATTTAGCGAGCTCTTCAGCGAGCACCACGCATTCCTAAGTTTCCTAATTGGTCTCCCAACATTTAAATCCACAAATGACGTTAGAGGTTCTTATCTATTTCAATTGAAAGTTGAGACAATATTTACATACAAAAAGTAATGAAAACGGAATGAGCTTACTTGAGTGTACTTGGTTCTTGTTTAATTATTAATAGTATAGTATTTTCTTCCCTAAGATTTGCATTAGTTGAATCTCGTGTCAAGACCCACCCTCACATAGGTGTGGCCCCTTTCCATTTCGACATACATCCATGCCAAGAGGATTTGTAACATCCTCACACACTGAGTCAAGAATCAGTGAAGACCACATTCCGAATTTTCAAGTAGATTATTACATTTTCCAGCTTGGTACATCAATGATTCAAAACAAATTTTAAGTAACTCACCTCTTCAGCTCGTGTTTTCAAGATATCATTAGAAACGAAGGGTTTAAGGAGTTCATCTATATAAGTGTCAGTGATAAGGACGGAACTGCAGAAAATATGGGGAGCCGTTTTCACTTTATTCTTCTTCAAAACTTCTTCTAAAACTGTGCTGACGTCAGACGGTCCAAATATCGAGGGGAGGAGCATCTGAAACCCATTTCTGATTGGGTAAAGCTGATAAGGATGTGCACGTGTAAAAATAGCAGGTACGCACAATGGGACGTACAGTTGCATCAAGGTATGATCCAGAGAGAATGGTCTCTTGCACCGCTACATCCACTTGGCTCAGCAATTGAGGGCCCACAATGCATGTTGGCAGTTCAAGCATCAGCCCTGAGCCGAAGTGCCGATGTACAAAGGAAACAGGGTCTGAAATCCCCAGCCTGGTGAGGGCATCATACTCTACAAACGATGAAACAAAAAAATTATTTAATCAAAAAGTAAGTATTTTGGTGTCAGGAAGTTCATAAACATACTACATAAATTGTAACAACCTTATCGTCTAGGAGACGAAACTAGAACAAATCAGTGAAAGCACTAATCACCTAGACGATTTTAGAGAAGCCACACTACTTCCCAAAATATTGGAGATAGTGTCTTCGCAGGCAATAGAATTCCAGGCACCCAAGCCCGCTCCATATTAATGCAACCGCCAGTCAGTCTGTAGCTGATTGAGAGACGACACCGAGGTAATTGATGACGAGACACTTCTGGACCATTGAACCAGGCTATCTCGAGTAGTCTAGACATATATCTAGTGTCTCAATTTTCTATAAGTAGCATTTCACTGGATCATTAGCTCAACTCCAGCAGTGGAGCATGAAATAGATGCTGCAACTCCCAGTAAAATCACATGTGAAGTGTTGAGATTTTTTATACAAAGGTGATGAGAACACCGCAATATTTTTTCTCGCTGAAAAGTTGAGAAACATTAGAAATGCCATAAAGGGGTCTTATTTCTCCCAAGCAGAATAGGGAACACTTCATTTGCTAGAAAGACACGGGTACTTTCAGAAGCAACAAAATGAAGGACAAGACCAAAAAAGTGCAGTGTGGTGAACCAAAGCTGGCCTGGGTACATGCCCCTCCTATTCAGGAACAGCACTCCAAGAGTAAGAAGAAGATACTATATAAATTCTCACAACTGTACAATTCATAAAATAATGTTAAACAAACGATAAGACTCCAGCATACATTGCAAGCGTCATAATAGGTATCTCTGGTTTTTTTTAAATGTGGCAAAGAAAAAAAAGATCAAAAGAAGAAACAGGCTTTATACCGAGGTATCCATTTTGTTTGTAAAAGTTGTCCACCCAGTCAGTTTGTTGCTTAGTATAAATGAGGGGTATCAACAAGGAAGTCCCCTGCTTTCCTGTAAGCTGACCGCATACCACTTTGTCCTCCACCAGACTGTCATAAGCAACTGAAAGAATTCTGCATTGAGAACAATCATAAAAAATGACGTATTTCACAACAATAGTACCAAAAAATCTACTTACAAAGCAAGTCCCTCTCTTGTAATTGGATAAGGTTGGCTAAGACATTGATTTGAATGGGATGTGTCAACGCGCGAAGGCAACCTCTAAGAATACATTTGTTCTTTTCCACGAAAGCGTCTGTGTAAAAAATGCGATTGTCAGCTTTGTCTTGATTTGCATGAATGATTTTGCCCAAGTTTTTTTCAACTACCTGAAACAAAGAATTGCATTTTGTTAATACGTTAATATAAGGGCAGTTGTAGCTAGAAATACACTACTCCCAGAATCTTTTTTACTTTCCTTGGTTCTGAAAAGTAGAAACGAAAGCTATGGAACAGGCTGAAAACTGTTTACTTGTTTTCTTCAGAGCTTCTGAGACCAAAAACCCGAATCAGATTAGTGGATGTGTGTTTCAGATTCGCATTGTCCATTGTGGACTAATGGCACAACACCTTTTTTCTTCTTTTTTCCCCCTATACTGGTGGCAACCAAGAAAACCCCCACTGTCAGCCTCATGTCCTCTCGGTTCTACCATGGGGCTTGTGTGCCCTGATGCGACGTCCCCACCATTCTTGCATGTAATGGGGTCCATCCCTGCAACCTCATCCAGCACCCTCCCCAAGCACTCTGAGGCGCTGGTTAGACCAGGTGGTACCATAGTGGACAGTGTACTGTGAACAGGCCTCATAACATCTGTATACTTTCTCTCTCCAAACTGAGGACCTCTCTTGATCGCTCCCTGAAGAGTCTAGTAAATAACGTTGACTGCCTTTGGCCCTTACATGTCCAACCACTCTGACCTCTGAATTGCACTGATTCTGCATATCCTGGTACCTCTGGCGTGTCTTCTTACATCTCTAATCTCACAAAATACCATTCATTTTGTTTCAGTTATCACTTGTTTATTTTATTTTTATTATTAGCGGTACTTTTTTACTTCTTTGAAAAGGCAATATTTATTTAATTCGATTGATAAAATTGGTTTTTACTCAATACCCGAGCTTTCAATTTTTCCTTAGGAACCAGCCTCTCCTTCCTCACACATAGGTCTTACTACTACCTCGTTTTGTCGAGGGTTTTTGGAGGAAGTTTGTTGATGGGAGGAGCTTTTTTATTTTTATTTTTGCCCTCGTTTTTGGGTGGAGCAGTGGGTCAGGGCGCTGCCCTTGTCTTGCACGCCCTGCTTTTTTGGAGTCTTTTTCTTTTCCCCCCTGCACTACCTCGCCCTGGCAGGCTGCCATTTGGCCTCGATCCATGAGGAAGGGAAGAGGGCCATCTGCTCCCTCACCCTTAGCTTATGACTCACTTACCTGTTTAGACTCCTACACTGAATTGCATTGCTGTAAGTTATATTTGAATCAAAGTTACTAACCGACAACAGGAAATCTCCAGGAAGATCGTATATTTTCGTAAGATCAGATACAGCAATTAGACCAGTTCGTTGTAACAAATCATCAATCTCCTCAGCAATGGTGAGTTGATAGGTTCTGTTTATGAGTTGCCCCAATACTATGGAGCAGCCAGCTTCTGTTTTCTCTACTTCCGGTATTCGAGCGGAAATATAACTGAAATCCACTTTCAAATTTTTCGCCAGTACAACCAAGTTGACTCGACCTATAACATCAAAACACAATGGTTAAGACATGTACAATAAACTAACCAAGTCTTGAAAAAAATCAAGAATACTCGATTAAATACAAATCTGTGTATCCCTTACCAGCACACTGGAAAAAGAAGTGGAGCTAGGCAGAACAACTGCTTGTTTACCTAAACACAAGCCTAAGAAGGGTACTGTGCAGTACTGACGGAAACTATATTAGACATACTATATCAATTTACTAGGACCTCCAGTTGCACTTTCACAGCATGCTGGTGTGTTTTCTATCACTTTACCATCTCAGGTGTTCTAAACGTATGAGAGCATCTTTAACACAGGCTTTTCTGTGGTGGATCCCATAGCTTTAGTATGAGGACTATACTGTTGTTGTTACCATAGCATCAGTAGTGGAGCATCATAACTAATATTGATAAGTTAGCGAACACCCCTCATTATGTTCACATTCATCATCTAGTGATAAGGGTTTATAATTCATTATTAAATACACATTGCACATGGACACGATTTCATTTCCTTTTACACAGGCGAATCTAAGAGTAACTAAGAATATAGGAGTTTGCCATGAGGTTCCCACTATAAGGATTTCCAGATTATTTTAAATAATAGATATCGCTGAAATCCCAAACTTCTCAAGTTTCATTACCTAACCAGTAATTTGCTCTGAAATATTCATGCATGTCTAGAAGCACGATGCCTTCCATTCTAGTTTTGGAATGTATACCTTAAGACATGCACTCCACCATAGTTGCCTCAGTAAGGTATGTAATGTTACTTTACTCAAAGTGTACAGCCTAACCCGATGCCAGAGCTTGACATAATGACTACGTGCCATGCAGGGGAATGCAGCAGTCAATCAATATGGCTGAAACTGTTCCAGTGCCATTAACCAAGCAGAGGTAACCTCTCACACATCCCCTTTTTATGGTACACTTGGGTACTATTGCATAATAAACCCTCTCTGAACTACTCTCAGCACCAAATGAAAAAGTGGAAATTTCGGTTTATTATTAATTCTGAATAATACGCCAACGTTTTTGGTCATCAACACAACAATTGCTTACACCCCCACCCCCCCCATAATTTGACACAAAGCATCAGAATACCAAATCTGCAATGTTTGTCTGCCATCTGCCCTCACCATATTTTGCCTTTAACGTGGTGTAAAAAATCCGTTCTTTCGCACAAAAATCCCATTTGGTATCTAGCTGGGCCCATCAGACGAAATCTATGGTCGATATGGAGAAAAATACATTAAACATGAACACAAACGGTAGGTACAGCTTTCGTACAAGTACGCAACCACGAGGGACATTTTATGTCTTTTTCTTTAAACTAAACCTCGATTTCCTCCGATGCGATTCCTTATGAGTGATTGGAAACGTTGAGGCTGGCAGGCGCGAAAGAAACCTTTACACAAACGGTGGGTACAGCTTTCGTACAAGTACGCAACCACTAGGAATATTTTATCTCTTTTATTTTTTTTAATGCAATGATAACTACGTTTGATTGTGCTCGTTGATGGTTTCGATATAATGGCCGCGTCAATTGCAATTGACATCATCACTTGGTCACTGAGGTCATTAAAACGTGTGATGTTACCAAGCGTTAGATTGTGTAACAGACGTTACCATGCACTTAACCCAACACAAATTTCGTTACGCTTCTCCGTAACGCCCCTGGCGTTACATTTTCGAGTTTATGTAGCAAAGTAGACATAAAATGTCAAAAATTAACAAAAAACGCGATTTGATTGCAATTATGTCGTTATCGTTTACAAGGTATTTTTCGATGCTCGGATGGAATGAGTCTCAGATGTGTACGACTGTGTCTTGACTGAAAACAGTGAAAACACAGTAATTATAGAGAGCCAAAGTCTACTAATTGAAAGAACTCGCAGGACAATACAGCAAAACTAATTGTTTCATAATTTGCACCACTTGTCAGCTCAACTCGTCACATTGTACCAATTGCCTACAGGCGCCTGGAACATGTCGTTTTCATTGTATCGTTGTAGTCAGGCATGTTTCATATCGTTTACTGGAAACAAATACGACGAGGTTTGCTGTGCATCATGTGTGAATGTGAGTAATGCAACGTGATTAATGTAAGCATTCGAGAACGGGCTCAGATCAGTAATAATCGCCCACCATTCTAACAACAGCATTATTTCCACGGTATAATTGGACAAAATAGTTGCAGATCTGATGACAGATCCTAAGCCCTCAACGAGGGTTATATCAGTCATGGAAGTTGCGGTTTTGCTAATGTGCAAGGTATTTGGTCGTTAGCCAGTCTCCCGGTAGAGAGCTGTTGCCTGTGTGTTACCGCGCAGAGGTTACCGACCACCTGAGGAATCCTGTACCGCCTGGGAAGAGTTCTTAATCTGGTTTCCTACCTGATCTAACTATTTACTTGGGTGGCAAGTTTCAAAAGGACAGATCAACTATGACCACTTTTCTTAGCCATCACTTTCTTAGCACACTCGGCAAAGTGGTTATAGGCTTGTAGAATTTACAGTAGAGCAGCACATGGTTTCTTATTTCCTCTGCACTGGAGGCGCAAGACGTGCATGATGGGAAACGAAGTGGAACCACGCATTGAAGTCACCATAGTTGCACAAAGTCACAATCGACCTACAAATGGTCTGAAGCAAGTGGTACATGGAGATGTCTTTTTACTACCAACACTCCTTGACAGCTATATACACAGATTCAGAACACTGGCAGTTAACTAGTCCAGCTTTACAATCCTGACTAGAAGCATACATTCTCTAGTCATAAAGTACCACTCATCCTATTTCTTTCTCAGTAGCGTTAAAAAAACGACAATGATTATGATGTGATGTCAGAACACTGATATGAGATAACTGATTAGTAATAGATAACAAGTAGAAGACTATAGCCACAGAGGGCATACAGAAAACCGTCCCCTACAGACAGACGGCTGAATAACCTGAGATGAAGATCCAACCTTATCGGTACATTGGTATTACGTAACGAATGTTAAGAGTGTACATCAGCTGGACACACATAAAATTTACAGTCAAAGAAAATCAACTTACCGCCATGAACGTAAAGTTCGTCCTTAATCTCCTTCACCAAATACTGAGGAGTTATACATTCTTTGCCGTCAGTTGTGAATATTACGTTCAACAAATTCGACTGTATCAATTTATTCACCACTTCGATGCAGTTTCTTTCGGATAGTCTGACAAAACAAGAATTAGCCAATACAACTAAAAACAATGCGTAGTAATTTTTAGTTTACAATGAAAACGTGAAAAACTCACGTTTGCGATGAAGAAGTCAACTGAGCTCTTTGGAAGTCAGCTGCCAACCTTTTCACTTCTTCCCAACTAGCTGTCGCCATCGTAGTGTGTATAGGCTGTTTCAAAAACGGGCCAATAAACAATTTCGAAGAACGCTAAAATAGCGCCAAAATACTCGTACCAAGTCGAGCCTCAAATGAACATTCCAGACCTTGAAGGTTTAAGTAACTCGATGGATTGACATTAAGGTCTAGCTTCGGTACAGATCCTGGTATGAGAATCACATATAACAATTGGCTGACATTCACGAATACTGAACAAATGTGAAAATTCCAAGTTATAGGTTATTACTCTGCCTCATAGACACAAGTTGAATGTTATTACTATGTTGAACATCAGTTGGTAAGTTCATGTAAACAGTTTGTTTCAAATGCCCCACAGAAAGGCAAACTCTGACAAAACGTCACTGTCACGTTGGAAAAGATAACCCTCACGATAAAATAATGTTGTTGTCGTAGTTTCTCAAAAATCATTGCACATTCTCTTCTGCTGAATCAAATACGGAAAATAATTTAACTTTACGATATCTCTTAACAAATAACCAAGGACGTTGTACAACTTGTTTACAATGTCGAACATGTTTTTTCTGATGAGTCTACAATCAATCATACCTCACTCAATTGCTCTGTTCGCATGATGAGCGTCATCACAGTTACTTACCCCGTAACTATTTTGATCATTAAGGAAGCTTGATTTATATTTTACTGTTCTTATGACTTTCACTTTTCTCTTCTCAACTTCTCTTTTAATTCGTCTAAGTTGATTACCTAACTTGACATAGAGGCCAACTATGTCGTTGCCGACTGGTACTCAATGGCAACAGTTCTTTACTAACCTAACGCACTGGTTGACACATATCTAGCCCCCACCTAACTGAAACTTAATAAACTTATCCAAAATGTACCTTGCTGTTGTGGTACATTACATATTATTTACAATTATTGTGAATAATAATTCAAACACGCAAACTCGATAAACGTTTTTATAGTACTGACTAGAAAGCTAGAACTGTAACTTGGAGATTGATACACAGCTTACTAGGAGACGAATCAATAATGTTAGTATCCATAGTGAACCGACATCGATATCGATTGAATAATGTCTGACACAATACTTAGATACAATTTTAAGAATAGGAACTTGGATAATTAAAAAAATGCAAATTATTACACAACGGTTTATTATTCTCATGAACAGCCTAGTATTACTGCTCCGAGACCCATCCCATTAGATACAGCATCGAAAAATACTAGTAAACCATACGGAACATGACCTGACTAGAATGGAACTCCGAAAACTACATATTCCCCGTAAGCAAATGACACGACGTTGCGAGTCAAGTGGGAGGGTGGTTTTGATGAGACAGGAGGGAGAGAGTACTAACGACGAAACGTTTACTTCCGCTGTAGTTTCAGCGAGTTCTTTCAATTAGTTGATTTTGGCTCACTATAATTACTGTAATTTCACTATACGCAGTTGTACACGTCTGAAACTCATTCCATTCGACCCAGGATGTAAAAATACCTTGAAAACGATACGAAACACGACGTATTTGCGAATTATACCGAGTTTCGTGAATTTTTATAACCATTTTATGTCCGTAACAACCATGGGCTTCGTCCGATCGGATTCCCGAAATGGCGGGCACAACTAGATACCAAATGGGATTTTTGTGCGAAAGAACGGATTTTTTAGACCACGTTAAAGGCACAAAATGGCGAACGGACAATGCAGATTTAGAATCCCCATGTCTTGAAACGTAAAGTATCATATTTTGAGAGATGTGGGGGGTGAAAAATTTTACCTGACCGAAAACATAGGGTTACTATTCAGAATGAATAATAAACCAAAATAGAAATGTAAGTCGAAATTATTTATTAATTGAGTCAAAATTGTTGGGAAATTCAGTAAAATTTATTGATTTCGGTCGTTGGAAAAATTAGTGAAGATGACTGGTAATACAATTTTAAAAAGTCAACAAGGTAAATACAAATCATTCAGAAGTTAATTAAATGGCATTACATAATATTAATATTATTATTGTAAATGGGGAAAATGGCTCTGATAACTTTGTTTAAATTCGTTCAAGCTTCGATTGTTCTTAACTACGCCTTCCCCCATTCATGATCTTGTTTGTAGAAACCCAGTGACTGATGTGATACCAGTAAACTTAGCCATACTAGTGTGTGATCACTGAATAGTAGGCAATGACGAAAATAAGCTAAATACAGGAACATAAAAGCAAAACAGTATTTGATCTTGTTGGTAAAAAGGTCAACATCTCAAAACTTACAGCCAAGTAATCAACATCTGGCCACTCTAAATTCTAGAGTCCCTCGTAAAATCAATGATTTAAAGTGGGGCTCAACATGTAATAATGAACACTTCAGTGATTATCAGAATGCAGATTATATTCACAACTAGAGTATTCATCATCAGGTAATAAGTGAGTGGGGAAGAGAAAATTAAGTGATGACCTGAAGAGTTTCTCTGTAATAGAGTTACACAGAAAAAGCCCCGCTCCACAAGACCATATGGTAAGTAGAAGTGGTTGGTGCATATTAACTATAACGTTGTAAGGACTAAGATTTTCCTGATTGTTGTTGCGAGGAAGTAGTAGAAAGATTTGACTGTTCTGGAGCAACGTGGCCTCAGCTGCTGTTGGAACAACGCATCAGACTGATGTTTCTCTCATCATGGTTCACCCTAGTTGACAAGGGCTGCACTTCCAAAAAAGATCCCTACGTACTAACATGGAAGCGCATTTTATTGATTGAATTACGTTTTCTAGCTAAGGAAGAGTGCAAAAATAAAATGACCCAAACGACACACAAACTTATCTCAAATGATAGACAAATAACTAATATCTTGAAGAGAGCTGGGTGAAATGAGTTGCGTTAAACGCAGACAGTAACAGAAATAAATGACCACTTATTCATAAATGTGAAAATGCTATTGCGTGGATCGAACAAATGGAAAGCTAAAGAGGAGGACCAAATAAAAGTTTTCGGCTGCCACCCTTCATTTAAGAGTACCGGGGTTAATTGAATCCTTCGAACTGGGAAACTTGGTCATATATTCAATTTTGGCTAACTGGGCCAATCACACAATTGGGATCAATAAGGAAGAAAATGGAGCCTTCAATGGACAATAGTAGTGAGTGTCACTAAGCTACGGTCCATTCCACGTTGTTCAGGCTTCAATTCAAATGCGCTCGAGCAGCATCTTGGAACAAATATGAATTCCATGAGGTAAGGGGCATATCAACTATTTTAATTCATAATATCAAATAGTATAATGAATTTAATAAGAATAGTACATTGTGAAACCTACACCTGTAAACTAAAAGAGAGACTATATATCAGCACATTCTCAAGTTTAGGCTTATCCAATTTAGGCTTAGCAAATTTGACAAAAATGAACATATTACTCGTTGGCGTAAAAAAAAAATCAACAGTAAACCTCAAGCACAGTTTAACAAAGCTACAAAAAACATGGATCGAGTATTTCAAAATACTTTTCATAACGTCCAGAGCGTCTGGCAATATCTTTAGGCGTGTCGTTTGAAGCGTCCACTTCACTAGCTTTTAGTTCAGGCTGGGAGAGGAGTAGTTGAATAAGATCTTTTCCATCGGATATTCTGGAGGCTAAGTGTAGGGGTGTGAGACCTTCAAAGAGAGTATAGGGTTAATGAAACGTATGGGCAAGCGAGCCAACTATTTTTGAAACAAGTAAGAAAATGAGGGGGCCGATTACAACAACAGAAAGGCAGTTAGCTGTGATCTTTAATCCATATCCATGAATCCACACTACCTCATTTCCACACACTTAACTTCGGAATGAAAGGTATGAGTAGCAACCACTTTTCCCAGGGAACATGAAGAATTCCATTGTAATTTCTGGGTAGCAAAAGAGGGGAGGGGAACTACTGATTACCCGAGTTGCGATTGCCTTGTCAATTCTCTCGGAGGACTTTTACTCATTACTAGGGAGGGAGGGAGGGAGGGGGGGGATAGACGTTATCCTTGGAAGAAGAATTCACTGGTAGCAGATGGTAGATGTTCCCCAATGATGCAGAGCTTGGGGGGAAGGGTTGAAGAGCTAACAACTGAATCATTGGCCTATTAGGTTTCTATGATACATTGCTTCTAATCTAATAGTCCTCCTGGCCCTCTGTTGAGTACCAGCAATTTTGTAAGCAGGGTAGTCAAATCGTACGTAGGATGACTTTACCACAACTTCCCCAAATAACAAAGGGTGCATCTGCAGTCACCTGATACAATAAAGTCGAAACTGCAGGAAGCAGAGGCTCATCAACAACTATGAGGTCAGGTTTAGCACTCTTGATACTTGATTTTAGCGTTTTCCAGCGATCCTTGGGTAGTAGGATTTGTGATCCACTGGGTTCCCCTGAAAAAGAATTTTATGGATCGCCAGTTGGCATTCTCACACTCCCAGGGGTGCATCAAAATAGGGGATGGCCCAACACCTTCCATTTCCTGTACATGGTGTAAGGGTTCACTCCACTGATGGAAGAAGAAGCACAGATATATTTCTAGTTTCCCCACTGCAATTAGCAACTGAGATGATGTTACTGGCTATGTGTGGCTCAAACTTTAACCTGGTCAGAAGCTGAATAAGTTAGAAATTTACATCCCAATATTTCTGGTCCATTCCCCTAGATTGGCAAGGCTAACCATTAATCCCTTTATTTAGGACCCAGGCATACTTATACTTAGCCTTGTCATATATTGAACAAAATCGCATTGAAAATGGGGTTTCTTACTTACCTCCAGCAGATTTGGCGTTAATATTGGCCCCAAACGCAATGAGGGTTGCAGCTGATTTCAAACTGTTCCAGTGACAAGCTGAATGCAAAGGTTGCCATTTATCCGACGTCTCTGCATCATGTCTTGCTCCATTCATCAATAAATACTAGACACAATCACAATTCCAAGCATTAGATTGATGTTATAAATTATTCAAGAAGTGAGAAATATCTCCATTTTTCCCAGAGCGTAGATATCAGTTTGTGGATGAGAGGGTAACGCTATGGTTTCCCAACAGTAGGCCTTTTCCCTGTGTCTTCCCAGCAATTCTGATCTTGCCAGGGAGAAATGAAAACCTCTCGTGCAGCCACTCATTCTCAATGTCCAGTACATAATTTCATCTCCCTTAGCCCATTGAAGTAAAAAGGAAAGTTAAGTAATCAGCTGAAGTGGTTTTGATTAGTTTCTTCAGATCTTTACGCTTGAAAAAACTTCTGAGAACGAAAAACATGATTTGAGAATATGGTCTGTGTATGTGAGTGACTGACAGAAAACAACTGAACTGAATCAGCTCAACTTGATATTTCGCATACAGAGGCCAAAATAGGTGTATTTGCAAAATCGGTTTAAAAACTCAAAAACGGCTGTAACTATTTTGCTTAAATTTTTTGTATAGCGAGCAGCTACAAAATGGTGAGTGCAACACAATCAACTTTCAAAACTTTTGCTGAAAACGCTGCTCTTACCGTACGAATCCTGCTTACACAATACTAATGTTGGGAAGGTCCACCCTGCGCTCTAGAAGTCTTGAATTTCCGAGGCGAATTTTTTAACTGCCTCACATCATTCCATGCTGCCTTGTAGACGGGGATTCATTTTTGCTTAAGCTCTCCACGCAGCCTTTTGGCACTACCGACAGAGCGGGTCACCAGCTTTTTAAGGCACCCACTGTAATCCTGTGTTTTGTTAACCAAACTTTCACATTGTAGTCAACAGCGCTCTTAGGTTCTGAGTTCATTCATTTACACGAAGATGTACTGTAATCAGGGTGGCGAGGTTTTTAATGTTGCTCAGGCTCGAACATACAGTTTTTGAGACTTGAAATTATTCAAGTATCTGTGTACAGTTCTAACCCATCTAACTCCCTCCCTTACACACAAAGTTCCTCACAGTCCATAAGACAAATGGTTAGTGACTAATAAGAGCGAGAAGCATTCGGATAATACTCCGAAAATGGGTGAGAGGAGGACAACATTCAAAACTACCACACAGTGATCTTCCACAGAGTCTCTAGTGCCAAGAGAATGTCACTAACCTCTCCTTCGACATTTGCCATAATTCTTCCAATAGGTTCGTATTTTTTCAATTGTGGAAAAATAGACAACATAAGCTAATGTTACACAGCCGTAGTTTTGGGAAGGCAGTCAGAGATGTAATAACATTGGCATGTAGTGCAGTACACTTTCTCACTAGCTAGAGACTCCGTATATAAATAAACCCTTTCTATATAAATATCGTAGCAAAATTTACCTTCACAATATCAACGTGATCGTTGTAGCAAGCTCGGTGTAAAGGGGTGTAACCATCTTTATCCTGGGCATGAACTAGTTCGGGGTTTTGCTCCACAATTTTGCGAACAACGTGAATGACACTGTGCTCAGCTGCCCACAAAAGTTCCTTATCGGGTGTTTCTAAAAACAACAAACTATGATGTTAAGTGCAGTACCAATAGTACTAACTCTCCATAAATAGTTAATCCAGCAGTTAAGTTTCATATCAAATATTGTACAGCTGCTGCTTAAGAACAATGCAGCAGATCCCAGTTGAATCCTACCAGTGATTCATGCCAGATTGAGAATAAAAATTACGTATTTCTTGTTTGTTGCTGCCACCTCTAATCTACCCATTTCAACAACTACTGTTGCAACAATTGCTGCAGCAACAACAGCGCAAGTCAATGGAATACACTAAATTCCACGCCGAAAGAATACTAGTTACCATGAGGATTGGGATCTTTTTCTATTCCATCATCGTCATTTTCCCAGCCGCTAACGGCAAATGTGGACAAATTCCTTGCTCTGTTTGAGAGATCGTGAAGATCCTCAACTTCGTCATAGCCTTCATCATCTGACATTTTTAACAGATTCTACGTGGTAGCACAAAGTATGTTGAGAGAAGCAGCTTGGAATACAGAATAGCTCGAACTAAGAGAGTGAGTGATTGGATTTTAATATCAAAATTAAACTTGACTGTTCGTGCATAACCTTTTACCGCAACCTCTCCGTACTTGTTACAGAAGTCCAAACAATACTTCTTCTTCTTTGTGTATGATACCAATGATTTGTCAAAGATGGAAACCACAACAATGAAGTTGCGTAAGAAATGCTCTGAAGTAAAGCTAGGACGCTGTTGTAGTTTGTCACTGGTTATTTTGAAAATGCACTATTTAACCCCTTCCACCACCAACCATACAGCAATCCAATCGACCTCAAACCCATGCTAATAATGCATGTTGGCTGTGAGTGTGTCTAAAAGATTTTTTGGTTTGCTAACATTATTTGTTGATTTGCTAGGGCCTCCGAGTTGTAATCTGTGTTTTATATATTCACACTTAGGCCCCATACAGGATACAGAAGGCAGCTTAAAAGCATGCTTAGTAGCATCAGAAGCCTTATTAGTCTATGACTATTTTTCTGGTAGCTTCAAACCACCCTCGGGTAAATAGACTAACAATACATACCAACCAGTGTATCTATTTTCAATTTATATACATTTTTATTTTGTTTTCTCAATATTATTGCAAAAACGTTCATTGTTGCCACACATTAAATTTAAAACGTTTAACGTCGTTATACCGCACACTTTCCAAATCGTTAGGCCAGAGAGAAACAAATACTGGATTGAGGTAAAAAAAGGGGGCTCACAACCATGTGTTTAGCTAATAGCTGAACAAATGAAAGCCAAACTTCCTATTGTGAGCCAGTGTCTACTCTTACAATTTAGAAAGAATATAAATAAATACGTATACATGCACAGTCATTTGTTGCTGGATCACTGATGTTAGTATGTTAGGTGAGAGTGTCATGACTATAGATAATATAAACCAGCTAGAATATTCAATTCTCAAAATGTCATGGAACTCGTTCTTCCATATGCAGATAATCACATGTGGAATCACGTGAAAGTTAAGGTTTGACACGTAGGTGTAACAGTTTACACTGCGCGTTGAATTCAGTGTGCCGTGAATGGATGAACGATTCAAATTATGAGATTTTTTTCTCGCAAACCATAGCCACATTTCATCAATCAATGACTTCGATGTACGACGTCGAGAATAATCTCCCGATATGCATACGCGTAACGTAACGCACACATAGGATCAGCCAAGAAACATTAGGAAATCAGATTTCGGTGAACAAGGTTTGTGACAACAAATTCGTTCTGCTACTTTTTGACATCAATGCAGTGTTTTCCCGACGTTTTGTTAATAAAATGTCGGCAATTGTTGAAAGGGGGTGTATCGATGTACATAATCGATAAACGCGGTGATAATATCGATATTTTAAAATTATCCAAGCTGGTCCCGCGTAAAATAGTTTTGTTGGGTTTTATCAACCCTTGTTGTTTTCTTCATTTTATTCAGTACTTGTGAGGCACTTACGGCGTAACTTCGTTTGTTGCTAACTAATGCTGCTGTAAATGTATTGTTTATTTTAGTACATTTCTTTAGTTTGCAGCCCGAGTTTAACGCCGCATTTTTCCTGACATTCATGAATTCACAGTAGTTTTGAGCGTAACCAAATACGACTAAAATTCATGCACCTCCTCTTCTTAAACATTGAAGAGCAATGTTTCTTCATATTTCTTTCGCAATTTGTGTCTCGTGATGTTAAATTACACTGCGTGCTTCGGAAGTGTCTGCAGCATCGTAATGAGAAGGTAACTACCACAATGAAGTGAGGGGTAAATATCTATATTACTACTTATCAGACGTCAAAATCAAATCGCGACGTAAAATTGATGATGTTTGGTAGCTTGAAATGTATGTTGAAACGAGAATGAAGGTTTAAATTTTAACAGGTGGTTGACATTACTTCGTTCTTTCCTTACCAGTTCTGCCATTTTTTGACATCTCTACGCAATTCTAGCGTAAGCGGTGATCCTGAACTTGTCTGTATATATTACTCAGCGAACCACCGAAATCACTTGAAGACAGCTAATCGACTTATCGCCCTATCATATAACATACTCCTCAAACCTAAATCAGTCTATTGACGTAAGGAAGAAGACTGCACAGCATGCTGGTAAGAGATAACAGATCCACGATAGTGGCCGTTATATCGAAAGCCTGAGTCAACCGCCATGCAAGGCCATATCGCTGGCTGCCGATTGTTTAAAAATTTGATGTAATCAACAATTTCAGTGTTCTGATGTTTCGTGGTGTACTGTGAATCAGCTGCGTTCAGCATACTTTGTTCCGGGAGGGGGGGATTTTATCTGTAGTTGTTCTCCGTTGGCATCTATGATGAGTACATGGACTTCAGAAAGGTTCTTGCAAATTGGCTGATCGGACGACTCTGATGTTCCTCCACACCAACATTACATATAGTATAGGTATAATCAATTATCTTGAGCGTTCTGCCAACTTTTTATGTGCAAGTTGCTGTAAGTCCCGACACAATTACAGAAAAATCGTGCAAGGTAGTTTCCAGTTAAAAGGGGGGTTAAATAAGAATTTACTCACAAGACTGGCAAGTACGAATGGAAGAGTAACCCATGTAGCCTACCCTTCGTTATTAAACAAGGCCACAAAAACTGCGTAACTTTCCTTTCTACTTCGTGGTGGAAAGTTAAGTAAGAAGAAATATGGGAAACACTTGGAAGATGAACGTTATATGCGTTTTTACTTTCCGCTACCCCAGAGGGAAAGGAAAGTATAGTAATCGTGTCAGAAAAAATTGGGTTTTCTCCAGATCTTTACGTTTTGGGGCCTACTGAGTCTAAAAAACCTCATTTCGGCTGTGGTCCGTGTGTGTGTCTGTAGTTCGATTTTCGGGAGAACGGCTGATCCGATTGAGCTGGGGTTTTTTTTCCTTTCTTTTTGTAGACACCAAAATAAGGGTTATGAGCGATTTCGGCGGATGGGAAGGAGGTGGGCGGGCGAAAATTTACCAAAAACGTGGGTTTTTCGCATTTTTCTCGAAAACGGTTCTAACGATTTTGATTAAATTTTCAAATTATCTTCTACTAATCAATACATCCTTCTACCTACCTTTTCTTCCGTATACATATCTTCATGAACATACGGTGAACGGAGATATGGGCCTATGAAGCAAAAATAGGTTTTTTACGCTTTTTGGCAAAACGGCTTCAACGATTATCACCAAACTTTCAACATGTTTTCGAATAGTTAATACCTACATATTGTTCTCAATAAATGTTCCTCTGACAGTCCATTGAACAGAGATAAAAATCAAAATGTGTCGAAAATAACGTTTTTTCGAACATTTCCGTAAATTCCTGGGTAACTGCTTCACCAAATGTGATAGATCTTACAGGGTGTCTTTTAGTCACCTATACCCACATTTCGTTCTCTATAATTATTTCTGTATATATATGTTGAACGTAGGTATAAGCCAAGTTAACTCGAAAAAGGAGATTTGTCGAATATTAATTTATTGGTATTCCAATTTTCTCAAAAACGGCTCTAACGATTTCGATCAAACTTACGGAGTACTCTCGGCTAACTAGTCCCTACATTTTGTTGTTGTCCATAAATGTTTCTGCGTTGAACGAAGATATAGCACCCGCATATGTAGCTGGTGTTCGAACTTAGGGGGTGGCGGAAAGTTGTGTGTTGCTACGTACCGCTCGTTTTTCTTTTTCTTTATCGTTGATTACATGATTCGTTAGGGACGCAACGACTACTACTACGAAATTCGTGGAGTTAGCGTGTGGCTAGGGGAGGTTTGCCGCTCTTTGCCGACTTGGGGTACTCAATGTTTTTCAAGTCGATTACGCATTTTCTTTTGCTGCCTATGAAAACAAAGTTGAAAGTTTGTTCAAGGAAGGAGTAAACCCGTTCCACAAAATCGATGTCATTACGCCATAATTGTTATTGCAGGGGGCATTTCTGAACTTCTACTTTTATTTGTTTGGAAGATACCGGCGTAGGTAGAATGCGAATACTGCAAATTGAACTTCCAAGTGTGAACTGATTCTTGTCTTAACATGAGTCTTGTCCAATTCGAGCCTGAAAGTATTGCGTTCTTGCAATTTCTTCTTCTACTGTCAACAATCCATCAAAATTATTGAAAGGTACGCTTATAATCATCTTTTCTTGAGTCGTGATTGTAGTTTATGCCGTGTTACGACGGAACATTCAGCGTTTGGTAATTCGCAGTTGTTGCTAAAATGTACGCCTGTGGTGAAGTTGTACTTGAACGCTGGGAGACTTGCTTCATGAAAGTATATTTCCATAATTTAATCATGTTCACAACTAAAATTTAGTTGGGTAACGAATCTGTGTGACCCAATAGATAGATTGACAATTCTGAAATTGAATGGGAGTGGTCTATACCATAGCTTTTTATGACAGAAGTTATAGATTCCTCTTTGAATTACTGCTAAATTAAACAGAACTACTCTTCTATAAACCTATGCTTGACTAGATTGCCCATCTAGTAAATGGATTCACAGGCATGACACCTACTTCATGGAGCAAATTAAAGTAAGAAGAAACTTCTATGGTTCAAGTACTGTACAGCCACTTATTGTAATTTATTTTGTCTTATTTGATGTAGCCTGCTCATTTTTCATTCCATTCTTATCCTTGTATAATTGCTCTGCACTTTTTAAATTATTCTGTTCACTCCTTTCGTATCTGTTCCTCAGTAACTCAGATTAATCCGCGATTTCTGCAGGTGTTTCTCGCATTGATTGATAGTGATGGTGTACCAAAAATTGGAATGCTTTCCGCCCAGAAAAAAGTGTAATTTCTGTCATACGAATGAAGTTAATGAACTTGATTACGGAGAAATTGCTTCTCTTCAAGGTTTACATGTACACTACTTCTGTGTTGTAAGTACTTCAGTTCCGCTATTTAATTCAGTATTATTGGTCGTTCATGCTTTTTGTTGAGTAGTAGGTCAAGTATTTAGATTGCTGCTGGGTGGGATTTATCCAAATCCATCCAAGTACCAGAAAGAAGCAAATCTCGGCCAATTCGTTGCATGACGAAAAACAGGAGAGTAAAAAGTAACACCCCGCCCAGCCTTTCTCTGCGTTTCTTATGCCTACAGTCAGGTATCACCTTCCCACTAAGCACAAATTTAGCGCTAGATAAGTGGGCGCTCAGTGATGATCGTCAATATGTGAGGAATTCTCGTGAAGCACTTGTTCTCCTTTTACTAGGGAATGGTGGTTGGCAAATGAGGGTTATCTTTTATGCCCCTGAAATGGCACATTTTTCAAATGGGAAAGCAAAGATATCCACTGGGCTGAGGCAGCTCATTGGCCAGCTTTTGTTATGGACTCTAGGGGGTCTGCTGATGTACAGGGTTGAGTTATTGGTGCATTGTATCCACTAGCTGCAGTATTGTAGGAAAATGGGTACAGTGTAGAGACAAAGGGTTATCATAATGGCATATGCATATGTACTGTATGGTATTGGAACCAGCTGTGATAGTTGTGAAACTCACTCTTTGTAATCGTTGCAGCTGCTTGCTTTCTAGTTTATATTTCTCAGCATCCAACAACGTTCTGTTTTCATAAAATTCATCAAATGTTTTCTCCTTTAAACATTTACATTCCAAACGGTCGTTTCAGGGCATTTCAAATTGTCCATCATCATTTACCTGCTTAATGGTACCATGAATTTTAATTTTTTATTACAGTTGCTATCATCCAGTATCGTTCAAAAAGGCAATGATCGAAATGGAATTCTCGGCTTCTTGCCTAAAGACATACGAAATGAACTGGCTCGAGGGAAAAATTTGGTGAGTTATGTATTTCCGTTACATGGCAGGCATAGATCATTGAGTCAGCCCGGCAATATTTCTGTTACTGTTTCCACAGTTATGCTCATACTGCGGTTTGAGGAATGCTACGATAAAATGTGCCGCAAATAACTGCAAATATATCTTTCACTTGCCTTGTGGATTGAAAAAAGGGTCGATACATCAGTTTTATGGAGGCTTTCAGTAAGTTGAATGAAAAAGTGTCAACCAATGTTGCAGTAGAGATATACTATGTCTTACTAGTGTTGTGAGTTGTAGTAACAGTGGGGGGGGGGGGCAGTTATTATGTAAATGAAACTCTACTTTGCTCGAGGGTTATAATGGGAAGGAGAAACCTTTTCTTGGATAATGGACGAACATTCGAACAAAAGTACATAGCCTGGTGAATTCTACGTTTCGTTTTAAACAGAGACACGAACAGTTGCTTAGTTGACACTTAACAATTCTGACTTGATTGGCCATCGCTCTTGAAGAACAAGTGTGTGAAACCTTGAAGAACATCTAAGAGTGCTGGAATCTGCCACCTAATGTCAAAACGTTTTAATAATTTGTTTTGTGTTTTCTTTTGGGGGATATTTTTCGGATTATTTATTTCTTTTTTATGTGTCACTTTCATTCTTAATCTCACACTTCTTTCTTAGTGGTTACGAATAACACTTCATTACATTGATTGCATAAATCAGCGCATTGAAGGGGTGGGGGGTGTATTCTGGCTGACTGAATTTGCATGAAACCATTCTCACATCGTTGGCTCAAACTGTTTTGGTGATAATGTGATTTATTATACACTTCACGTCACTTCTAAATACATGGTGAGAGTTATCTGTTTGTGTTCTTCTCATACGAAAGAATGGTTTTTAGAACCCACGGCAACACAGAAAATGAGAAGAGTTTTGCCTTGGTGAGGCGCTGAGGACCGTTTTTAAGAAAGTGCGAAAAATCCCGGTTATGATTGTTCGACTGAGTCGGGATGATTAAAAAAGAGTCACCAATTAACCCAGTCTAGAAAAAAAATTGATTTATGTGCGATAATAACAAGGAGGGGAAAGAAAGAAATAATCTAAATACTTTGAAAAGGAACAATAAAAGAAAATTAATTGTTAAATGAGAGCCTATAAAATAAAGTTAATTCTGCACAATGAAAATAAAACCGTCTGACCGTGTTCATCCGTAGCACGCGCGAGCACAGTACCCGTGGTGGTTCGAGGAGGAGGAAGACCGCGTTCGAAGATGGAGCGGTGGTAAATGATGGAGAACCTAACTCCGATTTATACGTTGGCGGCTGCAGTGTATGAAAACTGGAGACAGTTTTCGAACAGGGCGGAATTCTGATGATCCTGTGGCCCAATTCGTTGAAAAGGAATAAAATGCTATTGCCGTTCAGGTTCAGGTCGTTAGCAGATCGAGCACTAGTAGAAAAACGAGAGACCGATTGCCGGAAGGGCCGCCCCTCCCCCAGGAGCGGGGGGCGTTTGTAGAGACGCAATCGCCTACAATTCGCTACGGGTTGATTCTGGGACCTTTTTTGATGTGAAGAGCTTGATGAGTCACTGTTGCTCCTTAACGAAATAAATAATGAAACAAAGAGAAAAAAAAATAAAAAGACCTCAGCGTTATCGCTTTTGTGGAACAAGCTTCCTTCTGAGCTGCCTGAACAAAAAAACACACACATTTAGCGCTTCCACTTACTCTTTGTAGATCTTGGAAAATTCCATCAAGAGGGCTGCTTGACTGGTTTTTATGTTAGGATGGTACCTCCTTCCCTGTAAGTTTTTTTTAGAGAAGAAATGAGAGCACGTAAGAATGAATGAAAGAAGCTGGATAAAATATCGAAGGTTTTGACAGATATCGGGTTTCTCACTCTCATGAATCCCAGTGTAGTGAACTGATGCGCCGTAGACAGTCCTATTATCCACCTACAGCTGGGTTTGTTGTTAACTTCTTCCCCATTTCAGAATGTTGCTATATTACTATTTATTGTTTTGTACAGAGTTTCCATGTCTTCACATTAACGGTGTGAGATCTAAAATTAAATTTTGGGTCATGGAGGCATCATACTCTTCCCATAAGTTGAATGAAGAGCAGTTTTCATCTAGAGCTACATCATATGTAGCGTACATCACACTTAGCGTTTCTTTGAAGGGTTTCAGAAGAACTGATAAAGCTGGAATTAATAGTTCCTATTGCTAATAATATTATCTACGCAATTACTGTGAAAAAATATGTCTATGGCATAAGTGGTTTTACAAGATAAAAATCACTCAATAAGGGTCAGTGATCAGGTGTTTAGATATGCAGCACAGAGTAGGACGTGCCCAGCTATTGTTCCTTAGATAGGCATCAGTGTAACAAGTTAAATACAAAATTGCCATTTAATAACTTAATTGTCAAAGTAATAAGTAAAACTTGAATGGAAAGTTCGGTGAAAACTGGCCGTAGGGAAAATTGTGCTCGTTGCATTTTATTGCCATTTTCATGCTTTCAGCTCCTTCTGCTACAAACATCGTCCTAGACAAAATATCTCGAATCAACTGAGGAAGAATGCCCTCAACTGTGTCTTGTGCCTGAATGACTTGAACGAAAACGATAAAGTTATTTGGCCCTCTTGTTGCCGTCCTTCACACTCACTTTTCCATCAGAGATGCGTTCAGGTTAGTTTTGTGTAATGCTAATTCAGTTATTTCGCATTCGTAATGATACAAGTAATGAACAGAGAGCCATATTTCTGTGGGGGGATTTACGACTATTGAATGGCGTCTTAGCGTAGAGGGGAAGGGGGAGATTGAGATGCATGAATAAAATAGTTATGATTCTACCCTCAACCCTCAACACCAGTGAGAGCGGCGTTAATCAATATGCCTGAGGGGGCCTCACTCACATGTGATGGAGGACCCATATGGATCAAATTTGCAGCTATGCCCAGCTGATCAACTGTCAGTTGATATATATATGAGT
Source organism: Pachypeltis micranthus (assembly GCA_020466155.1). Taxonomy (NCBI): domain Eukaryota; kingdom Metazoa; phylum Arthropoda; class Insecta; order Hemiptera; family Miridae; genus Pachypeltis; species Pachypeltis micranthus. Next base: position 30,846,772 of record CM035776.1, read on the forward strand.
AACTGCCATGGGTCAGATGCGTGACCTGGTGGCTAGCTACCTGGCGAAAATTACCTGGCTGGCCACAAATGTGAGTAGCTTCCATGCATCTATGCCCAAGCCACAGCCCCTTAGTGGCAAACTGTGGTAGCATTTGTAAGGGAGGAGCTGCGCAAGGCAATTGCCCAGCAGCTCACACTTTTACTCCCGCCAGCCCCCCCCCCTAATCTGAAAGGATCCCAAGGGGCATTGTTGCACCAACAGTGTAATCAGGTCCCTCCATGCAGCCTAGCACGAGTATGATGGAAACACTGTGTCTGGAGAGTCCCCGTAACAAAAATAAGAGGGCTCCCCCACTACAATTCCCAGTCAAAACAAGGTAGTCGTAAGACCCATATTTCAGGAGGAAGAGGTTGGTCCCTCCTAACCCTCTGCAATGGTGGCCTTGATGCGGGGTGTCCCTGGAAGGACCTTTAGGCTCTTATTGTCTGGGTGCTTAACATCTGTACTGCAGTGGGGGGTGGCGCCGTCATTGTGATGAAAATGTGAGAATAGCCAAGGCTATATTTCTACCAACTGGGAGTTGAAGCTCCTAGCTTCAGCGTCCCTAGGTCGCTTCCTGTGCAACGTACTGAACGACTTTCACAAAGAGGACCTGGCCTGTTTGCAGATGTTACCGGTGATGATATGGCCTGATTCTCTGGAAATTGTTCCATCTGAGTTGCGGCCACTGGAGCATATTCCAGCAACATCAGTCACATGTGAAATTAGTGAAACGAGCGAGTTTTCAATTATTCTTGCCACCTGTTCCCACATAATGTGTGTAGATTAGCGTGCAATGTTAAGTAATTTTGACTGATTGTAACCCTCAGTCATTCCAGGTTAATGGTTGTGGGGTGGGGTGGGGGTTGTATGTTGCTCATATAACTTTGATATCGAAAGGATGTTTTCTTGTGAAACTATGCTATCGTGAATCATAATACACAGCAGACGCAGTCTAATTTCATCTCAAACAAGGTAGGCATTACTTACTTACCATTTAAGCTCCTCCACCATAACTTGAGGAGTGAGACATCAGTACCTGTGTGATATTCATCATTGTAGTGTAAAACTTTGTAGCTGTCTCCTCCAGGGGGGAGTCAGAATTCGGAATTAAAATCGGTAGACTGTCAATTAAAGTGTAGTACGAACCAGGCCAAGGGATTTGTACTTCACTTGCACTGCAACACCAATAAAGACCAAAGTAGGTTTGGCGCTGCTACTCATGAACACAATGGGGGTTTAGTTTTTTGTTTGTGTTGGTTGTGATAGTGAGGAGTGTATTATGTACCAGTTTCCACCAAGAAGGAGTTGAAGCTACAAGCATCTGCCCCCCTCAATCGCTTCTCGCACCTGCTATTGTGCGATGTGTGGACCGACCTACAAAAAGAGGACCTGGCTCAACAAGTTGGCAGGACGTCAGGCCCCTTTTCACAAAAAAAACAGGGCAGGCAGAAAGATTGGGTGATTGAGGTGTCACCCAGCCTACACAAAAAACTAGAAGGGGCAAGGCACCTCCAAATAGCCTGGCAACGGTGCGCCATCCGCAAGTACCAAGCCCCTACACAGTGCTACAAATGCCAGCGTTATGGCCACCTGGCAGTAGCCTGCACGAGACCTGTGGTATGCTCCTGGTGCGCCATGCCACATCTTAGCAAGGAGTGCAAGCGTGAGGCTCCCCTCAAGAGTGCCAATTGCTTCGAACGCAAATTACAACAGGTCTCACACTCTACACGTGAGGCATGCTTTATCATTCCTCAGCGAGCGATTGCCCTCCAGGAGTCACGACTGGATTGTGAACACAAATAAAGAGTCCTTCCCCGGTTATGGCTCAGTTGCTGTGAAGTGCACTCAAATTGTTGCTGTACAAGACCCGTATATAGGTTATAGCTTTTAATTTACTTTACATTTACATTGTGGTTCTCCATAAATTGTGCAGATTGTGGCAGGGCTGCGCTCAATTTAACGCTAGTTAATAAAAGCAAGAAAGAAAAAACCCTGCAAATTATCACACAATGGTTTATTATTCTCATGAACAGCTTGACCAAGTATTACTGCTCCCCCATCCCATTCGATTCAGCATCGAATACTCGTAAACCATACAAAACATGACCTGGCTACAATGGAACTATGGAAACAAAACGTTTGATGATTTTGCCACGTCGGGTCGGGGAAATTGGAACAGGGGCGCTTCGAGCGAACCCGTTGCGAGTCGAAAGGGGAGTCGAGTGGGCGGGCGGCGTTGGGAGGCGAGCGGGTGGTTTTTTAATGAGACGGGAGGGAGGGAGTACTGACGACGAAACGACTTCCGCTGTAGTTCCCGCGTTGTACTGCGTTTCGTTAATTTTTTTAACCATTTTTTGCCCATTAAAATCATGGCCTTCGTCTGATCGGATTGCCGAGATGGCGGGCACAACTAGATACCAAATGGGATTTTTGTGCGAAAGAACGAATTTTTTAGACCATGTTAAAGGCACAAAACGGCCTGGACGGCGGATGGACATTGCGAATTTGGAATCTCCATGTCTTAAAACGTAAAGTATCAAATTTTGAGGGGGGGTTGTAAAAAATTTTTCGTGAGCGAAAACATAGGGTTATTATTCAGAATGAATAATAAACCAAAAAGGAATGTTAGAAACGAAGTGAAAAAAAAAGACAAAATTAAAGGTGAAGTGTGCGCAGTGGTATCGTGAACAGCAAAACAGAAAGAAAAAGAAATTCAACTAAGAGCTCTGTACTCCATAAGATCGTGGTAAAGAAACGTGATTGCTGATCATATGTCCTTTTGAAACTTGCCACTCAAGTAAATAGTTAGATCAGGTGGGAAACCAGAGTATGAACTCCTCCCATATGGTATGGAAAACTGCAACTTCCATGACAGTCGACTGATATGACTCTCATGGGGGTTCAGGAACACTAATGATAATTTTTGGTTGACTGTTCAATATTTATTATAAGGGAATAACTGGTTATTTCTTTGGCCACCTGTCAGCATCAAGCTCGCAGCAGAGAATAGCAGCTGGAAGCATTTTGACAGACTAACACTTTTGACATTATTTTGACTTTTTTGATGAGAGCTCGAAGCATCAAAATTTGACTAATTTTAACAATTTATGAAAGAATCGACTTGATGAGCTGATCCTGTATCCAGGTATGGAATGGAAGTTATTCAGACAGCTAAAGAAAGAAAACACGAAACTTAGAACTCAGCCTGATTATACAAGTCTGTTTGATGTGATCTGAATACTAATTTCACTTTGTTCTTTACTCCAGAAAACTGCCTTGATGTCTGGATCATACTTTCTCAAGTGTCCTCTGTGCAACGATAATTCTATCTTCGTCAGCACAACCAAACGACTCGGAATTTATGTTCCAGACAGGTGAATAGTTCTTTTTGTGTACCTGAAAAGTAGGTATTGATTGGTACGCTTAGTTAACTAGAATCGTTTTTGGAAAAAGGGCATAAAGCCTAGGCTTTTATATCTCCCCCCCCCCCACCACCACCACACTCATTTGATGTGAACAGCTCATAGCTTTATTTTACACTGAAAATCATCACAACAGGGGCACACTCAAATTGGGAAAGAAATGTTCGCAGTAATGTTCAAAATTCTATCAATATGTTTATGGATATATATAACTATTAGGACAGACCATACTCACAATTTGCAAAACGAGCTTCTGCAGCTTCAGTGCTTCAGTGCGTTGGTGCCTATGATACCAACGTGGTACACAAACTAGGGAAATACGTGTACTTTACCAAGAGCACCTTTAATAACAAAAATGGTGATATGTCAGCGCGTGTTTACCTTGTTATAAACAACGCATTTGTATCACCTACTATGATACCTAAAATGATATCAGGGATGACAGGATTCCAAAAATGTTGAGTGATTATTGTCGTCAAGGTTGGTCTAATTCTAAATGCCAATTAGCCAAAGCGACAATAAGTTTGGTAAACCTAGTACGTTGGGACATGGCATTGCTTATATTATTGACCAGCGTTTCTCCTGATCTCCTGTAATGCTTGACAACTTCTTAATGTCCCACACGCTGAACTTCACTCCAAGACCACAACGAAAATTAAAAATAACAAACTAAAATCAACACATGAAGGTGGGCTTGGAAAAACCAAGAATATTCCAAACAATAATACGACAGCGGAAGTCGATAATTACGTGCCTTAAAATCTGGTGATAAAATACGTATCAAGCGTTCTCCTGCCAGCCATTGGATCCCTGCAGGAAATGCAGTGGAGTGAGGTAAAAAAACTATGTGTGCTAATTTTCATGGAGATATTTATAGAAAAGAAAAGTTGGGTACTTGCTAGTAGAAGATAATTTGAAAGTTTAATCAAAATCGATAGGGGGTTTTCGAGAAAAATGCAAAAACCCTAACTTTATGATACATTTTGGTATTCTCCCCTCATTTCTCTCCGATGGAAATCGCCCATAATTGTGTTTTCGTCTTCAAAAAATCACAAACAAAACAAAAAGAACTAGGTCAATCTGTTCAGCGATTCTCCCGAAAATACACAATCGCAATACTTTCCTTACCCTCACTATATTTACTGTGACTTCTACGTCGCTTTTTTACCTTTTGCCTGACTTTTTTATTCATTTCCTAGGGACCCAGCTTGGGAAAGGGAAGGCGCTTTTAACGATCTTCTAGACCGAAGGATTTCATGTGAAAAAGGACCGAACTGTCAGTGTCCCAGGGGACCTGAGTTCAGCCGTACGCGGACGTAAGCTTTTTGGCTACTTAAGATTTTCAATTCGTTGATATCACTAATGAATGTGGGTAGAGTTGCCTTTGAATCACTACCCTAGTGAACTGTAATCTTCTAGAGAAACTAACAATTTAGAATAATTAGACTGATAACTCCAATCACTAATGACATTATTCTTAGAAATTCCTCATTTATTTCTGTTTATTGCATGGAAACAAATATTCGTGGGGGTCACAATGCATCAGTAGTTTGTGAGAGAGTGGTCGTCTCGTTGCAATTGTAGTAAGCCTGTCGTCGTCAGGTAAGTTAGTGCTAGGTCGCCACCCTTTTTAAATTCTTCCGAGTATGTATTTCTAGAATCTATCCTACTCATCAGCTAAGTTCTGTACTGACTGCAATTAGAAGCGATCTGAGACTGGTTACTACGATCCAACTGATTTAGATGATCACTACTAAATTGCTTAGTTACTGACGAAATTCGATCAATGATGTGGCCACTATGAACTGTTTCCTTAGCGTCAGCATCTTTACTCCCTATAAATCGTCAGAGGATGGAGTTGAACTGACGTCATTAGTTCAACGCTACATCTTGTTACTCGTTCTGTCCACCTGGTGAAGTGATTCTCTTCGTTGTCATGTTCTTAGTTGCTGTATGGTAGCTTGTAGACATGCTTGGTTCGACATGAAAAATGGGTCTACGACGTTGTGCGAACTGACAGTAAACTTGACATGATATTCAGCTGCGTCTTGGAAACTTGTAAGGTGACTTTGCAAACAAGCCATAATAGTCTCTCCTATCTAGTCTCTGAAAGGTCTTCCTTTGTTGTAGGGGCAATGAGGGCTGAGAGCAGTGCTGCTCTGTGCGCCCATTGCTAAACAACTTGCCTCAACAATTAGCAGCTACAAAACTACCTCCATTAAATATTCGACGTCTCTTTCAAAACCGTCTTGGCGACCACCCGTTTCTATGCCTACCTTCACCTAACTTATTTACGAACGTTGTCCCAATGTAACTGAAATGTGTACGTAATAAAATATAACGAATAAATTAAAATTAGCGTTAATCAAGCGAGGTGGCTGAGCTAATATCTCGTGACTGGAATCAAGAATGAGGGAAAGAAGAACTTAACTTGTATTACATGACTGCAACAAGAAGAATAAACTTGGACCAATAATATAACATCAACTCAAACAATTCTTTAAATGAACCTAAGAGGTCTGATAGAATTCGTTATAAATGGAAAGAAATATATTCAAATACTTACCATTTTGGATAGTGTGACACTTGTTCTACAAAAACGTTGCTGCCAATACAGCACCTGTCGTGGACAAAATTGCAAAAGAAACATTGCAGGAGACCAAGAACATTCGTATATTGAAGAATTACAGAGGGATTGGGATAGAAAGCAGCTGAGATTTGTGGTGTAGAGGTACAGTGATCGTTCTTTACTGGGAAAAGATTGCTTCTGTTTACTCTATATCTAAGCCACTCACCACCTCGATCTCAGTTCTCAAGTTGGTACCTAATCTATCACTCCTCAATCTGGTGGTGATGTACTGAGGCAGTTTGGAAGTGCTTTTGAGGAGCTGTTGACTCAGGAAAAAATTACGGCAATCCCGCCGGGGCTCCGATCCACAATCCTCGACTTACGTCGAGAATTATGAACAAATGTCTTAACCACTAGACCACGATTGCCCGATGCCTATAATAGGAATCAGTCAGCACAATGAGATGGATGGCACAGAGGAGAGAATACAGTACAGCGTTCTCTCTAGGGAAGATCGCAATTGCTCCTGAACAGTCCTTCGTTTTGCTAGCTTCATTTTCTTCAATTATAAGCAGTTGTATGTATACGATCCTTTAACGTTGGGTCTCATTTGCATATTCCTTCTTGTTTTCTTTCTTAGTTTCCTCTTTTCTTCGCCAGTTTTTGTGAAGGAGGAAACTGTAATCACACACAGCTTACTCGCAGGGCTTTGAATAATATTATATGGATGATTGGGGAGTCCTGTCGTTTTCTTGAACCTTCACTGGCCTTCCCCAAGTGTATTGTTTCCTAAAGATTATCCAGGAACCACCTAAAGATCATTCCATTACCACTCAGTGATCTCGTCTCTTAGTATAGTGTGATTGACACTTTATGCTAGCGCTCTTCTGACAGTGATAGAACTCAAGAAAAAATCGAGACTTGGAACTCAGCACTGAAACAATAATTGACAAGTGTTTCCAAACTTCTAACACATGCTAAGCAAGTCATGTTGAGGGGCTGAGCAAGCAGTAACTAATGATACAAGCACATGTCGTAAGGGATCCATCTCAGCATAGCATTGAAGCCATTCGTCGCCGCCAGATCAAGATGGGCTATAGACATCAACACCACCTGTGCTCAATCTCACCACCACCATATTTACTTCCTCAACTTAGGATGTTCTGGAGGATTCTTAGGTGCTGTAAAGTTCTCTTATCCTCTTTAGTTCAGGGTCAACTTTTCAATGCCTGCTCATATTGCACTGCAGCAAGTTCTATACTTTTCGAAGCACAGTGAGTTCCCCAGAACTTGTGCTTTGTATAGTAGGACTATGTTGGTAACAAACATTAGCAGACTGGGCTATAACTGTGCTCAGCTGACTCATCATTGCTCATTAATAATTGAAATGTTTTGAATCGTCTACACACCTGTTGAAATGTTAGCTGTTGCTTTGCTGGTAATAATAACTAAACCTGTTATGCCATATGAAATAAACTAGTTATGTTTCCACTGATTTTCCAGACAATTAAGTTAAACTATTGTCTTATGGTTTACTGACGATGCGTCAAACTGAAACGAATCCAGCAGTGCATCAATATTCTGCCTCTTGTTTTCTGATGATGCTTCCCCACCAACTTCGTCATTATTGTCTGATGAATCTTCCTTTTTTTTTATGTGTGTACATTTTGCAGGCAGTGGGCGTTAGAGCGCTGCCAGACGTGTGGTGGTAGTGGAATCCACTTGGCTTGTTCAAATATTTGGCAGTCTGGCTCAAACTACCACATAAATTGGGTATGCGAAGCATGTACTCCGACAATTCCATCAAATGCACAATCAGGTATGTAGCATTATCTTCAAGAGGGTGATTGGGTCAATTCCGCCAGTAGGTAAATTATCAAAGTTAACGTACCTGTTTGGTGGGTCTGTCTACTATGGTTGTTGGCATACTGTGGGCCCACAGGATGGATGCTTAAGTAGTTGTAGGGGAAAAAAGTCATATTTACAGAGAAAAAAAAGGTTGGCTTCATCTTCTGTGATTTGTGATTTAAATGGGGTTCCGAGTCTTTCAAGATTACTTGCTGCTCAAAGTGGGAGTTCGAGTTCTTAACGGAGGTTCATTCCGATTAAGGTGGTTCTTTTTTTGTTTTGTTCGTGAATTTTCATAGACCCGATAACAATGTTATGGGCGATCTCCATCGCCGGGAAAACGGGCCGGGGACCCAAATGTGCTAAAAACTAGGAAGTTCTCGAGAACAGCTCGAGATGGCTTTGATTAAACTTTCAAATTGTCTTCTACTAGTTGGTACTTCTCCCTAAATATCTCCATGGAAACACGGTGAAGCGAGATATAGGCCTGAAAATCAAAAATCGGTTTTTTACGCTGTTTGGCAAAATGGCTTCAACGATTTTCACCAAACCCGCAGATAGCTTTTAAATAGTTAATACCTATGTATTGTTCTAAATAAATGTTACTCTGACAGTCTATTAAACTGAGATAAAAATGAAAATGTGTCGAAAATAACGTTTTCTTGAATATTTTTGTAATTTCCCGGGTAACTGCATCACTGGATTTCATCAATCATAAAGAGTGTCTTCTAACAACCTTTATCCACATTTTGTCCACAACCATTTCTGTATCTAGCTGTTGATCGAAAATTTGTTGGATGGAAAACTGGATATGTGGCGGATGGGCCTCCAGGCAGTGGAGTGGAGGCTTGGGGTCGAGGCTTACTGGGGTCCTTCCAAACTCCAGGGAGGTCAGCAAGTCCAAACTGTCCCATCCAGGGATGAGGAAAAGCATAAAACGAATGATGGGGCGGGCCTGTGACCAATGACTGGCTCTAAGGGTTGTTAGACCCAAAATGGTACCACGCGAATACACAGCCCGTAGCCTTGTGCCGGTGCATTATGGGTTAGGACCACGACAGTTGGCTGCCTCCACAGGGCAAGGTAGAACAGAGCCATCCAACTCCTACCCAGGCAAGGCCTGACAATGCTGGAAAATGTGCTTGCTCTGCGGATATCGTGGTGTCACTGGAGGTTAGTAATCCCAACCCTTTCTTCGTTTTTGAACTGTGGGGTCTGCGGGAGGTAGGGGCCACCTGGTCGGAACTCCCAAAGACTTCGCCGAATGCAGAACTGTAACTGTTGATCGAAGATATAAGCCATGATAACTCGAAAAACGAGATTTCTCGAATACTAATTTATCGGTTTTCTCAAAAACGGCTCTAACAATTTCGATCAAACTCACGGAGTACTCTCAAACAACTAGTACCTACTCGTACATTTTGTTCTTCATAAATGTTCCTGTAAAAATACGTAGAATGAAAATATTTGCGAAAAGTTGTGTTGCTACGCATGAGACAGTTACAAACTGCGCTGAATAGTATTGTTTGATATTTATATTTCTTGCCGAACAACCTTTTTTACAGACTCTTCAAGTTCTGAAAATAACATGGAAATCGAAGAGAACCATCACAATAACTCAGAATCGTCACTTAGCTCGGAGCCACATATGAACGCAGAACCCTCTCTGAACCGGTTAGAGCCAGAACTGTCCCGGTAAGTTGTTTCTTTTTAAATAGAACATACGTTACTACGTTACAGATCCAATAGAAATTAATTACTACTTTTTCGATTTTGCACTATTTAGGTTAAGTCCACAACCAGCAAGTCCCTTCCAACCCTCGGATTTCCTCAGAAGTGATGTAAGATTTGGACTCAACAGTTTCATTAATTTAATTCGTCGATATTGTTGACTTTAATTCATTTGTATGAAACATGATCACAGTTGATGTTACATCCCTCCTAAATGCGTTTATTTTAAGGGGTTACCATGAAATGAAAATTAGCTTGAATTAGTGAAGTACCATTTTCTATGAATTTATTCAGTATAGTGAGTGACTTTGTTGAGGTTTCATTATTTCTAAATCTTCTGGCTGTCTCGTTGAGCTTGAAAAGCGTTCAGTTTTCTGCGTGGCCATATCATTGAAGTTTGAAAACATACTACTAAATGATGAGGGTACGAACTTTCTCTAGCCATTTCTATGACAAGGTTTTTAGTGTAGTTGGTGGTTCAGATTTATTTAACTGATGGGAGTTTTGAGTCTACTGAAGGTAGCAGACGCTTTGTTTTGAGGAGAGGAGAGAAACTCCAAGCTCCCTGCAAAGCTCGTGGGCCTGCTGACCCTGGTTGTGACGTCAGTCTATCCCTCCCATATATTCTCAGCTCCCTTACCTCGTGATCTGCAGGAGCTAATGACTTTTTTTCTTTTTTTTTACCCGAGGGCGTGTGGGACAAGTCCCTTTGTCACTGTGGCCACATATGGGCCTATTGTGACACTGGCACTTTCTTAGTAGAAGGTGTTGTACATACCCGCCCCCCTTAGGAAGCCGAGTATGTTCTTCACCGCAGAATCCGCAATGATATGGGGTTCAGTGGTCCCCTGACCGAAGTATTCAAAGCGTTTTGCTGCCAGAGCAGGGCATTCACATAGGATATGCTCTGCTGTCTCATCCTCCTCACCGCAGAGTCTGCATTCCACTGCCTCTGAGATGCCCATCTTGTTGAGGTGATACCTGAGTGGGCAGTACCCGGTGAGGAAGCTTATCAGTACTCTCAGATCTTGTCGAGAGAGTGTCAGCATCGCCTTCGCCCTTTGACAGGAAGGCGTGACAAGCCTTTTTGCCTGTCGTAGTCGTGGCTGGTGATGCCAATGGGCGCCATTTTCCTGTATCTCCCATCGAGCAACCAGATGGTTTAGGTGACTTTTCGTCAATCCCACGTGTGGCTCAGGCCCGATGGGTAGGGTTTCTGTACCCCTTTTCGCAAGGCGGTCAGCCTTTTCATTGCCCTCATGCCCCCTGTGAGCCGGCACCCAAATGAGGGAGAGCCTGTTACGGGCGCCGAGCTGCTTGAGCGCATGGAGGCATTCCCATGACAGCTTAGACCTAAAACTATAGGCTGCAATGGCCTTTAAGGCGGCCTGGCTGTCTGAGAAAATGTAGATCCGCTTGCCCTTGAGTCCTTTGTTCAGTATCTCTTCTGCGATCTCTTGGGTTTTGCCCATTGTTCGCGGCTGCTTATTCAGTCAGCATGCTGACCTTATTCACAGCTGGCCGCAGACATGCCCCTGGGGACAATGCCGTGGCCGTTCCACTATCCACAACCTGTGGTCGCGCCTGGTAGCATGAGCAAGCTCCTGGAAAGATAACCCAGAACCAGGCACGGTCACTTTAGAACGATGGTTCTTTGAGTACAATGCTCAGACGATGGGAGTTTTGGATGTGAGTATAAAGCGCGACACAAAGGCGCTCTGAGTACGTGAACGTGAAGCCTTTAAGGCGGCCTGGCTGTCTGAGAAAATGTAGATCCGCTTGCCCTTGAGTCCTTTGTTCAGGATCTCTTCTGCGCAGATCTTTATGGCTAGGATTTCCGCTTGAAATATCGTGGCGTACTCCCCCAGCGGCTTTGCAAGACTGTAGTTAGGCCCTACAATGCCCAGCCCTGCTCGGCCTTCCTTAACTGAACCATCGGTATACCACTGCAGCGCGCCCACCTCGGTCCGGAATGTCTCCTTCTCCCACCGTTCCCGTGAGTGGACGCTGACGCTAAATGGCAGCCAAAAATTCTTCCGCTCTGGCATGACGTCAGTAGCAAGGATTGCTGCCTCTTCTATCTCAAACTGTTTGGTTGTTCTGTGGAGGCTCGCCTTAGCCCTGGTGGAAATTTTCCCTGTCTGCAAAAGCCTTGCCGCCCCCAGGTAAGCGGTCCTCTGGATGTGTATATGTAGAGGTGAGATGTTCAGAAGGACTTCCATTGCAGCAGTAGGGCATGTACCCATGGCCCCTGTGATAGCAAGACACGCCTGCCGCTGCAGTTGTTGGAGTTTTCCTTGTACTGCCAGCCGGCGTGTCGCCTTCCACCACACCGTGGAGGCATGCGTAACGCGGGGCCTTATTATCCCCTTAAAGAGCCACTCCATCATTTTTGGAGTTATGCCCCAGGATTTGCTGCACAGCCTCCTACAAGCCCAAAGGGCTGTAGTTGCCTTATGCAGCGCATATCTCACATGTGAGTTCCATGTGAGCTGCTCGTCCAGTATCACCCCGAGGTATTTCACCTCCTTCATTATCTGGAGCCTTGCTCCTTGCATTATGGGTGGTACTATATCAAGGTTTCTTCGTCTAGTGAAGGAAACTGTGGTGGTCTTGGACGGATTTATAAAAAATCCTTCCTTGGCGCACCATCTTTGGATGATATCTATAGCTCCTTGCATCCTTTCAGACACCGTGGAGGCAAATTTGCCTCTTACCAGAACTACAAGGTCATCCGCGTATGCGACCACTTCGTAGCCTTCAAGCTGCAGTGTTTCCAGCAGCTTGTCGGCCACCAGTAGCCACAGGAGGGGAGAGAGTACCCCCCCTTGGGGGCAGCCTCGTGTGGGAACCACTGTGATGCTGTCTTCCCCTAGCCGGGCCGTGATTTCCCTACTCCTAAGCATGGACATAGTCCATTTCACGGCCTGGGGTTCTATTCCCCTCTGTGCTGCTCTTGCTTCCATGGAGCCGAAGGAGGTGTTATCAAAGGCACCCCCCACGTCCATGAAGCAGCACAACGCCACCTCCCTTGTCTGAAGGGCCTCGTCAACCAATGAGACCAGCTCGATGAGGTCTTAACCAGTAGGGGAAGTAGAGCCCCCAAGCTCTGCTGAAGCAAGGCCGGGAACACCCCATCCCCCCCGGGGGACTTATAGGGCTTGAAAGAATTTACCGCCCATTTGACCCTTTCGTGGGTGAAGGTGCGATTCGCGTACCCCAGGAGCCTGCGCAGGTGCGGACGTTCCCTGCTTCGTTCCTGGAGTGGGGCGGCAGCCCCTTCGTCAATGATGGTGCACCCTGGAAAGTGGGCGTTCACCAACACCTCCAGGGTTTCCCTCGCATCCTTCGTAAACGTTCCGTCCGTCTTCCTGATTAGGCCTACTTCTTGAGGTTTATCCATGGAGAGCGCTTTCTGCAGCCTTGAGGCTCCAGAGACACTTGCTATCCCGCTGCAGAAATCCCTCCAGGATTTCCTCTTTGCTCTTCTAATGGCCTTACTGTAGCTTGTAAGGGATTGCCGCCTCCTCGTTGAGGACCTTAGCTTCCCTTACTCCTCATTCCACCATCGGGCCTCACCGTTGGTCATGTGGGTACGGGATGGGCAATTGTCCTCATAGGAGCGAATAATCGCCCCTTGCATAAGGCTGGCCAGATGGGCCTGCATAGTGTCCAGGTCTTCCACTGAGTGGATTTCCCTGTCCATACCTCCCAGTTCTGAGAAGAGCTGGGTTTGGTAAAGTGGCCAGTCTGTGTTTTTGGGAATACGAAAAGTTTCCCGTACTTGGGAACCGAATCCCAGACTGAACAGAATAATCCTGTGATCAGACAGTGATGGTTCGTCCAGTACTTGCCAGTCTTTGATTCTGCTGGCTATGAAATGGCTGGAGATGGTGAGGTCAAGCACCTCTTCCCTTGTCCTTGTGACGAAAGTGGGGGTATTGCCCCTGTTAAGGATCTCCAGTTCATGCCCTGCAAGATAGTCCAGGAGGCACTCCCCTCTAAAGTTGGTGTCCATGCTCCCCCAGACAACGTTATGAGCGTTTGCGTCACAGCCAATTATGAGTTGAAGTTGGAGGTTTTTACAATAACTTACCAATCTTCTTACCTCTTCCGGTGGGGCATTCGCGTCGTGTGGGAAATAGGCAGATGCCAACACTGTCCTGACTGCTCCCTCTGGCGAATTCTCCCCTACCATGATAGCTGTAACATCTCTAGAGATAAAGTTAGGCATGACAGTGTACTTAACATTACGTTTAATCACAATTGCCGCACGGCATCGATCACTATCTTTATCATACACTACCTTACCTGACTGTGTTGGTAGGCCACGGATTTTTCTGTCTCAGGCCCAGGGTTCCTGGACTAGGGCCACATAGCACCTCCTCTTGTCTAGGTTCCTGTTGAGCACGGCCGTGGCTGCCTGTGACCGGTGCAGGTTGACTTGGAGGAGGCGGAGCGTGGGCAGGGTCATCGACCCCTCCGGCCACTCCTCTTACCAGGCCTTGACGGCCTGTTATAAGAGGAGCGACCTCCCCACTGCTGTCTTCGTCCAGCTGGAGAGCGCTGCCTCGCGCCCCTGCCAGCACTTCCCCGCCCAGACGACCCCGCCTCTGGGTTCACACCCTCGGCAGGGCGCCGGGGAGGCCGCGCAACGGCAGAGGACGGAGTGGTTGTGGAGCCCTGCTCCTCGCTGCCTTCAGCTGAGTGCCCCGTCTGTGATGTCCTGCGTTGCGGGGGATTCACAATCAGGCTCGGCCTTTTCTTCTCCGTGCCTGACTGCGCCATTCCAGAAGGGCCTGCACTCCCTGTGGGGCCAGTAGCCCCTTGCCTTCCTGTGCCTGCCCCTTCTGTGGGCGCTGCCTCGGCAGGGGCAGAGTTTGAGCCTTCGACCGGGGGCACATTGCCTGAGGTACTTGGCCCTTCCTCCCGGTTGACGCTCATCCTCCCCCCCCCCCGCCTCTCTCCTGTTCTCTCTTACTCTTGAGTACTCTTGCGACTACTCGCAGGGGGGTGTCACCCAGCAAACCAGCGCTAGCCACAGTGGCTTGTAGCCAGTTGACAGTATCTCTGTCCTGGCAGTGGATTAATAGCCAGCCTGATCTGTGCACAGCAGTCTGGAAGGCTGGCCATACTCCCCTCTCCGCAGCTGACAGGACATTGTCCATAATCCCCTGATCCAGGCTGTCAAGCTGCTCATTTCCTAGCAGTACCCCGGGGTAGTCTCGGTGTAAAACACCCACCCTTATCCCCTCCGCCACATCCCTGTAGCTTGGCCTACTCTGCTGGCGGGTAGTTTTCTGCTCTTTTTGTTTTTGTTTTGAGGGACCTGCTTGAGGCGCTGCCTTCCTCTTCTGGTCCCCGCCCTTCTGGCTCTGCGGAGTCGACCCAGTCGAGGGTCTGGGTCTTTTCCTGCTGGTCTCCGACCAACTCTCCTGGACCGTCATGGCTGACGCCTTAAAGGCCTCTTCCGGTGCTAGCCCTCGCCTGAGGAGGTGGTTATACCTCTTCTTCCTAGCACCCCCCAACCTTTTGCCATCAGGTCCCGCTCTGGAGGTGTCTCCTTTGACCTCTTTACTTCCACCCTCCCCGCTTGCCCCTGCACGGTATTCCACTGCGCACGCCCCGGAGGCCACACCGGCGTCAGCCGTGGTGCCCTCCGGCCGCCGGGCTGGCAGCGAGGGGGTTCCCTCTTCACGGAGTTGGGAGCTCCAAGGGGTGAGGGATCCTGGGTCCTCAAAGAGACCCTCTAAGCTTATTGGGGACACAGCCCCTGTTTGCAGTGAGGCGGTAGCCTCTCTAGACGCTGTAGGACTGTCGTCTACAGCCATCTGATCTTCGAGGTCTGGCGTTATGCACAGAAGCTCCTCTTCGATCTCTGAGGCAATTTCTTCCTCTTGGTTTTTGTTTTTTTCTTTTTCTTTTTTGGTTTCCATATGTGGTCCCACGAGAAGCTAGGGAATTATACGGTCGCCTGAGACAGAGCCCCGCATGTCTCAGGAAGGCTACTTGAAACTGGGGGTCGCCCGGTGCCCAGAGTCCGCATACTATAAGACCAAACTCCCTTTGGCCATGCATCCTTGGCGTATGCTGTTCCACCGTGGATTGGGTTTTGCCCATTGTTCGCGGCTGCTTATTCAGTCAGCATGCTGACCTTATTCACAGCTGGCCACAGACATGCCCCTTACAGAGCTAATGACTTACTTTTTCTTGTTTGTCACTATATCGAAAATCTTTCTCAACACACCGTATTTTCTGAAGTTGATTTTTTAACTGGAGTGGTCCTTTAAGTAAGACACTGCGATTTCCATAAACAGTACCCCTCGAATTCTGCTTGCTTTCACATATTTTTGTTTGCTTGTTAAGATATTGCTCAACCAGTTTGAATAAAATGCTCTGGCACGTGTTAGGGTTGATTCATAAATATTCTCCCACGAATGTCATCCAGTTGCAAAATATTCCCTCGCCTTTGTGTGTACACAGTTCTGTGTAGCTAACACACTCGATGAGTAGTAATCAGATCGATGTGAATGTGACATGTTGCTCGGGGATTGTCTGTATTGTCGATGTACAGTCTATAAACGTTTCAGACTGTTCTGCATATTGGTCTCCTAACAGGTGCAAGTTTTGTAGTTGCGTAAATACTTGGCTCCAAAATTGTCTTTTCACGCACTAGGCACAATCATTCCTAAACAGTTTCTCATAAATATCATATGGCTGTGCAAATTGCGCCTTTTCCTGCGCACGTTTTTAGTCTAATGACTGACACCAATGGACAATGGTGCAGTTATGTGGGGTAGTCCCTGAATTGTACCAACATTTGGTCGCACAACTCTTCCATCTGTGATGTTGCTTTCAATCGTGCTCAAACTTCACAAATTATGTATTGACGTTTGGGTGACGATGAAGTCTAGGGAACGTTTTTGACAGGTTTCTCAGTCAAGGTTATCCTCCTTATTTTTATTGAAGTGATTATTATTTTTGTTGAATGGATTGCTGTAAATAATGTATATAATGTGGGGTTAAAAATGTTTTGTACAATAAAGTTGATTATTATTTCTTTCTTGGTTTTTGCCGTGCCCCTTGGCCCTCTTGGAGATAGAGAAAGCGAGAGAGAGAATTACGCTGCAACCTCTTTCCCAAGCTTACTAAACCAGAAATTATGTCTGGAAGTTATTTAATCTTGGAATTAGAGACCAACTGGATGCGTCATTGAAGTTTAAATGTCAGTTAGGACCAACTTGGTGTCAGCAGTCCCATAAATCCCATCGTATTCTGATGATTATAGGCATATTTGTATTGTTGCAGAGAGAAAGTCGAGAATTTTCAAGGTGTCTCCACACCATCATTTGCTGCTTGTAGCTCATCTCCCATACTTTCAGTATCATGGGGAAACGTAGGTGCCCCACGAAAAAGTTTTATAAGGACTGGTTGACTTTTAGCAAGTTTCATCGTTTTCCTATACCCCAAAACTCTCAGTGTAGCACCTGATTGGATACTTTCACATCAATCCACTTTTCAGGGATCTTCATGTAAATTGGTTTATTTTCGTACCTAATTGCCATCCCATTTTGTTGCTATGAGTATGAGGGAATCAGTCCTCATAGGCTATCAGCTTGTATAGAAATCCCTGCTAGTCTCCTTAGCCAAGTGAGTAGATTTTAGAAAGGTGCTCAGAGTAAGTGAAAATTGGATATCCACACCAGTTGAGGGACTGCATTACGTCTACATTAAACACATTTTGTAGTAGAGCCAATAGAGTTTGTCTGTGTTTAAAAGGCAGAACTGAGTGTTGGCAAGTCCTGACTAAACTCTTTCTCCAATGATCATTTGAAGTGCCCTAGGTGCGTCAAGGTTCCTTGGAAAGCCTGTACAACTGTTCAATGCTGTACTCCTTTCTAATTCAAGTGGCTTGAGCAATTCAAGAGAGCACCTTGCGTGATAGATGACTGAAAAATGTACAGCGCTTTTGTGTAGAGAATAATGGGTGGCAAAACCTATTGCCAAATACTATGGTTATCCCTTTATGACGCTTCAAATAGTTAAGTAGGGTAAATGTCACTTTTAAATGATTTGATGCGCAGTTGTTGACTCCCCAGGGTTAGGAGGCAACGGATTCCAGATTCTCCATTTATATTTAAAAGCGTCGCGCTACAAGGTACTTGGGCTATTCTCTACTTGATGCCCCTCATTACAGCAATGAAAGACTGAAAATGGCTAGTTACAGTGTGCATTCATATAATCAACTCTGGGTCCAACAGTTTTGGAAATTAACTTACGAGAACGAGTTTTAGCAGTCATTGGCATTCCAGTTTTTGTGCATTTTAAGGATTATAGGTATTGCAGGATTACAGAACCAAAGTTGTTTACTGATTTCTGGAAGCGAGCAGAAATTTTGAACCTTGAGTAAATGAACAGTACTTTCAATATATCAGATTCAGAGGCAAAATATTACAAATCCCTACCCTAACTAGTTCCTTCTGGCAGGTTACTATCCAACTTCTAAAAATAGCAACCCTCCAGTGGAGCCATTCCACATTTGTGACTGTGTTCGTATTTAAGTGTGTATTGTCATTTTAGTACAGAGGTTGCATTTGAATGAAAATTTGAGGTCAGATGGGGTATAGGAGTGATGGGAGAGGAGTTTGAAATGAAAAAGGAAGTTGGTCATGTGATGGGCAACATGCTTCTTGTCCCTCTTCTGACAGAGCGTCGGCTGGTACTACATGGGCAAGTGAGACAATAATGGGTTAGGAGAGCTAAGACTTTGGTGCAAGATATTACTAATTGACCCTGAGCTGGAAACCCTAATATTTGAGGAGAAACCCAGGTGTGAAATTGAATCAAACCTGTTTCAGTTATTCACGGAGGTGACTTTTAAATCTATTAGCAAAATGACTTTCGTGTAAGTTTGGGCTGTTGAAGAAGGAAATTTTAGATTTAGGTAATTAAGCATGATAAGTAGGCATGATCCAGTGGGGCTCATACAATTAGGGATTCAGTCTTAATGATGAAAATGACCAGAGGAACTGTACACGCTTCCCCTAATAGAAATAAACACTTCAGTTAGTACTTGTCGGTTAATGTAATGTGACCTGACAATTCAAGCTAGTGCAAAATAAACGCCTTTAGTGAAAATTGCTATGTCCTTTATTAACTTGTGACATTAGTGCTCTCTTGATGTCAGATACCAAGTAATTAGGTCAGTATTGTGTAACAATGATTTCTATTGACATTTTATTCCAGCTTATTATTATCAGCGACTCGGATGACAACGTTAGCATATATGAAATATCAAGTACAGATTCTCATGACCAACAAGACGAGACTGATGAAGACATAATTCAATCTCAAAAAAGGAAGGTAGGAACTTACACAAAACATTAATGTGAAGTAGTCTCTTACAGTAGGGTGGTGGTTAGTTGATTTTATCACTAGGAAGATTTAATGACCATTGTTGTGCCGTGAAGAAAAAAGAGGCTGAGGCTTGTATGCTTTTTATTTAATTTTTTTGTTAATTTGTAATTTTGTGAGACAGTGAGAAAACATAGAGCACAAGGGGTATGTGGGAATCCATCTGCTCAATGAACTTGTTGGCTGGTCTAGATCCCCCATTTTGCAAGATTCAATGTCCTGACAGGTTCTACTTTTAAAAAAACGTAAGCAGCTATGGAAGTTTCTCAGTTTTTCCTGTGCGCGCTAGTTGAGAAGGTAAAAAGATAGCAAGGAAGTGGGCAGTGAGGAGCCTCCCTTGATTACCCAGATGCTTTGGCCTGTTGTTGGAAGAGTTAATGGTATGATTTTTTCAAAGGGATTTATGAACTTACAAAGTGCTCAGCCTCTCACGTTCCTTATCAAGATGACTGTTTGTACAACATTCATAAGAGAGTTACTATATCTGTTGAAAGTCATGAAAATTGTGGTTTTGCTTGCATGAAATAGCCCAGACATTTGCTCAGCATCCACCGAGAACCTTGACCTGTGGCAAGTTGTCATTTAGCCAGTTTCCTGGTAGAAACATGTTGCCCACGTCTACCATTTGGAAGGAGTTCTTAACTGTAGCCACGTTCTTTTGTCATAACCTTCTTCACAAACTGGGTGAAACGGTTATAAGCTTACTCAGGAGCAGTAAAAGCTGGAAGGTTTGGCTGCTCTTTCAACAAGTGTTGCTCACTGTTGTAGGGACTATAGTGGAACAGCTTGTGGTTTCGTTTTTCCCCCCACAATGGGGGTGCAAGATGTGCAGAATGGAGAGTGTTTGAGAGAAATGAATTGGAGCCCCACTCTGAAAAACTCATAATGATTCCCCATGTCGCTTTCCATTTATTTATCTGCACATTCAACTAACACAGCAAGTTTTCATTTAGTGGAGAGGCCTATATGGAGTTCGACACAGAGGGGAGGTAGCTCCCTTTTTACTCCACTTTTCCACATGCAGTCAATGGCCAAGTCAACGGGTAACTGGCCAGTGATCACTTGGAGTGCTGGATCAATGGATACAGTCTTGTAGACCTTGGTGATCCTTAGGAGCTCTTTAGGATCGTGCAAGTACTTTCCTGTGATTGCCTGTGGGTATGCTACCCAGTCAATGGGGCAGTACCTAATCTAATCACGCGTAAGTAAGTGGCCTTGTACTAGAGGATTGTGGCACAGTAACACACCCCTAGTGACCTTGCTAATTGCTCGCAGTGAGGCAAACCTTGTAGTAGTAATGCCTTAGAAGGATTGGAGGTGTTGGCTAAAGCGCCACCTCTCACCTATATTGACTCCTGAATACTTGACTTGCTTCTTGAGAAGGAGCCTGTCGTCACCAAAGCGTATTTAGTTCCTTCTTTAAGAGGATCAACTGGGTTTTGTCCTCAGTCACCTGCGGCTTAATGTGCTGGCACCATTGGGTGATGGTTCAAAGCACTTGATGGGTTGTTTCCTTGATTTCAGGGATCAAATGTGCATGGATTAGCGTCCATATTGGTCTATTGCTTGCAGTCAGTCTCCATGAGGCTCCTGAGAAGGCGTTCCAAAGCGCTGGCCTATTGACTGGTCCCAATGGGCTTTACAGCGATAAACAAGGTCATTAAGAAGGCTGAAGAGGTGCTCTGCTAAGTCTTCTTTAGCATTCATTTCTATTTTTCCTGGCCCAAGAGATTTTTTGGGCTTTAAGGTCATAAGGGCCAAGGCCTCCTGTTGTCCACTATTGGATGTCTGGTTCATGTAGAGGGTCCATGATCAGTTCGCTTGCCACCTTCGGGCATCTTGTATCCAAGGCTAGTGGGTTGGGAGGGAACTCCTTTGATAGGAGGGTTTCCAGCAATCCTTCGATGCTACAGGACTAGCGTGTCACATTGCATCACTGTTAAAGCCTGCTGCTGACTGGGAGCCGTACGCCTATGTGGATGACTTGACTGTGCTGATCTTTGCAGAGTCAGTCCGCCAAATTGAAGAAAAAATCCACCACGTGCTCCACACTGTCAACCAATGGTGCGAGCACGTCAAGATGCAGGTGGCTGAGGAAAAAACCCCCTCTTGAAGGGGAAAGTGAATAATCCACCCACAATACGCTTTGGCGGCCACAGGCTCCTTCTTGAAAAGCACGTCAAGTATTTAGGAGTGAATATAGGTGAGAGGTGGGGTTTCAACCAACACCTCCAGTCCCTTAAAGGCACTACCATTGCAAGGTTTGCCTCACTGCGTGCCATTACTAAGGCCACTTGGGGTGTGTGTTACCATGACACCATCCTCATGTATAAGGCCATCTATTTAGGTGTGATTGGCTACTGCCCCGTTGTCTGGGGTAGCAAACTAACAGTCAATCAAAAGAGAGTATTGGCCCAATCCCAGAGAGCTGCGCTCCTGTGGATCACCAAGGCCTACAAGAACTGTATCAATGGAAGCACTCCAGGTGATCACTGGTCAGTTACCAGTTGATTTGGCTGTTGAGTGCATGATTGACAAGTGGAGAGTGAAACGGGAGCTTCCCCCGCTTTGGGCTGAACTCCGTGCGGATCTCACCACAGAACAGAAACTTGCCGCCATCGATGAATGGGCCCTAGAGAAATGGCAAGCGAGATGGGAATCCTCGTCAAAGGGACGTGATACGTATGAGTTCTTCCCCAACATCCGTGAACGTCTTTCTAGAAAATGGGTTGAGCCAGACCACTGGACGAGCCAGTTCCTCACGTGACATGGTGACTTCAATGCGCGGCTCCACTTCTTTTCTCTGAAAGACTCTCCATTATGCACGTCTTGTGCCTCCAGTGCGGAGGAAACAAGAAACCATGTGCTGCTCCACTGTAGTTTCTACAACAGTGAGCGACGGTTGTTGGGAGGGCAAACGAACTTAGCAGCTTTGACTGCTACAAAGGAAGCCTATAACCATTTTGCAAAGTTCGCAAAGAAGGTAATGGCTAAGAAACGTGGTTATAGTTGACCTGTCCTTTTAAAACTTGCCACCCAAGTAAAAATTAAGATCAGGTAGGGAACCAGATTAAGAACTACTCCCAGATGGTACGGGATTCCTCAGGTGGTCACCTCCGCGCGGTAACACACGGGCAACAGCTCTCTACGGTGAGACTGGCTAACGACCAAATACCTGCCGTACCTCCACAGGTCTGAGTTCGGTGGATGCTGCAGGGGCCGGCCTCTTGCATATTAGCGAAACCGCAACTTCTATGACTGATATAATCCTCGTTGAGGGTTTAGGTACAGTCATCAAATAAAGAAACAGACCTGTTAAAGCCTGCTCTGCATTCGCTTTTACAATGGAGGACATGTAATGCTTGCCCCAGGAGTTCTCAGAGCTAGCTGCTTTCACAAATGTTAGTCAGCCTTACTGGTTATTTTCTTTTGATGTAACAGTGGAAGGCTTTCTTCTCCTGGACGAGGGCAGTTCGGAGTGTGGCTCTGGCATCAGTGTCACGAGTCTGCTGGTGTGTACTTGTGGATCTATTGCTTGAGGGGATTAAAACTGTCTACCAGGGGACTTTGGTTGACTAAGACCTAACACATACCACGTATCTTGGAGATTCACATTCATAACTGTGAGCCAAAGTTGGTGTACCTTGTCACTGCTCTCCTACTTTGTGTAGCTCATAACTGTATGTTTGACTATGCGCTTCCATGTGTGTTGATATTCTAGCCATAGCTGGGTCTCCACAGTGTTCTCAAGGTCCACTGGCATTACTCACCAAACTCCATTCTTCTATTGCCTGATCTGTAGGTTTTTTGTCACTGGTAGAGCTACAGTAGTTTACCTCTATGCGTGTCTATACATGTTACTACCACACTCATCCTTCATTGCATCTTACCTGTTAACCCATTCAAGGCGCGAGACAGTCTCTGGGGCCTTTCTCGAGCCCCTCCTCCCTTATCTGCTATGGCGCTTTACTAAACATTATTGATCAAAAGAGACATTTCTCCGTCGTACCCAAACACAAATAATTTTTCTTCATTATGAATAACAAAACAAAGAAGTTAGGAGGGGTGAAAAAAATCCTGTGTAGTCCTGTGTTTTTTCCTGTGTAGGCGAGAAAAGGAATTCGAAAATCTTCCGGGAGGGTTGAACAGGTTAAGAGCTGTTCAATGTTCGTTCTACCCCAAGTCATGTTACTTCAGCATAGAATAACTCTCGAACCCAGGAAAAAAAACTTATGCTAGGTCAAACTTCATTCTTCCCAGCTCCCACTATCAATATAATGTTGATTTTTCATTTCTTAATTTTTGTTTTCTTTGCCTTACAGATTTTGGAGGTGATTGTAATAGAATAAATCAACCTCGGGAGTGCCTTAATTGTTGGTTCGCCGTTTTCATAAATTAATATTGCGCTGGTACGAGTTTTAAGAAAAACAAATATTTTTGTTGTGCAAGTCTGATGTACACACATGCTAATCTATTGTCCACAATGCCTTATAAATTCAGCGATTAAATTCCTTAGTAATTAAGTAACTTTTTACACTCTTAAGTTCTTAATTAGTCACCTGGCGTTCGTTTCATCAAAGGAGTATGGAAGTGGTTTCTATTGATCGCTGTTAGCAGCGCATATTGAAGGAATCCCTATGACAAATTCTCATGCTGGTGCGGGCAGAGACTACCACTATTGAGAATATTAATATATCAGTTTAAAGTTTAGTAGTTTTACATAATTTCCCGACAACTTTACTGAAAGGTCGGCCAAACTTCGTAACTTAAAAAAATATTTACTCAAATCCACAATGGTTTTTCCGTGTATTTACACGTTTTTCTGACCAGTTCTAGCCTGCTTTTTATGTCTGATTTCAGTATCCCTTCTTCCGTTATGATTATACCTTGCTATATTGTACCTTAATTGTTGTTACTCAATTTTTCGATAAGTTTTGCTGCATTTTCCTACAATTTATACCCAGTATGAACAACTTTCCAGTCCCCAACAAAGCTTTGACGAATCAGAGGGGCTTCTCTGTCAAGCAAAGTTCCCTGTCAGTTCTTTCTCAATCATGTTATTTGTTACCAATTTTCACTTGTTACATTTTTTCACTTTCAATGAACAGCCTCGTAGTGATGCTTGATATGTCACTTGGAGATCACTTGGATGTTGGTATTCATGTGTGTTCAGGGACGCTTCAATCAACTTACCCATTGCATCCCCAAAAGCATATATCTTCAAAACATGCTATAGCAGTCTAGAGTCTCACCTCCTCATTTCCCATCTTCTGCAGTTTTTAAAACTTATTTATTCATCTCCCCACATGGCTTACTTCTTTCTGCCTTGGGTGATCCACGATTAGGCAACTCCTTAGCCGCAAGTATGAGAGCCTGTTTGTCTTCATGCATTAGGCATAGTCTTCTTGCAATAGATGCGTTCACATTTGATTCGTATTTTGGTAAGGGATACAGATGTTATCATAGGTTGCTTAAGAGATGAAGGAGAAACGTTGCCTGTCTAAGTGAGTTCCTTCCAATGGAAAATCCTTTTGTGCCTACTCCATTGCAGTGTCCTTCATATAATTTCGAGCTCTGAGTCGAACTTCAAGCCAGAAACAAACCTACTAAAACATTAAGGCTTGGAGACTGCTGGTAACTCTGAGAATTGTGGATAGACTTCCAGCAGGATCTTGAAAATGAGAGGACTGTAGAATGGAGATGGAAAGAGAACCTTACTTTTCTAGGCCATAAATTTCCGTTTATTATACACTTCAAAGCAATGTTAAGTCGACCCATGTTTGCTTCTGAAGTTCCACCATTCTTGAAAGTCTGATGTTGTCTTTGAAATGAATTGTTGTTTTATGGAATTATGTGCATACAACACAGTTCAGGTCTGTTCTTCATCAGGCATTACTTCATCTTCCTCTGCAAAATCTCCATCTTCCTCAACTGTTGCATCCTGAAATATTGTATTTGATTATTCTGGAGTTCCAAGAAGTGACTATTCAACATGAAATGTATTAAACAAGCTGTCAGTTCGTTAGACGGTGGATGCCAATAAATGTGGCGCCTGCAGTTTTTTGCTGTTGGCCACCCACACATCTTGACTTGAGAAGATGATGCTGACCAACTATATGGTTGCGGATTCACAGCCTCTGGTAAATTCAAATAACTTGGTTCTATTTTGAGGGTTTACACGTCTGGTAATGAGATATGGGCAAGATGGACCCCAAGCCACTGCACACATTTTTACAGTGAAAGATCTCAAATGCTAAATGCTTTTTTAGAATGTGAAGATTGAAGTATAATGGACTGCAGTTGATAGGGCAGCCTCTAAGGAAACGTTCTCCTGTTTTCCTTGTACCTCCCCTACATTGTAGGTTTGGTAGAGTATAGCCTACTATATTGTTCAATTGAACAAAGTCACCTGGTACTGTTGATATTCAGAGACCAAGTCGTTCATGTTTGATTCTGCTTCGGTAAATTCCATTTCGTCCATGCCCTCGCCAGTGTACCAGTGGAGAAAGGCCCTTCGTCGGAACATCGCTGTGAATTGCTCAGATATCCTTTTGAATATTTCCTGTTAAAAGTTAATTTGAATAATTAGTGGTTGTTTAAAGAAAGCAACAGTCGTTAAATGCCTAGGAATAGCACCTCGTACTTACTTGAATACACGTGGAGTTGCCAATAAAAGTAGATGCCATTTTCAGGCCTCGTGGAGCTATATCGCATACAGCTACTTTGACATTGTTTGGAATCCATTCAACGAAGTATCTGTCAAAGGAAAATGGCAGATTTTTAGGGGGGTGTCCGTGTTAATATCTCTGATGGCCATTGTAGAACTCACTAACTATCAGTGTCAGCACATGGGAGAGAAGTTGAGTGGCAGGCAATAGAGAACTGGTAAGTGTGGAGTAAAGAGGGAATTAGGGTGTAGAATGCCTGAGACCACTTACACTTATGCACTTGTATCCCTCGTACTCTTCGTTTTTTGTTGCCATTTTGATGAAAAAGATTGTTTCCTTACTTATAGAGTTGGGCAAGTCTGTAATTATATGGTCAGTTAAAAGACCAACCATTTTTGGTCCGAGGCTGTAGTTCAAGCATAAATTTCTAAGGTTGACCAACTCAAGGCGACGCTCAATTACTTCATTCCCTTATACTATCCAACGGTCTTCTAAGGGCAGTAATCCCAGGGGCTCACACTTAGGAGAACCAGTGACCTCCAGAATAATCCTAAGCTGAGACTTCACTCGTGCAAATACGACTAATTGGAAGGTGAACGAATTTAAAGAAATTCTCTCCAGTAAACAGATTAGATTTGTGCAAATGATCTCATGTGTGATATATGTAATACCTTTTTTCGTACACATATTTATGTGAAGGATACTTTTCTTTAAACACCGTTACACTGTTGAACTTATATATTGCCATTTGAAGGCAGCTTATCCGCAAATGTGTGTGCCCCATTATAATATATGGTTAGCGCTGTTCAGTTGTTGATTTTAGTTTATTATTCATTATGATTATGATGATTTTGGTCGGGAAAATTTTATTACATCCCACTTCAAAATTTGGCATTTTGCCTTTCTGGGCATAGAGATAACACATCTGCAATGTGTTTGCCTTTAACGTGGTCTAAAAAATCCGTTCTTTAGCACAAAAATCCCATTTGGTATCTAGTTGTGCCTGCCTCCTCTACAATCAAAAATTGGTTTTAAAAAATTAACAAAAACGCAATGTTTGCAGTTTTATCACAATTATGTTGCGTGTTTGGTATCGTTTTCCAGATATTTTTCGATGTTGAGTCGAGTGGAACGGGTCTCAGAGGTGTATGACTGCGTCTAGACTGAATACAGTGAGATCACAGTATTAATGTGATTGCGTTAATTCCACCAGTAGATAAATTATTAAAGCTTACATACCTATTTGGTGAGTTTGTCTGCGGGGAGAACGAACCCACCAATCAGGTACGTTAACTTTAATGAAATCACAGTAATAATAGTGAGCCTACGTCTACTAATTGAAAGAACTCACGGGACAATAGGGAAAAGTAATCGTTTTTTCATTTATACTCCCTTCCATTTCACTTCAACTCTATCAGCCCGACTCGTCACATTGTGCCAATTGCCTACAGGCGCCTGGAGTATGTAAATCTTGTTGTTCTATTGTAGTCAGGCCATGTTTTGTATGGTTTACTGATAGTTGTTGATGCTTAATCGAATGGGATGGGTCTCGAAGGTGTGAGGCTATGTCAAGCTGTGCAAGAGAATAATAAACCGTTGTGTAATCATTTGCAGCATTAATAAGGAGTAAGCCATTTAAGGCAACTCATCTTTACTATCTCTTGACACTGGCTTCTCTTATTTTGTTGGTCAGGACTAAGGTCTGCCCATAACTGTGTTGATACAGATTATATAGTTGGAGAGATGAACAGCAATAGTGTCCAGAACTCCATGGAAATCTTATGTTGACTGACACTGTTAATGAGTATCTTAGATAACAGTAATGACTATTTCAATAAGACGTGCTTACCCTGAATTTTTGTTTTGAATGTTCAGCATTTGTTCATCAACTTCTTTCATTGACATTGGTCCTCGGAAAATAGCAGCCACCGTTAAGTACCGACCATGTCGTGGGTCACATGCTGCCATCATGTTTTTGGCGTCAAACATCTGCCAAATATAAATATTAAATATTAATAACATTTTTGTTCTATTGCTAGTCACAAATTCTTATGATTTTATGATTCGATGTGTACCTGTTGTGTTAATTCAGGAACAGTAAGAGCTCTGTACTGCTGGCTACCTCTCGCAGTCAATGGAGCAAATCCAGGCATGAAGAAGTGCAGTCGAGGGAATGGCACCATGTTAACTGCTAATTTCCTCAAATCTGCGTTCAATTGCCCTGGGAACCTCAGGCAGGTTGTTATCCCTGACATTGTGATCTGCACAAAAATAAGAATTAATAGTAAATGTGTCCAGTGCCTATGTGCACCAAGATAAAGAGAATTCCTCACCGAAACTAAGTGGTTGAGGTCGCCATATGTCGGCGACAGGAGTTTCAAAGTTCGGAAGCATATGTCGTAAAGGGCCTCATTGTCTATGCAGAAGGTCTCGTCTGTATTTTCGACCAGCTGATGAACGGAAAGAGTGGCGTTGTAGGGCTCAACGACAGTGTCTGACACCTGCAAAAAGGGCACTGTATTGGCCTACAATACTGTATTGGTAGCATGACTAACATCATATATGCCATTAGAAACATTGTGACCTTGTTAGACCCCTTCAAAGAAGCCATCACCGACAATGGTCCCCCTTTCTCCCTGTCGGGGCCCCCTTTTCAAGTGCTTGTGTGCTCCTGAAAAGAGCCGACGAAATATTGTTTTTGTGTGTGTTGGTCCTGTTTGTCGGTTGAGAGAGTGTGAGGCGAAGAACGGGTTTCTCGGGCGTCGTTGCGTAGGTTGAAGGGCTCGGTTGAGCAGTAGCTCCTCACGGCGAGGGACTCGGTTGAGCCGTCACTCCTTCTCCTGCAGACGCGAGATGAGGGACTCGGTTGAGTCAGAAGGTTCGGTCGAGCAATGGGTGAGGGACGAGTTCCTCAGGCGTCGAAGCGTTGTTTGAAGGGCTCGGTTGAGCAGTAGCTCCTCACGGTGAGGGACCCGGTTGAGTCGTCGCTCCTTCTTCTTCAGACGCGAGAGGGTGGACTCGTCGTCCCCACTGGCGCCGCTGATGGTGGTCGGTTGTTGTCGGAAGAAGTGATCGGTGTAAGAATGGAAGAATGAATGCTGTTTGTCTGTGCAGGCAGGCCGTTATATACGTACTCTTGGAGGGAGTCGTCCTCTCTGGTTGGCCGCCTGCTATTCCCTCCAGGAGTGGTTTGTGGCTCGCGGCTAGCACCCTCTGTGGTGAGGCGCCTTTTGTAGGTAAAGGAGGCAAGCCGCCACACTCCCCATTGCGTTCACCCCATACCAAGAATCCTATGTACCAACCACACTGTATAACCCAGCTAGCAACGGCTGAACTGAAGCAAGCGTTCACTGGGCATAACAAGACATGAGGAAAACTTCTCCGATTTTCCTATAGCCAATAAGGAGGAGAGATTAGCCAACTCAACATGTAACTTCTTCCGCAATTGGAGCCTCTCCAATGAGTAACGTTTCAAGATATTCTTCTCACACACACTTGCCCCTCCTGACTCTGCTGTATTGGCAATGAGGAATCCCTCTGTCAAACATCCTCTTTATGGGCTTGGGGTACTCCTCCTTATCCTTATGTATAGTATACATAACTGCCCTACTGGTCCTACTCAATGCTCTGATAATATACTTTGTGGTCCACCACTCCTTCCTACTCACAATACTGAATTCCAAGATTCTGGGTCCTTGGGGCCCTTATATGTGTAACCGTATACACTTTCGAACTCATGCATACCTATTCGAACCCCAAAACTCCAATCCTCATTAGGCAGAATAGTCAAAACTCTTAGTAGATTGAACTGCTATTGATGAAACAAGTCTGGTCACATTATAAACAAGAGTACCTCGTAATGTTAGATGGAAGAACACACAACTTCTTTGTGTACGACTGCAATGCTTTCCATACTATTTGAGTAACGGTAATTTGAAACTAATGCCAATAAATGCAGATAGCCAGTAGATTTCTCCTGGCACTTATGAACGCCAACAGGATCGGTAAAGTTATTCTTTAGGTACTGAATGGAATCCATTTACTTATTCATCACCTTGTTAGCATACTTCCGATTCTATTTGTTAGTCTGTAATTATCGATTTATTGTAGTTGATTTGCGTTCTGCTGCCAGGCCACTAATCTGACTTCAAGTCATTTCAGCCAAAAATATAAACTACAGGTAAAGGTGGATAATGACATGACCCACTTTGAAGCTATGTTCTGATGGTGATATAGCAGACTTGGGAAAAATATTAATAAATAAATTTAAGATAAACATAAATTTCCATCTTGAATATTGGACTAATAATTATGGTTCTGTGCGATTTTTCATCCTTCAGGCTTGGAAAATTCTGGAATTTCTAACCTGCAACTTCCTACCTTCTTACATTGTTGCCAAGGTAAAATTTCAGGCAGGCTCACATAGCGCACAGATTGATCTGCATTTAAAGAATTCGAAGAGCTTGCTTTGTGAGCGTCCACAATGGAGCGACTCCTTGGTGTTCCCGCGGGCACCACCCTTTGTGGTGCTGAGCTGTAAACCTGCATAAAACGTACATCTGACTCAAATTAGTGATGGTGGTAAGTATGACTGGTAAATCTTTGGAGGCGTGCTTGCAACATCACTTTGTTGGTAGTTTCTTTTTACTTTCCTTGGCTCTACAAAGTAGAAAGGAAAGTTGTGAAATTGGCTGAAAAAATGAGTTATCTATAGATCTTTACGTTTTAAGGCCTACTGAGTCCGAAAAATACTATTCTGAAAAGTGGTCTGTGTTTGTGTACCTGTGAACGATTTTTAGAGAAAACAGCGAAACCTAATCAGCTCAAACTTGAAATCTAGCCCGGAGATCTTCATGTGGCGCCGAATAAAGGAAGGGGCAAAATTCGCACACAGATAACTATAGTTATCACAATGATCAAAACATCAAGTTTTTTTTTCTCAAAAACGACTAGAACGATTTTGCTTAAATTTTTTATAGAGACAGCTCCCAATAAGACAAAGTACCACATGGTTCCTATTAGTGGGAAAACTAGTGGCTTGAGCTTCATAAATTGAACAGAACAAGTTGCCATGTCGATGGTAACAACTCAGGAACTAATTTTGTGTGCTCGACTTTTGAAAAGTTTTAGCTGGAAACGGCTCGATTTTGCCTCGCCTGCGCGATCTATACGACAATCAATAAACTAAAGTAGTTTTTACATTCGCCGCTAGAGCAGCGGAACGCGGATTCTTTCGAGCGAAAGAGAAGTTCCGACAACGAGCCGCGAGTTGAATAGGAACACTCAACTGGCCCGAAGTTTCAGCTCGGAGGAAGCTATACGAATAGGAGATTATAACAGCAAAGAGCTCGCAACTATTTTAGTTCGTTCAGATTGTTCTAATTGGAGCGCGACTCAATTTTCTGTCACGGCCCTAGCGGCAAACGTTACAACTACTTTAGTTTATCAATCGTTGTACAGACTGTGCGGGCAAGGCGAAATTGGCCGTTTCCCGGCAAAACTGTTCAAAAGTCGAGCGCGTAAAATCGGTTTCTAAGCTGTTACCGTCAACTTTGGATGGGGCAACTTCGATTTTATTAAAAATTGAATTGATAATGGGAGGCACACGTTCTCTTCCTTCGTTTGCTAATGATCCCAGCTCTTCCACGTCAGTTGTGTAGTATATTATCGTCAAACACCTAAAACCTCCGACTTTATTTATGACCAAGGGATTCTGGCATAGCAGGGCATTGTGTGATCCGTTAGAAGTACGGTAATCACCTCTGCCAGTTTCCTCAACAACTCATATCAAATTGACATTAGAATCTTAGAAAATTTCGGGGGTAGTCCAACGAAATGTCTGTACGATGAGTCTTCAATAACGCTCAGAAGATATGTAGGAACTACTCCAGAAAGTCCGAAGTTTCAACCATTACCATTTCACTTACCACATATTTCTAAAAGTTGTTACCCGATATCACTGGAGGAGTTATTATCCTTGTCAAAAAAAATCGTGTCTACAGGCTCATCAATTCGCTGTGTACCAATTGCTCAATAATGGTCAGGACATGAGTACGAGCAGCACAATAAATTCCGGAACTGTAAGCGTACTGCTTTCTGCCGCCGTGAAGTGGTGTTTCAAATGAACTGAGTAAAAATAAATTGAGTTAATAGAAAAAGCCACGAACACAAGTCAACAGACGTAGAGCAAAGGAAAGTTGTGCAGTGCGGCACACGTACTTTAATTACTTTTGGGGTAGATGCTCACCTTAGGCGATGGCACAACGCTGAAGGTATTCATTATTCGATCAGGATATTCTTCTCGAATCTTCGATATGAGGAGGGTTCCCATTCCAGATCCAGTTCCGCCACCTAGCGAATGAGTCAATTGAAACCCTTGTAAACAATCGCAGCCCTCAGCTTCTTTTCTTACTACATCCATCACAGAATCGACCAGCTCAGCTCCTTCTGTGTAGTGTCCTTTGGCCCAATTGTTCCCTAGAAGCGGGAGAAACGAATTAATGATAAAATCAGGGAAAATAGATGTTGTTGAATTACGTCAATAATTAGTTGCTTGGTGGTGTATGATTTTACCAGGTTTTGTCTAGGATCACCATGTACAATGAGTGTCTTAAGGTAGATTATTTCAGGTTTGAGCCCATTAATGTAATGAACTCAAGCGCCGTGAGGAGGTTGTTTATGGTTTGGGAATAGTGTCCAACTTATTATTGTCCCGCTATTGGATCGCTGCAACCACAAAACAGGAGAAGTGTCCGTGTTTCGAGAGTTCAGCTTTGTCTAACGCTTTGTTGTAGCCGAATCTTAGTGTACCCCACCTCGACTTTTCAGGAGTTCAAATAGGCATGTCTCGTCTGAAAACCTGATTTCACCACCCAACTGAACCAAGTAGCATCGATGGTGGCGCTCCATAGTTAACATCGCTTAGGGAGCAGGACTGTGCACCCATAACAGCCAAATACATTTATATTTCTTGCGCAGGCTTCATTCTTGTCTCAGTTATATTTGTACTCGATTTCTAGTGTTCATAGTTTCATTTACTATGACATTCATTACCTGGGATTATTGTTGGTGTGAAAGATATCCTCAACTCTTAACGTAGGAAGCAGCCACTTCATTTACTGATCTTTCTCTTTTCGAGTGATAAACACTGACCCATTTAAGGAAGAAAACCATGTTTGCTAATGTTCAGTGCTACTGAGAACACGAAAATCAGTTAGATTAGTTGCCATAGCGACTAGACCTGCAGACCAGCTCCACATATGGATGAAGTACAACTTCGAATGCACATTATGAAACTTATTCATGAAGAAAAGGGATGGGGAAGAGGTGCTGGGTGGTTTCCAGATGGGAAGGAGGTGGTCCCACAGTTGAGACTGGAGCCATGATATATTACAAAGATGGACCAGTGAGAGGTTTGCTAGCAGACGCAGGAGTTAATGGGCCATGGATCTGGGCAGGTGTGCTGGTAGCAGTTTTCCAGCTGGAGCTGTACATTGTGATGGTGTGCATGCAGCACCTCCAGCTGAAACGGAACAAGATCTATATTATGTCAGATGGTTGGCTACACTTAATGCCCTTGCTTCTTATCTTATTTCGCCAGGCTGGTTTGTTAATGCCTGACTGGTCTGAATACCTTTGCAAAGAAGAATACGTTGACGCTACGTTGGGTGGTACGTCATACAGGAGTAGAATGGAGTGAGGAGGCCGACAAACTGGCGAGAAACTCACCCAAAAAAAATTGTGTTGACAGACACATGAATTACTTATACGCTGGTTATTCAATTAAGACACATGAGTAAGAGTAACCAAATAAATTCCGAAACTTTAAGCACCTACGAATTTCTACGTAGAACGTGACGTTATACCCGGTTCTTATAAATTGAACGAAAAAAATATTAGGTGGCACAGGTATAAAAAACGTTTTTGGGCTGAGGATATCTGTGTGAAACGTCGCACCAGACATTTATTAACTTTTCTTCTTGAGTCCCTCGCCATAGAGTATTTCCCGTTATCCAGGAGAGCACGGCCAGCTAACTTACACATCTACTTAAATAACAAGAAAAGAAACATAATTAGAAGTTACCTGCTCCGCTCTGACCGAAAACGAAATTGTCGGGGCGGAAAAGTTGTCCGAAAGGTCCAGATCTGACAGAGTCCATTGTCCCTGGTTCAAGGTCGACTAGCACCGCCCTTGGCACGTACTTTCCTCCTGGGAAAATATAATTCAAACCAATTACATACAGTACCTTTAGTTGGACCGACAGTGTCTACTCCTTTTAATGTCAACTCCCTTCAAAGCTCACCTGGTGCTTCATTATAGTACACGTTGATCCTTTCGAGTTGTAAAGGGTTTTCTCCTTTGTACACACCGACAGGATTGATGTCATGCTCGTCGGAGATTATTTCCCAAAACTGAAAATGAATACATGGAAATGAGGAATCTAACATCATACCTCGTACTATCTATTTCACCTCTAAGTTGATGAGAAATGGAATAAACAATGTAGGGAAGTTGCGCAAAAATTGCCGAGGAATTGAATAACGATGGTTGGAAAATTAAGTAGGAATTGATGAAGTTTAGAGTAAAGTTCGTTGGGAAAATATTGTTGAGAAATGGAGTTAGTGTGTCGGGCAACCGTTTAACAATTGTCGAACAATTCATAACAAAATATAACGAGTATTGTCGAAGAGTTGGAAAATTTCTTGCAAAGGAAGTCAACTTCAAGAACTCACAAATCTGCCCTAATCTATACAATATCAACTTTAAAGTAGGAACTGAGAAACAAATTGATTAAAAATATTAAGTTCTGAATATTTCATTGAAAAATCGAATAATTTTAATTTTATTGAAAAAATTGAATTTTATTAAATAATAAATCGTTTAAGATTGTGAAATTAACTAATAAATTATTCAGAAACAGGTAGCAATTGTGGACAAACGTCATAAAAATCATTAGTAAATTACATAAAAATAATTTTTAAAACTTTTTCAAAACGGAATTGTTCGAAACTATATAAAAATCATTATAAAATTGAGTAATTGAATAGTCGAGTAAATGATCAGAAACTGAGAATAAAAATCGAAAAGAAGTTAAAGGGGTTGGAAATTGAGAGGAGACGCTACGAAATGGTTGAATGAGATGATTGATTCAATCTCACATAGAGTTCTCTTAAAACTAGTCAATATTTTTTTTTCGAAAATATTTTGTTGACTAACAGTTAAATGAAGGTAAAAGCCGAAATGTACCAAAAAAACCTGGATTTCGAGAATTTACAAAACGTTCACAGGTGATCAAACTAACAAAGGGCGTCATTCTATATCCACTCAAGGGCTCATACCATTTTGATTTCATACGATCTTCGTGAACGTTTTTGCACAAGGCTACTCTCATTTTTAGCCTACGATTAAATTTTCGCGATGCGTTCCATCATAAATTCTTGCTCGTCTCTTACTGTTGTTATTGAAACAAAACTGTTTCTCATCTTACTTCTTATTATAAAGGAAAAGTAGGCAGTAAAATAGAAAGAAATAATATTTTGCGTTTTGATGATGTCTTTGGGAACCCATATATTTTTTCCAGAAAATGGAACGAAATTCAGATTTTATTTGATTTGATACAGTTTTCAATCGCAATAGTTTGGAGTTGTATGGGCTCATCTAGCCTGAATCTTCAAACCCACTACCTACCACTCTACTTTGATAACTACCGCCAAATTTGGCTGTACACCTACCAGTCGAACCATAAATGAAATGTGTGAAATTAATAAGGGTACGATGACGAGCAGTGGCTAGTCCTGTCAACCCCTCTTGGAAAGTGCTCGCCCTTTTTTTCTGGTTCCTTCCGCATCCTAGAGGAAAATTGTATCCAGCCCCCACCCCTTCTGTTTATTATAAACAGGAAAATCGAATTGTCAAATGATGTGCAAGGATATTCAAATGAATTATTTAGGGTGTTCGTTCTTCGTATTGTTCTAAATTTGTCTGGAATGCCCAAATTAATTCATTTTTATCGGCAGACATAGTAAAAAAAGAAGGGTAGGATGGTATAAAAGTAAGGGTCTTCGGATTTTCCCAATTAAAAAAAGAAATTACTACGTGCATTCTAAAGATCAGTACCTAACTTTGGAAAGGGAATAAAATTCGAATTTGAATTGATTTGAGGCACTTTTTAGTCGTCAATTCTGATACCCTAAATTTAATCTTAATAACATGGAGCTATACGCCGTAAGACTGCCTCCAATTTTTAATCAATTTTCGTTTAACCTTGACAATAAGGGGAAAATGAAATTTGAGTTTTAAGCGGTGACGACTTATATGGCTCCATACGCACAGATTTGATAAGTGGACGGTGCGGGGTTCTGACACTCAACGTGATGAAGTGATGTGAGTAAATTGTATTTAGGTTACGCAACGTGGGGCGAGAGCTCAAAAAAATCGTCCGCCCTGTCGGCGACCGAATTAACGTTTTGAAATGGTAAAAGTTGCCACCTTAGAGCCGATCTGGTTCCCGCACTGTCCCGCCTGAAGGTGAACGATTTCTCTCATAATTGTCACTTATTTTGTCAGAACTTAAAAACTTCGTTCGTTTAACTATTTTAGTTCAAAAATTATATTGTCCTCCCTTCACGCCGCGTCATAGACTGATTTTGAAACGAAAGAGGAGACGAGAAAACTAATTTTAGTTCTGTGTCGTGAGCGTGGTGAGGGGGGGGGGGCTTTAGTTTGACTGAAGAGCGTGGAAGGAAGGGGGAGATTTGGCCCTCGACTGAAACCGGAGGCCTCACTGACACAATAAGCCGGCGAGTAAACACGATTTACTTCTCCCCAGCTCCCCACTCTTCTCAAACGCAGATTGCGTCATCCCTTTTTAACGAAACGAATTTGTTCAATTTTATTGGCCGGTAGACAACGCCGCAGCTCCGAGAAGCTTGCAAGAAGACATTGCACTCCACACAACTCGAAGCCTTCCATGTTTATAACTCGAGTCGCCCAACAAATATTCCCAAATTACCAGGTAGGTATTTTATAACGATTATTAAAAACATTTTGGCAGCTGGTACAATAACGCTTTGAATAGATCGGACCACCGCTGCCAACGATATATACCTTCATAAATACTTTAACAACTATAATTATAAAATAAAATTTAACAAAAAAATAAATAAGTATTCAATAAAATACCTGGTGTGACGCACGACAGATTATCCTTAGCCCCACTCACGATTAGCGATTTTTATCAGTCTAACAAGTAATTATATCTATATCTTATAATTTTTTTTTACACAAACCGCTAGAGCTTAATGTTATCTAATTAATTGTGTTGCCTCTACTTATGTCATTACCTTTATTGAGTAACCGGCGTATAAATAATTTATGGGACTGTCAACATGATTTTTTTTGAGGAGGTTCATGTAGATAGTTTTGGAATTATTGAGCAGACACTAAGAAAACATTTGTTTCCTCAATTTGTACCCCTATTTCTCCCCATGTATCATCAATTGTAATACAATTCCTCGACAATTTTGGGTTTCCTTAGCCCCACGGCTGAGAAACGTTTTCCTCTGGAAATTACGTTTCCTGGGCTTCTGAGTTCGAAAAACGCCGTTTAAGAAAACGGTTTAGTCGTGCTTCTGTGTACGAAATAAGAGGAGACGACAGCACTGAATAGCCAGAGTTCTTACTAGCAACGGGCCAGTAATTCAATAATGATCCTCTATGATGACGTTCATATAAGAACAACCCAATAAATGTGGGGATTCAGACTACAGTCGTTTTACGGATTAACGTTTCCAGTGCTTACTCTACTACTACAGAACAATAAACGCTAACCTTTCAACAACAAAAAAATCGTATTGATACTATCATTGATGAAGGATGATCAATTTGATAGTCCCTTAAATCACCTATACACTGGTTACTTAATAAAACTCGAACAAAGTATGGGCGACAACATGAATTCCGAAAACATTGAGCACTACCAGTTTTTCGTTATAGAACGTTAAGTTTTAACATGCTCGCATGAATGGAATGAAACAAATACATGCCCTAGAATATCCATACTTCAGGAGCTGTGATTTGGATGGTCCGTGTTACGGAGGATCGAGGCGTTCGTTCCCCAGTTCCATTCTATGGAGCAGTCACACAACTGCTACTTCGCTGTCAGTCGTTGTTTTGTCGTGAGTGATGGCGAGTCCCCTTCGCGAAAAGAGCTCCGATTCATTACGGTATCTTTTAAACCCTTTAAAGCGTCTTCCAAATAATTAGTTCAACTCTGTACAGTTCCGGATCTCTGTAGGGGAGCCTTAATTCGATTTTACTGAATAGAATTACATTCATTATCAGTAACGCTGATAGCTTGAGTATTTCTGTGAACAAAGAATTCTAACTAGGAATTTAACTACTTATATTGTGGAGCTAAGCGAACGAAATTTGCAGAACGCAGTGACATGAACAGTAACCCCACCCCCCGCCACAAATAGCCAATTATTAGTCAGCGCTTTATGATTAAGGTTTTTGTTAAATAACATTTTCCAGCGCTATGATCTAACGCGGGCTTTGTGAATTTTAAAGCTTTTGGTGCAATTTGATTTCGAGATTTACTGTCAGTGGATATAAAAAATAATGCTAAAAAGCTTGGAAAAGTTGGGTTTTATTTATTGTTCTTTGTCAGCAGGTAAATTATCATACATAACACGTATTAGGAGGTCCCTGTTTGGTCTTCCACTATCGCGCTTGATTTCCAGAGATGGAGAGTTCCAGGCACAAAGGTAGCTTTCGTATCCCCACTTATGGAACGGAATAGAGTGGACTCCGAAGAAGTCCATTTCAATATGAATCGCTGCCACTCATATCTATACATGAAGGAGGAGGGTTCCTTTCAGCAATTATTATGGTCTTTTCTGCCCTACGATACGTAGTTTCAAACTTACCAGTTATTACTGATTCAATATAAGGAAAACGAAAGGTATGTAAAGTAAACAAAAATCGCTTCTCAGGGACTCGAGGATTTCAATCTCAGCTGAGTTGCCTGAAGATTTGGCAGAGACATTAACTAGCACTCCTAGCTGCTGAGAAGTGCAATCAAATTATGACCAAGTCTCATTATCAGAATGCGCTTGTCAAGTACAATCACTTAACTATCAAGATATATCTAGGATAATTTAGGAAAACTATGATTCCCTTTTAATCAATTATTAACGTTGAAACGTGTGTTATTCAAGTGTTACTAAATAAAAAAATAGTGCCGAGAGTGTTCTTTACTCGTTTTCAGGAGTAGGGAAGATGAGCCTCCCCCCAGCTACTCCGAGCACAGTTTGTCAAGCATTGCATCCCATGATGAGAGATTCATATACCGCGGCCATGCTGGTTCAAGTTTTTCGAAAATGTACCAATATTATTTGGTCGACAAACTCACAGATGTAGCTCTCATTGCAGGTTAGAACTCGTTTCATACATCAGTCTACATTATAATGGCAGGCTGAGCAAATGCAATTGAAAGGGGATCTCTATGTATTTTACTTCTGAGTAAACCATAAATATTACTTGTATTTCAGTGAAAAAATTTAGTGCCTCTGTTTGCAATTTTTAAAGGGAATTGTTCGATGCCATCCTTCAGCCTTTCTCCCCCTACCTCTGAAACTCTGCACAGTTCAGCATAGGACCACTTCTCGCATTGCTGCAGGCTGGATACGAATGATGAAATGGTTATATTTGAAATTTATATTTGTGTTGTTTTCCTTCAGGGGAAATGCGAATCAGAGCTCATCGTCTGGTACTTTGCTCAGCATCTGAGTATTTCAGTGCCATGTTCACCTCAGACCTAATGGAAGCTCGACAGTCTGAAATAGAGCTGCACTCTGTGTGTGGAACAGCTCTCAGGGATTTAGTTGAATATTGCTACACTGGCTCTGTCGAGCTCAGGGAGGATTCAGTTGAGACGCTTCTATCTACCGCTTCTCTCCTGGGGCTCAACAAAGTTGTCGAGGCCTGCTCAGTTTTCCTTCGACGTCAATTAGATCCCACCAATTGCATCGGTATTGCTCTTTTCGCTGATTCCAGAAGCTGCTCTCAACTGTATGATGTTGCTCTGGCGTATATAGCTGTAAGTTGTAGTTAGTCAGTTTCAACTGTTTGTTGTTTACTAATCTTTTGATACTTGATGCTTTAGTTAGGATAACTTATAATCAAGGTGAAGATTTGAATCCTGAAATACAGTTTTGGCTGTATGGTTAACACTATTGTGATTTCATGTATTGTTGGTTGAGATACAAGAAGTGTATCACTATTTAGGTACAGTGGTACCTGCTTACAAGCATAGCTTCAAGTGTAGGAGGAGCTCCAATGTATCCCTACTAAAATGGTTGCATTTTGAGGAGCAGAAATGACTGGATGGCTAGGCACTAAAGCGTCATGGATTACTTGAGTCAATATTTTTTCATCATTTTGCAGTCATAAGTCTGAATGGCTGGTTAGTTTAAAAAATTGGTTACATTTTCCAAGCACAAAACCACAAATGCTGGCCAGATGTGTGTGTCTAACTTCTATGTAAGCATAGCTTGTACCATTGGTTGCTTCCTAAATTTAGTACAAGTACATCACCCTTGAAACCCAATCTGCAAGGGTCAGTTTCTCCATAGGCATTGGTTTGATGGCTGGAGGAGCTTCAATGTATAAGCACAGACATGGTAGTGGCATATGCACGCACTGTTTGCAGTGAGAATATTCTGGATCCCTGCCCTCTCCACGAACCTGGGTACGTATTGTGAAGGGGGATCAGGTCTCTTCTCCTCTTGTGAGATGAGAGCCAGTAGTGTGGGCGCCCTTCAGCTCTCTTATCAGCCAAAGATTTCTGTTGCACCTCTCTATGTGATCAAACCTTCATTGTTGGCAATTAATTCTTTGCAAGGGCACTATTATGCTTCTAGTTCCCACCCAAGAGGTACGAGATCGCCCTTTGCAAAGCTGGATTACTGTCAGAGTGCTGCTTTCAGCTTAGTGTTATCTGTTTCTCAGATTTTGTGTTACTGGCTGCACAATTATAAATTGGACACGGCAATCTAATTGGGAAAATAAAGGGAGTTTACACGATCATTTATTCTCTAATTAAGATCCAGTGGTTATGGTTCACCTGAATTGAATTTATTTTCCTTTATAGGAACATTTTGTTGAAGTGTTAAAAAATCAAGAGTTCCTCATGCTGCCGGCAGATGAAGTAGGAAAATTGCTCTCTTCCGACCTGTTGAATGTGCCATCAGAAGAAGTCATTTTTCGTGTGAGTGTTCACATCCTTAGCTCGTAACATATTAATACTAACCTTGGTGCTAACCTACTTTCCACCACTCCTTAATTGTTGACTGCACTTTGGAATTGGGTAAAACTGGTTGGGATAATTCCCTATGGAGGTAATGTGAAGGTGGCACGTGAGTGGTTTATATTGTACTTCACTCTACAATAAGCACTACCTGATAAGATTAATTAACACGTTTGGAGAATTATTTCTTAGTGCCTCAGCTTCCCCCACGAATTGAAAGAACCCATCTTGAGTATTTAAAGGGATGTGGACAGGCCCCTGCTCGCCTAAAAATTCAACAAAAGACATATATACTCAATGCTGAAGAAATTGGTGAGAATGTCAACATCGCCTGTCCATTTTTGAAAGCTCTGAAACATTTTTTTTTCTGGCCAGTTTCAATAGGATTGTTGCGGCTAGCCACCTTACCTACAAAAGGCGCTTCACAGAAAAGTCATCCCGACAGAGGGCGCTAGCCGCGAGCCACAAAACCACTCCTGGAGGGAATAGCAGGCGGCCAACCAGAGAACACGACTCCCTCCAAGAATATGTGTATAACGGCCTGCCTGCACGGACATCCAACATTCAATCTTCCATTCTTACACCAACCACTTCTTCCGACAACAACCGACGACCATTAGCAGCGCCAGCGGGGACGACGAGTCCGCCCTCTCACGTCTGAAGAAGAAGGAGCGACGATTCAACCGAATCCCTCACCGAGAGGAGCTACTGCTCAACCGAGCCCATCAAGCGACGCTTCGACGCCTGAGGAACTCGTTCCTCGCTCGCTGCTTGACCGAACCATCTGACTCAACCGAGTCCCTCATCTCGCGTCTACAGGAGAAGGAGCGACGATCCAACCGGATCCCTCGCCGTGAGGAGCTACTGCTCAACCGAACCCTTCGACCTACGCAACGACGCCCGAGAAACCCATTCTTCGCCTCACACACTCTTCGCCTCAACCGACGGACAGAACCTACACACACAACAACAATATCTCGTCGGCCCTTTTCAGGACCACACAAGCATCTGAAAAGGGGGCCCCGACAAGGATCAAGGATAGTCCTTGTAGCTCTTGTACTCTCCTGTCATGTATTCAATTTGTTAAGGACGGTACTGTAGGAAAAGGTCTTAGGTGGAGCTTGACTCGTATATGTCTGAATAGAAATTATGAACACATGGAAGTATAACAGGTGATGCTGTGGATTAATTTAAAAATGCAGTAAATGGATGCGCAACACTTTCCCTGACTTGATTAATGTAATTTCGCATCCACTCTGATCCAACAATGCTTTATCAAGTACGCCCAAACATGAAAGCGAGACTTGGGAGGGTTATGGCGAGGCTGCAGGAGGAAATAGTGGGGTTATTCTCGTTACCTTGCTTGGGAATTGTTGATCATTTACAAAAATAATAGGCCTCCGGCTTCCTTGCCATTTTAATACTCTGCTTGGTGATCATGTGTTATCGTTTTTCAGGGGCTCATGACATGGATTCAACATGATCCTGAAATGAGGCGGCATGACATTGCCAAATTGTTGCAGTTCGTCAAACTCCCATTGTTAACTGCTGGGGTGAGGTTTACACATCTTGTTGTGTTGTTATTAACATGCATGCTTACAAAAAAGTAACGTAACTTTCAAATCTGGTGGGCCATTTTGCTGGAACAAAGACTCATATCGTGTGACATTTATCTAATTGGGTTTGATATCCATTGCATTTGGGTTTGCTTGGTTGGATTCCAGTTCATTACTGACGTGGTTGAGCCAGAGGTTGGCGTGGAGGGTCATTCGTATGTCGTTGAAGCTCTTACTTATCACATTTTGCCAGAACGCAGGTCAACCCTGCATTCCTTTCGAACAACTCCTCGCAAGTCAACAGTTGGGCACCTGTATGCTGTTGGTGGCGTAGATGCCAATAAGGGTAGGTAAACTATAACAGTATTTATCTTTATGAGGAGTAACGAAATTCCCCGACTCCCAAGGCTTGAGACTAAAATGGCTCACATCAGATCAAACACACATTACATTGGTGATCTAGCCATTGAATTTGTTTTGACTAGTGAACTGCTGTTAAATCATTTCTCAATGAATGGTGGAGCGCTAACAAAGTTGAAGCTGTGCTCTACTCCAAATTATTTAGAATCACTGGAGCACTCAAATAGCAGTACATCAAGTGGTAGGGAGGAGTTGTAGTTTTGGCCAAAATATAACTGTCAATCTACCTACCAATATCCACCTAGAAAGCTTTCAACTATTCATGGCGTCTTTCTCTATGAACTAGTGTCATCACTCTGCTCATCAAAGCATTGACAGGTGATTCATTGTTAGGTGATTCATAAGCTGGCTAGTTCAAAGGCTCCTCATAACAAGGATAACTCGTGACAGAGAAAGCACCTACATCCTAATGTGAGACTTGTGGAGATTCAGCTCTCTCTTCTGCTCCGTTATATTGCCATTCTTCTTTCTATGAGAGACGCCACAACCTGAACCCAGGTGCTACAATGATTGTGAATTGTTTTCTAGCTGGTGCTACGAGTATTGAAGCTTATGACTCGAGAAAGGACAGTTGGTTTCACGTTGGCAGTATGGGAGTTCGAAGACTTCAGTTTGGATCAGCTGCTCTCAACTCAAGACTCATTGTTGTTGGAGGCCGAGATGGCTTGAAGACCCTAAATACAGTTGAATGGTTTGACATTGAGACCAAAGCTTGGCAGATTGTTGCTCCCATGTCTACCCACAGGTTTGTTTGTTGATACTTACAATATAATGATTTTGTTGTATTTGAATGGATGCAATCATAGCTATATCAACTGCTACAATAAGCTCCAGGGTATCATGGAACTTATGCGCCGTAATAGAATAAATCCCTTGATGTTAAGAAGTTCCTCATTTACT
Organism: Pachypeltis micranthus; assembly: GCA_020466155.1. Classification (NCBI taxonomy): domain Eukaryota; kingdom Metazoa; phylum Arthropoda; class Insecta; order Hemiptera; family Miridae; genus Pachypeltis; species Pachypeltis micranthus. The sequence goes on from CM035776.1 coordinate 30,890,635, forward strand.
ATGATTATTATTAAGGAGTTGCTTCTGTCACAAGCTTTATTTATGACATGAAACTTCTGAAGTAGTGGCTTCATTCAGTAGTTAGCCACTCTAGACGACAGTTACCGTGTAAGAGACTACTCCACAATAATGACAAGCCTGTTCTTGGAACTGTCTGGCAGAAATCAACTATCAGTTGTCATGTGGAGTTTCTTGAGTCACTGTTCGAACGTGCCCCTTTAACGTGGTCTACAAAATTTGGTATCAAGTTTTGCTCGCCTGATTGGCAATCTGATCAGACAAAGCCTGTGGTTGTTATTGGCAAAAAAAAGTTTTATAGCAATTATACAGTGTTTGGTATAGTCTTCTAAGTATTTTTCACTGCTGGGTCGAATGGAACGAGTCTCAGAGGTGTACAACTGCACCTAGACCGAATAGAGTGAAACCACAGTTATTATAGTGAGTCAAAGTTTACTCATTGAAAAAATTTAGGGACAATACACCGAAAGTAATCGTTTCATCATTTGCACTCCCACCCGTCTCATTAAAACCATCCACTAGCTCGACTCGTCGTGCCGATTCCCTACATGCGCTTGGAATATTCGTTTTTGTCGTTCCGTTGTAGTCAGGTCATTATTTCGTATCGTTTACTGGTACTTTTTCGAGACTGAGTCGAATGGGATGGGTCTCGGAGATGTGAGACTTCATGCTATGCAAAACAATAATAAACCATTATGTAATACTTTGCTGTTTGTGGTGAACTAGTCCACCAATATTGCGTTCACTTCTGAAGTCAAGTTGCAGCAGATGCGAAGAAACATCAACATTTCTTTATTTAATTTTGCTTGGCTGTAGAACATCATTTCATTTTATTCCTGAGTTCACTTTCTGTGTGCATATTGTGTAACGTTTATAATTGTGTGAGTTCTAATGGAACGTCAATTAATTTTCATTCTATCGTTTGTTTGATCAGAATTTGAAATTGTTTATTAATGTCGGCATTCGTTTCATCGATTTCCTTAGTTTATTAGTTTCAATATTTTGATTGGCTTAGTTTACTCACTCAGAAGTTTTTGGCACTTGGTTATTATTGTTTGAAATCGTTGCATTGCAAACTTGGGTTGAGCTAGCTCAACATGATAAAAATGATTACTAGCTGGATCACTTCCCAACAGGCATGGTCTGGGGGTCTCTCTACTGGGTGGTAGCGGCCCTCTCTATGCTGTGGGAGGGCATGATGGTTGGTCGTACCTTAATACTGCTGAAAGATGGGATCCAGAAACTGGCACTTGGTCGTACATCGCTCCTATGATTGCTCAACGTTCTACAGTTGGTTTGGCATCATTGAACGACAGGTAGGTGTTATTCAATAAGTCATTCGTAGAGTTGTGTTGCTAATGATTGCAGTCTGCAGGCTGCTTAACGCTCCTCACATCCTTTTGATTTGGACTTTTGTTTCCCCGTCATAGTGAGTTTAGTATCATTGAAAGCCCTGTTTTCCTTTCTTAGTAACTGCATAACAACATGGGATTTTGTTTTAAACTAAGCTTTCGGTTGTGTTGCATTTTCTATTAATCCACAGGATCATACGAGTATATGACCTACTAAAATATTTCATGTGATAATATTTTATAGTAAGTCGAGCTCCAAGTAAGAAGTATTTTCATGAGTGGCATCCTTAGTTCTGTGTAATCAAGTCATAATACACTAATTTCGCCATTGATTAATAATACGCTATGTAATTTGACGTATTAGGATTTGCCCTCAACACAGATGAATTTTTTCATTCAAGTATATTCTTTTCTGTTTGTGTACTCTGAGTGTCAACCTTTATTTGGTTTATACAATTATGCAATTTTGATTTTCTTTTTTTTCGTCAAAACTTTCTTCTTAAAGAGTCGAATGATTACTTTTTTCTTTGTAGTCCCACAGAAATGAATTACTACGTGTGATTTCCTGAAACGCATTGTAAGAGTACAAGGTATAACACCTAACTAGAAGGATGGGGTCAGTTAATCTTGATTGCATGAGCTTAGTGTGTGCTTGACTGCTTTCCAACAGGTGGCACTTTGAGTGCCACAGTCTGCCTGTGTGACTTGGCCACATCATCCTAGCGTGTTTAAGAAAAGTGCCCACCCCTATCACCGGTAATGTGCTAATTGTGAATGCTGACCGAGATATCAAGAGATTTGATCATTGTACTTAAGCAATTTTGATCTTTGGTACTCCAACCATTGAAGTTACTTGGTTCCTCCCTTTTGGTTGATGACATGTTTTATGACAGTTAAATTACGCACGTTCAGGCGCACTATATTTGACTCATTTTACTTTTCAGGTTGTATGCTATCGGAGGAAGAGATGGCGTTTCCTGCCTGAAAACCGTTGAAGTCTATGACCCTCACACTAACAAATGGTTGAGTTGTGCTTCAATGTCTAAGCGCAGAGGAGGTGTCGGTGTGGCGTCCCTTGGCAGCTGCCTATATGCCCTAGGTGGTCATGATGTCCCAAGTGTGCATCCATCTGGCGTAAAATTCGATTGCGTGGAAAGGTAATGTCCATGTATTTAGATTATATGGCATTCTTTCTATTGCAAATTAGGTTTCTAAGGGCCAGTTTATTAATGCTAGTTGCAAACCAGTATAATTAGAATTTGATCGAATCAAACTCTGGTTAACTGATGCCTACTCATTTAACAATTCATTCTAAAGGCTGACTAGCGCTTGTCTCTAATTAATTAACTGATTAATCAAAAGTGATTAAAATGCGTCGAAGTTTGATTATCTGGCAGGCATATTGTATTTTCCTGCTTGCCTGTTTCCATTTTGGTGGTACTTTCTTTGTTTTCATGTTCATGGAAGTATTCATCTTTCCATTTTTCAATCTGCCTTTGCAAGTTTTTATTCACAGTAAGGATCACTAATAAGTAAAATACGGATGCAGCACGTCACATAATTTCCTTCCCCCCTGTGCAAATGCGATGACATGCAACTCTGAGTGTGGGGCACACAGTTATTTAAACTAGGATCTGCTGGTGATGTCTAAATGTAAAACTACTACTATATAACTTCCTAATTCACTTGGCACGTATGAAAAAAATAAAATATGCTCGTAAGTACTCACAGTGGTCAGGAGTAGCTCAATTACTGGCTGGAGCCCCAACACTTTCCAAAACCAAAATCAACGTAATTGCTTTCAGTGACATGCAGTATGAACACTGCGTTTGCAATTGATTTTTGAATTTGAAAGCTTTTCCTTGAAAACGTCCCAAGTCATTCATCGCCCGCTCGGGGGGGGGGGGGGGGTTTCCTTCAGGTTTCTACCGATTTTTAGCCAACCAATCAACATTAGCTTGATTTCACCCTGCCAAGAATCCCTCAAAACTTTTTCTAGACGACAATGAGGTCTCCAAATGAGATTTTTGGTGAACCCCCACGTGTGAGTTACTTAACTGACGAAGACAAGCAGGGAAATTCCCTTCACATGCGTGGATATCAGCTTCCAATACCCACAGAGACGATTTACGCTGCAAGGATTATTGGACTATCACTTGAGAACGACAGCACACGCCTTAGTGTTCTAGTGGATACAGAGGTCACCTTTTCGAGTAATTGGATTACAGCTTCTGTACATGACCAAGACATCATTCATTCCATCGCTTACAAACATCCTTTTTTTTGAATGGCTGAAGGAGAAGGCTGCTCAACACTAAAAGAATAAATATCTTGAGGAAGTCATTACATCTCGTACTAAAAATGATTTTCCTGAACAAACGCCAGTGGAAATATTTGGAATGTTCATTGCCGACCAAGTAACTGAACTTCTTATTGTTATGACGTGTATCCTGAAATTACTTTTTTTTTTTTTTTTTTGACCCGAGGGCGTGTGGGACAAGTCCCTTTGTCACTGCGGCCGCATATGGGCCTATTGTGACGCTGGCCCTTTCTTAGTAGAAGGCGTCGTACATACCCGCCCCCTTAGGAAGCCGAGTATGTCCTTCACCGCAGAGTCCGCTACAGTTTGGGGTTCAGTGGTCCCCTGACGGAAGTATTCAAAGCGGTTTGCTGCCAAAGCAGGGCATTCACATAGGATATGCTCTGCTGTCTCGTCCTCCTCACCGCAGAGTCTGCATTCCACCGCCTCTGAGATGCCCATCTTGTTGAGGTGATATCTGAGTGGGCAGTGCCCGGTGAGGAAGCTTATCAGTACTCTCAGATCTTGTCTAGAGAGTGTCAGCATCGCCTTCGCCCTTTGACAGGAAGGTGTGACAAGCCTTTTCGCCTGTCTTAGTCGTGGCTGGCGATGCCAATGGGCGCCATTTTCCTGTATCTCCCATCGAGCAACCAGACGTTTCAGGTGTCTTTTCATCAGACCCACGTGTGGATCAGGCCCGATGGGTAGGGATTCTGTACCCCTTTTCGCAAGGCGGTCAGCCTTTTCATTGCCCTCATGCCCCCTGTGAGCCGGCACCCAAATGAGGGAGAGCCTCTTACGGGCGCCGAGCTGCTTGAGCGCATGGAGGCATTCCCATGCCAGCTTAGACCTAAAACCATAGGCTGCGATGGCCTTTAAGGCGGCCTGGCTGTCTGAGAAAATGTAGATCCGCTTGCCCTTGAGTCCTTTGTTCAGGATCTCTTTTGCGATCTCTTGGGTTTCGCCCATTGTTCGCGGCTGCTTATTCAGTCAGCATGCTGACCTTATTCACAGCTGGCCGCAGACATGCCCCTGGGGACAATGCCGTGGCCGTTCCACTATCCACAACCCGTGGTCGCGCCTGGTAGCATGGGCATGCTCCTGGAAAGATAGCCCAGAACCAGGCTGAAATTACTTGGAAGTAGTTGAAAAGTTTATCTAGGAATCGTGATCTTGAGCAGCCGCAACGTTCTCCCTTAATAATGGCGTTACTAGGAGGTATTTGAAGAGGATTGGCTTCCGAATCAATGAGCAGGATGCAGAGTTTTCCCGTGGGCAGTACTGTTCTGGTCCATTCTTTCTCTGGTGGCTGGAAAGCGGAATAGTCTCCAAATCATCAACATCCCATGGCATTCAACCCATGAAGTCTGTAAAGAGGTACAGTAAAGAGCAGAAAAGAATTCATACAAATAGTAGGAAAGTGGAGCAAAGTGTCAACTCCTGCTACTCTGAAGTGTGATGTGGAGCCTAATAGAGATATCGATAATTTCTTGTTATCTGGATATTAGAGGGTCTCTGTGATATGAGATGGTAATGTGTCGTCCTGCCTTTGGAGCTCCTCACTCCACCGATTCTTGAAAAAATAACGAACAGAATAAAAGAAGAACATCAACCAATTTAACTAATGCACTGCACAGTTGTCTGCACACATAACCCACACATTGAAAGAAGGCTTGTTTGGTTCAGAAGAGCTTAAAATGTAATGGTATGATGAAAACGGCTTTTTATTCTCCTAGCCCTACAGCAGATAACATATATAAGTAAATAACTACCAAATGAACGAAGAAAAATACACAATATTGGATAACAACTAAATTGAAATGAACATTTGTTTAAAATCACCCACGAAATAAATTGGGCTACGAAACGAAGAATGCTTAATTGAAGCACAATCTCAAGTGGTGGAGGGGGAGGGGGTAGAGAGAGATGGCACATGACACATAAAACTAGTGAGAGATGGAAACTGATTGAGGCCCACTGGTGCCAACCTTCTGGCACATTCTTTTGCAAAAATTGAGATGATCACTAAATTTTATTGTGAATATTTCAAAAATGCCTAAAACCTAGGATAAAATCAAAAATGTTGGGTGTGGGTAGATTTTGGGTTTTCCACAAATAACGAATTGAACAACCCCGGATCAATAGCTTGAACCACTCTGAGTCTCACATTGATTTGCACATGACACAATGTTGAAATGCCAGGATGAGGATCACCTATGTATATCTTGTGTACTTACACAATGTATTTTATGAGGTGTATTCAAGTTATCCATGAAGATTTGCAATTGGCTGTCTTTTTATTATCTTTCTTCTTTTATTATTAAGATATGTTTTGTAACCCATTTTCCTCAATCTCGTTTTCAGGTACGACCCAAGGACAGATACATGGACGAACGTTGCGTGCATGAGTATTGGAAGGGATGCAATTGGCGTAGGCGTGTTGGGTGATAAGCTCTTGGCTGTTGGAGGTTATGACGGCCAATCTTACCTTCGTTTGGTTGAAGCTTACGATCCTTATCTCAATGTTTGGACCCAGGTGATCAGAATTTGCTGTTTTCATTCATTCTCATGTTGGCTAAATCAACTTTTCAGTTGAATTTTGTAAAACACTTGAAATAAGCAGCATGTGGTTTAGTTATCAATACTTCTGATAGAGAGACTTAATTCTGAACATGTGTGGAGATATTTGTCACCGGGCCATTACTGCTTGTTTAAGATGCTCTTAGCTCATTATTTCATGAGTAGTTTAGAGTTGTGACTTCTCCAGTTAAACAGGCATTGTTGACTGTTATCACATCTTGGAATATGTATACTTCTTCTTTTACATGGAACGATTAGTGTATCTGCATAAATTAGACTTGTAGCTGACTTAGATGCAGTCCAGCTTCATCCAATCTTCAGTTGAGTGCTACATTCACATAAGGCCAAGAAGATTGTTAAATTAGGGGTGAGATTTGCTTCTGTAGGGCTCTGCAAACATTCCGAAACCACTCGCAACAAATGGTGAATTGTTTTGTTTTTTTTTCCTCTCTGGCCCTCTTCTTTTCTTGTAATTAAGGAGCTGGTTGGAGGTTCGGACATCATTTGTTGTTTGAAGAGCCGCAAAAATTACAGCGATCCAATGCCTGAGTTTCCTCGGAATATGAATCTTCTTCTTTTACCACTAGACTACGATCTCTGTGGTACCTTCAATGGGATTCAGGCGATACACTCCCACAATTTGGGAATGAGCAGTCAGTGGATTAAACCACTACATTCGAAATTTTGATATTTGTCCATCTTTCAAGCAATGTGTATTTGAATCCAAAGAATTAAACATGTATCAACCACAGCAAGATCTGGCTGGTCCTGGTTCAAGTGTATTGTGTCTTTTCTCGCCATGCTTCATCTCTGAAGTCCTTTGTTATCTTCAGTTCGGGATGAACTTCCAGACACCTAGGAACATCCGCAGTGCAGATCTATTACTCTATTGTTTGTAGTTCCCATTTATGACCAGACCTTTCTATGTTTTTCCCCGTCTTTCAGTTCAGGGCACCTGCTCAAAGAATACAGAGATCGCACTACGGTATGGCTGTCATCATTGTGACAGGCCCCACATTCCTCAGATCATGGATGCCCTGCACCTCCCCTAGGCCCTATGGCACTGGTCTCACTTGCTGTGATGTTACCTATGCCCCCACCGCCCCACACAAAGCAAAGTATATCCGCAAGTTCTGCAATTGCCACCTCTTCTGGCTGAATAAAGAACCTCCCAAACACAACGGTGCGATTCTGCAAGTCCCTTGCATACGCACAGCACATGCTCTGTTGTCTCAAGCCCTACCTCGCAGAACCTGCATATCTGTATCTCGCACTTGCCAATATTTGCAAGGTGGTACCTCAGCGGACAGTGACCTGTGAACAGGCCACATATGATCCTCATATCCTTCCTCCCCAGTGCAAGCACCTCCTTGGCCCTCCCTCTGGAGAGTCGGATGAAGAGTTTTGACTGTCTCAGGCCAGCAGCCCCCACCAATGGGCAGCCCTGCACCTATCCTCCCATTTGCAAACCTCTCTATGTAGGTGGCTTCTGGTAATCCCAACAAAGGGCTTAGGGCCGATAGGGATTTGTACCGATCCCTTCTTTGCCAAGCCATCAGCCCGTTCGTCTCCCTCTATACCCTGATGCCCTGGCACCCAACACAGTGTTACACTGTTGTCCTCTGCCAGGGCCTTCAGTCCAGTCAGACACTCCCACACCTGCCACGCTGTAAGGCCTTGAGAGTGGCCTGACTTTCCACCATGATGTAGATCCGCTGCTGTTTCAGCCCCCTCTGCAGCAGCCGCTGCACACAGACTGTCACTGCAGCCACCTCTGCCTGGAACACCTTGGCCAGCAACCCCAATGGGATCGCTGCTCTGATTCTCGGCCCAAAGATCCCTGCCCCTGCAAGGCCACCCTGCACCGAGCCATCAGTGTAGTATATCAGGGCCCAGCTTCGAAAGCGGGAGCTCCCCCTTCCCACCTGGATGGCTCATGAATGAGTATCCGAAAGGGTAACGCGAAGTTGAACCTCGCGGGTGTTGAGCCCCTACATGCAGTTTGGGCCCCTCCACCTTCACCTTGTCAAGGATCAAGTGGCAGGAACTCCTCCTCTCCCACATGATCAGACCCAACTCCAACATGAGCTGCCCACATCACCATCAAGGCAAACTCTGAGGTACTTGATCTCGTGCTGGATCTTCACTGCCTTACCACCCAGCCTGAGTTCCCGCAGCGCAAGGCTGTGCCTTCTGGTGAACGGAACTAGGCTCGTTTTGTCTGGATTGACAAACAGTCCTTGCCCATTGCACCATCTCTGTAGGGTATTCAGTGCATGTTGCATGCATTCACTGATTACACTCCCAAATTTACCCCTGACTATAATTACCAGGTCGTCCACATATCCTATTACCTTGTAGCCTTCCTCCTCCAGCAGCTCAAGAAGGGTATCAGCTACCAGTAACCAGAGGACAACAACATGGCTGGGAAGATCCCATCTGCACCTGGCGCCTTGTAAGGTTTAAATGAACCAATTGCCCACTTAACCTTATTAGTGTGAACATTTCCCTGGAGGCAGCGGCTAGCAGCGCGTTCCTCGATCGCCCATGGCAGGTTCCTCCATCAGAACTCTGCTGATGGTGGTGGCTATCTCCCCGCTGCAGGCTACGAGACCCCAGGAAGTGAGCTGCCAGTAGCTCCTCCAAGGTCTCGTTGGTGCCCCTTGTGTATGTTCCCCCTGCCTTTAGGAGAAAGCCGATTTGCAGCTTCCCTTCTCTAGAGAGGATCTTCTGTACCTTGGACATGATAGACAAGTCTTTCATGCCCCCGCAGAAATCTCTCCAGGATTTCCTTTTTGCCTGTCTGAGAGCCTTATTGTACACTGTACCCGTCCCACTCACCCTGCTTCTTTGCTCTGTTAAAGAGCCTCCTCGTTTCCTTCCGAAGCCTTTCCAGTTCCTTGTTCCACCAAGGGACCTCCCTATTAGATCTTCGGATTTTCAACTCGCAGCTTTCTTCATACCAGCCTCTACCATAGCTGCCCAGATCTCCCCTGTCGCCCTTTCCACACCTTCGACAGTTTGCATTTAGCTGTAGCTCTCCAAACTGGAGGCCAAAACACAGGTGTACAGAACCCAATCCGTATTCTTGGGGTTCCGATATGTCTCTGTCACACTATTAGGGAACTGCAGCCTGAACCTTACCATCCAGTGGTCAGACATTGAAGTTTCCCTAGAGACATTCCAATCTGTTATTCTGCCGGCATAGAAGGTACTTGAGACCGTAATGTCCAGCACCTCCCTCCGCCTGTGCGTAAAAAAAGTTGGCATGCTCCCCGTATTAACCACCACCATTCCATTGCATAGTAAGTAGTTAAGAAAGGACTCACCTCTTTCATTTGTGTCTGTGCTGCCCCATGCCATGTTGTGTGCATTGGTGTCGCACCCGACAATCAACTGAAGGTCTTCCCATCTGCAGTAATGGATCAGCTGCTGCATCATCAGCAGGGGGACCTCACCTGGGAAGTAGTCTGATGCCACCACTGTCCTCGCCTGGAGTCCATTACTGTCTTGACCTTCCAGCATTACCACCACCAAATCCCTGTGACAGAACTCAGGAATTTTTAGAATATGCAAGTTGTGTCTTACCAAAACAGCCGCCCTAGGACAGCCTTCCATGCCACAGCCTACCAACTTACCAGTACTAGCAGGTATCCCTTTTACGACCCTGCTGTCTGCCCAAGGCTCCTGCAGTAGAGCCACATCACAGCCCCCCCCCCTCCCCCAGAGAAAGCTCCTGCACATCACTGCCGTTGCTGCTTGGGCCATGTGCAGGTTGATCTGGAGGAAGCCAACGTGCTGTGTGCTCATTGTCGCCCACACCGACCCCCTAACCCCCGTGGGACCTTACATCCCTGTGGAGCACCCGGGGGGCGAGCTGGCACGACTTGCCTGCAGTCTCTCTGCAGCTTGGGCCGGAAGGACCAAAAAAAAGAGACTGCAGGCAAGTCGCGCCAGCTCACCCCCTGGGTGCTCTGCTGGGACATACGGTCAAACATGCTGCATCTGCCCACATTTCTGCTCCAAAAAGCAGGAAATAGTTCGCAACGTCAGTACCATCCTTCCACATGGCTTTGCCATCAGCCAACTCAGTTGTGACACCATTGTTACTGCCTTGCTGTTAGAGTGCCAGGCGTGCTCCCGTAACTCAGCTTCATGTTGAGCACTACTATACTATCCTAACTAACTTCTTGACTTTTTACACAAAATAAAGCAAAGTGAACCAGTATTGTTGCTCGTATATCCGTATACATTTGTCAGTTGATAGCCAAAAGTTGTGTTGTTTCAGGTGGCCCCGTTGAGTACTGGAAGAGCTGGTTCCTGCGTGGTCTCCGTTAAAAATTCTTAACTTTGTCCTAGTTTTGTTCTGTGATTTTCTGTTGTATCTTTTTCTGCTTGTGATATTTTCGTCTTATTTTAAGCTTTTTTACGCTGAATTATATTTTTTATGCCGCAATGAAAAGTTGACTTTTTTCACCCTGGTATCATGCATTGCATGTTGCTCTTGTTTGGAACGTTATAGCAAGGACCATTAGTCCCCTCTGTTCTAGTTGCTTAGGTAATACGAGTATGTTAGCCTAATGGCTTATTGTGCTCTCCTGGGTGCATCTAGTGCTTGTCAGAACAACCATGTCTCTTCTTGCTGAGGATAGTTATAGTTTCGACGAAATCTAATAATGTGATTTGGCCTGAAGAATTCGTATGTCGCGTGCTCTGCACGCATATATTGTGTGGAGTACTCTCTCTTTGGTTTATTTGCAATATCGTATGGTTGTTGTTTTAGATGACCTATGTAGCGGGCAAACTAATAGGATACACCCTGTAAGTGAAGTAACAAAGTCGTTAGAAGTTTGCAAACATTTGCTTTTTAAACTAAATGCATTCAGATGTACGTACTTACATACATAAATTACAACAAATTTAAAACGGCCATGGCCAAAGGTAGTACATATACGAAAGCAGAGATTTTAAAAGGGAGTGGTAGGGGGGATTTGTTTATTTTTTATACCAAATCGAATGAGACCACCTCTTCATCGTTAGCTTCAACCATTCTGAAGACATCACGAGTTTCAAGTGTTCGGGTTTACTCCTCAATATTTTGTGTGCGCATTCCTAGCAATTTGAGGTATTAGTGATGTTATATATCTCTAGGGTTATAAACCCCTTGAGTTTGTTTTGAGGCTGATTCCATGATGATTCATGGAAATTAGCTTTCCATGTCTACCTTTTTCCAATGTTCATTTTTTTAATCTTCCCTAGCTTATCACCTTATCTGACCGTTTTTTACTTTCCTTGCTCTACGAAGTAGAAAGGAAAGTTATGTAATCGGCTGGAAAAAAAATTTTGAGTTTTCTTCAGATCTTTACGTTTCAGACCCTCCTGAGTCCGAAAAACACTATTTGGGAAAATGGTCTGTGTGTGTGTGTGTGTCACTAAAGTTTGTCTGTGAACGATTTTTAGAGAAAACCACCGTATCAAATCAGCTCAAACTTCATATCTCGCTCGCTGGTCACCATGGGACGCCAAAATAAGGGTATGAGCAAAATCCACCGAAATTTAACTATAGTTATCATAGTGATCAAAACACCAAATATTTTTCTCAAAAACGGCTTAAACGATTTTGATTAAATTTTTTATATTGGTAGCTCTTAACATGATAATTATACCATAAAATTCCCATTTGTGGGAAAATGACGAGAGCAGCACAATAAATTACCAAAACTTTCGACGAAATCGATTTTAGCGCGGTTTTTAGAGAAAACAACCGTACCAAATCAGCTGAAACTTGATGTCTAGCCTACAGGTTACCATGGGACGCAAAAATAAGGGTATGGGCAACATCCACCGAAAGTTAACTATAGTTATCATAGTGATATAGTGATCAAAACACTAAATTTTTTTTTCTCAAAAACGGCTCTAACGATTTTGATTACATTTTTTATATTGATAGCTCTCAATAAGACAATTATACCATAGAATTCCCATTCGTGGGAGAATGATGAGAGCAGCACAATAAATTATCAAAAGTTTCGACGAAAAGCGTTTTTCGCGAAGTTTTTTCCTTATAAACTCCGCTGAAATGTTAGTAGAATGTTTAAAAAAACTGTTATTTGTAGTCCAATCCAATACCTAAAGGGTTAGTGTTTGAAAACGCTCATGAGATACATGGGGCTCACTCCAGAAATTCCTGAATTTCAACTACTGCCGTTTCGCTTACTACCGGTTCTAAACGTTTTTACCCAATAACTCTGCAAAAGTAATTAGTACCCTTCTTGAAAAAATTGTTGTTTACAGCCTCATTAATTATCTGTGTACCTGTTGCTCAATAATGGTCCTGCAATGAGTACGAGCAGCACAATAAATTCCAGAACTGTAGGCGCTACCGCTTTCTGCTGCCGTAAAGCGTTGTTTGACCAAGTTCAAAGGAACTGAGTGATAAATGAATTGATTAAGTAGAATTAGCCATGTACAAACTGAATTGTTGTAGAGCTAAGGAAAGTTGTGTGTTGCAACGCACCAGATATTTTTAATGCATGTGGAATAAGGGCGAAACTTATGTACTGCGCGATTTGTTTACTTTTATAAAAATATCTGGTGCGTAGCAACACACAACTTTCCGCCACCCCTGTAACTTCGAACACCACCTACATTTGCGGGCGCTATATCTTCGTTTAAAGCATTTTTACAGGAACATTTACGGAGAACAAAATGTAAGGACTAGTTAGCTGAGAGTACTCCGTAAGTTTGATCGAAATCGGTTCGTGCCGTTTTTGAGAAAATTGGAATACCGATAAATTAATATTCGACAAATCTCCTTTTCTGAGTTAACTTGGCTTATATCTCCGTTCAACATATATATACAGAAATAATTATAGAGAACGAAATGTTGGTATGGGTGACTAAAAGACACTCCATTAGGATTTATCACATCTGGTGAAAAAGTTACCCTGGAATTTACGAAAATGTTAGAAAAAACGTTATTTTTGACACATTTTGATTTTTATCTCTGTTCAATGGACAGTCAGAGGAACATTTATTGAAAAGAATATGTAGGTATTAACTATTTAAAAACACCTTGTGAGTTTGGTGAAAATTGCTGTAGCTGTTTTGCCAAAAAGCGTTAAAAACCTATTTTTGCTTCAGGGGCCCATATCTCCGCTCACCGTATTTTCATGGAGATATGTATGGAGAAGAAAAGTTAGGTATTGATAAGGAGAAGATAATTTGAAGGTTTAATCAAAATCGTTAGAGCCGTTTTCGAGAAAAATGCGAAAAACCCTAGTTTTTGGTACATTTCCGTCCCCCCCCCCACCCTCTTTACAATCGGCCGCAATTGTCCATAACCTTATTTTGGTGTCTACAAAAAATAACGAATACAACAAAAAAAGAACCAGCTTAATCGGATCAGTCGTTCTCCCGCAAATCGAACTACATACACACACACACACACACATATATACACATGGACCACGCGCCTAAATTAGGTTTTTTAGAATCAGTAGGGTCTGAAACGTAAAGATCTGAAGAAAACCCAAATTTTTTTTTTTTGGGCCGATTACTATACTTTCCTTCCCTTCGGGTAGCGGAAAGTAAATATTATTGTACTGGCACTCTTTACTCCAAAAATTAAATTGTCAAATAACAAAGCAAGATTGCTGTATTATTTATAATGAAATTTTCCTCCGGAAGCAATCCTAATCGTTTTTGAACGACACGAACCAACGAGCTGGTATTTTATAACAGACATTAAGGAGCAACTTAAATACCCATTCACTTTAACGCTCCGCTCCGTTCATAAGGAATACTTTCTTATCTATTCAGCGTTCAAGCCCGTAGCATAACCGTGAGAAATATCTGTAGCACTTGTTTTGACTTGAGTTTCGAATTTCCAGTCTTTTCTACTCGGGGCCCTTGTTTTGGGAATCAACCCAAATTTCAATTTAGGTGAGCGCGTTGTTCTCTTGTTTGCTTCTGTTAAGAGCCGATATTTCAGCGAGTTTATATCGTGTATTCGTATGTCCACTCGGTTAGCGAGCCTCCTATATACCACTGGTGAATAAAGTTAAAAGAAAGGCTACCTCGCTACAAGTAGAGCCACGTTTGATCTCGAATGAACTTCGAAAATGTTCTTAATTCGCGGGTTATATGGCTAATTGCTGCAGAAGCTGGTTGTTTTTCGGAAAATGCTAGTAATATTTTAAGTTCAATTACAATTAGGTTTCTTTCTACAGTCTTTGTCCCGCTTTACCATATGATTGCAAAGAGAGAAAAGTCAATTGCTTGTATTATAGTCTTCTAGTGCAGTGACCACAGCTCGTTTTTCCTTAGCGACCATGGGGAATGGTGACTCCTTCAAGTGCATATCCATCTAGTTTGAAAATAGAAGGACTTTCTTCAGAGAAGAATTTCCAGGAAAGGTACGACTTAGTGGAAATGTACGACCAAAAGGAAACGTTGGGCTTACCTGACTGTCTGAGAGAGTGAGTTTTGGTTGGCCAACCAACGATGCTCTGAAAGAAGTAGGCGGTTTCGACAAGTTTTCTGTACACTCTGACACCACTTCGTCTTATGAAACATAATAGTTTGGTATGTCAGGGTAAATATCTGGTGCGTTGCAACACACAACTTTCCTTAGCTCTACAACAATTCACTTTGTACATGGCTAATTCTATTTAATCAATTCATTTATCACTCAGTCCCTTTGAACTTGGTCAAACAACCCTTTACTGCAGCATGAAGCGGCAGCGATTACAGTTAAAGAATTTATTGTGCTGCTCGTACTCATTCCAGGACCATTATTGAGCAAATGGTACCCAGAAAATGAATGAGGCTATAAACACGGATTTTTTGAAGGAGGATAGTAATCACTTTTGCAGAGTTATTGGGTAATAATTGTTAGAACTGGTATTAAGCAAAACGGCGGTAGTTGAAATTCAGGAATTTCTGGAGTGAGCCCCATGTATCTCATGAGCGTTTTTAAATACTCACCTTATAGGTATTGGATTGGACTACAGTACCAATTTTCTTTAACATTCTACTAACGTCGAAAATTTTGATAATTTATTGTGCTGCTCTCGTCATTTTCCCACAAATGGGAATTTTATGGTATAATTATCTTCTTAAGAGCTATCTATATAAACAATTTAATCAAAATCGTTAGAGCGGTTTTTGAGAAAAAAAATTTGGTGTTTTGATCACTATGATAACTATAGTTAACTTTCGGTGGATTTTGCCCATACCCTTATTTTTGCGTCCCATGGTAACGTGTAGGCTAGACATCAAGTTTCAACTGATTTGGTACGGTTGTTTTCTCTAGAAACCGCGCTAAAATCAATTTCGTCGAAAATTTTGATAATTTATTGTGCTGCTCTCGTCATTTTCCCACAAATGGGAATTTTATGGTATAATTATCATGTTAAGAGCTACCAATATTAAAAATGTAATCAAAATCGTTAGAGCGGTTTTTGAGGAAAAAAAAATTTGTTGTTTTGATCACTATGATAACTATAGTTAACTTTCGGTGGATTTGGTTCATACCCTTATTTTGGCATACCATGATGACCTGCGGGCGAGATATCAAGTTTGAGCTGATTTGGTACGGTGGTTTTCTCTAAAAATCGTATACAGACACACACACAGACCATTTTCCCAAATAGTGTTTTTCGGACTCAGGAGGGTATGAAACGTAAAGATCTGAAGAAAACTCAAAATTTTTTGGGTGAAACAAAGAATATGGACCGACCGCTTGATAACTCTACGACTGCATGTATCGATAGGTCGCTTGATAATGCTACGACTGCATGTATCGATATGCGTCTGTTAGTTATCTCATATTTATTACATATAACCATTCTTAATTTCATTGAATTAACTCCTTTTCATAGTCTTTTTACATTTAAAATAATTATATAACGGGGTATTACATAATGAACATTAAATAATTGGCATAATCGCACAGCTGTCGTTATTTCTACTTTCAAACATGGTGCCAGAGCCTACGATGTCAGGCATATCGATAACCTGACCTCCGTCGTGATATATCGATATATTGCCTTCTCAGAGGGATCGGTCCATATTCTTTGCTTTTACCAATTTTTTTTTCAGCCGATTACATAACTTTCCTTTCTACTTCGTAGAGCCAAGGAAAGTAAAAAACTCACTGGATGAAGGAAAAAATTGGCGATGGGAGGATGAGGAAAGAAAGGAGGAGCACTATCACCAAGCAACTGCTGCCGAGGGATGCCACCGACAGCTGGCCCCAGTCTGAATGTACCCTCCACCCGCAAAATTTGAATCAACAAACAGGGGGAAATTTTGTCCAATACATTAGGGAAATATAAGGAAGCACCCCGATGCTTGGAGGGTGTGATAGGATAGGTTAACCACTCAGTTCTGGGGCAGTTCACCCTTTTCAGGCATAAGTTGTACAGGAACTGTGTAACAAAAACAAATTAAAATGTCGTTGTTACTTGAGTAGGGAGTATGAGTGTGTCAATAATTCTACAAAATACGGCCAATTACTAGTGGTGTTGAGCACCAGATATGATGATCCACTTTCTTGGATGGTTGAGGGCAAGTCAAGTTGAGGAATTGTACATGTATCGAATGGAGAAAGCAAGAAATTGGGACCACGCCACCATAGTCCATAATTGAAGAGTTCTGAACGATGTAACCTTCTACTTGCTAGATCCGCCGAGTTAAATTCGCCAGGCACATGCCACTGTGGATAGTGGACAGTCAGATAATATTTGGACGACTCGATTGGAGATGAACATCTGGAGTCTGTAGGTCAAAGTACGAATCCACACCCAGGGCGATTGATGAGACTATCAGACAATCACATCAGAGAGTGCATGTGTAGGAGAAATGGGGAAGGACCACCATTTCGCTAGTAAGCTCAATATTAATGTCGTTTTACTTAACAATTCATTGCTGAATTGGCACCGTGATTTGTTTCAGGTCTGTAACTCAATTCAGCAGATGTTGAGAAAGAAGCTCAAGACCTACTTCTCAAGGTATCAGAAGGATTAAGGAGAGCAGGATTAAGAGCCCCCACAGAATCACTGAGAAAAACGGTATTTCACCGCATTGAATTGAAAGTGCAGAGTTGAACTACCTCACATTGCAAAAATATTCATATTATTACTGTTTCAGGAACCCCTCAGTGGGTATCTACAAAATTACGGTCAAGAGCAATATTAAACCGTAAATATGCTTGGTTGGTCATTGAGTTCCTCTAAATATAGGAACGAGGGTGTAAGCTGTGATGAAACTCATGCATTCTCATCGGACAGATATACAAGTGTGAGTAATGGAGACAACGCTAATAGACGTAACTGGAGGGAAAATGAAAGGAATGAAGCTTATTCAAGTTCCCAAACTCGCTCGTCCTACAGTTACTCACAATCAGTATCTCAACACGAGAGATATTTCGACCACAGCGATGGCCATGGATTGAGGGGTTGTGCACATCGGAACTTAAGTGAAAAAGGGCGTGCTGGTAACTCAACATTTGGAGATTATCGTCTTTCTCGCCAGAAGAGTCCGATGCAAGATGGTGCTCAATATGGGGTTGAGGGGGACTGGTCCCATTCCCAATTGACTAAAGAATATTCTCAACCACGATTCCACACGAATAGTAACAGTGAGCGTTTTCCCATCAGAGGAAAGCAGTTTTCAAGCAACACTCTGTACGAGATTTCCAGGCAAGAAGAGAATTACTTGCGTTCTACTGAACAAAGCAGACGAGATCCAGAGTTTCAGCGATACACTATGCGATCTCAGTTTGATGACCACTATGAAGGTAACATTACCCTCGCCAAGAAGCAGATATCTTATGAAGCTGCACATAAGCAAACTGAAATGGATACACGTCCAGCCAAATTTAATGAAAATCGTCAAACTTATTCTCAGTCAACTTGGAGTCATAATGTACGAAGTTGCAGTCCATCGTTTGGAATTACAGAAACGGGAACAGACAAGTTTGGTCATCTTAATTTTCAGTTGCATCCCTCATCAAGCTATACTCGAGAGGATGGTACATGCCATATTTCTGTGACGCCTACGTCACTCCTTGATAGTAATCCCAAGTACTGTGATGCACGGAAAAATGTTGACGAATTTAATTCATGGAATAAACCTACAGATCCTATAGACGCAAAAATTGATAGTGTAGGTGCAAGTCAACTTTTGGTGAAACTTATGTCAGCTATACTACAAACTAAGGTTGAGTCTCCTGTGAAACATGCCAGTTCAAATTCACGGTCCTCAGCCCCTTTCTTTGACTCCAATCAGAATACATCCTGCCAATATCCTCGCCTCACCAAGAAACAAAGAAGGGCATTGAATAAGGTAAAAAAACTGGCGATGAAGAGCACTAACAGGTTTAGGCGCCTTTGATCCAAGGGGAAATCAAACTATTGGCCAGGTCAAATCTATTCGCTATATTACCCTTGAATGATCCTGAAGAACAGTTGCCGAAGGAACAGGCTGTTGTTATTACAGGTTAAGATTCATGACGACATATCCAAGAAAGCTGTATCACCAACCTGAGAAGGACTCCAATCCCTGAACTGTTATTCAATCTGTAGAATAGTCTTCATCAGACCTGCCAATGTCCAATTTGAGAAACGATAGGAAACCTCTGTTCAGCAAATGACACTGTAGAAGGATTGTCGTGTGTCCAGACTTGCTGAGCTCCTCGTTTCATTTCTTATTGTTGTTTTTAATAAAATGTCACTCTGAGATCATGAGTGTGCTTTATTTCAAAGTTCTAACATTAAAAAACCTCTGTCTAGTGGCATTGACCCATGGCTTCTTCATGTAATAACATACTGTGCGGGAATTTCTCATGTACATTCGTTATAGCAATGAGAAATGGTGGGCTTGTGTATTTAGCATTCTGACTGTCCCACAAGTGGGATATGCACCGCGGCCAGACAACCTATTGTGCCAGCCATAATATCTTACAGGTCAATGCCTATTTTCCTAAGGAAAGCCAGGTAATTCCTGCTAGAGTTGTCGTTGATATCCACCCTGGGAGAAGTACTAAAGACCAGAAGTCGATCTGTCTCAAGTCCCCGGCACTGGGCCAGGACATGGTAGGGAGTCTCCTCATCCGTCACACAACCTACATCGGGGAGTGTCAACTATAACCATAACATACATGTGTTCGTTCGTTTTGCAGTATCCAGTGATGATCCCAACAATCTGCCTTAAGTCCTTCCTCTTCATCCTCAGAAGGCTCTGTCTTATCTCACATGTTTGCTCTGAGATAAAGCATTTGGAGTGCCTTACTCCTGAATAATTCCAGACTGTCTGATGCATTATTCTGGCATATTCTCTCACAGTCCTCTTGACTAGTGACAGAGAAATCCCACAATGGGGTTGTGGACAAACCATGTCTGGCCAGATGGTCCGCCCTCTCATTTCCAATGATCCCCTTATGCCCAGGAATCCAATACACATTAATTCTATTCGCGTTTCCTAAGGAGTTAACCCCCATTCTGCACTCTCGCACCAATTTGACGTAGAACGTTTTATGGCCTACTGAGTTCAATTTAGGAATATGGTCTGTGTGTCTGTTTATCGACCAGCGAGGTGCAGCTCTGTCTTGGTCAACTCACTTGGCATGGCCATCCTTCTCATGGTGGTCCATGATGACACCTTAGAGGTGTACAGAACTCCTGTTAGCGGACTTGTATGAAGGGGTCCTGGTGGTTTCCTTCTACAATTCCTAGCTGGTGCTGTGGTGAATGGGTGGCTTGCCAACATGTCCCCATCCCCCATGAGTGGCTATCAAAATAGGCCTCATAGACCAAGTTATCAGCTTGCCGAGTGGTTTCAACATTATCAGGTGTCACCGTTAGAATACACACTCCACATTAGAAGGTATGTTCAGATACGTTCATGCCAACCATGTTTGACCATATCTATGGGAAGAAGGGGGATAATGGTGTGGAGAAGCTACTTCGAACTTTAGGAAGCAGAAGACATAACTCACTCCAGAGTTATTTAGACATTCACTGAACTTCCCCTTTTGTCTGTACCTCTATGATCAGAATTTATCACATCACGCTGAAACCAGCAGACAGAAGCCGTATAATGAGGCAGCAAGACTGAGAGTTCCAGTTCTGCTGTAACCGTCTTGATGTCCACTAGTCACTGCCCATCCTCCATTCCATTATTTTTCATTTTGTACAAGTCTACAAAGTCTCTTTTCATTAAACAAATGTTATCAAGCAAATTAAAACTAAAAAAAACCCTTTATCTTATAATGGTGGAATAACCTAACTTTGATAATATGACACAAATCGATAATTCAAGGAATATGTCTCTAACCCAAAACCGTATAATAAATTCATTTGTTTTCATTGACAACATAAATGAATGTCTAAATAACTCTGGACTGAGTTATGTCTTCTCGGTCCTAACGCTCGAAGTAGCTTCTCCACACTATCCCCTTTCTTCCCTCTCAAATGGTCGAATATGGTCAATGTGAACTTATCTGGATGCACCTTCTTCTGTGGAGTGTGTATTCTAACCATAACCACTTGGCAAGGCCCTAATCATCATAACTGCAGCTTTGGACAAAATCCCGCCTTCGCTTGGGCCACCAATACCAAACTTTTTCTCCTGGTTTGTATCTCTAAGCTCACTAGCTTGCAAGTGGTATCCCCTCTTCTGCTGCTTTTACCAATCTGTCCCTATCGAAGTTACAAACACCTTTCAGAAGATCTTGCAAGTGTTTTGTGTATGTTCCTGACCTTAGGTGAAGATTTGGAGGTGGATCAGGTAGAAGGTAACTGGCAAATCGAAATGATGTCCCATCATGAGCTCTGCAGAAGAAACCTTTGTTGCAGTGGCTAATATATCCAGGTGTTTTCTGGGTACCCTCTGTATAATTAGGTGTTATATTAATAAGTTTTTGATTAATAACTTAGACGAGTCCTTTTTATTTTGTTATCAGCGACACAATACCAAACAATCCGGATGATGCAATCTTCGTTAATCATCATTGTCTACTGCCCACTCTGTTGCGACACCCTCAACTCCCCTGAACACTCATGCTGTCGAGACGTTGGCACCAAAATTTGTTCAGTGACTCGTGTACCTGTATTGTTATTCATAAATACAACTTACAATGCCCTAATTTGTCTACGTATTCTGGTAGATACAGGCAGCTCAAAAGTTTTGTAAAAAGTTAAATAAATTGTCTCCAACATTTAGAAGGTCACTCACATTGCGCAAATTGGGGTTCGTCATTTGCCTAAATCGCGCTTTTCTGTCACGCTTCTGTACTCGATAGGATTGTTTTTCTTGCAGCCACGATGTTTGAGGTTGGGATTTTGCAGGTGGTGGCATGTTTGATGTGCATGAGGCCTAAATTGTTACTGCGCAATATTGTGGCGATCAGGATTGCATTTGCGCGTAATTTATTTGTAATTGCTCAATTATAGCCTGAAATTGGGTGATTTGAGCTTGTTGTTTGCTGCTTGATCTTCTAAGACTGCAGGTAATGATTTTGACCTTAAGGTATGCCGAATTTATTGTTTATGAATCTTTTCAATGACTTCGGAATGTTGAGACCTTGAAGTTACAACGACAAAACATAGAAACGATAAACTTGAGTAGAAGAGAAAGCGGTATCTTGTTTTTCACCGTGATAATTTAGAAATATGTTCGAGTTAGGCGAAGGGAGTGGAGTCAACGGTGAAGCACCCAAAGAATGTGTGATCCCCCGGGGCGTCTGGGTTGACATCGAGTTCAGAAAGCTGTTTTTTCCCCCCAATATGAAAACATGTAGAGCAAGAAAAGTAGTTGGTGAGTTTCTGAGCGCGTAGTTTGCCTTGAATTATTTTGATGTAGAAAACAGAATAAAATGCCCGTTTTTCGATTTACTCACACAGCGTAGATGCCAGTTGTGGGGAGTCTTCTCCGAGGGTGTATCCCACGATGAAATCAATCACCGTAAGCTGATTCTTTTTTTGTTGAAACGACAAGTTTCTCGAGTACACACGAAAACCCTGCAAATTATTACACAACGGTTTATTATTCGGATAATCAGCTTGACCTAGCATTAATGCTCCAAGACCCATTCTGTTCGATTCAGCATCGAAAAATATTATAATGAAACCCAAAAAAAGGTCGAAAAGAACTGAATCGTAATATTAAAATAAACAAAAAAAAACGAAAGTTTCTAGAAAAAACTGAATTTTAATATGAAAACATGCACGCTAAATACTAATATCAAAATTTAACCAAAAATCTATGAAAAAAACCAAAATGAGAATGAAACGAAAGAATCTAAAAAAATTGAATCGTATTAAAACCAAAAGCCGGGGAAATTGGAACAGGGGCGCTCGAAGCGAAAGGGGAGTGGAGTGGCAGCGTCGTTGGGAGGCGAAAGGGGAGTTTAGCCGCCTGCCCACGAGGCGAGGACGCCCCGCCACCGAGTGTTTTTTATTTAGACGGGAGGGACGCTGTAGCTCCCGCGTTGTACTGCGTTTCGTTAATTTTTTTAACCGTTTTTTGCCCATTACAACCACGGGCTTCGTCCGATCGGATTGCCGAGATGGCGAGCACAACTAGATACCAAATCGGATTTTTGGGCGAAAGAACGAATTTTTTAGACCACGTTAAAGGCACAAAACGGCCCGGACGGCGGACGGACATTGCAAATTTGGAATCTCCAAGTCTTGAAACGTAAAGTATCAAATTTTGAGGGGGGGGGGGGTTGTAAAAAATTTTTCGTGACCGAAAACATAGGGTTATTATTCAGAATGAATAATAAACCAAAACGCGAAAAAAGTCCTGGATGACTGCTTTAATTATACGATCCCGATCAGTTTCACTTTAAAAAAGGGAACAGTCGACAACGATCTTGAAATGAGACATCGACGATATTGGTTGGGCAACATTTACAAAATCTCATAAGGCAACGTTGTAGAGACTTCAAAATAATTTTGAACAAACGCCCTCCGACCTCCCATTAGCTGCAATTTATGTGTTCAGATTATTTTAAGTATTGTTTTATAGCCTAAAAACAGCTATTTAAACCGGCAACACTTTAAAATAAATTCATAGGATAAGGTTTCAAACTTGAATAAACTTTCAGCGTTTGTTGGAGTAGCAAAATTCATTTAAATGTATACCTTCTCAAGTCCCTTGACATAGATATTTTTGGAATTCGCTGCATTTAATGCTGCAAAAGCTATTGGACAAGGAATCCCAAGGAAGGGAAGTAGCATCACACATGCTTGTGTGTTCGATAATTCCACAAATGATTCGGCCTTGGCCTATTCATCATTTACTTTCTTTCACGACTTGCATATTCGTAGATGCCTCCGCTGTAAATAGGCTCCTGGACGTATTTTTGGGGGGCGCTCGAGCCGTTTCCATTGCCTCTCCTTGTAACGGGCACCTATTTCGGCAGCTAGGTGCCCACTCTATAATTGGACGTCCAGCGGACATCTGCGACCATTCAGTCGTGGGTGGAGAGGGTCGTGAAGACACTGAGCTAAGTTTAACTTCTTTGCTCTCCCCTCTCTTTTCTCTTTTACCCGAAGAATCGAATTCGAACCGAAATTTGTACAATTTTAAAAAATATGAAATCCGCGGGTTCGGAAAGAAAGTCGGAGGAGCCGGAAATTTTGTGGGACCTCGTTGACCGGTGCCTTTTGCCAGTTTTGTTCTCTCATGCCGCCGCCATCATTTGCTCAACGCTCTTGAATCTTCTTCGGATCTCGCAGATTTCCACAGTTTCCCTTTTCATAATTTTTCTGGCCCTTACTTTGGCCATCACACTTTTTTATCATAATCTCAAAGTAAGTCACAACTCGAAACCTGCTAACTTTGAATGCTGGTCATCGTACCATAATTTATTCTCTAAAATAACTATAATGAGCTCGATGGCACTGTGGTAGTGAGGAATTAAGCACCTTACGCTAAAGTGCCACGGGCTGCCACAGCATCAATCGCTGCTTGCTGTTTTGGACAATATGGAGGAGTTCGATGGTTGAGTTTCATATGGCGACTGCCATCATATCTGGCAAATCTATCTACTGAATCCCATCTTCATCTCATGTAGATCGTATTTCTAGATGATGTGCAACG
This sequence comes from Pachypeltis micranthus, assembly GCA_020466155.1. NCBI lineage: Eukaryota > Metazoa > Arthropoda > Insecta > Hemiptera > Miridae > Pachypeltis > Pachypeltis micranthus. The sequence goes on from CM035776.1 coordinate 30,914,998, forward strand.
CGTGAAGAGATAAATAAAGTTCTTTAATACGCAGAACCTATAAAACACAGTAGGAGTCCACATTTAAACTTTGACCACTTTTTACTTTACTTCACGATTGAACAGCGTAATTAAATGCGTCGATGGGAGGAGGGGCCTCCTCAATTCCCGTAAAAGTTGAACAGTCGTTTTGCGTCGTAATATTTTTTTCTCCAAACCGACAATGACACTCAAGAATGTTTACTCAACGTTAAATGAGCTTTTGTGCCATTCCTCTAGCGTTTTCAATGGTTTCGAAGTTTTAACAAACTTTCCAACGCGTCTTAATCGGCTGTGTTCAACACACAACTCACTTTGCCATCAAAATGTTTATACGTTTCTAAACATCTCATTCCGTGAACTATTCCGTACATTGTCAGGGAGAGGGGCACCCAATTTACGAGCAGGCCAAAACTTCAGGATGGCGACATTAATTGGTAAGTTTAAACGGTCTTATCTTTCCACTCTCGATTCAACTGCTCTTTTCTTTTCAGGTGTCTACTCCCGGAAAATTTGTGATAGTTACTGGCTGCGAATCCAAAATTGGCTACTCTATCGCTAAATACCTGGATGAGCAGGTACACAGTCTTTAATGCGATTTTGATTATCCTGTAAACCGATAAATAATTTTTGCAGTATTTGGTAGTTGTCCACATGTATTACATGTACATGTTACGTAAAGTAGTCTAAAAGACGCCGTTTTAAAACTGGAAGACGTGTTTGAGTTTGGCCACTAATCAACCTCGATTCGCGGTTAATTAGTACACTCTAAAACGTATGAATCAATTTACAGGGATTATCCGTTTTTGCTGGATTTGCCAACTCCATCGAAGGGAAAATTAAACTAAAAAGTGAGTGTTCCGGGAGGTTGCAAACGATCGACTTAGATGTCAGTAATGAAAGAAGCATCGCTGCTGCATTCGTTACTGTTCAACAACACACAAAAGGTTTGTTTAAATGTCTCCTTATTAGTGTTTTTGTGCAGATAGTACTCGCGCATTTTTTTTACTCAGTTACAGTGTGAGACATGTTCACTTTTGAAGAATCTGTTCATCCATGATTTGAGGTTATTGAATCGGAAAAGTATAATTTCGAAACCGTGGTATGTCTAATTAATTTGCAAGAGATGGGCTGGACTGATCAAGTTGGTTCTTTTTTTGTTTTTAAAGTCGCCAAAATAAGGTTATGAACAATTCATAGAGTAGTATAGAGATGGGGGGGGGGGTGCAAAACGAGGGGTTTTTTCAAAACCCGTTCTAACGACTTCTTCATTAACAGCTAAATGAAAGTTCACCGAGCCTATGAGAGAGTTTCCGTATTTTCTAATTTGTTGGGGGGAACAGCTATAACAATTTTCACCAAACCCGCAGGTGTCTTAAATTGTTCAATGTTCATTGTTCTCCATAAATATTCCGGTGAGTCAATATTCATTCGGGTATTCTCAACAAACTAGTACCTACATTTTTTACTCTATAAATGTTTCCATAGAAATTCGTTGATTGAAGATACAGATCCCGTGCATATACCATTACACATAATTGAATTTGGAGTGGTGGAAGTAAGCAATAAACAAGCCACTGCAATCACATGAAGAACAGATCAGTACGGGAGATAATAAAAACTTCATTATGCTATCCTCAAAAACTTAGGTCCACCAAATTGACAATAAACATGTTTTATATCACATTTACCAGTTTTTGTTACAGGAATATGGTGCATTGTCAACAGTGGCTCTTGGTCGGTTTATGGACAGTCAGAATGGGTGCCTCCTTCTGTGTATAGAAAAACTCTAGACAACAACCTTCTAGGTGTTATGCACCTGAACAAAGAATTTTTGCCGCTAATCAGAAAAACCAAAGGTAGAAAATTTTACTTGTTGGTTAGTAGCTCTGAAACTTCCAGTATCGAATCCATTGTTGGTGATCTCTTGAAGTTTAGAACATTCAATTTGTACTCCTTCGTTTCCTCCGCTATTTGAAATTGTTTCGCTTCTTGCTCAATAGTTTGTTAGAAGGACCTTATTAACGATTTAGTGAACAATTTCAACATAAACCAAAATACATCAGGAAATGAGATTTTTGAGATGTTATTTTTTCAAATTTTCTCAAAATCAAAGCCAACGATTTTTATTAAACAAACAGAATACTGTTGATCAATAAACTTTGTTTCCACTAACTTTTCTATAGAAAGATAAGTAGCATATAAAGTAAAAGCTGAATAAGGGGAACCAAAACGTATATTAACATTTTTCAGGTCGCATTGTTAATGTGTGCAGCATTTTAGGGAGAATACCTTCTGGAATGAGATCTCCCATTTGCGTAGTGACCTCTGCTCTTCAAAGTTACACCGAATGTTTGAGGATTGACTTAAGGAAATGGGGAGTCGATGTGATTCTTGTTGAAACTGGCCTAACTACAACAGGTAAATTTGGCCTCCCCAGGCATTAACGCATACATTTTGTATTACTCACGTTATTGAAGTAATATTTTATTGTCAATTACAGCTGCTTGGTACGACAAAAAAACGATGCTCGATGAAGCGAGAGAAATGTGGGCTAGTCTTACTGAAGGACAGAGAGAAGACTGTTCTCAAGATAATTTTGAACGACAAATCAGAAACTTGAGAGAATACCAAAACGACCCGGTGAGTATTAGGGTGCTCCTCCAGTTTGGTTTAAAAAAAAATCGGAGGGGCAAAACATGACTCAACTTATAAGAGAGGAGGAGGGCAACATGCTGAACATTGGAGATGGCAGTAGTAATGCAAAAACATTGTAATAACGTCTGATGTATCCAGAAAAATACACCAACAGATTTATATGCTGCATCTGTGTATCGAGTATCTTCGAATTTACAGGGCTTGCAGAAAGTAGTGCGTGTGGTGCTCCAAAACAGATATCTATTCTAGGTTCCCAACAATCATCACTGCGTTCCCATTGGTGATTTCAGTTTTACGGCAATTCCTTCGATATCTCAAATAGATTCTTCATCAATGATGAACAATGGTCAGCCTTTCACCCAGTTTTCATTAATTTATTCTATATTGCCTAAATATTGGTACTTGACATTTGACTTCATCCTCCAACTGTTCCACTCCACATACCAATATAAGTTTATCAAGTGCTAATAATTTCCCAAGTACTTAAACTCAACCTCCCAAATATTTTAACCCAACTTCTCAACCATGACTGAACAGGAAACCGAACTACAATGTACTGCAAGCTATTCGTTACGTAAATGCCCCCCAATCTCACGTACTACCAAATAGAATAAAATGTTATGTTTTTTTCATGATAGGTGTAAACCGAATGTTTTGAAGTCCATGTTTCATTCCAGGTTGATACAACTATTCTATTGAGAACTATTGGTGATGCAGTCACAAGAACCTTCCCACTTGGCCGGTATACACCAGTTACCAAGAAGGAAAAGCTGCAGTCCCTTATTGCTTATCACTTGCCCCACTCCGTTTATTCTATACTGTACGACTGAACCCCACAACCCTTGAGCCACTATGAAGACGAAGTGCAGCAACTCTTATGGTAACGACATGGAGATCAGCATCCTGTGATAATTGCAGTAAGAGGCACTGCAATAGTGCAACAACTCACGTGTTACTTGTGATTGATATTATAAAGGAAGAACATCCTGCAGGATGACATCTGTGGGCAGAGAGGAAGCCTTATTAAATGAGATAACTATCAGTCTTTGTTGCAGCCTGTGCATACTGCGATAGTGGACTAAATAATAGAATCGTCAACTCATACCATGTTGATTACTTACCACACAACTGAAATATAGCAATTGTCCAGTCATCCGTCTCCATAGGCTGTTTAAAAATAATCCTTGAGGCTGCCTAGAAACATCCTCCTCTCCTCAATAATTCCTTCTTGAATGAAATCAACTGAAATGCACAAAGCTTAATAGTAATCATAACTAGATTACCTTCACGATAAGAATGTTTGTAGATGAGAGATTCATTAAGGTCTCTTTTACCCCTTCAAAGTGGAGTGGGTTGACTTCCAGGTCAACTTACTCCCTTACATCCCATTCTCCTTACTTTGACATGTCAATATACAAGAAAACACGGAACTCTACTAACTAACCATTGCTGAATAATTAACGAACAACTCAACACTAAGCATTAAAGAAAACAATCTACTAGTAGACTTGGTAATATATAAAAAACTAGTGCTCAGTGTGCCATGCCACGCTTAGTAAGGTCTTAATACGTCGAACGCAAATTAGAACAGGTAATCCCAATCAGTCACACCCATGATCATGGAGCCAGCACAGCCTTCTTTCCATATGAGGCTAAACGATAGAGATTTGATGATGCAGTCCCGCGAAGTAGTTTTTGGCCGCAACCCTCATGCAAACAATCTGAGTGTACTAAAGGAAAGTTTATGCAATGTTTCCCAGAAGGCACAGGCAAAGTACGTCGTAGCAGCTATCATTAACATCAGAGGAGCGTATGATGGCCTATGGTAGCCAGTGCTCCCCAATGAACTTAAAAGTTAGGGAATTCCTTGTAACCTATACTTGCTCTTCAGAAGTTACCTGACAGAACTAATCAGAAGTAGATCGAATGCAGATGTCTCTGTCCAGTACAAATGAGGTGCTCACAGGACTCAGACAAGCTCATTGGAACACCTTCAATCAAAGGTCTTCTCAGGAGTCTCATGGAGACTGATTGCGAATCATACGCCTACGTGGGTGTACAGACTGGGCTGACCTATGCTCAGTCAATCCACCAAATGGAGGCAAAACACATCTTACCTACCTCACATGACGTAAGTTTCAATTTTCTCTCCAACAAAAAAAAGACGTCACATCAGTAACAATTCTTTATTTGAACACACGATAACTCACACGTCACACAATAAATACAGAAAGAGAAAACAAGCACACAACATAGCGACGGTTTCAAATAAGTCAACATATGTTATTAACAAAGAAATGAACATACCTTGGAACCAAGGAATCCTAAGATTAAAAGTGTGACGGCATGGTCGAGGAATTATTCATATCTTTTCAACTAAGGATTGCATTAGGGACCATTTTAGTGTTTATTTATCCGAAACGGAAGGTTATGTCAAATAAAATTAGCAAAGCTAATGAACGTTGGGACACTTCCACGTTCTCATCATTGCTGAGTCAATTTACACTTTCACCGAATACCTTTCATCGTCAAAAGGCTATCAGTGACTTTACTGTCGCTGGTTTCCTTTTTGGTTTTAGTGTTGGGGATAAAACATTTCCAGAGTCTCAAGGTTTCGTCTGCCCCTGCAGAGAGTACAGTAGTTCCATCAGGAGAGAGGGCCAGATGGAGAACTCGAGCACTGTGACCGGTTAATTCTGCAACCTGCACATATTCGTTCCAAGGTCTATAAGTTATCAAGAAGGGTAAGGAAGAGCAGAAATTATGTAATTAAGGTGGATATACACTATAATTGAAATGTTCCCAGAACGCTTAGAGTAGGCAATGGTGAGTGTAGAACAATGCGCTATTTATTGTCCACTCACAGCTCACCACCAGTCTCAGGAGAAAGTTGGGAAAAAATTAGTTAAAAGATTAGCTCCAAAGCATAAGGGGAAACTAGCCGAGTACGCTTGATACTCTTGTCAAGGCACCCGTTCAAAATTTCAGTTCATTTATCTCAGTAATTGAGCTCATGTATACTTCACTGTACTACTACACCTGCATGACTACTAAGGGGGGTAGTACATAATCCTCATCTACTAACCACGGAGTGAAGGTCTACTTGCCACAATTGTGAGGTCCCATAGTTAAAGTGCCCCAAAGAGTTTAAATCCCAATGGAGACAGCATTTGTTGGCATTGAAGAATGGGAAGCCCTCACCATAGTCACACACAGCCTATAAAAAGATGAGACCAGCCCTTGGTCATCCTAGTGTGGTGATTTAAACCCTTCCATTCAGAGGAATGCTGCATACTGCCAATAATACAAATATTATGCTCCTCTAAACATCCATTTTGCAAGCAATCTAACATCTGTAGCTCAGTTCACAAGGCCTGACAGTAAAGGAGGCACTTTTTGGGACACTTAAGTGGAATTATGACCACACCACCTACTGTGGAGCTAAAAATAAAAAGCCCCTCTCCGCAAGCTCAGGCCCATGATAAAAACTTGGATGTAGAGGCGCAAAACATCAAGTGGGAAAGTCACCAAAGCGACTAGGCTTTAAGACGCCACCTCTTGCTGAAAGCGGTACCATCATTCTGTCCCCATGAGAAGGCCAATAGAATTCGAATTAGTGTTAGGGCCAACAGCTACGTCATAAGAATGTAACGACTGGTGCACTGGGTGTAGGCGTCAAGGACTACAGAAGCAGCTATAACTCAGAACGTAGGGCAAGGATGTTGACAAGAATGTCAAAGAACTATTATAACAAGTCTGTATTGATGCCTCACACAAACTAGTCAGGCTATTCAAAAAGCTAGTGCTTCACCTAGCACCCAGGAGCCAGTGGAGTCATTTTCACTCTGGCTGAGCTGCTCCAACAAGTACATCAATGTTAACCGCAAAATTTCGAGTACATCTGTGATTAAATAATACCTTTGTCATAGTCGGGTACTTCCAAATTATCAATTGGTTATTCGCATAACCATGACCAGAAACAAGCTCTTTGTACGTTGTTGACCAGACGATTCCACAAACCTGAAAATGAATATCACCCAAGTCAACAATAATTCCCTTCGATATTTCATGGCATGGAGTTGGCAAAGATTCAGCTCTACCTGAGACCGGGTGTCAACTGTATAAGTAGCAGCTCCAGTGTTACAGTTCCATATTCTTATATGGCGATCAGCAGTTCCACCTCCACTTGCAAGGTGTCCAGCATGCCATGGGCACCATGCTAAGGCTTTCACTGCAGCCTGGTGTGATCTAGAAAGAGCAAAAGAAACTACTCAATAATATGATAAGGATCCTGTCTACTAAATGCTATCAAACTTAAACATGGATTTATCTTGTTTTATTATAAAAAATATACAATAACAAAGGACCTGTGTAATAGCCATTAATATTCAGTTATCATTGACATGACACCATTCGTTGTGCAAGCGCTAAATACTAGGTTAGCAAGTTTGATACTCAGGTCGCACCAAGACTCCACAGGGATTTTCATTGCATGGAAGCTCAAGTTGGCAATTCGCGAGACCATGTAGCATGGTCCCCAAGAAACGAAGTAGTAAATGTGATAAACAATATGATTACAGAAAATATCCGGTGTTACAAGGGTTACAAATCTGTTGACACTGTGTGCAATATTGACGAAACAGTGCACCCCACAAGGATTGTTAAATTCCCTCAATCCTGCCCTGTGAACTAAAATTAAATGTAGGTATTCCTGTTATGCTATTGTGTAATTTAAGCCATCCCCGTGAGTGTAATAGTACACGCCTTTTCATAAAGGAATTAAGAAACGTGATTCTAGCAACTATCATCACAGGCCTCGCTGCCAGTCAGCTCGCTCGCGTTCCACAAATCCCGACATATTTGCCTGTATCTTTTTAAATGTTACAGTTTCCTGTAAAGATATTGTTTGCCCTTACAATATTATTATCATTATAAATTCCAGGGACAAACTTAGGAAAGAGAGCTCTTTCCAAGTAGGATCTTTCGAAAATCAGTGTGTGTTGATGCCACCTAGAAATACCAGTGTACAGTGAAGATTTAAGGAAAAAATTTAACAACTTAAAAGTAAGTAAAGCCGTAAAATACAATTATGAATAAATAAAATAAAAAATTACACCCCCCTAAAAATAAAATAAATAAAACACAACAAATAACAAGAAAATAGAACAATAAAATGGAAAATATTATATATATATATATGTTACGAGACGATATTTGCGTAGTAGGTAACTTTTAACCCGGAGATTCTCAGGTTTAAAAGACTAGACCTTCCGACGAGGCAGATATTCACCACTTGAGAAACTTCACTTTTGCGTTAGCTCTCTCCAACGATTGTACCTTTTGTAAACCAAGTAATTCCGTAATAAAGTTTTAAAGTTGTTTTTAAAAACTCAGTTTCCCTTCGGGTAAACATAATTTATATGCATATAAGAAGAAAGGATTACAGTAAAAAATGTGAAACTTTTAAAAAAAATAAAATTTCAAGTTACTTCAAATTATTTTTATTTATCCCAAAATGTTTTAATAAAGTCTACCTCTGCAAAGCGAGAACACGTTGCTAGTAGTAGATAAAATAAAGAATAGAATGGTGAGGGTGGGAAGAGACTATCCCTGTCATCAGGGCAGTAGACTACAGTACCTGGTTGCCATGCAAAAGGAAAACAATGGTTGACGCTAAAGTGGAAGTTGATGTGCAATGTGAGGATTATTTGACTCTATTTGGATTATTTTCAGGATGATACACGAGACAAAGCAGAGTTCAAGATATGCTTATGTGTCGCAGACTCTTAATGAGGGAATGGGAAAGGTCTTGCCTCAGGTCTGTTTCCTTACCAATATAACTTCCTGAACTCAACATTGGGTTCACTCAGTATGCCTTGTTCAATATTGCAAGTACTCATTCTTTTAATTTAAAAAGAAACTGTACGCTATCTTTTGATATTTCTTGCCTTTCAGAGTTCACACAGGTGCCACTGAGTCAATGAAAAGTGGTATCCTCACCTGAATGCATAAATTGGGTTGGTTATATCCCCGTCTGAGGGCCAAATGTTGAGGATATTGTCATTACCGCCACTTGCAAGATATTTCCCATCAGGCGACCATTTCAAGCCGCATATCTGTCGAAACGGAATATTTAAATATAATAACAAATTCATCATTATAGGTATACAAATCAACTCATTTCCAAAATTACCTCTTGAGAATGGGCTTCAACTGAAGCAACATTGTGATCTCTCTGCCGGACATCATGATGAACTAAAAGACCAGATCGACAGCCACTGCTCAATATGTACGAATGCCAAGACAGGGAACTGACACGGGCAGCGTGGCCATCCATAGTCCGTTGTCTTTTTGTTGCTGCAGCGTCCCAAACCTTTTGAAGAGTCATGAGTAATAAATAATTATGTTTAATAGCTGTATCTCTCGTGTCAATGTCAATTTCTCTTCAAGAGAATTCCCAATAACCAGTAAAAAGATGGTATTGTTAAACAAGTTCAAGTATCGGGGAACATAGGACCTCGCTAACACTTCCAACAAATACCAAGTCCATTCCCAATGAGAGGGCTGAGAAGAACATATCTCTTTTTAAACTCTGCCTCTAGACTCATCAGTCAAGTACAGCTTTATTTTTTAATAAACATTTCGTCGAATTATGTTATAGACAAAGAAATCATTTAATTTTTTCCCAAACATAGATATCAGGTCTGTTTATTCAATCCACCAGAGTCCCCATGGATGGGTGGGCTAGCTGAAGCAGCTGTAAAATCTGTGAAGATCCAATTCTGTCACATTTCTACCGGCTCATTAGCATACATGGCAACAGTTCTAGCCTAGTCGAGCCCATATTAAATAGCAGACTTTCATGTCCCATAGGGAACTCCCCACACTCCTGCACACTTCCTAATCGGTCGTCCTCTCGTCTCTCCACTGGAACACGACTTTCTTTTGTCGTTTGTCAAGATTGCAAGTGGTGCAACACGCATCTCATGTTTTTTGGAAGCGCTGGAGTAAAAACTACTAGAGAAAAAAAGTGGACTCTTCATAGACCTCCCTTGCATGTTGGAGATGTTATTATGCTCAAGTCGCAGTGCAGGCCTTTGGATTGACCATTGGGCAGGAGTCTCAACACTTCACCCCAGTAGTGATGGAATCGCACATTCAGCTACAGTAAGAACCGTGAGTGGCAGCTTCCCAAGATCGAGAGCTAAGATGACCCATGCCTCTCCCTTAAGTTGATAAGAACCAGTCACCAGAGAATTTAGATGAACCACCACATTCGTTTCGATTCTATTTGTTGTCATTTCACTATTTATTTTGCATGTACTATTGTCCACGTCCTCCATTGTTTGATTGCTGTTATTTATTCAAAATTGATCCTACCTACTAGTAATGTACTTCGTGTGGTTTCCATAATTTTGTGTTTCGATAGTTTTCTTGATAAAGCATTTACAAAATTTCAATATTTCAATGTATTTATAGGGTGGGCAGTGTTTCAGTGGGAAGTATAGAACGGTTAGCTGTGGAACAGCTCTTCTGAGTCATTGGGTGAACCAAGCCCCCCTTTTTATCAACTACCAACTTTGCTTCATTCCGATTACCCATAAGCGTAATACCAGCGATCTCTCAACCTCCAATTACGGTCCACTATAATAGTCTGACCACAACAAGGGGTATTCGCATTTTTCTCGAAAGAGGCTTTAACGATTTTGAATAAACTTTCAAATTATCTTCTACTAGTGAGTGCAAAACCTTTCTTCTCCATGAAAATACGGTGAAAGGCCTAAAAAGCGAAAATAGGTTATTTACATTTTTTGGCAGAATGGCTTCAACAATTTTCACCAAACTCCAGGATGTTTTTAACAAATTAATACCTATATATTTTTCTCAATAAATGTTCCTCTGACAGTATATTGAACAGAGATAAAAATGAAAATAATTTCTTTTGAACTTTTTTGTCATTTCCCGAATAACCACGTCACAGGATTTGATCAAACTTAGAGAGTGTCTTCTAGCAACCTATATCCACGTTTTGTGAGTAGGTTCTGGTAAGTTGTGCGTTGTTACACACCAAATATGTTAATATAAATGGTCATTCTATGATGTACTGACTGAATCGATCAACTCCATAAACCGAGTATGGTAGTTTATTGTTTCCAAAAACGTTTTAGACACTACATGATATTTGGAGCAGGCATTTTTTCAATTACTGCCACGTGATCTTTTGTTAGATGTAACCCAACCTGCCAATAACATGACCCAAACATTCGACTGAAGATGGTAAACACTGACATTCCTGTGGTTGAAGCTGAACTCCAGTTACAATCCCATCACCCATACAACAAGCTATACCCTTCAAGTCTTAGGTAAGGGGTTTAAATATAATAAATGTTGATAACTAATGACTTATGGATTTCCAAGGAATCCAAGTTATCGCTGTGGGAATTGACTCCAAGAAAACCAACTCAGCTTGGGGCTTGGAGTTAAAAGCTAGTGCCATAAAAAAATTAGAGTAATAATACAACATAAGTACTTGTAGAACAAGCCAGGTAACGGATTTATTGTCAACATGTTATTGAAACATGTTGATTCGTTTCATTGCCTTGTACTTTCTACAGTACTTTCGTTCTTATTTTCAAACGTACTCTCCCTATTTCTCTTTATCATGTCAGTACTACTCTCCTGTCACATCTACTCTCCCTTTTTACCCATCCTTTGTATTTTATCACTCTCATTTTATTATTGCCAAGCATCATATGTATTTGTCGCATTTATGTATATATTAGTGAGGGGGGTACCTTCGGTAGTGACTGTTTTTTCGTCCGATATTGTCACTTAACTGTCCTGCCGCTTATGTCAGACCTATTGCTCCGTGTAGTAAGTAACCACCAGTGCTATCTTCTCACTAACCCTTGCAGCTGCTGGACGAGTTCTCATATTCCCATTCTTTTAAGTGAGTTAAAGAATTTCCCTCAAGATCATGAGGACATGATCTTTTTACAAAGGGGAATGATGTTACAGGCACGATTTGATCCTGTGGGGACAATATAATGGAACGAGGTCGAGACCACCAGAACCACTTCTGACGTCAAACGATGAGGCAAAAAAGGGGAGGGGGGAATGTGATGGAAAATGGCAGTAGCCCTAGCGATATACACCCTGGTGTGTGGCTATATTTAGCTTCTTTTTTTTGAGCCCTCTTGAACTTCTGACTGCAGGTAAGCATGCTTGATACCCAAAACAGAAAAACTTCTGGCCACCACTTATTCGTGCCTGGTCTCTTCAAAACTTGGCAATGGATGCTAATTTGAGTCGATAAAGAGGTTTATTATCAACCTGAAGTCCCACAGACCCTGATATTCTGGTTAGACTTAGCCTCTTGAACAAGCCTAATCAGCTACACAAAGGACCACCAGAGTTCAAAGTGATTAAGGATGAAGAGTCTCAAATATAATTTTGAGGCAACTCAGGATCTGATTCGGAGCTCAGAATCACATTAATTGTCGTCCAAGTCAGTAACTCCATGTAAACATTACCAGCATGTAAAACGCCTACACTGTTTTACACACAGAAACAAACGAAGATTTGCAGATCATTGCATTAAGGGGGGGGGGGGAGTTCAAAGGTGATTTCGAGCCTGTTCAGATGGATCATACCTGTAAACTGCAGAATTTATATTGTAGAATTTCTAGAAGCAGCGACAGGCTGAATAATGTAGGTGGGTGAAGGACCTCTCAAACCGTTTAGATCCTGATCTCTTTGCGCAACTTCTTAACTCACTGAACAGTCCTCAAGCTGTTCATAATCTTCAGGCTAATTCTTCATACATTTAAGAATGGTCGCTTCAAACTGGTAGTTTAATTTCATGAGTTGACTCATATTGTAAAAGACGGCTAAGGCACACATTAGCTCCTATACCAAGGAAATCAATTGTTGTTAGTACAAGTTATGCTCAAAGAAGGAAAATGCTTACCTGTATATTTCCAAGACTAGTTCCGATAGCCAAAACATCGCCATCTTCCATCCAATTCAAGGAACAAACGTAATCGGATCCTTCAAGCTCAGTCAATTGACTGATGGAGCCTGTTCCAGCGTTCCAAAGGTATACACTGTTGCGTAGAGCAACGGCCAACAAGTTGTTCTTGTTCCAATCAACCAAGTTCAAGTCTGAAAGGATGGTAACTTGTTCAACATAAAAGTACAAGGTGGAAATCAGAAATCGAAGTTTCGTAAACACTCATTTTTGGACCATGGAACTCAACACAGACATGGCTGAGCCTCTTGGACCACTTCCATATGAACGGAACAACCATAACACAGCACCCTAGGGGCGTGCTATAGCCAGCATGATGACTGACTAAGCAGCCGTGAACAAGTGCAATTCCAATCTATGGCAGAACAGCATTCGCCAAGGATGCATGTCCAAAGTGTGTTTGGTCGCTGGTATGCAATCTCTGGGCACTGGGCAAATCCCAGTTTAATGTAGCCTTCCTGAGGTAATGTGGAGCTCTTCTTCAGGTGACCGTATAATTCCCTTGCTGCTGTAAGGGTACCCCTTCATTCTCAGTTTCAAAGTCAGAGCGTATCACAGCTGAAGGCAGTGTGACCTCAATGGCTCCAAAAGCAGACCACCTGCTGGGGAGGAGGGCATAAAGGAGGGGAAAAGAGAGACCTCCTTGGACAGGCTTTGAACTCCTTAAAATGGGTGGAGCAAGAAGGAAGATATACTACTACTTCCTTCCGTGTGGGTGTGCACCAGAGGAGGCCTACAAGGCCTCTGCCAAGACAATGAGAGAAAGCCACCCTGAACTGGCAAGAACGAATCCAGACCCTCCACTAAATCTACACCACAGAGAAAGGGGGGGGGGAAAGACAAGGCCTCAACCTGGATTCCCATGGTATCTGTGATGACTGGGCACCTCAAATGCCCCCATTCACTCGAAACATTGCTGCTGCCAGTTGAAACCAAGCAGTTCCCTCATTGCCCTGTCACCCATGCCCGCTCCCGCCCTCCCAGTTCCCTGTTCTTGGTGGTAAAACTTCCCTGAGTGTAATTGAGAATAAAACTCAGTGTTCCAGTTGCATTCGGTTGATACCGTACTTACTCCCCAATCACTTAGTGCGATATCGCTAATACGTAACTATTACACAATGCTCTGAGAGCTGTAGAGGGGAGTTTCTAGCCAGCCATTCAGGTTGCTGTCACAGATCTAGGTTACTGCTGATGCACTGCGAGGTCCTTTTTTGGATCTTCGAAGAAATTGCTACTGAATTAGGGCCTAAATGCCCACTTCTCAAGACCCATATTATCCAGAGAGAAGAGTGACCTTAACAGTGGATGAGGCATTGGCAACAGTAATGAAAGTCCTGCCGAAGCAAAGGACAAATTGCAGATGGAGAAGTGTTAACCCAAGACTGACAAGGTCTAGGGAAACTCGAAAGCAGGGAGGGAGATTAGTGTTGACTGGGAGGAGGGACTATACTCCTCTAGTAGCGCAACCTCGGATCAACACTCAGACACTGTCCCAGTTATACCATCATGCTCGCACAAACAAGTGGCTGCAAGCTCCTCAAGAATTGCTGATCCTCAAAGACAATCACAACAGTTGGCAGGCACGTCACAGAACAGGCGTAACCTCATTCTGAACCCTTCACATCTCACAGGAAAGAAGAACACGATGTCCCATCTGGAAAGGGTCAACTCAGCCACTCAGGTGGTAGCGAAGATAAACCAAGAACTTCTGCTGCTGCACAAACATCCCAGCTCACATTGACTCCTCCTCACAGTTGTGGTGCCAAGGGCGCCTTGGCTGTTCAGTCCCCCCTACCACTCCGGATGTGTTTATCTAAGCCCCACTACAAATGCAAAGTTACGGTTTTCCATCAACGAAACTCATGGATGGAGAGAGAACAAAAACGAGCTCTACAGCAAGCCTGATATTGTATTTGGTTAACAAACCCAACGATCATGTTAAGGTAGTTGTGCCATTTTTGTCAAGTATTTCTTACGAGAGAGTGGTACAACGTTGCATTGAGCCAAGTTACATTCGAGTACTGATTTAACGGCCAGACGATGATGTCTTCACATCGAAAGCGCTTGTTCACAGCATTCCATCAGCCAGAAAAGAAGAATTCACCAAACAGGCACGTTAATACCAAAGTTTACTAATTGAAAAAACTCTGATGGCAATGCAGCGAAAGAAATCATTTCATAATTTGTACTACAGCCTCACTCCAACCATCAGTTTGACTCCTCACGTCGTGCCAATTGCCTGCAGGCTTCTAGAGTACGTCAATTTTAGTGAATAGTCATGATATGAATAGTCATACCATGTTTCGTATCGTTTTCTGATATTTTTCGATGCTGAATCGAAATGGGATGGATCTCACAGGTTGAGACTACGTCAAGCTGTGCAAGAGAACAATAAACCGTTGCTTAATAATTTGCAGCGTTTTTGGAAGTTATCAGTCATTGTAGAAAGACATGGAAGCTGACATGTTCTCAGAGGCCGTTGAACATGTAGACATTTCATATCACTACCATTTCTCAATTTACATTCTGGAAGCAGTACAGTAATCATAGTGAAATAATACGCACGTTATGGAATAAATACTGTACTCACAATAATCATCCACAATATCAGGAGCATCGAGGATGCGCTCTGGAGCCTGAGGAATGTAACGGGAGTTGGCTTTGGCTGAAGGAGTTTTTGACTGAGAATAGACGACTTTAAGAGAATTTTGAAATCCTTCAGGAGCAGAAGGCGCTTTTTTCTGAAATTCAAGTATGCGTGTGGTAGAGGGATTTTTCCCACCATGTAGGTTATCACTCATTGCCTTCTCAGTTTGCACTTTCGAAGGAGACTTGTATTCAGCATTTTCCTCGCTTTCCTCTCGCAATGTGAGCTGTACATAAAAAATAAACATTGTTACATATTTTTACTCCATTAAGTCCAGCCACTCCACGTTGGCTGAATGTTTGGTTGTGAAGATAAAGGAGGAAAGCTTTGGACACTTGAGAACGAAGTAGTTTTATTAACGAAAAAGTTAAAACAGGAAGAACGAGAATGCAATTAAAAGGAGGACAAAATGAGAGCCACATCATGCATAGCCACCAGACGACATCGTCAGCTGTTGAGTTTAGGTCTCCACAAGTGCATCTTTGTAACTGGTGTATATTATGCTCAATCACTTGCAATGAAACAAATCATTGACGAACACATGCATTTACATTTACGCACTGATGTAAAGTACATGCATCAACAGCTAGGTTTTGGTAAACACCCAACAAATACGATGGCTTTGATCAAACTTTTTCTGTAAAGTAAATCAGAATGTGCGAATGAAGTTTAAATCGCGTAAGTGGATTGTTTTTATTATGGACGAAACAACTCATTTTTCCTCCAGAGAGAGAAGAGAGGGGGGAGGGAGAGAGAGAGAGAGATTTAGGAGTTGTGTCCGAGAACTGAACACACACATTTCTCACTCAGGACGCCAATACTAAGCACCTGAGCTCTCTGAACTTTTAATCTCCGCCCTGGTGGCTTCCAGCCAGCCCACATTCGTCGCACTGATCTTAAACTAATTTCTTTCAAGATGAATACCATACCTGTTGTGACGCATCAAACAACTCTTCCAGGCCATTCAGCTTTCACTATACCAACTAATCAATTAGTTTATAACAACATTCTACACAAAAACTCACTTAAGATTCGGGAATTTATTCTGCTGCTCCTTCTTGCGCCATGAACATTATTGAACAATCAAGGTTCACGTGCCTGCCAATATGATTTTCGTTTATAATTCATTCTAAACGACTTCTACCTCTCATGGAATTTCTCAATGCTCAATTGCACCAAGGCACCCAGCAACAAATCCACATGATGAGCACAATGTACAAACGATCATAAAACGCATCAAAGCCGTTTCCAGTGAACCTGGTTTCTTTATACAGAAGAAGATTCCAGTATCGAGCAACATCATTATATAGTGGATCAACCCCTGCAGAAAATTATCTGAACCAGAACATTCAAACCCAACTGGATGCAACTTTTACTTTCTGCTACAATACCTAAAGTATTGTAATTGTGTCAAAAAAAGTTGGGTGTTCTTCAGATATTTACGTATTGAGGCCTCCTGAATCTAAAAAACCTAAATTTGGCGCGTGGTCCGTGTGTGTGTATGTATGTCTGTATGCACCCGTGTCCTGGCTAGTGGCGTCCTCGAGATGTGGCGGTATCTTGGGATCGAGTTTCTTGGAGCAACTTCCTGAGCCAGAAGCCGCGTGGACCTTGGTGATTATCAGTGGAAAGTTGCCAAGGCACTTGCTCCCAAAGCCAACCTATGGGTTGATTTTTGGGAGGTTGACAAGCCTTGATAGAATGGTGCGCTCTGCTGTTTGTGCTTGGCTTGGCCATCCACCACAGCGTCCCATGTGCGTACATTTACGCTCCCGTTTGATCTGGGGACTAGGTGTTCCTTCTCTCTCTACCACTATTCCATTCTTGCGCCGTAAGCACTGCCTGCTTGCTTTGCGAGCATCTGGCTGGGATGTCACGCGTGCTGTGGCTGGTCTTCGATTTGTCCAGGATCAGCTGCAATGGTGTGATATGGCAACTGCATCTGCCCCCAAGCCCAGTAAGCCTTCAGATTTTGTGGCTACTCTGCAGTGTTCAGTTGATGGACGGGAACACAGGCAGTGTCCTGACTCCCCCTACTCATCTGTATGGGTGGAGTGGGCTTCAGAGGGCATTCATGGGACGGATTACTGGCACTTTCATGCTGTTCGTGTGGCGTCACTACCTACAGTGATGAGGTGTACAAGAGGCTGGGATCGTAATGTTGTGAATGCTTGCTGTCGTGCCTGTGGTAACCTGTTTGTCACTGAATCAAGAAAGTGTGTCTGTGTACTCAGTCTGCAAGCACGTTGCTAGTGCATTGTAATCTGAGGGCTGGGAAGTAAAGAGAGCCGCACTACCGGGTTGTCTCTGGAGATGGACTGAGGCCTGACATCTTCGCTGTTGGTCCTGACCAGTCTGCCATGATCCTGGATGTCCAGGTAGTATCTGGCAGCCGGGGTCTTGTGCTAACTTAGCAAGCCAAGAAGCACAATACAAGACAGATGCTCATATGGCAGTGTCCGAAGTTCGTGGTGTAGGGACAGGTAACATCAGGGTTGCAGCATTGACAATGTCCTGGCGTGGTGTGTGGTGCAAGAAAAATGCTGAGGAGATGCGCCGCCAGGGTGTGTCAGCAGGTGTTCTCCGATGTATCACCATCCGTATGTTGCTCGGGTTGTACCTTAACTGGTGGTCATACTATCATGGATCCTCTTACTTTTCTTTCCTTCCCCGTCCTAGAGCTGGCATAGGGTTTCCCCATTCCTGGCATCCCCATTTCCTTACTTATCATTTATTTAGTTTCTCCTTTTTTGGGTGCCACCGTCCTATTTACAGTGGCTTTGGAAAAAAAAAGTAGTAGTTCGATTGACGGGAGAACGACTGAACTTGAGTTGGTTCTTTTTTGGTTTTGTTCGCTATGTCTTCTAGACACCAAAATAGGGGGGGGGGGGGCGAAAATGAACCAAGAACTCAGCAAATTATTACACAATGGTTTATTATTCTCATGAACAGCTTGACCTAGTATTACTGCTCAGAGACCCATCCCATTCGATTCAGCATCGAAAAATACTAGTGAACCATACGAAACATGACCTGACTACAATGGAACTACGAAAACTAAATATTCCCTCGACGCCAGGCACCCGTAGGCAATAGGCAAGACGTTGCGAGACGAGCAGGCGGGTGGTTTTGATGAGACGGAAGGGGGGAGTACAAGCGATGAAACGTTGACTTCCGCTGTAGTTCCCGCGAGTTCTTTCAATTAATTGGCTTTGGCTCACTATAATTACTGTATTTTCACTGTACGCAGTTGTACACGCCTGATACTCATTCCATTTGACCCAGGATGTAAAAATACATTGAAAACGATAACGAAACGGCGTATTTGCGAATTATACTGCATTTTGATAATTTTTTTTAACCATTTTTGTCCATAACAACCATGGACTTCGTCCGATCGAATTGCGGAGATGGCAGGCACAATTAGATACCAAATGGGATTTTTGTGCGAAAGAACGGATTTTTTGACCTCGTTAAAGGCACAAAATGGATGGCAAACGGACATTGCAGATTTGGAATCCCCATGTCCTGAAACGTATAATTTTGAGGGGGGGTTGTAAAAAAATTGGTCCCGACCAAAAACATAGGGTCGTTATTCAGAGTGAATAATAAACCAAAACTAGGGTTTTTCACATTTTCCTCGAAAACGGTTGTAACGATTTTGATTAAACGTTCAAATTATCATCTACTAGTTAAAATTGAAAATACAGTGAACGGAGATATAGGCCTAAGAAGCGAAAATAGGTTTGTTACGCTTTTTGGCCAAACGGCTAGATCGATTTTCACCAAACTCACAGGATGTTTTCAAATAGTTAACACCTAAATATTGTTCTGAATAAATGTCCCTCTGGCAGTCCATTGAACAAAGATAAAAATGAAAATGTGTCGAAAATAATGTTTTTTCGAACATGTCCGTAAATTCCGGGGTAACTGCTTCACCAAATGTGATAAATTAATTTTTCGGTATTCCAATTTTCTCAAAAACGACTGACGATTTCGATCACTACAAGGACTTTCGTCATATGAAGGAATTTCAACTAATTAGCCCCAACATTTTGTTCTGGTTAAATGTTCCCGTAGAAATGCGTTGAACGAAGATATAGCACCCCGCATATACATATAACTGGTGTTCGAACTTACGGGGGTAGCGGAAAGTTAGGTGTTGCTAAGCACCAGATATTTTGTACACCAATGAAGAAACCGCTCAAAAACTATATTATCGTCCGAGCATTGAAAAATGGAGTCCACATCTACCAGAACAATACCGAGACATTTGGCTCTTTGGCATCAACCTGAAAAAGCTTGGCACAGGTTCCTCTTCAACGAGAACAGCTTGAACACAATCCAACTAACTTACATGGATCCACAACATGTAACCCTAAATCTACCATATCCACTGGAAAAACTCCTTCCGGGGAGATGTCCCCTGCGACACCTCCTAATACCCATCATCCTTACTTATTGTTTTCGTAAGACTATCATTTCTTACAGAGGGAAGGGGGGATTCTGTAACCATATATATATATATATATATATATTTACATCTTGGCGCAAAGTGGCTTCCTTTCATCGCTGCGCTAAAGTGGCGTCCACCTGAAGGAGCACGTTTTTTTCAAATATTTTTGCATTTTCTCGCTTATTGAGAGCCCAAATGTCGATTCCCCGTCTTCTTTTTTCAAATTTCGCATGTGAAGTAGGTATACTGTAAATCACATATACGCCGTTCATACTCCGCCTAAAATGACGTCCTTTCATAATGCGGTTAAATTGGCGTCCACAACAAAACAACCATTTTCGCCCCTTCGGAGGCGCTCTTCGAGCTTTTACGAAGTGGAGCCCTTTAAATTGATCGCTTTGAGCTGCCGACTGGCCCAGTCCTCCTGTTGAGGTGCTCTTGAAATAATTTCAACTTCTCACTTCCAAGTCGAAATCGTCCCTCCCACGAAATTTCGTTTTTCCCGTTTTGAGTATACCGAATACGAATTACAAGTCAGAAAATCGTTGTCAGGCACCATTTATGTTTTTTTACATTCCTTAGCCCTGCGTAGTATAGTTTTTTTATAGTTATCATAATGATCAAAACCCAAAATAATTTTTTTCTCAAAAGTGGAAATTTTGAATAAATTTGTTGTGTCAACAGATCACAGTGGTGTAAGGGTAGTATAAAATGATGACTCTTGAGAAGTGGACAAGACCAATAAATTAAATCATTTTCGACTTAGCCGATTTGACTGCAGTTTGCTGTCCATAAATCTCGAATACGTGACATTGTTGATCTTAACAAAATCAGTATGATAGTTTAATCACTGTCCAATCGACCTGCCTTTTTATAATGTACATAATAAAATCGGTGCAAATACGAAATCTCGGCACTCAACCAACGTCGTTTTTTCGCAGTTTTACGTCAATAATTTCAGAGCCCTGACTACTAGTTACGGAAAAATTTACCCAATCTTTAATATTTCTGTACCAATACTTTAATCATTTCTGTGAACCAATGCCAATATCTGTGTACCAATACTACCAATACTTTAATATTTCTGTGAACATCGTGAGACAAGTAGCAACAGCCTAATAAAGTCCGGACCATTAAGCCCTGTCTGCCTCTCCTCATAGAATTTCGAGCTCTATAACGTAAAGTTGGAAAAGCCTTACATAAAATGAATGAAGAACATATTGAATTAGTAACTTGCACGGTAAAATTCGTGGAATGTACGTCGGGCAAAGCTGGCTGCTGTTATGCGCAGCAGATTTTTTTTCATATAGTATTTGGTAATATTGAAATTTGGTAATGGTATTGCGCGTGTTGTCACTCTTCAAAAGGGAGGCGACCGCAATCAGTCAGACCCGCGATCATGGAGACCACTCAGCCTTCTTTCCATATTAGGCAAAACACTAGAAATCTTGATGTTGCAGTCCCTCGAAGGAGTTGTGCTGACTGACTCCTATCAAAGGCAAGCGGTTCATCGTGGTCTTGCGGTTAGACGGTCGATTCATAATTCGCGGATTGTGGATCGAATCCCGGCGCGATTGCCGTAATTTTTGCCTTAGTCAGCAGCTCTTCAAAGCATCTCCAAATTTCCTTCCCCGTAACAATGGCGCCCAACTAGTGGTCGAATTTCTTCTTTCCAAGAAAAGAAGAGGCCCGAGAGAAAAATTAAAAAAATTAAGAGAAAAATAATGAGACGAGTTCTCGGGTCCTGGATTCGCTGACGCTGTGGAAGTTCCAGCGAAGGTGGAATGGGCGACGCGCCTACTACAATGCGAGGGAACGAAGACTTTCCTTGTAGCCTTTCTCGAATCAAAGATCGGATTTTCCGGGGATTCGCTCAACTCTCGTAAAATTCTTTTCCTAAAGAGTTCGCTCCAGGAGTAGCGGTTAATAGACGAGGGGGGAGATGTGCTGACTGACTCCTATCAAAGGCAAGCGGTTCATCGTGGTCTTGCGGTTAGACGGTCGATTCATAATTCTCGGATTGTGGATCGAATCCCCGGCGCGATTGCCGTAATTTTTGCCTTAGTCAGCAGCTCTTCAAAAGCATCTCCAAACCTCTTCGTCACAGAGTCTTTGGCCGCAACCTCACAGGCAGGCAATACGGGTGTACCAAAGGAAGGTACACGCAGGATGTCATTGTCGAGATTCGGCGTGTTTCCCTGCTGGCACCGGCTAAGTACGTTGTAGCAGTTCTGATTGACATCAGAGGAGCGTTTGACAACCTTTGGTGGCCAGCGCTCCTTAATGAGCTCAAAGGTAGGGGAATCCCCCCGGCCTGTACTCGCTCGTCCAGAAGCTACCTGACAGACAGAACTGCTACGATCGAAAGTAGGCATGTCTCCGTCGGAGAAAGATTGAGAAGGGGTGCCCACAGGGCTCGGTCTTAGGACCAGCACTCTGGAATGCCTTCTTCGAAGGTCTTCTCAGGAAACTCATGGAGACTGATTGCGAGCCGTACGCCTATGTGGATGACTTGACTGTGCTGATCTTTGCAGAGTCAGTCCGCCAAACTGAAGAAAACCACCACGTGCTCTGCACTGTCAACCAATGGTGCGAGCACGTCAAGATGCAGGTGGCTGAGAAAACCCAGCTAATCCTCTTGAAGGGGAAAGTGAATAATCCACCCACAATACGCTTTGGCGGCCACAGGCTCCTTCTTGAAAAGCACGTCAAGTATTTAGGAGTGAATATAGGTGAGAGGTGGGGTTTCAACCAACACCTCCAGTCCCTTAAAGGCACTACCATTGCAAGGTTTGCCTCACTGCGTGCCATTACTAGGCCACTTGGGGTGTGTGTTACCACGACACCATCCTCATGTATAAGGCCATCTATTTAGGTGTGATTGGCTACTGCCCTGTTGTCTGGGGTAGCAAACTAACAGTCAATCAAAAGAGAGTATTGGCCCAATCCCAGAGAGCTGCGCTCCTGTGGATCACCAAGGCCTACAAGACTGTATCAACGGGAAGCACTCCAGGTGATCACTGGTCAGTTACCAGTTGATTTGGCTGTTGAGTGCATGATTGACAAGTGGAGAGTGAAACGAGCTTCCCCGCTTTGGGCTGAACTCCGTGCGGATCTCACCACAGAACAGAAACTTGCCGCCATCGATGAATGGGCTCTAGAGAAATGGCAAGCGAGATGGGAATCCTCGTCAAAGGGACGTGATACGTATGAGTTCTTCCCCAACATCCGTGAACGTCTTTCTAGAAAATGGGTTGAGCCAGACCACTGGACGAGCCAGTTCCTCACGGGACATGGTGACTTCAATGCGCGGCTCCACTTCTTTTCCTTGAAAGACTCTCCATTATGCACGTCTTGTGCCTCCAGTGCGGAGGAAACAAGAAACCATGTGCTGCTCCACTGTAGTTTCTACAACAATGAGCGACGGTTGTTGAGAGGGCAAACGAACTTAGCAGCTTTGACTGCTACAAAGGAAGCCTATAACCATTTTGCAAAGTTCGCAAAGAAGGTAATGGCTAAGAAACGTGGTTATAGTTGATCTGTCCTTTTGAA
This sequence comes from Pachypeltis micranthus, assembly GCA_020466155.1. Taxonomy (NCBI): domain Eukaryota; kingdom Metazoa; phylum Arthropoda; class Insecta; order Hemiptera; family Miridae; genus Pachypeltis; species Pachypeltis micranthus. The sequence continues at coordinate 30,938,359 of CM035776.1, forward strand.
ACTTGCCACCCAAGCAAAAAGTAAGATCAGGTAGGGAACCAGATTATGAACTACTCCCAGATGGTACGGGATTCCTCAGGTGGTCACCTCGCACGGTAACACACGGGCAACAGCTCTCTCACGGTGAGACTGGCTAACGACCACATACCTGCCGTACCTCCACAGGTCTGAGTTCGGGTGGATGCTGCAGGGGCCGGCCTCTTGCATATTAGCGAAACCGCAACTTCTATGACTGATATAATCCTCGTCGAGGATTTAGGTACAGTCATGAAATAAAGAAACAGATCTGTATACCCGTATTGCCTGCCTGTGAGGTTGCGGCCAAAGACTCCTTCGAGGGACTGCAACATCAAGATTTCTAATGTTTTGCATAATATGGAAGGACGGCTGAGTGGTCTCCATGATCGCAGGTCTGACTGATTGCAGTCGCCACCCTTTTGAAGAATGACAACACACGCTGACTTCCACTGAGTAGGGAACTGTCCGACCTGCAGACAGTCATTAAATAAAAATAAGGAGGCCGCTAGAGATTGTTCGCTAGCCTTCCTTAGCATATTGCTTTCTATTTTATCTGGCCCAGGAGATTTGTTGGGCTTTAGGGTTTCAAGGGCCCTACCGAGGTCGCCTGTTGTCCACAACGGGAGGTCGGGCTTGTTCGTAGGATCCATGATCAGCTCCCTTGCTGCCCTCTGGGCTTCAGTATCTCGAGCTACTTGGTCGCCAGGGAACGCCTTCTCAAGGAGGGTTTTCCAGTTAACTTTCGATGCTGCAGGCCCAGCCTGACTCATTTTGCATCGCAGCTATGACCTGCTCTAGGTTTGCTTTTCCTATTTCCACACACACACCCACACCCCCGCCCAGGTCAGTTTCCGTATTTTTGACTGTTCCTGATCCTCGGCGAGGGTTATATCGCACTGAAGTCGCCTTGTCCAGCGAGGACCTAGCTCGTCGAGTGGCCTGGATCAACCCTCCTTTCTCCGAAGACGTTTACGGATGTGGGGGAAGAACTCATACGTGTCATGTCCCTTTGATGAGGACTATCATCTTGCTTGCCATTTCTCTTACGCGCATTCGTCGATAGCGCCAAGTTTTTGTTCTGTGGTTAGATCTGCACGGAGTTCAGCCCAAAGCGGAGGAAGCTCCCGTTTCACACTCCACTTGCCACCCATGCTCTCAACGGCTAAATTTATTACGTTCGTACTCATTCGCAGACCATTATTGAGCAATGAGTACACAGAGAATTAATGAGGCTGTAACCACTGTGTTTATGAAGAAGGTAGTAATAACCTTCCCAGAGTTGTTGGGTGAAAAGTTTAGAAATGGGTGGTAGGTAAAATGGCGGTACTTGAAATGAAATTCCGGAATTTCTGGAGTGATTGCTATGTATCTTATGAGCGTTTGAAAACGCTCATTTTGTAGGTATTGGACTCGTCTACCACACCAATTTTTTCGAAGATTCTAGTAACTGTTTCTGCAAAGTTTATAAGGGAAAAAACCGCAGTAAAATCGATTTTCGTCGAAAAATGAGTAATTTATTCTGCTGCTCCCATCATTCTCACACGAATGGGAATTTTATGGGATAATGACGTTGTTAAGATCTGTCCAAATACAAAATTTGATCAAGATCGTTAGACCCGTAGTTGAGAAGACAACATTTGGTGTTTTGATCACTGCGATAACTATAGTTAGTTTTCGGTGGATTTTGCCCATACCCTTATTTTGCATTGCCATGGTGACCTACTCTGGGTGACCTGGGCTAGGTATCAAGTTTGAGCTATGTGGTTCGGCCATTTACTTAAAAACTCGATCATGGAGACACACACGGACATTCAGACCATTTTCCCAAATAGCGTTTTTCGTACTGGTCGTAATGATTAAATATCTGGGCGCGTTGCAACACACAACTTTCCTTAGCTCTACGTCAATTCACTTTCTATATGGCTTTCTCTACTTAATCAATTCATTTACCACACAGTTCATTTGAACTTGGTCCAACAACACTTCACGGCAGCAGGAAGCGGTAGCGCTTATAGTTCCGAAATTTATTGTGCTGCTCGTACTCATTCCAGGACCATTATTGAGCAATTGGTACACAGATAATTAATGAGGCTATAACAAGAATTTTTTGAAGAAGGATAGTAATCACTTAGGCAGAGTTAATGGGTAAAAACTTTTAGAACCGGTAGTAAGCGAAACGGCGGTAGTTGAAATTCAGGAATTTCTGGAGTGAGCCCCATCTATCTCATGAGCGTTTTTAAAAACTCACCCTTTAGGTATAGAATTGGACTACAATACCAATTTTTTTAAACATTCTACTAACATTCCAGCGGAGTTTATAAGGAAGAAACTGCGCTAAAAGCGCTTTTCGTCAAAAACTTTGATAATTTACTGTGATGCTCTCGTCATTTTCCCACTAATGGGAATTGTATGGTATAATTGCCTTATTGAGAGCTATCACTGTAAAAAATTTAATCAAAATCGTTAGAGCCGTTTTAGAGAAAAAAAAATTTGGTGTTTTGATCACTATGATAACTATAGTTAACTTTCGATGGATTTTGGTCATACCCTTATTTTCAAGTTCCATGGTAACCTGTAGGCTAGACATCAAGTTTCAGCTGATTTAGTACGGTCGTTTTCTCTAAAAACCGCGCTAAAATCAATTTCGTCGTAAGTTTTGGTAATTTATTGTGCTGCTCTCGTCATTTTTCCACGATTGGGAATTTTATGATATAGCTGCCATATTGGGAGCTCAATATAAAGAATGTAATCAAAATCGTTAGAGACTTTTTAGAGAAAAAGAATATTTGGGGTTTTGATGACTATGATAACTATTGTTAATTTTTGATGGATTTTGGTCATACCTTCATTTTGGCGTCCCTGGTAACCTGCGGGCGAGATATCAAGTATGAGTGGATTTGGAAATCGTTCACAGACACACAGACCATTTTCCCAAATAGTGTTTTTCGGACTCAGGAGGGTCTGAAGAGAACTCAAAAAAATTTTTTGTAGCGGATTACATAACTTTCTTTTCTACTTTGTAAAGCCAAGGAAAGTAAAAGTCGATGGTAAATATCACTGGCCTCCTGCTCACCACAGAGTGAACCCTGAAAAAAAAAAATGTTCCAATCGAGAGTATCTAAGAGTTTGATAATTAACCCCTCCCGAACTGATCGCGGTGTGACGATTATTAAACTCGGCAGTAAATATAATTGTTCTCCTCCTCAATGAGAGTTCATCCTCATCATCATCAAGTACAATACCAGTTTACATTCCTTCATAAAAAGGGCGGAAAAGAATTTTTCGAATAGGACACGGTATAAGAATTTTGAAGACCACCCCCACCCATTCGTAGCTCATATAACGCCTACTAAATCGTTAAAACCGCATCCAAGAGCGTGAGGTAATTTGCCTCGTCTTTGATATGGACTGTAAGACGAGAGTGTCATTGGCTCCAATCCCGAACGCATAATTTTCGCAGTATAAACTCAGAACTAATTTCCAACAGTCTACTAGCGGCGCAAAAACCGCCCCTACAACCCCCTTGGCGAGGGGCGAAAGACGAGACGAACTGTGTCCTCTCGGCGGTGCCGACAAAGCGCATTTAAAGGCCAGGGAGTCGTCGCAGCGGGGAGAAGGACGCCACTTCAGCGGCAGAGTGAAATGCCCGTTTCGGGGGAAAAATATACGAATCGACGGTGCTGCTCGAACAGGAATTCGCGTGAACTAAAAATACCCGGTTCGCCGGGTAGTATAAAGTAAATGACGTCCACCTAAAAACACCTCCAGATGGCTCTCGAGCGATTTTAAGCCGTTTGAGAGGGCCTTTGTAAAACAGCGTCCGTGCTCACGGACGTCACTTTGGCGCGGACGTCACTTTGAATGTCGTTTTGATCAGGGTGGACGTCATTTAACGCCATTATGCATATATATATATATATATATATATATATATATATATATCACAATCGGGTTGGCATTGGCAGCACTAGAGCAGCTTCATCTCCTACTCTGTTTATCTACTTTCGTTATTGTATCTCGTTTATGTATACTGTTCGAATACTGCTTCAACATCATTTTCTACACCATATTGATTACTATCGTATCGGTTTCCTAAGTTTTAATAATAATACTTACTTTGAAGTGACCAAGTTCCAAGTCAGTTGCAGCGCGTGATGGGATGAATCTGTCTCCCCCAGTAGGTGTTTTAGGATTCTTTCCTAAAGTAATAATCGCAAAATAAAGAATCAACAGAAATCGATGTAGCCATACTTCATAACCAGTAGCAGCATTTAAAAGTGCAACTATTGTGTTACCTGGAGAGCTTTTGGGGGTTTTAGAAGGAGTTTTCTTCCCATCCGATTTACTGGGAGTTTTCGATTTGGGTTTTGTAGTTCCAATACTCGAATTGATCAAACTCGAATTTGTAGTGCTGTGGGAAAAAGGCAATGAGACATTTACAACGAGACTAACTTTGCATAGGTGGACTATCTTAAGTCAATTCTAATTCCCAATCACCCACCAGAATTAAAACGTTTTATCATGACACCTCCTTTAGGACTGAGCCTCCAGTTCGGGGTATTGTCAAGTGATGGTTTGCATTGCAACGCCCAGTACCTGCAACTTTCAGGAATACCCGAGAGGCACTGAAATGCAGAGCAATGGACTATTACGAACCAAACACTGCCCGAAGGAGCACATGAATTCAAAGCTATAGTGTTTACTGGCAGGCCAAAAAAATTATCGAAATTACGTGGAGTTGCCAAAAGTAGAGACTAAATTGTCAAGTAACTGTAAAAGAAACAACACTAGTTTGTCTCCAATGTTGAAACCCATTGCAACTGTAAGCATTTTCCCGAGTACGAAAAGGTCAGTCACACAAATAACGTGAAACGAATAAACAAGCAGGATCAAACTTGTACTCACAAACCTTGCTCTGATTTGGTCTGCATAAAACTACAGTGAGCTTAACAAATTCTCGTCAACACGAAGATTATACAATACGTTAGTTTCAATTGATTTACCTTGAATTCTTGTCGACAGGTTTCCTTTGCCATTTAGGAACCGGGCCTTTGGTCAACGGGTCGTCCATGAGAAGAGCGCTATTTAGTTCGTTGACAAAAGTGAACTGCGACATCTCGCTCAAAGATATGTGAGCGGGCGGGTTTACAGAGTAAATGAAAATAATCGTCAGTCGTCAAGAAAACTAAGAACTCCGTGAGCGGAATCAACTCAACAACTGGACGTCAGATTCAAATGAAATGGCGGATACGGTAACGCGGGTAGGGAAGTAACGGCCAGCTGCGTGTTGAATTGGCGCAGGGACTCTGGGGTATCGATAGCAACACCGCAGTGTTCTCCGAATAAAACTCTCAATCGATAGCTAAATGTATCGATGTTGATCACATTGATCACAGGGTTAGGGATACACACTCGGAAGATTGATTATCTTTTTCAAATCCAGTTTCTATTGATATTAATGTGTTCTGTAACCTGAAGTATCTAAAGCAGCGGATCACACAATTTGCAATACCGTTCAAACACTCGAAAATTTCGATGATAAGCTGTACATACTGGCATTGCATCTCTATGTTCGGATTTCTCCAGCAACGCTTATGTCGAGAGAGATGTACCACCATAACTACGTTAGTGTTCCATAATCCAGAAATATTTTTTTAAAACAAACATATTTCTAGATTATAGAACAGTTAGTACCTTTGTTTCGTTGGGAATATGTGGACAGGGGTTTTGTATGGTGTACCCATCAGAGGGTAACTATGAACCCCCATAAGTCTGTATTGGTTGCATTTACCAACCGAGGAAGAAATAATTCACCCTCAATTAATTAAAGTGGCCAGCAAACCTTACTGGAGGAGAGTGCCAGGTACCATGGCTTACAGCTGGGCAAAAAACTGACATGGCTAGGCCATATCATGGTCCTTCTAGCAAAGGTTCAAAAACGTATCAGTCAAATCACCTTCCTTCTGGATCATAAACGTTTGGGTAATCTTCGTCATTGTCAACCAAACCATTATTGTACATGGTACGACTTAAATTGATATGGTACTACTGACAGTTAACAAATCCTCATATACTAAGGAAACTTTGACTTTTTTTCTCTTCCAAGGGCATACGGGGCCCTTTGTCACTGCAGTCACGCATGGGCCTATTGTGACACTGACCCTTTCTTAGTAGAAGACGTTGTGCATACCCACCCACCTTAGGAAGCCCAGCATGTCCTTCACCGCAGATTCCGCTACGATTTGGGGTTCAACAGACCCCTGAGCAAAGTATTCAAAGCGTTTGACTGCCAAGGTAGGGCATTCACATGGGATGTGCTCTGCCGTCTCGTCCTCCTCACCGCAAAGTCTGCATCCCACCGCCTCTGAGATGCCCATCTTGTTGAGGTGATACCTGAGTGGGCTGTGACCGGGGAGCTAATCAAGACTCTCAGATCTCGTCTAGAAACTTTGACATATGATATAGGTTATTGAATATGTGATGCGAGACATTACCCAACTTTCCTTAGCTCTATATAATTCACTGGTCTTTGTGACTGTGGCGGCCAGCCGCCGCTCTCCACAACAAAAGCCGCCTCATTCCGACAGAGGGCGCTAGCCGAAAACCACCCCTGGAGAGAACAGCAGGCGGCCAACCAGAGAAGGCGACTCCCTCCAGGAGCAGGTATATAAGGGCCTGCCTGCTCAGGCATTCACTTCTCCTCCACCTCCCTCAATGACCCCAACCCGCTCGGACATTCAGTCGGCCCTCCAACAAGCCCTCGCATCGCAAGCGAGTGTTGCAGCATCGCAAGCGAGTCTTGCAGCCCAAATGGCCTGCCTGGAGGTCAAAATCGCCGAACTCACGGTAGCTCTTTCCCTCGTTCAAGACGAGCCTCCAACCGTTGTCCCAAACGTAATGGACACAGCCCCTGCCCCCTCGGACGACGCACCTCTCCCTAACAGGAAACGTGCCCCCCCGTCCCGCTCCACCTCCCCAGTGCCCTCTGCACCAGAGGAATCCACGGTTACTACAGCCCCTACAAAGACCGAGAAACGGTCTCGCCCAAACCGCATCCTCCCCCCCGAGTCTGACTCCGACTCGGACTCTGACTCCGAGGAGGAAGATACAACCAACTCCTCCACTCACCCCCCGCCAATCGTAATAAAACAAACAGAGCGTTGGCCGGCTATTCATGCCTACCTCGGAGCAGAAGGCATCACCCACCGCCGCTGCATTAACTCAAATGCAGGGTTGAGGCTGTACCTCAACACTGTCGACGATTTCCGTCGCCTCACAGCACAATTAGAAGCGGAAAAAATTGAATATACGACCCACCAAGTCCGCCAAGATCGAGACTTGGAAGTGGTTATCCGACATATTCCCACAACATACTCCCTCAAAGACCTTCAACGCGGCCTAGAGAACCGCAAATATCCAATTAAATCCGTTTACCGGATGAAAACAGGCGAAAAGCTCTGGCCCCTCGTCCTCGTCCGCCTTGACGCCAAATCCCCAGTGCCAGGGCGATCTTTAACCTCACCAGCTTCGATGGCTTGGTAGTTAAAGTGGAACCTAAGAAGAAGTCCAAAGTGGTTCCCCAATGCCTCCGCTGCCTCAGCTTCAGGCATACTGCCAATTATTGCCACGCAAAGTGGGTCTGCGCTTTCTGCGCAGGTCCTCATGCCACCCCAACCTGCCCAATCAAAGACTCTCGCGGGATGCCGGTCTGCGCCCACTGCAAGGGTCCCCACCGTGCCACCTATAGGGGCTGCCCAAAAGCCCCTAAGAAGAAGCCCTCCCAACAGAGGAAGGCAGCCCCGCTCCCCCTGCCAACCACCAACCAGCCCCCGACCAGTCCCAACACCAGCTCCACTGGTCACCCCTGCCCTCTCATACGCCAGAGCTGCTGCTAGCAACTCCCAGCACAGTCCCCGCCCAACCCGCCGGCCAACAACAGCCATCACCGCCCCACCCCAGCCCCAATCGCTGCCAGTACTCCACCCAAGCCCGCTGCAGCCACCCCATCAACTATCCCTCCGCGGATCGTGAACGTGCCTTGCGGGACATCGCCTCCTGCCTCTCCCAGGCCGTCCTCCTCCTCCAGACCCTGTTCACCACCAGCACCTAAGGCAACATCCATCCTAAATTGGAACGCCAATGGCATCTTGGCCAAACACCGCAACAAAGTTGCCGAGCTCCACGACCTACTACAGGAGTTATCAGTCGACGTAGCCTGCATCACTGAAACCCACACACGGTCTACCGACAAGCTCTTCATCCCGAACTACTCGGTATACAGATGCGACCGCCCAGGATCCCAAACTGGGGGAGGAGTTGCCATCTTGGTCCGCAACTCCCTCAGACATCAAGCCTTCAGCACGGCCACACTATCCCTGGAAGCCTGCGGAGTAACAGTCCAGCTGAAGTCTGGCCCACTACGGATTGTCTCTTGCTACTCCCCGCCCAATACCCACAACTTGGACGAAATTGCCCCCCTGCTAGACTCACCCCACCCAACAGTGCTTGCTGGCGACTTCAATGCCAAGCATCAGTCTTGGGGTTGCCGAACCAAGAACAGGAAAGGATCCTCCCTCCTCCGCTTGCTGCATCGACACAACTTCTCCATAGATGCGCCGGCAGACCACACCTTCCACTCAGCCGACCCGAACAAACAATCGGACATCCTTGACCTCTTCATCTCGAAGAACACCACAATCGAGAAAGAGCCTCGGACCCTACCTGCTCTCGACTCCGACCACTACCCTGTGATTCTGGAGATCCCGGCACACCAGACGCCACTCAGATCACCCACCAGCGAATCGACTGGCTCTCCCTTCGTTACTACCTGGAGACCTCCACCTTTAAATGTCGCACTCCCCGGTCAAGGGAAGACATCGACTCCGCTGTGTCCAACCTCACTCTGGACATCCAGGACAAGGTACGGCTTGCCACAACCTCCTCCCCAGCTACCCCAGGCCGCCAACGCCTCTCGCCGGACATCAGAGCCCTGATCCGGAAGAAGAACCACTTACGCAGGCTGCTCCAGCGGACCCGCCTCCAGTCCCTACGACCCAGGCTCAATGCCGCCAAAAGGGAGCTCAACGCTGCCCTTCAAGCTACCAGAGACGCCAGCTTTGAAAAATACATAGCTGAAGCTGAACTCAACCCCAAGCGCTGTTGGAAGATCGTCAAATCCCTACGGAACAGGCAACCCCACTCTCCACCTCTCTACCACAACAACACCTCACACTCCGCTGAAATCGACAAAGCAACCATCTTCGCCGAATCTCTCGAAGAACAGTGCTCCCCTTTTCCCTCGCACGACGACCACACCACCTTCCACGCCGAGGTCAACTCCTAGTACGCAGCTTCCCTCAAGGGCACCCTGCAACCTTCAGTCCAACCTCCCGAAGGAAATCAGCGAAACCATCAAAGGCCTCACCAAAAACAAGGCTCCAGGCAGCGATGGCATCTCAAACGGAGTCCTGAAGACACTCCCAGGACCCACACAGTGGCCATCTGCAACATCATCAATGCCTGCATGCGCCTCCAATACTTCCCTGCAGCGTGGAAAGAGGCCACAATCATCTGCATCCCCAAGGCTGGAAAGCCTCTGAACAAAGCTACTAGCTACAGGCCCATTAGCCTTCTCTGCACCCTGAGCAAGATAGCCGAGGCCATCATTTTAACCCGCCTCATCGAGTTCATGGCCACCAACAAGGTTCTCCCAGACTTCCAACATGGCTTCAGACACCATCACGGAACCTGCCACCAGCTCCTCAGGGTGACTGAATACATAGCTGAGAGCCGGAACAAGCATCGGCACACATCCATGCTTTTACTGGACGCCCGCCAAGCCTTTGACAGGGTCTGGCACGAAGGGCTGATATACAAGCTCGTCCTGCTTCGCTGTCCACCCTCTCTCATTGGTCTGATTCACTCCTTCCTCACCGACAGGACCTTCAGGGTGAGAGTTGGCAAAACTCTATCCACCACCCACCGCATCACGGCTGGCGTACCCCAAGGCTCAAAACTCTCCCCAGCCCTCTTCAACATCTTCTGCCATGACATACCAGTCCACGAGAAGATCGTCACTGCTCAATATGCGGACGACGTAGCTCTCCTCTACACCTCCAAAACCAAGCTGCACTGTGCCACAGTCATGAATAAGTACCTGCCGTCCCTGCTCAGCTGGTACCACAAATGGGGACTACGCCTCAACGAATCCAAATCAGAAGCCGTCTTCTTTTCCCGCCGTAACATCCCCCCCCCAAACATCCAAGTGGCGACCCATCCAACCCCCTGGACACACCAGGCCAAGTACCTCGGTGTCATCTTCGACAGGAAACTCAACTGGTACAGGCAGACCCTCGCAGTTCGCGCCAAAATCAACGGAGCCTTCATTGCTCTCCGGCCATTCTTCAACAACAGAAAGGTCTCACATCCAACGAAAATCCGTATCTTCAACGCCATCATCAGGAGCATCAGCACCTACGCTATCCCGTCTGGGGCACGGCCTCCTCCTTCGCAAACTCGAGAGCACCTACATGAAGTCCCTCCGAGGTGTCCTCCGCTCACCCCGCTACATCAGAAACCAGCAGCTCCTGAAGGAAACAGGCCTCCTCGCTCAGTGCGGCCGCCTCAACCTATGCCCTCAACCTCCGCAACTCGGTGGCGGGTCACCCCAACCCGTCCATCAGCTGCCTCACACAATATGCCCCCAACCCCTCGGACATCATCCGTGAGGCCCTGCTCCCTCATTCCACGCTAACCCCGTCCTGTTCCTCCCGCATCGCACATGCGCATGAGTCCCCTGCATCCGCAGGCTGGCCTCCCATCCTTCTGGTTTAGAACCTCCGGGTTGGCAACCGCGGGGGAGGGGTTTTAGTCGGTAAAAATCCGACACTACCCATTTGGGTGTCTTTTGAAGATTTCCCCTCCCCGGAAGCGTCCGAAAAAAAAAAAAAAAAAAAAAACAGGCATTCACTTCATTCAACCTTCCGCTCTTACTCCGTCCACATCCTCTGACGACAACCGACCACCTTCAGCGGCTCCGGCGGGGACAACCGAGTCCCCCTCGCGTCAGAAGAAGAAGGAGCGACGATCCAACCGGATCCCTCACCGAGAGGAGCTACGCTCAACCGAGCCCTTCAAACGACGCTTCGACGCCTGAGGAACTCGTCCCTCGCCCGCTGCTCGACCGAACAAACTGACTCAACCCTCATCTCGCGTCTACGACAGAAGGAGCGACGATCCAACCGGATCCCTCACCGAGAGGAGCTACTGCTCAACTGAGCCCTTCGACCTAACGACGCCCGAGAAATCCGATCTTCACCTCACGCACGCTCAACCGACAGACACAACCAACCAACTTTCTGAAAAGGGAGGCCCCGACAACTGGTGACCCCGACGTGATGGTTACGCGACCTTCTGATACTCTCCCGAGGCGCCTTTTGGGGGGAGCTATGTGGCGGCCAGCCGCCACTCTCCACAACAAAAGCCGCCTCATTCCGACAGAGGGCGCTAGCCGAAAACCACCCCTGGAGAGAACAGCAGGCGGCCAACCAGAGAAGGCGACTCCCTCCAGGAGCAGGTATATAAGGGCCTGCCTGCTCAGGCATTCACTTCCCCCAACACCAGCTCCACTGGTCACCCCTGCCCTCTCATACGCCAGAGCTGCTGCTAGCAACTCCCAGCACAGTCCCCGTCCAACCCCCCCGGCCAACAACAGCCATCACCGCCCCACCCCAGCCCCAATCACTGCCAGTACTCCACCCAAGCCCGCTGCAGCCACCCCTTCAACTATCCCTCCGCGAGATCGTGAGCGTGCCTTGCGGACATCGCCTCTTGCCTCTCCCAGGCCGTCCTCCTCCTCCAGACCCTGTTCACCACCAGCGCCTAAGGCGACATCCATCTAAATTGGAACGCCAATGGCATCTTGGCCAAACACCGCAAACAAAGTTGCCGAGCTCCACGACCTTCTACAGGAGTTATCAGTCGATGTGGCCTGCATCACTGAAACCCACACACGGTCTACAGACAAGCTCTTCATCCCGAACTTCTCGGTATACAGGAGCGACCGCCCTGGATCCCAAACTGGGAGGAGTTGCCATCTTGGTCGCAACTCCCTCAGACATCAAGCCTTCAGCACCCCACACTATCCCTGGAAGCCTGCGGAGTAACAGTCCAGCTGAAGTCTGGCCCACTACGGATTGTCTCTTGCTACTCCCCGCCCAATACCCACAACTTGGACGAAATTGCCCCCCTGCTAGACTCACCCCACCCAACAGTGCCTGCTGGCTGACTTCAATGCCAAGCATCAGTCTTGGGGTTGCGAACCAAGAACAGGAAAGGATCCTCCCTCCTTCGCTTGCTGCATCGACACAACTTCTCCATAGATGCGCCGGCAGACCACACCCTCCACTCAGCCCGACCGAACAAACAATCGGACATCGCCACCTCTTCATCTCGAAGAACACCACAATCGAGAAAGAGCCTCGGACCCTACCTGCTCGACTCCGACCACTACCCTGTGATTCTGAAGATCCCTGGCACACCAGACGCCACTCAGATCACCCACCAGCGAATCGACTGGCTCTCCTTCGTTACTACCTGGAGACCTCCACCTTTAAATGTCGCACTCCCGGTCAGGGAAGACATCGACTCCATGTGTCCAACCTCACTCTGGACATCCAGGACAAAATACGGCTTGCCACAACCTCCTCTCCAGCTACCCCAGACCGCCAACGCCTCTCGCGGACATCAGAGCCTGATCCGGAAGAAAAACCACTACGAAGGCTGCTCCAGCGGACCCGCCTCCAGTCCCTCGTCCCAGGCTCAATGCCGCCAAAAGGAGCTTAACGCTGCCCTTCTGTTACCAGAGACGCCAGCTTTGAAAAATACATAGCTGAAGCTGAACTCAACTAAGCGCTGTTGGAAGATCGTCAAATCCCCTACGGAACAGAGCAGCCCCACTCTCCACCCCTCTACCACAACAACACTCACACTCCGCTGAAATCGACAAAGCAGCCATCTTCGCCGAATCTCTCGAAGAACAGTGCTCCCCTTTTCCCTCGCACGACGACCACACCACCTTCCACGCTGAGGTCAGCTCCCTAGTACGCAGCTTCCCTCAAGGGCACCCTGCAACCTTCAGTCCAACTCTCCCGAAGGAAATCAGCGAAACCATCAAAGGCCTCACCAAAAACAAGGCTCCAGGCAGCGATGGCATTTCAAGCGAGTCCTGAAGACACTCCCCAGGATCCACACAGTGGCCATCTGCAACATCATCAATGCCTGCATGCGCCTCCAATACTTCCCTGCAGCGTGGAAAGAGGCCACAATCATCTGCATCCCCAAGGCTGGAAAGCCTCTGAACAAAGCTTCTAGCTACAGGCCCATTAGCCTTCTCTGCACCCTGAGCAAGAATGGCCGAGGCCATCATATTAACCCGCCTCATCAAGTTCATGGCCACCAACAAGGTTCTCCCAGACTTCGAACATGGCTTCAGACACCATCACGGAACCTGCCACCAGCACCTCAGGGTGACTGAAAATTTAGCTGAGAGCCGGAACAAGCATCGGCACACATCCATGCTTCTACTGGACGCCCATGAAGCCTTTGACAGGGTCTGGCACGAAGGGCTGATATACAAGCTCATCCTGCTTCGCTGTCCACCCTCCCTCATTGGACTGATTCACTCCTTCCTCACCGACAGGACCTTCAGGGTGAGAGTTGGTAATACCCTATCCACCACCCACCGCATCACGGCGTGCACCCCAAGGCTCAAAACTCTCCCCAGCCCTCTTCAACATCTTCTGCCATGACATACCAGTCCACGAGAAGATCGTCACTGCACAATATGCGGACGGCGTAGCTCTCCTTTACACCTCCAAAACCAAGCTGCACTGTGCCACAGTCATAAATAAGTTCCTGCCGTCCCTGCTCAGCTGGTACCACAAATGGGGACTACGCCTCAACGAATCCAAATCAAGCCGTCTTCTTTTCCCGCCGTAACATCCCCCAAACATCCAGAGTGGAAACCATCCAATCCCTGAAACACCAGGCCAAGTACCCTCGGTGTCATCTTGACAGGAAACTCAACTGGTACAGGCAGACCCTCGCAGTTCGCGCCAAAATCAACGGAGCCTTCATTGCTCTCCGACCATTCTTCAACAACAAAAGGTCTCACATCCAACGAAAATTCGTGTCTTCAACGCCATCATCAGGAGCATCAGCACCTACGCTATCCCCGTCTGGGGCACGGCCTCCTCCCTTCGCCAACTCGAGGGCACCTACAGCGAAGTCCCTCCGAGTGTCCTCCGCTCTCCCGCTACATCAGAAACCAGCAGCTCCTAAAGGAAACAGGCCTCCCTCGCTCAGTGCGGCCGCCTCAACATATGCCCTCAACCTCCGCCTGGTGGCGGGTCACCCCAACCTGTCCATCAGCTGCCTCACACAATATGCCCCCATCCCTTCGGACATCGTCCGTGAGGCCCTGCTCCTCATTCCACGCTAACTTGCGTCCCGTCCTCCCCGCGATCGCACATGCGCATGAGTCCCCTGCATCCGCAGGCTGGCCTCCCATCCTTCTGGTTTAGAACCTCCGGGTTGGCAACCGCGGGAGGGTTTTAGTCGGTAAAAATCCGACACTACCCATTTGGGTGTCTTTTGAAGATTTCCCCTCCCCGGAAGCGTCCGGAAAAAAAAAAAAAAAAAAAAACAGGCATTCACTTCATTCAACCTTCCGCTCTTACACCGTCCACATCCTCTGACGACAACCGACCACCTTCAGCGGCTCCGGCGGGGACAACCGAGTCCCCCTCGCGTCAGAAGAAGAAGGAGCGACGATCCAACCGGATCCCTCACCGAGAGGAGCTACGCTCAACCGAGCCCTTCAAACGACGCTTCGACGCCTGAGGAACTCGTCCCTCGCCCGCTGCTCGACTGTACAAACTGACTCAACCCTCATCTCGCGTCTACGACAGAAGGAGCGACGATCCAACCGGATCCCTCACCGAGAGGAGCTACTGCTCAACCGAGCCCTTCGACCTAACGACGCCCGAGAAATCCGATCTTCACCTCACGCACGCTCAACCGACAGACACAACCAACCAACTTTCTGAAAAGGGAGGCCCCGACAGTGACGTTTACTGCTATTTCAATTCATTTTTCACTTCAGGGTGGCAGAAAGCGATAGTGTTTTATTGTGGTGCTCCTACTTGTGCCAATACGTATTGAGCAATCAGTACAAGCAGAATTAATGAGACTGTAAACTCGATGTTTTTACGTTCCACTATCCAAAGGGTAAGAAAAGTATTGTAATTGTGCAAAAAAAAGTTGAGTTTTCTTCAGATTTTTACGTTTTGAGGCCTAATGAATCCAAGAAACCTGATTTTGGCGTGTGGTCCGTGTGTGTGTGGCATCCTGCAGTTGTGGGTTCAGAATTCCGCTGCCGCATTCCCTGCGTATCCATAAGAGTCAGACATGAAGGAACAGGCGGTGGGCCCAGCCTGGATGACAATCTCCTCCAAGCTGGCCCTCACAGAATTTCAATAGACTAAGCTTAACTGTGGCTGGGTGTCACAGGTCTGTTTCCTTATTTGATGACTGTTCCTAAACCCTTGACGAGGGATGTATCAGTCATGGCTGGGCCTCGCAATGTATTGTCGCTACTCTGTGCTCGCCCTGCGATTGAGGATGCAGAATTCCCTCGTGTCCGTAAGAGCCAGACTTGAAGGGACACAATTTTCACTTAATTCAGATGCTCAACATCCTGTGAATGTCCCTTCCTTGAGGTGGGACCTCAGAACACACCCCCAGCAGGATGGGGGACAGAGTTCTCCTGCCACCTCCGTTAAGTACTTCTCTGTATCGCTTGAAAGTTATAAAAACTGGCTCAGTAGTGAGCGACTTATATCGAACATAACTCAAATAGAACGGGCGCAAGAGGTCATCTGCGAAGTTGACTCTCCGAAATTAGGGTTTTTCTATTCAGGAGTCCTCAAAACATCAATTTCAGATGAAGCTTTAATATTCTCGAGTCCGCTTTACAATGTATTTTCAACGATTACCAATAAAATAATTTTACGACTTACTACGAGGTGAACTTCCAATAGCAGCCACAGTAACGCTAGTAGCCCAAATTGAGCTGATGCAGTGTTTGTAGAACGTGCCGCATACGTTGGAGAGAGCTAGTAGTAGCCAATGTTTTCCCCGTTCTCAAACTATCGGATAGCCCACGATATATCATATATCGGCCAGTTTAGTTGTCAGTGTCCGCGTTATTTCTGTTGGAATGCGAGTTCTCATGGTTGTTGGAGTTAACTTTGACTAACTCAGAAAGTCTGTAAGCAATTTATGACTCATTAAATTCACGTTATTGGATTTTGTTATCACTGTATGTATATTTTGTTATCAAATACTGATTCGCCTCAGCTTACAAATTACCAGTGCATCGTGTTCATATCTTTGACAAAAGCTCTCGAACTTGTGGACGATTTGTGGTTTCCGCTATCCATTGCGGGGGTCAGGGCCATAACGTCACATACTTCGCATTGTATTACCAGTTCATGGTCCCACGAGTAGCTAGGGTAATACACACTCGATCACGGCAGAGCCCCGCATGCCGTGACAAGGCTACTTACTGCAAGGAGGTCGCCTGGTATCCTTGAGGCTCCGTGTTTGACACAATGTCCCATGTGCCATCCACCCTTCGCCACGGGTCGCTTTACAGGAAAACAGGCAAGGAGGTCGCTTTTGGGTTGGGGGCGCAAAAGAAAAGAAAAAAAAAAGATGCGGGGAGCGCGAGCAAGCGCCACCACCCTACGCTACTCGTGGGACTATGAATGAAGAAAATCAAATAAATTTGAACATTCAGGAGCTTACCCTAGCTGAGGAAGAGAGACTGCTATTGAGTCCCTCCTCAGTGATGGAGGTGGAGGTCATGGATTTGTACTGTGACCTCCCAGCTGTAGGAGGTTCAACTGCAGCGGATGGAGACGCAAGGTCACATTCTGCAGGCGGGGGGCTTCTGGGGGTCCCTGCTGCCGGTGTGGGGCCTGGTGCCGGGGCGCCTACTGACAGGGGGGTGCTGATGCTGGGCCCTCCCTGGGCGGGGGGGGGGGGGTCCTTGGGGGCTCCGGAGAACCAGGACAAGGGCTTGGAGCCGCTTGGACCGAAGGGTCGGATGCGGCACCATCGGGCATGCATTTGGGGCACAAGCGAGGGCGCCACGTTAAGTTTACTGGCGCACAGAGGTGCCAGTTTAAAGCCCTCCTGTCAGAGGGTAAGAGCGTGGCTGATGCCAGGGTTCTTGCGATGAGAGGGTTCACCGGTACCATGTGTAGAAGGGGATGGTACGCGGTGACCTGTAAGGATGAGGGCACGGCAGCATGGCTGAGGGAGCATTTTGCCACCGCACAGCCCTGGGAGGGTGCCAGGCTGAAGGTCTGTGAAGGTAAGGACCTTCCGAGACCAAGAAGAGCCGTCGCGTACCTGCCGGGGTGTGAGGATGAGCCGGATGCGAGGATCCTGGGCTTTCTGGCGAAGCAAAACAGGAGACTCTGCACACGGTTCTGGACGGTGCTCTCTTGGGTCCTCAAGGAATCAGCGGTGCTTCTGGGCCTGCTGATAGATGCACAATCTGCCCAGGCTTTGGAGGCTGAGCCAGCAGTCTCCATAAAGCTGAGGCAAGGCAGCATCAGAGTAAGGAAGCAGGGCTCTGGAGAGGTACCTACCTCGAGTGTCCCTTCCTTGGATGCCCCTGGAGATGGTGGAAGTGGAAGAGGGAGCGCTGCCGCTGCAGGTGTGTCGGGGGGTGGGGCTGCTGGCCGGGGGGCTGCAGGCAGCGGTGACCTAGGGTCCCGCTGTGCTGTCCTGGCTGGGGGCCCCGCCTCAGGCACCTCTGCAGGAATGGTGGCAGCTCCTGGAAACAGCGGTGCTGGGGTCCTGGTGGCCCCTCCTCCCCCTCCTGTGGCAACGGCTTCGGCAGTGGCTGTGGGTAGGGTGGCTGGCGGGTCCAGATTTGGCAGGGAGGGCAGGAAGGACGTCAAGGTCCTTCTGGCCCGAACTGCAGAGAGGCTGCAGGCAAGTCGCGCCTGCTCGCCCCCCGGGCGCTCCGCAGGGACGTAAGGTATGGGGGTCGGCGTGGGCGACGATGACTGCGCAGCATGTGGGCTTCCTCCAGGTCAACCTGCACATGGCCAAAGCAGCTACGGCAGTGATGTGCAGGAGCTTTGTCTGGGGGAGCTGTGATGTGGCTCTACTGCAGGAGTCTTGGGCGGACAGCAGGGACGTAAAAGCAGGGATACCTGCTAGTACAGGTAAGTTGGTCTACTGTGGCACAGAAGGTCGTCCTAGGGCGGCTGTTTTGGTAAGACACAACTTGCATATTCTAAAAATTCCTGAGTTCTGTCACAGGGATTCGGTGGCGGTAATGCTGGAAGCTCAAGACAGTAATGGACTCCGGGCGAGGACAGTGGTGGCATCAGCCTACTTCCCAGGCGATGACGCTGAGGTCCCCCCGCTGATGATGCAGCAGCTGATCCATTACTGCAGAAGGGAAGACCTTCAGTTGATTGTCGGGTGCGACGCCAATGCACATAACATGGCATGGGGCAGCACAGACACAAATGAAAGAGGCGAGTCCCTTCTTGACTACTTACTGTGCAATGAAATGGTGGTAGTTAATAGGGGGAGCACGCCAACTTTTGTTACACGCAGACGGAGGGAGATGCTGGACATTACGGTCTCAAGTATCTTCTGTGCCAGCAGAATAACAGATTGGCATGTCTGTGGGGAAACTTCAATGTCTGACCACCGGATGGTGAGGTTCAGGCTGCGGTTCCCTAATAGTGTGACAGAGACATATCGGAACCCCAAGAACACGGATTGGGTTCTGTACAGCAGTGTGTTGGCCTCCAGTTTGAAGCGCTACAGCTGTGAAATGCAAACTGTCGAAGGTGTAGAAAGGGCGACAGGGGAGATCTGTGCAGCTATGGTAGTGGCGTATGAAGAAAGTTGCGAGTTGAAAACCCGAAGATCCAATAGGGAGGTTCCTTGGTGGAACAAGGAACTGGAAAGGCTTCGGAAGGAAACGAAGAGGCTTTCTAACAGAGCAAAAAAGAAGGGTGAGTGGGACGCATCTAGGGGTTCCCTCACAGCGTACAATAAAGCCCTTAGACAGGCAAAAAGGAAATCCTGGAGAGACTTCTGTGGGGAATGAAAGACTTGTCTACCATGTCCAAGGTACAGAAGATCCTCTCTAGAGAAGAGAGGCCACAAATCAGTTTTCTCCTAAAGGCAGGGGGAACATACACAAGGGGCAGCAAGGAGACCTTGGAGGAGCTACTGACAGCTCACTTCCCAGGGTCTCAAAGCCTGCGGTGGGGAGATAGCCACCACCATTAGCTGAGTGCCAATGGAGGTACCTGTCATCGGCAATCAAGGAACCCACTGCTAGCTGCAGCCTCCAGAGAAATGTTCACACTTAATAAGGTTAAATGGGCTATTGGTTCATTTAAACCTTACAAGGCGCCAGGTGCGGATGGGATCTTCCCAGCCATGTTGCAGCATGGTAGGGAGGCTCTGGGTCCGATACTGGTGAGGATTTTCAGGGCGAGCTATGTCCTTGGGTACATACCCACTATGTGGAGGAAGGTGAAGGTGGTCTTTATACCAAAGCCGGGTGGCTCCTCGGCCCTGGCTAAGGGCTACTGCCCCATCAGTCTCATGTCCTTCGTGTTGAAAACAATGGAGAAGATAGTGTGCCTATCAATAAAGAAGTACTATCTTACTCAGACTCCCATTCGGAGTTCCCAGCATGCCTATCAGAGAGGGAGATCCACTGAGACTGCTCTGAAGGAACTGGCAATAGTGGTGGAGGATACTCTGAGATCCGGAGAGATTGCGCTGTGCTGCTTTCTGGATATTGGGGGGGCTTTCGGCAATACGTCGTATGCCTCAATTACGGCTGCAGCTGGTAGGAAGGGAGTAGATCCTTACCTAATCTCTTGGACCAACGAGATGCTGAGTAGCAGGGTGGTCTTCTCGGGGTTGGGGGGGGGGACACTCTGTGGTGCCCACCAGGGGATGCCCACAGGGGGGGGGGTGCTCTCCCCTCTCCACTGGTTACTGGTAGCTGATACCCTTCTCGAGCTGCTGGAGGAGGAGGGCTACAAGGTAATAGGATACGCTGATGACCTGGTAATTATAGTCAGGGGTAAATTCGCGAGTGTAATCAATGAATGCATGCAGCATGCACTGAATACCCTACAGACATGGTGCAATGGGCAAGGACTGTTTGTCAATCCAGACAAAACGAGCCTGATCCCATTCACCAGAAGGCGTAGCCTTAAGCTGCGGGAACTCAGGCTGGGTGGCAAGGTGGTGAGGATCCAGCATGAGATCAAGTACTTGGGAGTCTTTCTTGATGGAAAGCTCTCTTGGGCCACACACATGAAAAAAGCCTTACAGCGGGCGTCGGTGGTTATGTGGGCAGCTCAAAGAATGGTGGGGAAGACATGGAGGCCTGGGATGATCCAGTGGCTGTACACTGCAGTTGTTAGGCCTGTAGTCACCTATGGAGCCCTGGTCTGGTGGACTAGGGTGGAAAACAAAACAGTGCAGTTGCAGCTAAATAAACTGCAGAGTAGGGCGTGTCTGGCCATTACAGGCTGTTTGAGAACATGCCCTACGGCTGCACTGGAGGTCTTGCTAGATTTAGCTCCACTCCACATACATGTTAAAAGGATGGCGTTCCTCCAGGCTGTGCGTATGTTGGAGTTGGGTCTGATCATGCGGAGGAGGAGGAGTCCCTGCCACTTGATCCTTGACAAGGTGAAGGTGGGGGGGCCTGAACTGCATGTGGTAGACTCAATTCCCGCAAGGTTCAACTTCGCGCTACCCTTTCGGATACTCATTCATGAGCGATCCAGGTGGGTAGGGGGAGCTCCCGCTTTCGAGGCTGGGGCCCTGGTATACTACACTGATGGCTCGGTGCAGGGTGGCCTTGCAGGAACAGGCATCTTTGGGC
Source organism: Pachypeltis micranthus (assembly GCA_020466155.1). Classification (NCBI taxonomy): domain Eukaryota; kingdom Metazoa; phylum Arthropoda; class Insecta; order Hemiptera; family Miridae; genus Pachypeltis; species Pachypeltis micranthus. The sequence goes on from CM035776.1 coordinate 30,959,393, forward strand.
CGAGGATCAGAGCAGCCCATCCCATTGGGGTCGCTGGCCACGGTGTTCCAGGCAGAGGTGGCTGCGGTGACAGTCTGTGTGCAGCGGCTGCTGCAGAGGGGACTGAAGCGGCAGAGAATCTACATCATGGTGGACAGTCAGGCCACTCTCAAGGCCTTAGCCTCATACTGTCTTACATCACGGCAGGTGTGGGAGTGTCTGACTGGACTGAAGGCCCTGGCCGAGGACAACAGTGAACACTGTGTTGGGTGCCAGGGATCAGGGTATAGAGGGAAACGAACGGGCTGATAGGTTGGCTAAGAAGGGATCAGAGCAGATCCCTATTGGCCCTGAGCCCTTTGTTGGGACTACCAGGAGCCACCTACGTAGAGAAGTTGGCAAATTGGAGGACAGGTGCAGGGCTGCTCATTGGCAGGGGCTGCCCGGCCTTAGACTGTCAAAACTCTTCATCCGGCTCTCCAGAGAGAGGTCCAAGGAGGTGCTTTCACTTGGGAGGAAGGATATGAGGATCATATGTGGCCTGTTCACAGGTCACTGTCCGCTGAGGTACCACCTTGCAAATATTGGCAAGTGCGAGGTACAGGTATGCAGGTTTTGCGAGGTAGGGCTAGAGACGGCAGAGCACGTGCTGTGTGTATGCGATGGACTCGCAGCATCGCGTCGTTCTGTGTTTGGGAGGCCCTTTCTTCAGCCTGAAGAGGTGGCAAATGCAGAACTTGCGGATATCCTCCGCTTTGTACGGGGGTGGTGGGGGCGCATAGGTGACGTCACACCAAGTGAGACCAGTGCCGTGGGGCCTGGGCTGGTGCAGGTGGGCCATGATCCGAGTATCATGGACGCCCTTACACTAGGCCCGTTTGTGGCTGCAGTGGGGGTATTGCCAGCATCCACCGTTCAATTAAAAAAAAAATTACCAGTTACCAGTGGCCTCGCTTATAAGTTTTCACGTAAAATTCAAATGAAGTCGACCTTTAGGGTAAAGTCACCATTGGACTATGGAATGAAACTGTTCAGTCACAGACAATACTTCAACAAAGCCTTTCACCGTGCCATCATCAGAGCCAAAAGACAAGACTGGCGAAATTTTGAGTGAACCAGACCTCTATAGAGCCCTAGTGACCAAAAAGCTTAAAGCCCAACAGAGCTTCTGGGCCTGATAAGGTGGAGAGTATTATAATGGAGAAGCCTGAGCAATCATCTTCTTTATTTATTTAATGGGTTTCTTCAGTTCCCTACTCACCAGAAATCTGTGCGCGTCGTCTCTCTTTAAATGTTTGGTGATTGCAATTGGTCAGATCTGGATTGTGTAGGTGATCAATATCCAGTCATGAAGATCGTTCGCCCTTCTTTCCTTAGTAGGCTAAATGGTCTTGGTATTACAGACTCTTGAAGAAAATCCATGCTAGTCGTCATTGCGGGCATCCGCAATGTTTCCTTGCAGGCAAAGTATGTCGTAGCAGTTCTCTTCAACATCAGGGTAGTGTGTCACAACCTATGCAGGTGGCTGAGGAAAAAACCCAGCTAATCTTCTTGAAGGGGAAAGTGAATAATCCACCCACATAACGCTTTGGCGGCCACAGGCTCCTTCTTGAAAAGCACGTCAAGTATTTAGGAGTGAATATAGGTGAGAGGTGGGGTTTCAACCCACACCTCCAGTCCCTTAAAGGCACTACCATTGCAAGGTTTGCCTCACTGCGTGCCATTACTAAGGCCACTTGGGGTGTGTGTTACCACGACACTATCCTCATGTATAAGGCCATCTATCTAGGTGTGATTGGCTACTGCCTTGTTGTCTGGGGTAGCAAACTAACAGTCAATCAAAAGAGAGTATTGGCCCAATCCCAGAGAGCTGCGCTCGTGTGGATCACCAAGGCCTACAAGACTGTATCAACAGAAGCACTCCAAGTGATCACTGGTCAGTTACCAGTTGATTTGGCTGTAGAGTGCATGGTTGACAAGTGGAGAGTGAAACGGGAGCTTCCACCGCTTTGGGCTGAACTCTGTGCCGATCTCACCACAGAACAGAAACTTGCTGCCATCGATGAATGGGCTCTAGAGAAATGGCAAGCGAGATGGGAATCCTCGTCAAAGGGACGTGATACGTATGAGTTCTTCCCCAACATCCGTGAACGTCTTCAAGAAAATGGGTTGAGCCAGACCACTGGACGAGCCAGTTCCTCACAGGACATAGTGACTTCAATGCGCGGCTCCACTTCTTTTCTCCATTATGCACGTCTTGTGCCTCCAGTGCAGAGGAAATAAGAAACCATGTGCTGCTCCACTGTAGTTTCTACAACAGTGAGCGACGGTTGTTGGGAGGGCAAACGAACTTAGCAGCATTGACTGCTACAAAGCAAGCCTATAACCATTTTGCAAAGTTCGCGAAGAAGGTGATGGCTAAGAAACGTGGTCATAGTTGATCTGTCCTTTTGAAACTTGCCACCCAAGTAAACAGTAAGATCAGGTAGGGAACCAGATTAAGAACTCCTCCCAGATGGTACGGGATTCCTCAGGTGGTCACCTCCGCAAGGTAACACACGGGCAACAGCTCTCTGCGGGAGACTGGCTAACGACCAAATACCTGCCGTACCTCCACTGGTCTGAGTTCGGTGGATGCTGCAGGGGCCGGCCTCTTGCATATTAGCGAAACTGCAACTTCTATGACTGATATAACCCTCGTCGAGGGTTTAGGTTCAGTCATCTAATAAGGAAACAGACCTGTGTCACAACCTATGATGGCTAGCCCTCTTCAATGGGTTTGAAGGGCAGGGAAACCCTCATAACCTGTGCTTCCACTTTAGAAGTTATCTGGCCAACAGAACTGCTGCAATTGAATGCAGACGTGTCTCTTGACGCGATCCTTATGTTCAAGGCATTTACTTCGGCCCGATTGGCTACTGCCCCGTTCTCTGGTTTAGCAAACTAACTGTCAACGACAAGAAGTTACTGGCCCTATCCCAGAGAGAGAAAGAGCTGTGCTCCAGTGGGTCACCTTAACCTTCAAGATAGTATCCGCTGAAGCATTCCACGTTGTGTAGCTGGTTGGTTATCCATTGACTCGGCCATTGGGTGCATGGTGGATAAGTGGGGAATGAAAAAGAAGCTTCCCCCATTATATACGGGAAAACCTCTCTACTGAATGAAACGGTGCTAGACAAATAGAGAGTTGGATAAGTGGCTCGTAAGATGGCAACCCTCATTGTCAGACCTTTTACGTACAAGTTTTTATTTAATATCTGAGAACTTCATGGGAGAAAGTGAGTTAAGCTAGACCATTGGATGAACAGGTTCACTGGACAGTTTCGTTTATTCTTTTCTTACAGCTTGATCACAAGTCCCTCACAAAACTAAAATTTTCCAATAGCTCTTCCTTTCCCCTCCACTACTTGACCTCCTTTTGATTTATTATTCATTCTGAATAATGCACTTATGAAAACCTGTTCTATTAATGAACTTAAGATGCTGAATGTTAGAAGATTCATGTATGATGAGAGATGCTCTAGTAACATGTGTGTTTTCAGGTCGGCTCAATACATCATGTCACGGAGACAGGATCGTGGCACAGCCAATATGGGTGATGCTCTTCACCCTGCAACCCTGGACGTTTTGAAGTTTATTGTGGAAACTGCCACTCAATCAAAACTTCCTTCACTACGTGACTTCAATCATGCTCAAAAACACAGCAGTCCTTTTCAAGCTGGTCCTTCACAAAAACGTCCTTTTATTGAGACATACGTTCCTTCTGATTTCCAAACGATATCCACTGGTCCTGAGTGGAACTCCTGTCCACCCAGAGGTCAATCCGAGCAAGGAAATGATGGGAATGGTAGGAATCGTTCACCTATGGGATTTTGTGATGACTTTTCTCAGAGCTATGGTCGCTCTCAAAGACCTCCTCTCCTGAAGAGGTCAGGGAGCAAAAGGGAAGCTGAGGACAGACATTTTCATACAGATTGTGGATACCAAAGTGGAAGGGGATCATCTCCATCGAGAACCAACCAGGGAGTTGCACGGGGAAATGATGGTGGCTCATATCAGAGAAGTTCACCGGGGCACAATGTTGGGCGACAAAGAGCCATTAGAAATGACAAAGACATGGTACAACGGAAATTTAACTACGATGATTCCATGCAGGGTCCATCAAGGTTTAATGAGAAAGAATACATGCCTAGCCATGACTATTCCTCTCAAAGGGCTGCATCGCCAGGATACAAACGTCAGAAATTCAGTAACAAGGGTGGGCAGCGTGGTAGTAGTGGTGGAATTCTTGAAGATATCAGACTACGAGGACTAGATGGACAAGATCTGAATGTTCATAGTCTATATATTTGTAACGATAATCATAGACACAATCACCACAACTCAACCCAACGGCCTCAATCATCAAGATACACTGATGTGCAGGACTTGAATGGTGGTGTTAAAAGTCAGGTAGGTAGACATCAAGGTCCTGTCAAAGTTCATAAATCTAACGATCCCCGATCAAGATATGGTGAAGCACCCAGAGACTTTGCTGTCTATGATGCAAATAACATTCCCTCAAAATATGGTGAGGGAACCAGGGAAGTAGTTGATCGCAATAAATGTAAGAATTCTGCAATGTATGATGCACCCAGAGGCTCTGTTCGTCGTAATACATCCAACAATCCTTCAGTTTATGATGAGGTGCCCCGAGCCTTGCATAGTCATAATACATTCAACAATCCTTCAGTACCTGATGAGGGACCCATAGGCTCTGTTGGTCGTAATGCATCCAAAAATCCTTCAGTTTATGATGAGGGGCCCAAAGGCTCAGTTGGTCGTAATACATCCAACAAAACTTCACTGTATGATGACGGGCCCAGAGGCTCAGTTGGTCGTAATACATCCAAAAATCCTTCAGTTTATGATGAGGGGCCCAGAGACTCAGTTGGTTGTAATACATCCAACAAAACTTCACTGTATGATGACGGGCCCAGAGGCTCTGTTGGTCGTAATACATCTAAAAATCGTTCGGTTTATGATGAGGGGCCCAAAGGCTCAGTTGTTCGTAATACATCCAACAAAACTTCACTGTATGATGACGGGCCCAGAGGCTCAGTTGGTCGTAATGCATCCAAAAATCCTTCAGTTTATGATGAGGGGCCCAGAGACTCAGTTGGTTGTAATACATCCAACAAAACTTCACTGTATGATGACGGGCCCAGAGGCTCTGTTGGTCGTAATGCATCTAAAAATCGTTCGGTTTATGATGAGGGGCCCAAAGGCTCAGTTGTTCGTACACCCAACAAAACTTCACAGTATGATGAGGGGCCCAGTGGCCCAGTTGGTCGTAATACATTCAACAATCCTTCAGTACATGATGAGGGGCCCATGGGCTCTGTTGGTAGTAATACCTCCAACAATCATTCAGTAAATGATGAGGACCACAGAGGCTCTGTTCGTCGTAATGCATACAACAGTCCTTCAGTATATGATGAGGGGCCCAGAGACTCAGTTGGTTGTAATACATCCAATAAAACTTCACTGTATGATGACGGGCCCAGAGGCTCTGTTGGTCGTAATGCATCCAAAAATCCTTCGGTTTATGATGAGGGGCCCAAAGGCTCAGTTGGTCGTAATACATCCAACAAAACTTCACTGTATGATGAGGGGCGCCGAGGCTCAGTTGGTCATAATACATTCAACAATGCTTCAGTATTTGATGAGGGACCCATAGGCTCTATTGGTCGTAATACCTCCAACAATCCTTATATCTCCAACAATGAGGACCTCAGAGGCTCCATTCGTCGCAATACATCCAACAATCCTACACTATATGATGAGGTGCCCCGAGCCTTGCGTGGTCATAATACATTCAACAATGCTTCAGTATTTGATGAGGGACCCATAGGCTCTATTGGTCGTAATACCTCCAACAATCCTTATATCTCCAACAATGAGGACCTCAGAGGCTCCATTCGTCGCAATACATCCAACAATCCTACACTATATGATGAGGTGCCCCGAGCCTTGCGTGGTCATAATACATTCAACAATCCTTCAGTATATGATGAGGGACTCAAAGGCTCTGTTGGTCGTAATATCTCCAACAATCTTTCAATATATGATGAGGACCTCAGAGGCTCTGTTTGTCATAATACATCCAACAATCCTTCACAGTATGATGAGGGGCCCAAAGGCTCAGTTGGTCGTAATACATCCAACAAAACTTCACAGTATGATGAGGGGCCCCAAGTCTCGCTTGGTCGCAATACATTCAACAATCCTTCAGTTTATGATGAGGGGCCCAGAGGCTCAGTTGGTCGTAATACATCCAACAAAACTTCACTGTATGATGAGGGGCTCAGAGGCTCAGTTGGTCGTAATACATCCAACAATCCTTCACAGTATGATGAGGGACCCCAAGCCTCGCTTGGTCGCAATACATTCAACAATCCTTCAGTATATGATGAGGGACCCATAGGCTCTGTTGGTTTTGATGCACCTGTCAATCCGACAAAATGTGATGAGAGACCTAGAGGCTCTACTGGCTGTGATAGATCTAACAACATCCCGCTAAGATATGGTTATGCAAGAAATGAACCAGAATGTGGCTATTCTTCCCAAAAAGCTCCATCTCCAGGCAACACGGATGAACAATGGTTAGACCAGAGAAAGAGAAATTTAGGAAAATCGGGTGAAGATAATTTTCATGGTCAACTTTCTTATGAGGAACCACCTTGGCACAATGATAATCAGGAGTGTCAGCCAAATTATCCCCGCTCCATTGGTGTACAATATCCTGGTTTGGCTAAGGGAGAAGCAAGGCAAGATAGTGGAGGAAACATTGCCGGTGATGATCGTTTTGGTAATGATGATAATGACCCCTGCCCTACTCCTGTGCAGTTTACCAGAACAGTATTGAAGCCTGAGAGGAGAGGCCTGGGAAGTGGTTGTGACTGGCAACGTGCAGGACCTTCCTACAAATTTAATAAAAATATTCAAAATGAAGATGAGAGTTCCAATGAGAATGAGTTCTCAAATAATAGCACTTACAATAAATGTCAACCTGTTGCCAAGCCAATGAGGAGTAGCAATGATGCAACAATTATGGCAGTTGTTGAGGTTGGAGAACCTAAAAAACGACTTAGCAATAACCAAGCGAGAATGGTTCATAATATCATATCCACAATGGCGATAGAAACTCCTAATGGTTGTCAGTTTGGAACTAGTCGTGTGGACAGAGGTATAATCTATTTCAAATGCCTCAATGCTCAATCACGGGATTGGCTCTTTGACAGTGTTCCCCAAATTGAACTCCCTGGATCCCCAGAAGTGAAACTTCAGGTTATGAATGCACGGAACGTTCATGATATTCGTGAACAACATAGATTTGAAGCAGACGTGCAAACTAAACTTAGGCTCTTTATCCCTAAAAGTCTACAAAAGACTGCCAAACTATCCAAACTCATAAAAGTTTTAGGTGCTCAAAACCAAGGGCTCGACACCAGCCAGTGGAAGATAATCACTTCTGATATACAGAGCACCGGTTTGTGTGTACTCGTCAGTGTTGACGAGAAATCCTTGCAGTGGTTAAACAATCGTCATTTTCGACTGTTCTTAGGATCTGGAAGTGTCCGTTTGAAACAAGTGCTATAGATCAGTGGCCCTAAAGGACCTATCTTAACCAATTTGTAATTTTGAAGTAATACAATTCTATCTTTTATCCTTGTAGTTTATAGGAAATAAAACAAATATCGAATAGCCCATCCATGCCTGTTAATTGGATTGTACTCAGGAATTATCAGGGAATTTTTTAGGCTTCATCACCAATAAAAGAAGAGTTGTTGACCTTAAATTCAAACGCACTCAGGAAATTGTGCAAAATGCATAAGTGAAGTACACTGCAAAGAAAGGAAAATCTGCAGTCATCTTATTCTGAGTTTATAATCGTGGTCAACACATCTCCCTGGAGGAGATCCAGTTGAAGTCTTGGCAATGATCTGTATGCGCGTGATCCTAAGGTATATTTATTTTCAGAACTACTCAATTTTGTTGGTTGTTTAATTTTTACCCAACAGGTTAGGAAAGTTATAATGATCGTGTTAAACAAAAGTTGAGTTTTCTTCAGATCTTTACATCTTGACGCCTTGAGTTCGAATAACCTACTTTCGGCTTCTCACATTTGGTTCTCCGTAACTATTTCTGTATCAATTTGTTTTGTGATTTATCGAATATTAATTTATCGGGTTTCAAATTTTCTCAAAAATGGCGCTAATGGTTTCGGTCGAACCTATGGTATGTCGAACCTTTGGTTCTCTTTAAATGTTCCTGTAGAAACACGTTAAACGAAGATATAGCGCCGATATAGGTACCAGGTCGTAGAATTTACGAGGGTTGAAGCAAGTTGTGTGTTGCTACCTCCAGATACCTTTTCTGTCAATTACGTAACTTTCGTTACGACTTCGTAAAACCAAGTAAGTAAAGAGTGGGACAAGTTGGCTGAGGGCAGTGCCCTGAAAGCACCCCCACCCCAAAATAAAAACCCTGCAAATTATTACACAATGGTTTATTATTCTCATAAACAGCTTGACCTAGTATTACTGCTCCGAGACCCATTCCATTCGATTCAGTATTGAAAAATACTAGTAAACCATACGAAACATGACCTGACTACAATGGGACTACGGACACTAAATATTCCCCAGGCGCCGTAAACGTCTGTAGTATGTCATGGGTGTGCGGAGGGAGCGTCGGGGAAATTGGGACGGGGACGACGTTGCCAGGCGAGCGGGCGGGTGGTTTTAATGAGACGGGAGGGAGTACTAACGACGAAACGTTGACTTCCACTGTAGCTCCCGTGAGTTCTTTCAATCAGTAGACTCTAAAAATTACTGTAATTTCCCTATACGCAGTTGTACACGTCTGATACTCATTCCATTCGACCCAGGATGTAAAAATAATACCTTGAAAATGATACGAAACACTGCTTATTTGCGATGATACTGAGTTTCGTTAATTTATTGACCATTTTTTGTCCATAACAACCATGTGCTTCGTGCAATCGGATTGCCGAGATGGCGGGCACAACTGGATACCAAATGGGATTTTTGTGCGAAAGAACGAACTTTTTAGACCACCATTAAATTTTTCATGCAGTTCATTTCAACTTGGTAAAACATAACTTCGAGTTTTATATAGAATGTGGTAGTGCTTAAAGTTCCAATATTGGCAACTATAGTCAGTTTTTGGTCGATTTAGCTGATACCCTTATTTTGGCGTTCCGTGGTGACCTCCAGATTACATGTAAAATGTGCGTCAATTTGGTTCAAACGTTTTCCCTACAGACTGGCCACATTATGTGAAAAATCCCAGCCAGATGTCTGCAAAACAAGCAGGCGATGAAACAAGATGGTGCCAGAGACATGGAACCCCATGTTCTTAAGATTAAACCTGAGTGTGAATGTAGGCACTTCGTAGGCTACCTGCGAGGCCAAGCCAAGCACACACAGCAAGATGAACCATTCTATTAGGACCCTATCTCACGCCTTCTGAATATCTTCCTACGTAAAATACATTTGAGCGAGTGTGCTGCAGCTTCCTTTTCCAGAGCTGTCGCTGGAAGCACTCACAAGAGTCTTCCAAGCTCGTGAAGGGTAGGCTCAATCTTTTCATGCCTTGGCCCAGATACCTCTCTTTGAACCACAGAGGAAGGGTTTTCATTAATTTGGCAACCAATTACCCAAGTGGTAAACGAAAAAGTTTATAATAAAAGATTTATAACAAAAATATCTGGTGCGTAGCAACACACAACTTTCCGCCACCCCTTTAAGTTCGAACACCACCTACATAGGCGGGTGCTATATCTTCGTTCAACGCATTTTTACAGGAACATTTATGGAGAACAAAATGTAGGGACTAGTTAGCTGAGAGTACTCCGTAAGTTTCATCGAAATCGTTACAGCCGTTTTTGAGAAAATTGGAATACCGATAAATTAATATTCGACAAATCTCCTTTTCTGAGTTAACTTGGCTTATATCTCCGTTCCACATATATATACAGAAATAATTAGGGAGAACGAAATGTGGCTATGGGTGACTAAAAGACACTCCATCACATTTTATCACATCTGGTGAAAAAGTTACCCTGGAATTTACGGAAATGTTAGAAAAAACGTTATTTTCGACACATTTTGATTTTTATCACTGTTCAATGGACCGTCACAGGAACATTTATTGAAAAGGATATGTAGGTATTAACTATTTGAAAACATCCTGTGAGTTTGGTGAAAATCGCTGAAGCCGTTTTGCCAAAAAGCGTAAAAAACCTATTTTTGCTTCAGGGGCCCATATCTCCGTTCGCCGTATTTTCATGGAGATATGTATAGAGAAGAAAAGTTAGGTGTTGATTAGTAGAAGATAATGTGAAAGTTTAATCAAAATCGTTAGAGCCGTTTTCGAGAAAAATGCGAAAAACCCTAGTTCTTGGTACATTTTCGTCCCCCACCCCCCTTCCCATCGGCCGAAATCGTCCATAACCTTATTTTGGTGTCTACAAAAAATAACGAACACAACAAAAAAAGAACCAGCTTAATCGGATCAGTCGTTCTCCCGCAAATCGAACTACAGACACACACACATGGACCACGCGCCGAAATTAGGTTTTTTAGACTCAGTAGGGTCTGAAACGTAAAGATCTGAAGAAAACTCAAATTTTTTTTTTGGGCCGATTACTATACTTTCCTTCCCTTCGGGTAGCGGAAAGTAAAAATGTGTATACAGGGAAATGAAATTAGGAGCTCCAACTATACTAAGAATAAATGTATAAAATGTATAAATAAATAAAATTAATCTAAGGTATAATTTGATTATAAGAAATGTTCGAATAGAAAGAAAGTTTCGTCTGACCGTAGTTGCTGAGACGTTGGGAAGGCGGAGGAAAGCGATCCAGGCAATGAAGGTGTAGCAGCGTATGGGGTGCTGCAGATGGAGTGATGCAGATCGTCGATTCCCAAATTGCAATCGTGAATGGGATTGGGATGCTGATGACCCAATAATAGTGGGATACTGATGACCCAGCTATTTCAAGAAGTTAGGCAAAAGGTGAGAAGCACGCTTGCGGGTGAACGAAAAGGCGAACAACGTTGGTATGAAGGCGAGGGCAGTTGAGAGTTGGAAGAAGGGGTAGGCACGTTCAATCGAGACAGTTTTGGTTATCGTTCAGAAGTCCACAACACTTCTTACATCTATATCATTATTAAACACAAACAACTACCTCCTGTATTAACAACCTCCTCCACAAGTGTACTCTGGACACGACATATTACTCCACACGACCATTCTTTTAGTTGCCCAATGACCACTTGCAGGGGCAAATTCGAGAAATCTCAGTTCTGCTTTAGGCTCTCTCAGGAAAATCAGAACCTCACTCTCCTGAAGGGATAAGGAGACTGAGGCTACTAGGTTTGGAAATTTTCCTAGGGGTTGCTGACCCACGTCAGCAGTAGAATATCCTAGTTACTGTTGCAGATGTTTGGCTATCTACAAGCTGCATATTCCAGCTGAGGGCTTTCATGGCTGCTGCAGTGTGAGAATGTTTCTGCGAGACACAATTCTATCGAAGCTCATCTCTTCATTCCTTTTGACAGAATGCTTCTGCCAGACTTGGGCCCTTAGGTATTAGGAATTTCTGAAAACTTGGCTACATTAATGGCACCTGCAGTCATCTACCATGATGGATGAGAAGGAAGGGAAGTGGAAGCAGGCCAATGTCTGTATCCAAGGTGACCTCATTCCCCACCCTTAAAGTCCTGGGTGCCTTTTGGCACTCTGCGGGCAGCTTATTTTTATGGCCACTATTGGTGTAGAAAGGGGGGCGCTTGCGCCAATTTTCCTCCTCCCTTCTTTAACGAGAACACCAGTTAGCCACCCTAGAGGTGAAACCAGTATCTCCAGCATTAATGACTATTAATAGGAGTCCTGTACTCCTCAAGGTTGTTACCATTGACCACCATGGGAAGGTTGAGGTTGGTGATGGATATGGCTGCCAGGTCTGAACAAGTTACGGGTGTACCAAATTACTCAGCAAAGGTACACAGGCACAGACCACTTTCCCAAATGGTGTTTTTCAGATTCATCAGCCCTTAAACTAAAAAAAAAAATCACCAAATTACTCGTACATCACTTTTCTTTCTACGGCGTAGAGCTAAAAATGTCAAACGCTAGGCAGAAATATCTGGTGCGTTGCAACACACAACTTTCCTTAGCTCTACAACAATTCACTTTGTACAAGGCTAATTCTACTTACTCAATTCATTTATCACTCAGTTCCTTTGAAATTGGACAACACGTCACAGCAGCAGGAAGCGGTAGCGCTTACAGTTCCGGAATTTATTGTGCTGGTCATACTCATTGTAGGACCATTATTGAGCAATTGGTACACAGAAAATTAATGAGGCTGTACACGAATTTTTTGAAGAGGATAGTAATCACTTTTGTAGAGTTATTGGGTAATAACTGTTAGAACTGGTAGTAAGCGAAATGGCGGTAGTTGAAATTCAGGAATTTCTGAAGTGAGCCTCATGTACCTCATAAGCGTTTTTAAACACTCACACTTAAGGTATTGGATTGAACTACAATACCAATTTTCTTTAACTTTCTACTAACATCCCAGCGGAGTTTATAAGGAAAATATCTGGTGCGTAGCAACACACAACTTTCCGCCACCCCTTTAAGTTCGAACACCACCCACATAGGCGGGTGCGATATCTTCGTTCAACGCATTTTTACAGGAACATTTATGGAGAACAAAATGTAGGGACTAGTTAGCTGAGAGTACTCCGTGAGTTTCATCGAAATCGTTAGAGCCGTTTTTGAGAAAATTGGAATACCGATAAATTAATATTTGACAAATCTCCTTTTCTGAGTTAACATGGCTTATATCTCCGTTCAACATATATATACAGAAATAATTAGGGAGAACGAAATGTGGGTATGGGTAACTAAAAGACACTCCATTAGAATTTATGACATCTGGTGAAAGAGTTACCCTGGAATTTACGGAAATGTTAGAAAAAACGTTATTTTTGACACATTTTGATTTTTATCTCTGTTCAATGGACCATCACAGGAACATTTATTGAAAAGGATATGTAGGTATTAACTATTTGAAAACATCCTGTGAGTTTGGTGAAAATCGCTGAAGCCGTTTTGCCAAAAAGCGTAAAAAACCTATTTTTGCTTCAGGGGCCCATATCTCCGTTCGCCGTATTTTCATGGAGATATGTATGGAGAAGAAAAGTTGGGTGTTGATTAGTAGAAGATAATGTGAAAGTTTAATCAAAATCGTTAGAGCCGTTTTCGAGAAAAATGCAAAAAACCCTAGTTTTTGGTACATTTCCGTCCCACCCCCTCTTTCCAATCGGCCGAAATCGTCCATAACCTTATTTTGGTGTCTACAAAAAATAACGAACAAAACAAAAAGAACCAGCTCAATCGGATGAGCCGTTCTCCTGCAAATCGAACTACAGACACACACACATGGACCACGCGCCGAAATTAGGTTTTTTAGACTCAGTAGGGTCTGAAACGTAAAGATCTGAAGAAAACCCAAATTTTTTTTTGGGCCGATTACTATACTTTCCTTCCCTTCGGGTAGCGGAAAGTAAAAACTGCGCTAAAAACGCTTTTTGTCGAAAATTTTGATTATTTATTGTGCTGCACCCGCCATTTTCCCACGAATGGAAATTTTATGGTGTGATTGCCATATTGGGAGCTATCAATATAAAAAATTTAATCAAAATCGTTAGAGCCGTTTTTGAGAAAAAAATTTTGTGTTTTGATCACTATGATAACTATAGTTAACTTTCGGTGGATTTTGCTCATACCCTTATTTTGGCGTCCCATAGTAACCTGTGGGTTAGATATCAAGTTGGAGGGGATTTGGTAGGTCGTTTTCTCTAAAAACCACTCTAAAATCGATTACGTCGAAAGTGTTGGCAATTTATTGTGCTGCTTTCGTCATTTTGCCATAAATACGAATTTTATGGTATAGTTGCCATATTGGGAGCTATCAATATAAAAAATTTAATCAAAATCGTTATAGCCGTTTTTGAGAAAAAAAATATTTGGTGTTTTGATCACTATGAAAACTATAGTTTCGGTGAATTTTGTTCATACCCTTATTTTGGCGTCCCATGATGACCTGCGGGCGAGATATGAAGTTTGAGCTGATTTGGTTCGGTGGTTTTCTCTAAAAATCGTTCACATACACAGACCATTTTCCCAAAAAGTGTTTTTCGGACTCAGGAGGGTCTGAAACGTAAAGATCTGCTGAAAACTCAAAATTGTTTTTCAGCCGATTACATAACTTTCCTTTCTACTTTGTAGAGCCAAGGAAAGTAAAAAACAGCCTTAAAAACTTCTACTATGTATGGCTCACGACGCGCACCGTGGCAGTTTTCAATCATCCTTAAAATCTTTTCAAGAACCTCCGCACTTTTCTTCGTTCCTCTAGTACAGGGCTTGACATTCAGCAGTTTTTTCACGTACCTCTTCTCGATTTTCTCTATCATTTCTCCAAAAGTTAATCATTAATTTTGTTCGGTTTGTCTTAACCATTTTAGATTGATGTTGAAAAAGTTAGCTTGTAATCACTAGCCTTCTTCTACTCTCCAGTTGTGCTCCACTCCTTTCCCCGAGTTCGGTGGAACCTCTTCCTAGAGTGTCAACTTTTTCGGTGTTCCGTTCATTCCAAAGAACCGATCCTTGTAGGTTCTCGTGGTGGTTATTGATCTATAAGGTTCGTCAATCATTTCATTCTTAAATAAATGTTTCCCTCAAATTTAGTAATAGCCTGTGCGTCGGTAATTCGTTGTTTTCGTGATAATCTTTATTGTGTTCCGCTCGATTAATTGTTTAATGGTAGCTGTACATAGAGTTCGAGTTCCGTTGTTTCACCGTCTGCACCGCGTTATGTTATATGGTTCTCTACATGATTCAGTCTAATATCGTATTTTATTTAGTTTGCCCAGCAGCTTGATAACTACATCGATGTGGAGCCTTGTCTGAAACAAATCGATTGTAAGCTTGTGGTTGTTATTCAGAATTACTCGATGATAGTGGCATTCAGTGTGTTATCTTGTCTGAGGTTGGTGCTCGTGATGTTGATCGGCTTGTTGTCAAGATCGGAGGGAAAACATGGGGTACAGAAGATGGGAGGTACAACAAGAAGCTATGAGGGGTACCCTAAGATTGAAAAATAACGGTGAATGGAAACAGGTCACCTGGAAGGGACTCGGATCCATCGGGACAGATTGGCACAACTTGGCTGATGCCGTAAGTCTTCTTCTCTGGAGGGGGACTTTCATTGGGTGAAGATCAAGACCGACTGGGATAGGGGAAATGTAATTCCTTCCCCAACACAGCCTTAAACATAAGGTTCAGTTAGATGGTGTGGCAGACCCTGCTTCTCCCTTAGTCGGGCTTCCTTAAAACTGATTCAAAATTTGGATGAGGGACCACCCAGAGACTGTACTGAGCAGCCCATGCCACCAGTGGTTAGGGTTGACTCAGAAAACCAGATCACTCTGCTGCCAAAGGAGGGCTAGTAGGTCTTTCACATTTTCCAGACTTTCATAGAGGACAATTGCAGAACCAGTGCAGTCATTTACATTTGAGGGTGCTCAGCATGAAGCTATTTGCTCTATCTCAAAATTCGATCAGGTTTGCTTTGAGTTGGTAGGACAAGTAATTAAACTGCTTTGGGGTGAAGGGAACCAACGAGCCGCAGCAGCTTAGTCACATGGCCACCCACAAACAAGTGTTGGCACATATGGACCCCCCAGCTCTGCAGTACTCGCTGACAATTTAGGAATAGGGCCAGTTTTATTCTTATATTTGGTCCCCATGGTATTTGTGTCGAATCCCCACTCTTGGTTCCTATTTCACGTAATACTGACAAACCTCCAGAGACTCCCTCTCTTATGAAAGATAAACTGATAGTTGCATCTGAACGATCACTAAAGTGAGATCTTAAATGCGTGTCCTATGTGTTTGACTAACGCAGGGATAATAAGAATTAGACAAAAAAAATCTTTCAGTCAGCCTATAAAAGCTGGGTAAGCAAGTGATTGAATGGTAAGACCAAAGTCGCTTACTCAATTTGTATCGTGACATTGATGAATTGATACAGGCCCCTAGAGAAGTGCCATTGCCCCTAGCGAGTGAAATTTGCGATCGAAGATCTTTTTAATTTTTTTTTCCTCCTACCTCACACTATTTGCACTTGCGCATTTCTGCTATTGTCCTGTATTCATCATTGATGTCAACAGTAAAATAAGCCCATGCACTTACGGCTTCAACTGTATTCATGAACATTCGGATTGGGCGGACGTCTTTTATTCTAAAATGTGAAGGCATATATTTGGTTTTGGGATCATTTATTACCAGCCATTTACATTTTTCTTTGATCGTACGAATTGTCTCCATCATTGCTCCTCAGTTCTGGGCGGCACACGTCATCGGCATATACCATTAGATGGTCGGGCTGGGTGAATACCTGTCAACTCACTGCGTACTGCTTTGTATAGAGATATGTTGAGCTATATATCTCCTGCCTCCTCACCATTTACACAACATGTTATGATCTTTTTGCTTAGTAGAACGTGCTTGAGGATTTGCGAGAGTCATCTTGACTAGCTTGAGCAATTTTTGAGGGACACCAAAGTATTCCAGATTAGCTACTCCTTGCAACTATTCAACTCGTTAAATGGTCGCTAGGAGTCAATAAATAAAGTGAGTGGAGCCTGACTCTCAGAGGACCCGTTCCTGATTAAACATAGTGACTTATATGTGCAGCTTCACTTTTGTACTGTTCCCTGCCCAAAGACTCGAGGAATCACATTTTACTCTTCTGCAGTTTCGTCATGAAGTTAAAGTAATTAGTTCCGCCAGTAGGTAAATTACTAAAGTTAATGTACCTGTTTGGTGAGTCCGTCTCCTCTGGCTGATGAGATACTGTGGGTGAGCGCTTTCGATGCGAAGACATCATCGTCTGGTCATTAAGTGAGCACTGACTTAACGGCCAGACAATGATCTCTCTCACCAGCCAGAGAAGACGGACTCACCAAACAGATACGTTAACTTTGGTTCGTCATGGAGATTGTGGTTTCACTATCATGCAAGTGACTGGCCACTCACATCCACAGAACCCAGGCCTCTGGAGATACGGCAGGTTTTCATCTTTGCCAGTCTCCCTGTTGGAGAGCTGTTGCCCATATTAAACTGTGCAGAGGTTTGACCACCTGGGAGGAGTTCTTAATTTGGTTTCCCACCTGATCTAACTTTTCTCACGTGGCAAGTTTCAAAGGGACATATTAACTGTGACCCTGTTTCTTTGCCATGACCTTCTTCACAAACTCGGCAAAACAGTAACAGGCTTGTTTTGTAGCAGTCAATGCTGGTAGGCTACGTCTGCTCTTCCAACACTGTTGTAGGAACTCTCTCTCTTCTGATGCAAGACGTGCCTGAAGGTGAATCTTTGAGAGAAATGAAGTGGAGCCATGCATTGAAGTCACCATGTTCTAAGCAGAATTGGCTCAACCCACTTTCTCCTAATACATTCACGTATGTTGGGGGAAAACTGATGTGTCACATCCCTGTCACGAGGATCTTGCTTGTTATTTCTCTAACGCCCATTCATCAATGGCAGTAGGTTTTTCCCAGCAGTTTCGTTCGGTACAGAGATCTGGACGGAGTTCAGCCCAGAGTAGGGGAAGCTCCTGTTTCACTATCTACTGCTAAACGTTGCACTCATCAGCCAAGTTAACTGGTAACTGACCAGTGGTCACCATGTGCTTCTGTCAGTACTGTCTTGTAGGCCTTGGTGAGCCACCGGAGCGGGTTGTCTCTGAGATTGGGCAAATACTCTCTTTTGAATGACTGTGAATTTGCTATCACAGACAATGGGACAGTAGCCAATCATGCTTAGGTAGATGGCCCTGTACATGAGGATAGTATCACAGTAACACACTTTCCGAGTGGCTCCACTAATTGCACATAGTGATGCAAACTTTGCAGTAGTGCCTTTAAGAAACAGGGAGTGTTGGCTGAAATCCCGCTTCTCACTCATATTGACTCCTAGGTATTTGACTTGCTTCTCAAGAAGGTTCTCCTGTGGCTGCCAAAGCGTATCGTTGGTTCGCTAATTAGTTTTCCCTTCAAGAGGATTAACTGTGTTTTTTCTCAACCACCTGATTGATGTGCTCGCACCATTGGGTGACAGTTAGGAGCATACGATGGGTTTCTGCCTCAATTTGACGGATCGACTGTGCTTGAACCAGCACAGTCAGATCATCCACATAGGCATATGGCTCGCAGCTGTGAACACCCCTTCTCAATCGTTCTCTAAACTGACACACCTGTGCATTCACGCACGTTGATCGTAGGAGTTCTATTTGTCAGGTAACCTCTAACAAGCATGTTTGGGATACCGGGTTAGTTAGGAATTCCCCGACCTTTGAGCTCAACGAGGAGTGCTGGCAACCAAAGGTTGTTAAATGCTCCTCTGATGTCAAAGAGAATTGCTACGACTTACTTACGCTTGCCTCCAGGGAAGCATTGCTTATGCTTGCTGTCCTCTGGGGTTTGGTGTCGAGGGCTACTGTGTCGCTGGGGAATGCCTTTCTAAGGAGGGTTTTCAGCGAACCTGAATCACTTTGCATAACAGCTGATACTTGCACTTCGTTTGCCTTTCGTATTCTCAGAGCACTCTACTTCCAAAAAATTCTACCAGCCATGCTGCTTGGCTCGTTTGATGCACGCTGGCTTCAGGATCACTAATCTGTTGGTATATCCTTCTAGCTTTCTTAACACTCTGCTTGAAGGTTTTAAGTTTGTTGCCCTGTGTCTCTGTTGCCCAAGTACACAAATCCCAGGTATAGTGATCATTTTCACTTTGCTGCCCACCTCTAGGGTAAGGCAGCTTGGCATATCAGGTCAGTGTGTGCAGCATGCACTTCACTTTCGAATCCCCTAGAAAATAGGAGCCAGTCAGTATTTTTAGTTGGGAATTACTTTTCTCTGCAGTGGATATTGTCGTATAGGTTTTAGTGAGCTACCCCCAGAATTGCCTTATGAGTGTTCCTGAGTCAACGTGTTCTGCCACAAAATCCGTTGCAGCGTTGTGTCTCGAATATGTTGGTTATGTCAGTGATGGGTGCTTTAAATCCCTATAAGATTGGCTTTTATTGCAGTGCAGAGGATACAACAGGATAATACTATCCCTCATCCTGCTGAGGTGTGTTTTGCGGTCCCACCTAAAGAAAGGGGGTTTCATGGTATGTTGTGTGCGTCAATCAAGTGTAAATTGTGTCCCTTTATGTCTACCTCTTACAGTCATGCAGGAAATGTGGCAGTGGAATCCTTAACCCCCAACTAGAGGGTGAGCACAGCGTGGTAACACTACACTGTGACCCCCAGCCACATTTAAGTTTCTTTGAGTGGATGTGCTTGGAGGTGAGATTGTCATTCCGTTTGAGCAACTCCCCCAGAGTCTGACTCTTACGAACACGCAGGGAATGTGGCAGTGGAATTCCGGGCCCTCAACTGCAGGTTGAAGAAGACGGTAACACTCCACAAGCAGTGTACTAAGTAATGGGTGTCCAATCTGGTCAATCATAGTTGTGCTGAAATGCTGTAAGAATTGGTGAAAAACTAGACACCAACTTGTGGATTGCTGTGTTTAGAGCTCTCTGTGAGTCATATCTAGGTATCAACTTACTTCTTTTAGAATGGAATATTGTAACCTGAAACTTCTCATACTGTTCGATACTTGGTAGATCTCTTTCTATGTAAGCTTATAAGCAATGAATAATGCATGTGATTTGGGTTCTGTTCAATAGGTAATTTCTCCAAGACAGAATTTGGAACCTGCTGACTTAAAAAAGCTCTTCATGCTATCACTCCAAGTGTTTTGAAGCTCATCGTGGAATCTGCTTGTCAACTGAGGCTACTTGCAATGTTCAACTTCAAGCACCATCAAAATGACAATTGGCATCATCAAAGAGGTCCTTCGCGAAAGCGACCACTTATTGAGACTGAAGGATCCTGTGCTTTACTACGCAATGAATATGGAAATGGTTCTCAGCAAAACTCTCCTCTGCCAAGAGGTCCATACAATCGAAGAAACTATGGGTACGGAAGTAGTCACTCACCTTCCAGATTCCATGATGAAAACTTTCCCACTATGGACTATGGTCTCTCTCAAAGACCTCATTCTTCGGAAAGAGTAGGAGTTCAAGGGTACGCCAGGGAAGGTAGACATTTTGATACAAGACATGAATTCATCACTGGTCATGGTTTATCTCCATCAAGGAGCAATCAGGATGTTGCACAGGGAAATTACGGTGGCTCTTTTCAGAGAAGTTCTCCTGGATACAGTGAGAGTCAACGTGGAAGAAGAAATTATGTAGATACAGGACAGCGGAATCTCCACAATTGTGATTCCCCTCATGGCCCGGTACAGAAATTTAATGATGATGGTTATACTCCAAATCGTAGCTATTTCTCTAAAAAGGGCCCCAGCCCAAGCTACGACTATTGTAAATTAAGTGACGGAGGTGTGGATTTTGACAGCAGAGGAGGTAATGGTTATGAGCACGATCTTAGTTATTCTTCTCATAGACCTTTATCCCCTTGTAAGCAAGGGTTTTTTGGCGGTGGTGGATATATGGAAGGTATGAGACCTACAGACTTAGGTGGCCATCACGCATCTAGTGCTTCCTCATCAAGATATGGTGATGAGAGATATAAGCGAGAACATGCATGTACTTCTCAAAGAGCTCCAGGCGACAGGGATGATAAAAGGCTTGAACACAGTAGTGGAAGTCAAGGAGAAATAACTTCAAGGAAAGGTTTTCATGGTTACAATTCATCATACAACAGTAACCAAGTTTATCAGCTAAATTACGGACATTCCTCGCAAAGAGTACAATCTCTTGGATTGGTTAGAGGGAGAGAAAAGCATGATAATGTAGGAAATATAGTCAGTGATGATAGTCACGATAATGACTATTCCATTCTTGACCAGTTTTCCAAAAGATTGACTCCAGAAAGGGGCCATGGAAGTGATTATTGGAAAGGTGAAGATCCTTCCTACACGCATAGAGAAAATACACAAAATCTAAGTGAGGCTGTCAATGTGGATTACTCATTCCTGAATAACTTGTGCAGAGCATTACTGGACAGTGATGCTTTTGGTGAGGGTGAATCTGTTGCAAAGCCACGCAATACTGTCCCAGTGTTGGCAGTTGTACATGCTGAAGAACCTACAAAACGCCTGAGTACACAACAGGCGAACGTACTTCTTGGTGCCATATCTAGGTCACTGAATTGTCTGCCTAGTCTATCGCCTAGATTTGAAGATACTCGCGTGAACAGGGGTGTAGTTTACATCAAGTGCCTCAATCCTCATTTGAAGGAGTGGCTCATTGAAAAGGTCCCCCATATGAAAGTGCCAGGGTTCCCAGAAATAAATCTCAGAGCTATGGATGCTCGCGATGTTTATATTGCTCGTGAATCAAGTTATGTACATACGCAAGGCGGTAAGCTGCTTGATTTCCGGTTGCCTACTGATCTTGTAATGTCATCCAATCCAGACGAAGTTGTCTCAATTTTGAATTCTCAAAACGAAGGGCTAGACACTAGCCAGTGGCAGCTTGTCACTTCTAAGGAACATGTGAAAGGAGTGGATTATACCTTCATGATTGGCGCTAAATCAGTTTATTGGTTGAAAAAATATGGCTTACAAGTATTGTTCAAGGTGCGGATGATATCTGTCAGACTTCGTAAGTTACGTAAAAGCCTAAGGTAACTTACCCAACATTTGAAGAAATCACTGTCAAATGGAACATACTCTCATAACTTTCACTCCCTAGTAGTTTAGAGAGAATCGAGCATTCAAATACATATCAAGTGGCTCATCTAAGTGGGTGTTGTGACCTCTACAGGAAACCTGTGTTCTATTCCAGTTAGTCGAATTTCATTACTGTTTTCAGTTTGTTCCTCTCCAATGCTTTCAAATATTTTTCTGATATCTGAATTCAAATTAAATGACATTCTGTGGCAAGGTGTATACGTGTTACACTATTCAATATACACCTCAACATCCTGTTGATTGAGTAGTGCACCGAAATTATAGGGGAAGCTTTATGATAATCAATGATCAGCTGTCACCGTCAATGTTCCTGCACTCACTGCAGATCTTGAATCGTTCATTGATAAATTATGACGCAAAGACTGTTGAAATTCTTCAACTATCTCATTAGCTGTAGGAGTTTGGTGAAAGCTATTGAAAACTCATTCTCCTTTAACGAAAAAACACCTCTGCTGCTAGTTAACATCATGTGTAATTGGCAGCGTGTGCCAAAAGAAAAGTTTGCGTCAAACGCAAATGCCAATAGGTCTGGCACTCTACACGAGACGCACGCTGTACCATTCGTCAGCGAGCGATTGCCCTCCAGGAGTCGAGTGGATTATGAAAAGGTTAAAAACAGTTAGACTCCTTCAGCACAGTTATGGCTGAGTTGCTGCAAAATGCACTCAAGAAACGCTGCAGTGTTCTTGCCATAGAGGAACCATACATAGGATCCAAAACTCTTGATCTGGGATCGCAGGCACGAGTGGTGGCTGGAGCAAGAATGGGAGCCAAGGCAGCAGTGGCCTGCACTGACCCGTCCATTGACATGCTCGCACTCACCCACCTGAACAGCCAGCACTTGGCACTTGGCCACTGTGCTCATCAGAGCCAGTGGCTTTGAGCTGGTTGTAATATCGTTTTACACGCGATTTGGCGCACCAGTTGCCAACAGCCTTCAACCACTCGAGCGGGCTCTAGCAGGCCTATCAGGACGACCCTGCATAGTCTGTGCTGATGCAAACGCCAGATCACCATTGTGGGGATCCCCAACCCTGGATGGAGCGGGCGAGGCGTATGTAGAGCTGCTCACCAGGTACAACTTGGTTGTTGCCAACGACCCCACGACTGAGACGACCTATGATGGTCCGGGAGGAAGGTCGTGTATAGACGTCACAACCGTGTCTCACACCCTACTACTCAAATTGCAGGGTTGGCGAGTTGTACCAGGTGCAACGCAGAGCGATCACATGGTTATTGACTTTGCCATAACAGATGACAACATCCTGTGCAAAGACGCGCGTGAAAAGCGATTCCGCGCCAAAAATACTGACTGGCCACAATTCTGTAGGGTACTGGAAGGTGAACTGCGTGCTGCAGACACCGACCTAATAGCGCACGCTGCCACACCGGGAGGGGTGGACGTATTTACCACAGCACTGCAGTCTGCTGGGCTCTCTGTACTTGGGCAACAGAAGCACAGGGCAATCAAAGTCCCATGGTGGACCGAGGAGCTTAATCCCTTCAAGCAAAGTGTAAATAGAGCCAGAAGGATGTTCCAAAACACTCGTGACCCTGATGCCAGAGCCACACTTCGAACTGCCTTCATCAAAGAGAAGAAGGCCTTCCACCACGCCATCAAACGAGCCAAACGGCAAGGCTGGCGAAATTTTGTGGAATTTTGTGACATCAGAGGAGTGTTTGTCAACCTTTGGTGGCCAGTGCTCTTTAATGAGCTTAAAGGTAGGGGAATCCCCCGCTACCTGTACTCACGCGTCAGAAGTTACCTGACAGACAGAACTGCTACGATCGAATGCAGACATGTCTCCATTCAGAGAAAGATTGAGAAGGGGTGCCCACAGGGCTCAGTCCTTGGACCAGCACTCTGGAATGCCTTCTTCGAAGGTCTTCTCAGGAGCCTTATGGAGACTGACTGCGAGCCATATGCCTATGTGGATGACTTGGCTGTGCTGATCTTTGCAGAGTCAGTCCGCCAAATCGAAGAAAAAACCCACCTCGTGCTCCGTACCGCCACCCAATGGTGCGAGCATGTCAAGATGCAGGTGGCTGAGGAAAAAAACCAGCTAATCCTCTTGAAAGGAAAAGTGAATAATCCATCTACAATACGCTTTGGCGGCCACAGGCTCCTTCTTGAAAAGCACGCCAAGTATTAAGGAGCGAATATCGGTGAGAGGTGGGGCTTCAACCTACACCTCCAGTCCCTTAAAGGCACTACCATTGCAAGGTTTACCTCACTCGAGCAATTACAAAGGTCATTTGGGGTGTGTGTTACCATGACACTCCTCATGTATAAGGCCATCTATCTAGGCGTGATTGGCTACTGCCCCGTTGTCTGGGGTAGCAAACTAACAGTCAATCAAAAGAGAGTATTGACCCAATCCCAGAGAGCTGCGCTCCTGTGGATCACCAAGGCCTACAAGACTGTATCAACAGAAGCACTCCAGGTGATCACTGGTCAGTTACCAGTTGATTTGGCTGTTGAGTGCATGGTTGACTATTGGAGAATGAAACGGGAGCTTCCCCTGCTTTGGGCTGAACTCCATGCGGATCTCACCACAGAACAGAAACTTACTGCCATCGACGAATGGGCTCTAGAGAAATGGGAATCCTCATCAAAGGGACGTGATATGTATGAGTTCTTCCCCAACATCCGTGAACGTCTTTCAAGAAAATGGGTTGAGCCAGACCACTGGACGAGCCAGTTCCTCGCGGGACATGGTGACTTCAATGTGCAGCTTCACTTATTTTCTCTGAAAGACTCTCCATTATGCACGTCTTGTGCCGAGGAAACAAGAAACCACGTGCTGCTCCACTGTAGTTTCTACAACAATGAGCGACGGTTGTTGGGAGGCCAAACTTAGCATCATTGGCTGCTACAAAGCAAGCCTATAACCATTTTGCTGAGGTTGCTAAGAAGGTGATGGCTAAGGAATGTGGTCATATTTATAATGTCCTTTTGAAACTTGCCACTCAAGTACATAGTTAGATCAGGTAGGAAAGCAGATTAAGAACTTCTCCCAGATGGTACGGGATTCTTCAGGTGGCCACCTCTGCACAGTAACACACAGGCAACAGCTCTCTACGGGAACAAAAAATAATAACAATAACAGGATGGCAGCGACATTACTCCTATAGGTAATGACAAAGATGATGTTGTAAGTTTTGGCATGGGAAATTATATATAGTACTAAACGTGGACAGAGTGAACACGCTGAAAATTATTACACAACGGTTTATTATTCTCATGAACAGCTTGACCTAGTATTACTGCTCCCAGACCCATCCCATTCGAGTCAGCATCGAAAAATGCCAGTAAACCATACGAAACATGACCTGACTACAATGGAACGACGAGAACTAAATATTCCAGGCGCCTGTAGGCAATTGGCACGATGTTGCGAATTGAACGGGCGGGTGGTTTTGATGAAACGGAGGGAGGAAGTACAAACAAAGAAACGTTTACTTTCGTTGTAGTTCCCGCGAGTTCTTCCAATTAGTACACTTTGGCTCTCTATAATTTCAGTATACGCAGTTGCACACGTCTGATACTCATTTCATTCGACTGAGGACGTAAAAATACCTTGAAAACTATACCAAATACGGCGTATTTGCGAATAAACTGCGTTTTGTTAATTTTTTAACCATAGTTTGCCCATAACAACCATGGGCAATAGTCCGATCGGATTGATACCAAATTTGATTCTTTTTGCGAAAGAACGAATTGTTTAGACAACGTTAAAGGCAAAAAACAGGCCGTTTTGCCGGGCCGGACGGCGGACGGACATTGCAGATGTAGAATCCCGATGTCTTGAAACAGTAAGTATCAAATTTCGAAGGGGGGTTGTAAAAACATTTTGCTGACCGAAAACATTGGGTTATTATTCAGAATGAGGAGATCACGTTTGTTACTGATGATGACCTAACTGTCGAAATAGATTTAACAATTGTGCTTATTATTTCTGTGGAAATATTGACAATTTATCGTTTATTCTGTTTTTTAATGAAATGGGTTTCCACAATGTCGCGAATGATTTAGTTCATAAATGATGACACTATTAAAGGCGATGGGCGTATGTATTCCAAAGGTATAGTTGATATCGATACTATTCGATTTTTGTCTTCTTAATGTCAGTGTTCCAACGCTGTGTCAAAAATTACCTTTGAAGAGGTATTCTGTGGATGATGAACGCAACTGATGCTTAGGGCCGAAATCACTGAGACAAAAAGCTTGGAAATCCAATTTCTAGAGACTGCTTTACAAGCGTGTTCTGGGACTGTGAGCCAGCATCCGTTAACTTTTTCGGAAATTACCCCCAAAACTGAAATGTGCAAACTAGCAAGTATGGATACTTATTGACCCTCAGGTGTCGTTTGACTGCTTTGCAAAAAAAAGGGAATCGAGGAATGAGGTAGTTGACCCAGAGTAAAGCATAACGAGATGGAAGCAATTATTGATTCGCTGAGCGTTAAAGGTTGTAATACAATAGGCACTCTGTGGCTGCTGTGGTGAAGTTGTGATGTCAAGTGGGGCTGCAGGGAAAATCTCGCCATACCGAAGTAAAGCCACATACTTGTACGTGTAAAGGCATGGCATTAAAAGGTTTTCTAGTTTATAGCAATTGTAGGTATTTTTGAGTTTGTCCGTTGAGGGCGTCAAAAAGTGTTGGGGCTAATAGTAGCAACATAATCAAGTAACAATCTAACCGTTTTCACGAAAGGTGTTATTTGGAGTTGTAACGGGAAAATTTGGGAATTTTGAATTGCGTTGTTTCACTATCGATTGTGAAACGTAGGTTCAATCGATATCCAGCTTGCGATATTCAACAAGACGGTAGTATCGTTATAGCCTTTTGCATTGGATTTCTGATCTACACCACACGGTACCGTTGGCGTCCTTTCTTTCTTTCTCTCTGTGAGTTATTACGATTATTCTAATTATTGTTGGTTTGTATGTGCTTAGCCCATATTCGTTCTGCTGCTTGTGTTTTTTTAATCAGATGTTTGTTACAACGTTCAAAATATTCACGGTTAATAGTTGAAAGGGTTCATAGTAGTGAGAAAACAGCTCAGCGCTATCCGGCTTGGTTAGGGCACTTGAAATTACAATTGATTATCAAATGACCGCCTACGCCGAATCTCACGTTATATTGCTTGTATAATGCAACGTCGAATCTGACGTTCGCAGATTTGACATAGCACGTAATATAAGCGATATTTATAACAACCGATGCGTTGAACACCTTGTTGGCTTTCAAGGTGCAGCATCGACGTGATCAGGCTTTAGCCACAGGGCGGGTTGATACATTGTGCTGTCTTCATTGAAATGTTGGGAAAGAGGAATCACGATCTATAGCCATAGCTCAACTGAATTTTATTTTGTATCTCTTTACATGAGAAAACAGAACACCTGGTGTCGACCCAGTAGTGTTAGGTTGAAGAAGCGACTAGGAGCTGTAAGATTGGACGGAGTTTCGTCTGTATTAGTATGCTCTTCAATTTAGCTGTGTATAAAAATAATCGTGTTTTTAATACCTCGTATGTACTAAAGAGATCGCCTTCAACTATAGCCAGGAACAGTCATTTTGACAAGGTAACTTGGGTACACATAAAAACATTAGTGTCTTTCAACTTGACGTGGTGTGGGATCACAGCTCCTCATGATCAACCGATAGTTTTAGTGGCTAATTGTGAAAACGTAGGTATCATACATCCCGGTGTGAGATGAGTTTTACCTGCTACATCGACGGAATTAATTGTGTACCCACTCTGAGCAATAGGTTCCAAATTCATGGTGAATCGTCAGTATTCGTAAACCTCACCGTATTTTCAGTGCCTGTGAAAAACTCCTGCGTCAAAACATGACCGATCTTGAAGTCTCGCTTTTGTCAAGAATGTCTTATCCATTTGCGTAGTATTCAATGAGTTATGTCTTGTTCTTGTCTCAGATGACATTCACAGGCGAGAAATGGAAGGGACACTTTATTTATACCAAATGGTGTGGACAGAACGGATATCACGCAACATCCCTCAGGCCCGTATCAACCGACCCTTTCTGATTTTTACCCAGTTTTTGTAATCTATGTAGAACTTAGCTCAGCATTTTAACGTTGGAATTATTGGGCTACTGTTACTTGATACAGTACCTTAATTTTGGAAACCCATTGTACAGGTAATTGATGAGACTGTCAGCACAGTTTTTCTGAGAAGGTTAGGGTTCACAGTTCTGGAATTAGTGTTGAATAACTATATTAACAGTTAGTCGAAAACCCTTATTTTAGTTTGAACTTGGCAATTTCTGATGTTGTCCCTGGTTTCTTATGGGCATTATTAAACCCGACTCTTATAGGAAACTTAACCCTCTGATTTTCCTTGAGAAAGCTTTTTCTGTTCATGAGAGAGTTAAAAGGAAACCCCTCTAAAACTGATATTCAACGAACCTTTTGATAATGTATTGTGCTGCTCTCCACCCTCAAGTGACACATTGTGTCATTTTAATGTGTTCACACTAAAGATTTAATCGAAAACATTGGAGCCGTTATGCAATGAGCAAATAGTTGGTGTTTTGGGCCTATTTTGGCATCCCATGTTGGTCTGCTACTGAAATATCAAATTTAAGCTGAAATAGTTCAGTTATCTTCACATAATCACTTGTACATGCGCTCAAACCTTTTTCTAAGGTGTGTTGTACGGGGTAGCTGGTGCATAGTCAACCATCTGTAGTCTACGAATCATTAAGGCTAAAATTTCATCATTTTGTGCTCCTCAAGGTTTTTCAACGCCTCACCTGCCAGTCCTTTTTTGAGAAGCTAATAAGTTATTTGGGCGTCAATGTAGGTGAGAGGTGGGATCTTGCTTGTGTTGCAAGTTTCAAAGGGAAAGTTCTAACTGTTGCCACTTTTTTTCTTTTTTTTCCATAACCTTCATGCACTTGGTGAAACTGTTATAAGCTTGCTTAGTAGATTCTAAGCTGGAAGATTTCAATTGACTGTGGGTTAGCTACCCTAGACAATGGGACTGTCGTACTTGTAATTGTAGAGCTACCATGACACAGTCGAAGAGCAAATTGGGAAGGGCTACCTGAATGCTTATTTCTTGGTTGAACTGTGTGAAACTTCTCTCAGTAGTCCTTACTGAGGTTGTCTATGAGCGCATTATGTGCACAACATTATTGTGTTGGTTTTGTGCATTCACTAAGTGATATGCCGGTATAGCTCGAATCATCAGTCCTCACACAAACTAAGGTACTGGTGATTGGATAAAAAACTCTGTGAACCTTTTGATGGGTAAGGTGATCAGTGACCAAATGTAATGAATAAACCTTCTTAACTTAAGGCTTTAATCGAATTAAGAACTTCACATATTGAAATGGAATTGTGAGGATCAAAGTTGAGTAAGTAGTTAAGGAAACGAGTGTCTCTAACAACGGAGTAATAATAAAACACATGGACATTCTCCCCCTCTCAATTTAAATGGTAGTCCTTCAGGTAGGCTGGAGGTTTTCTCGATCTCGAGGATCTTCTTATAGCAGTTGGTACGCAGTTCTGTGAAGTGTTGGGGGTAGCCGGGGAGAAAGGCAAAGCTGGCTGGCATGGCATTGGTTCTGCAGTCGATGTAGGTAAAGTTGGAGTGGCAGTAATATCTGATACTGGTGCTTGTTGGAATTGGGTTGGAGTATCGTTTTCCATCCTGTGATCTTCTTCCAAGTCGCTTGGATTTTGATGGCCAGCAATTGAGCGTTCTCCAACAGGTGCCAGATGCTTGAGTGAAACAGTTGATTCCTTTCCATCAGGCCTGCGTATTCTGGGTTAGCTTCTACTAGGTCGACTTCTTCAACCAAGGGGCTGTATTTTGAAGAACGAACATTAACCTTCAGTAAAACTTTTCCAAGATTCGAGAGCCAGGATGGAATCGTTACCCCATTTGTCGAACGACGTGCATGACTGAACATTCTTTCGTGGGGGGTACAGTTTATGGTGGTGAACAGTAGAGAGCGTATGGCATGCAGTGACTCGGGCAAAACCTGTCCCCAGTGGGATGTCTTCCATCCTTTATTTTTCAAGGCCAATGCTATAGTTCTCCACAGGATGCCATTGAACCTCTCAATCAAACCATTTCCAGCTGGAATGTATGGAGTTGACGAACTGGTAGCAATTCCTTTCGCATGAAGGTAGTCAGTAAGCTCCTTAGAAACAAACGATGTTCCCCTATCTGAGTGAATGTATATAGGGGGGGATATAGTAAACAAGTTGAATAGTTTGTCTTTCACTGTAGAAGCCGTCATGTCCCGACAAGGATAAGCAAAAGAGAATCTGGAGTATTCATCAATGATGGTAAGAATGTAGTGGTTTCCAGAGCAGGAGGGGACTGGTCCTTTAAAATCGACATTGAGCCTCTCAAATGGTTTTGTAGCCTTGATGAGGTGGCTGTCAAGTGGCTTGAAGAAACGCGGTTTCAGCTCAGCGCAGACAGAACAGGAAGAAGTCATGCGTTTGATGTCGCTTGAAGAGTAAGGTAAATTCTTTGACCGTGTCCAGTGGAACACTCTTGTTACTCCTGGATGGCAAAGAGATTTGTGCAAATTAAACAGCTCTTCGGTGTTCATGGCCCCGCAAATTCTTGACATTGGGTCAGCTACTTTATTAAGTTTGCCTGGACGATATTCAATATCGAAACTGTAGCACGATAGTTCCAGTCTCCATCGCTGTATCTTGTCATTCTTGATTTTACTAGAATGTTTGAGATTGAAGATGAATGACAGAGCTTCTTGATCAGTTATTAGCTTGAAGTGGCGATTTGAAAGGAAGTGCCTCCCCTTTCTAAGAGTTTCGATGATCGCTGTGGCTTCTTTTTCAATCGAAGGATATCCCTTCTCAGTGCCACTGAGTGTTCTCGAGAAAAATGCCACTGGACGCCCATGCTGAGATAGCGTACCTGTTACAGCGATGTCTGAAGCGTCTGCCTCTACAACAAGTGGAGCATCAGGGTCCACACTGGTGAGCAAAAAATTGGCGATGTCTCTTTTTAGATTTTCAAAAGCTGTAAGAGCATAGATGACATAGGAAATGAGTGAGTGTCAATCAAAACACGAATTTTCTCAGAGAATTTCGGTATCCTTTTTGCGTAGTAGGCGAACATCCCAATAATTCTCTGAAGGGTCTTTGTTAGATGGTGGAGGAATGGACAGCAAAGGTTGCAAGCAGTCAGGATCAGGTCTGATGGATCCATTTTCTATTAGGTAACCCAACAGCTTTATTGAGTTGGAAGAGAAAGTACTTTTTTTTTCGTTTAGTTGAAGATTATATTTCTTTGCTGCATCCAGGAAGCGACTCAAGTTTCGATCATGCTCTTCTTTGGTGCGACCACAAACCATCACGTCATCGATGTAGCAACGGACACCCTCAAGTTGTTCAAAATCCACAATCCTGTCTATGAATTTTTGGAATGCGGGTACCCCATTTGTAACCCCAAATGGCAGCAGCCTGGTGAATTGATATAGTCTGCCCCCGGCCTCGAAGGCAGTGTATGGCCATTCATCAGTACAGATTGGTACCTGATGATTAGCGCTTTTGAGGTCTATAGTGCTAAAATGATTGTATCGGGCAACCTCCGCCAAAATTTCCTCGACGTTTGGAATAGGATATGCATCCAACTGGGTGAACTTGTTAATCGTATTTGAATAGTCGATCACCATTCGCTTCTTGTGATTGGCATTTTTAGTAACCAACACTTGAGCTCTCCAAGGTGAGCAGCTTGGTTCAATTATACCAGCTTTTAGGAGTTTTGAAATCTCATCTTAGATGAATTGCCTGTCAACAGCCGAGTGGCATCTCGATTTTGTCGCAATGGGCTTAGTATTTGGCAGAAGATTTTGAATGATTCGAATAAGCTGTATATTGGCATGAGGAAAAACAGTTGATAAAGAAAGGGGTGGATTGTTGCCCCCAAAATTTACGTCAAGGCGTGAATGAGATTTAAGAATATCGTGGCCAATAATAACATCAGCACATAAGTTAGGGATGACTGACAGTTTTATTCTTTTGTAAGAGTGATTGAGTAATTTTATGTTTGCTGTGATGCACCCCTTCAAAGTTGAAGAAAGCGATGTGGATGCCATGGATACTTTTCCTATTTCTGGAAGAATTTCAAATCCATGGGTTTGTGTAAAAGATTCGTTTATGAAACTTCCTGAACTACCGGTATCAATCAAACATTGTGCGATTTGTCCATTGACAGTAGCACGAACGGTAGCTTTAGAGAGTGAATCTGGCGATGAAGCTCCTACAATACTGGCGACAAATGAACTAGTCAGGTCAGAATCAACTACAGCCGCTGTTGCTTCCCTTGACTTTAGTTTTTTTGACAGACAAACTTTTGAGTAATGTCCAAGCTTCTGGCACAAAGAACAAGTAGAGTCACGTGCTGGTCACACAGCTTGGGCATGTAGAACATCCCGCAAAAATAGCAATTTTTCTTTGCTGGTTGGGTGGAGTTGCAACCTTTGCTCCACAGCGAGGGTAGGAGGAGCTTCGTTCGAGAACAGCTCAGAATTTTTCACAGCTGTTTCGATTTTCCGAGCTTGTTCTTCAGCCTCGCTGAGTTGGAGTGTCTTATTCTCCAAAAGCCTTAGGCGAATTTTCGGTGATAAAAGACCCGTAATAAAAGCATCCAGAATGTGATCATCTTTATTCTGTGTCGCTGACACAGCTTGGAATTCACAATCTTTGGCAAGCGTCTTAAGAGCTACTAGGTACTGACTGATTGTTTCTGAAGGGATTTGTCTCCGAGTAGCTAGCTGACGTCTCGCAAAAATTACGTTTTTCTGTTTTATGTAGAGTGATGCGAGAGTAGCGATAGCGACCTCAAAGGAATCCCAGTCATAGATGTACTCAAACACGTTCGAAGAAAGGAAATTTGAGAGTACCTTTAAGCGGTCTTCATCTTCTACCTCAGCTTTGTTAATGAAATTTTCGTAAGTTCGTTGCCAATGGATCCACTCGCGTTGGGCTACTGGATTGTCCGGGTCTGTAGTGAAGCGTTCTGGCCTGTAGAGCTTATCCATTTTCTTAATTCGATTAAATTGTAATGAATAAATCTTCTCAACTTAAGGCTTTAGTCGAATTAAGAACTTCACATATTGAAATGGAATTGTGAGGATCAAAGTTGAGTAAGTAGTTGAGGAAACGAGCGTCTCTAACAATGGAGTAATAATAAAACACATGACACCAAACAATTGCTATCACCAGTGTGAGTGTGTTCACGTGGAACCATCTCAAATATTTGGGCATTATTATTGTTGAGAGGTTCACTAATTATGAAACATTCTTGAAAGAGCCAACTCCATGCAATTAATAAACATTCAAGTTGCGTACGGTATAAGGGTACAATCTGCAGGCGTGTGCAGTACTTTCTGCAATGCACACTGGTGCAAACTGGTCCTAGAGAATTGAAACTTCTACAGGTGCAACATCTCACAAAGCTCCAGCTCTAGATAATATGAAATCTTGACGTTGTGAGGAATGTTTATAGACCATCCCATCAAGTTTGTTAGTCTATTTATCTGTCTTGTCGATCACTTGAACAGATACACAAACCATTTTCTCAATGAGTTTTCTTATTCATAACTTCCTTCTCAAACGAAAATAGTATGTTTTTGCTCTCAAGACAATTGTAATGGTGATATTGATCTGTTGTGATGGTCCTCTTTCCATATCAACACTAAAGTTGATTTATTGGATAGGCAAATCCACCCAAGATTGAGTTATATTCATCAATCTGTCCTAAAAACAGTAGGTATACTAGTTAACATCCAAGGTATATTTGATAGCTTGTTGAGCCAGTGCTCTGATATGAGTTCAGAAATAACTTGACCGCTACTGTGGGCTACTGGCATGCCTGTGTACAAAGGGCAATTGATAGAGGGTCTTGGCAGAGCCCATGTATCCCCAGCCCTGCGGAATACCTTCTTTGCCATTACACTAGGTTTTGGCTAAAAAGTGTGACTTCCGTAGTCCTGAGTTGGGATCCTCGAGTGGATTCCCGAGCAATTGCACTCAAAATGCTACTTGTGAAATGAAGGGATGGAGTTCCACAACAAGCAACACTTATAAAGGAGCCATGGATTGGTTGATTTTATGGCAGTCTACCACCATATTTCTAGTTTCGGTCAGCGACTGAACTCCAGGAGAGCTATAGTCTTCTATTGCTTTATTGTTAAGACTTACTGAGTACCAACCATTTGCTTGTAATGTCGACATGACCACCAGGCGGTCTATAGACAGTTCAGAAATTGATATTTTATGCATGGTTGAGTATTCAGGTATGCCTGTGGATTCATCGATGGTGTGCCTTACTTATTTGGCACTAGACACTGACAATTATTTGTCATTAGGTTCTCCCCACAAAGTTGGAACTCTCAACTTCCATCCTGGATGTGAAATCCTTCTTTGTCCCCCAAAATTTGTTTTTTGGAAACCCTTCTGTATCATTCAGTTGTGTTGAAGTAAATTAGAGCTATTCCTTCGAAGGCTCAGAAGATGAGAGATGCTTTAGTAATGTGTATGTTTTCAGGTCTGTTCAATAAATCACGTCTTGGAAACAGAATCATCACGGTTCAGACATGGATGATGGTCTTCACCCTGCTACGCTGAACGTTTTGAAGTTCATCGTTGAAACTGCCAGTCAAACTAAGCTACCCTCCCTGATTGGCCCCAGTCATCTTCAAAATAATTCAAATAATGGTCCTCAAAGAGGTCCTGCGCGAAAACGTCCAGTTACTGGGGCTGGTGGGCCCTCTAGCTTCCAAGAGAAGGGAACCCCATATGGGGGGCAGCGCAATATCTCTCCACCCAGAGGTCAATACAATCAAAGAAATGATGGGTACGGCAGTAGTCGTTCACCTCCAAGATTTCACAAAGGGGACTTTTCCCAAAGCTACGGTCAATCTCAAAGACCCCATTCTTTGGAAAGAGTAGGAGTTCAAGGATATGAAAGGGAAGGTAAACGTTTTGATGCAAAACGTGAATTCAGCTCTGGTCATGGTTTATCCCCGCCAAGAAGCAATCAGGGCTATGCTCAGGGAAATTATGGTGGCTCGTTTCAGAGAGGTTCTTCTCCTGGATACAGTGGGGGTCAAGGAAGAGGTAGGAACAACGATGATGTGGGACAGCAGAATTTCCACAATCGTGATTCACCCCATGGGCCTCCAGAGAGATTTGATTATGACAGTTATGCTCCTAATCGTGGCCGTTCTCCTCAAAGGGCCACATCCCCTGGCTACGACTCTGAAGAGTTCAGCAGGGGTGCGAATTATGGCAGGAGAGGTGGTAACCTAGATAGTTTACCACGAAGCATGGGTAGAGCTTTTGATCGCCCATCTGGTTATAATGAGGATAATTTTGGACCAAACCATGGTCATTCTTCTCGGAGACCTCAGTCACCAGATTATGATGGTGGACTAGAGTTTGATGGCAGAGGAGGACATCACGAAGACTTGAGACCTACAGGATTTGTTGGTCGTGATACATCTAATAATCATCCATCAAGGCACAGTGATGGCAATTATGAACTGGAGCGTAGCTATACTGCTCAAAGGGCTCCATCCCCAGTCTACAGGGGTCCATCCTTAGGTTACAGGGCTCCATCCCCTGGCTACAGAGCTTCATCCCCAGGCTACAGGGGTGATCAAGTGTTTGAACGGAGAAACATAAATCCAAGAGAAATGAGTCCAGAAGGTTTTCGTGGTCAAGATTCATCATATGATAAACCACCAAGATACAATGATATCCAAGGTTATCAGCCAAATTATGGTCATTCCCCTCAAAGAGAACCATCTCCTGGATTCGTTAGAGGGGGAATAAGACAAGATAGTGGAAGAAACTTAGTAGGGTGTGGTTTTGGTAATGATGACAACTACTATCCTCCTACCAAGTTTTTCAAAAGATCGTTGACACCAGAGAGACGCCCTGAACGCAATTATCACGTGACAAATGAAGTTCGATCTCGAAATATAAATCAGGCTTCTAACATGAAGTCTCAACTTCTAGATGAAGGCACTAAATTGGGACTTTCCGCTCAAGCCTTTAGAAGCATAATAAAGGAGGGCACTGATCGAACAGTGATAACAGTTGTTGACTTTGAAGAACCTGCAAAAAGACTCAGTAATAACCAGGCAAAGGCAGTTCGAGATTTCATTTGCAAAATGGCAAAGCGTTGTCCACAAGGACAGGTTCCTGAGTTCGTACATACTCTAGCAGATAAGGGAGCAGTTTACCTGAAATGCCTCAACAGTTTTTCGACCAAGTGGCTTGTTGCCAAAGTCCCCAGAATGAGCGTGCCAGGGTTGCAACAAAAAAGACTCAAAGCCTTGGCTCTTCGCAATCTCAAAGCCATCCGTGAAAAAAGCGGTTTGTACAAAGCCAGAGTTCAGTTCTGGTTGCCATCTCGTCTTTCAGAGACATATAATACTATCGAAAAACTCTTCAACCGTTTCAGTTCTCAAAACCGTGGCCTCAAAACCAATCTTTGGACTCTTGCAAACCGCATAAAAGAACCAAAAGGGGTGAATTATGTCGTGATGATTGACCAGCAATCTTTGCTATGGTTGGAAAAAAATGATTTCCAGGCAACCTTTGAAAATATTAAACTACGTATACAACTATTGCAAGTTCATTAAATGCTACAATTAAGCAACAAATATTGTGGCTCAGGCAGGTCCTCTCTCACCCAGTTCATAATTTTGAAGAAACCACGCTCAAATGTGTGTACTTAAATTCATAACTAACCACGACACAACGCTTTCATATTTCCTGCCTTATTGGATAGTACACTGGAACGATGGGGAACCTTTTTAAACTATTGTGCCAACTGAAAAAGAGTCATGAGCCATTTATGTACGTACTTCAAACTGGAAATCTAGCAACGTTCGTCGACGAATAATGCTACAAGGACCATGGAAATACAACGACCATGCCATACAAAATTGAGGTCATCTCAGCCAACACATTCACTGAAGGAGTTCCCATTGGATTGGTGCCCTTTAGAATGTTGTTGGCGGTAGTTTATGTGTGATCCAAAGGTACAGTTGTATTTAAAACTATTCATTTTTGTGTCTACTTATTGTGAGTGTGAACACTGTACTTTTTAATGCAACAGTAATTGTACCTTAACCACCCAGCGATAGGGGGTAAATGCTGTTGCTCTCATGCGTCATATAGTTGATGCTAAGTGGCTAGGTGTAGCTTCAAGATGAGCATTGCCCCCATCCAAAGAGCAGCAACCCCTTTAGCCAAGCTTTGGTGTGTTGTGAAAGGGGAGTGAGTTCTTGCTCATGTCCTCATGAGCATCGCCACAGATATGTTTTTAATTGCCGGGTTCATCTAAACTCTTCCATCTTCATAGTGATCCTTCTCATCCCTTGGTGTTGATTTTAGAAGAGATTACTTTCGTCACATTGTCAGCATATTTGGTGGGTAACGAATATCATACACCTTCTGGTGCAGTGTGTTTTAAGGTAGAGCTCAAGACCGCTGTAGTGCCTCAGACGTCACTAATATTTCAGTCTGAATAGATCAACCAGTCGTCTAGAGAGAGAACCTTGAAGCCTAATTGCTTTACAGAGATTACCAATACTGTCCAAGAGCTTTTCTCATCAACTGCCTTCCTGTTTGTCACCATGACGTGGTTAAAGAGCGAAGCAAATAAACTGGCGACCAGGCAAGCACTAAAGCAGGCTGAAACTCTTGGTGAGAGGAGGGAGTCTCATTGGCTTCAGGACCACAGCCACGTCTTTATGGCTTTCCAGGCACCTGTCATCACCTTCCACTACTGTGTTAGTGAAAAATGTGTTCCTTCCTCTTATGGACATTGAAGAGGGTGTAGTCTTCTCTTCAGCTGGGAGAACTAGTGGGATGAGCACTGACGCTGCGGGGACACAGAAAAATGTCCTCTCTGCCCATGGTTCTTCCAGAAACTTGGAGTTAGAAGCTCCATCATCGTAAATTGGGCAACGTGAGTTCTCTTCAAGTGCTAAAACATTGGTATATCTTTTAGTAATGAAGTGCCATAAGATACCAGAGTGTATCTGCTTACTATGAGTATATTCTCCAGCGATGTGTCATAATGGGAGATGAATATTGTTCCATTGGTCGCATCAGTTTGTTGTCAGAGCAACATCCATCGTCTATCTCCCTATATCCAAAGGCAAGATGGGGTTGCTGTATTTTTTGCCTCGTACAAGTAGTTACGAGTTTGGGAATTAGGCAAATAGATGCAGGAAAGCAGATGACGAAAATTTGTTGGTACTCGTGTAATTTACATGTACACCATTTTAGGAATATTAGAAACTGCATAAAATTAAGTGGAAGAAAAGAACCTCCACATAGATTTAGTTCGGCAGGAGCAGTGGAAGTGAAAAATGTGCTTTATTATTTGCTAAAACGCCCAAACTGACTGACAAGCATGTTCATCACTCAAAAACCCTTCGTGTTTTGTCGCCTCCTACTTTGTTTTTCTCATTTATTGATAGCTGTTGGCCTTAGCAAAATACTGCCTTTTCCTCCTAAGAGCCTACAAATTTTAAAATCATAGGCGTTCAGACTAGTTCAATTCCTCTCGTATGTTTAAAACCAAAATCTTTTGTGCCGAAAACTTTCTGAATTCTTCTGTAATTCTTTCAGGTGGATAAAATCTTATCAACACTCAAGATGGCTCAGCATCACATCTGACTACTAAGGTTTTACACAGTTCCACCTATTGGTGAAAAAATGTTTGAAGTGTTCTGTAGTCCAAGTTCCCCTGTCGTTCCATTCAGTAAATTTCAGTGTTGATGAATTTCAATAATGTTTCACCTGTTTAGTTGTCATATTTTATGTGATTACAACTTGA
Source organism: Pachypeltis micranthus (assembly GCA_020466155.1). Classification (NCBI taxonomy): domain Eukaryota; kingdom Metazoa; phylum Arthropoda; class Insecta; order Hemiptera; family Miridae; genus Pachypeltis; species Pachypeltis micranthus. Next base: position 30,998,169 of record CM035776.1, read on the forward strand.
GGTCTTATTTTGTGGGATCGATTTCGATTCTAAGTTTATATTTAGTTTTATTTAACTTAACGGATTTCAGCTGACAGCAGCTGAATGAATAATTTTTCAGTAGTTCACATGTATTCTAATGCCTTGTTACACCAGGCAAAGCTTTATATGAGTAGTTTAGATGGTCTATAATAATTGTCATGGTATTGCTTAAATTGTAAGCTAACCAGAAGTAGCTCTGTATTCATCTTTTTAGAATTTTACTTCCCTTGGCCCTGTGTGAATACGAGGATCTTCTTTACCGTAGCAACTAATAAAATTGGGATTTCATTCTGTTTATAACAGCGTGTTCTAAGTGAAAATTGGTGATGATCAAAGTTCTAGAATTTACCATGCTGCTCCTACTTGCCATTATTGAGCAATCATTGTTCAGGTGATTGCTCAATAAAGGCCATGGTGGCAATTAGGGGCAGTGTGGTAAATTCCATAACCTTCAACACCACCAATTTTCACGTAGAATACTGTTATAAACATGATGAAAACCCAATTTGATTAGTTGCTAGGGTCGAGAAAATCGTTGAATGTACGTGGGGCCAAGGAAAGTTGTGTGATGTGTCGCTGATGTTTTTCTTTTCGAGCCTAATCTAAATGGGTTAGGCTTTCTGGTAGCAGTAAACTTGCCAGGGGTCCAGAGTGAGTCAAATTGTTTCGCCTGTGTATTTTCGTTCAAGATTAAACTCAGTAGTTAGATAGTAATCAAGGGAATATTGGGCAAAAGAAGAGAATTCACTGTCCATTTATGATGACACTGTAACTATGGTGATGACTGGACCACAGAAACCCTGTGAGTATTGCGATATGGAGTAACTAGAAACCAGTTGATCTATTGAAACGTTGAGAACTGGGATAACTATCTTGAAGTACTGCTAAATCACAAGGTTTCCTTTGTCAGGATTTCTTTTGCATTACTCTGCTTAGGCACAATGATCAGGGTTGCCAGCCAAATTATGTAACCTCAAAAAGGTTCTTCCATAAAGGAAATACATATACGTCTGGTTAATTTTTCAGAGGTCCATTGACACCAGAGTTACCTGTATGTTGTACCCGACCTGATGGCCGCTCACTTAGTGAAGTCCAAAATTCAAATTGTATTCGTAATATGAATATGTTTCCAGATTCGAGGGGCCCAATGGATGGTAGATGGTTTGTAGTCATGTACTATCAGAAGGTTCTTCCGGACAAGCTCCTAAGTTGTCAGCCATCTTGACTGTCTGAATGTTCCTTCATATGCGCAGCTGTTCATAAACTGCTAAGAGTCACGAAGTTGAGCATTGGAGCTTACTATTCTTGTTTTACTTATGAACCACAAGGTTAGGCTGCTGTGATTTTCCTGAAAGAAACCAAACTGGCTGCCCATCAATTATTTTCATTAGGAGATTGAAAAGATTCACCATCAACTAACCTATGGTGTCAGGGAAGAGAACATTGCTGTATATCATGGAATCGCTCAACCTGCTGAGATAATGGGGATGGAAGCACTTGATATGAGGAAGGAACACTTTATGAGTCGTTACAGTTGAAAATTATTCAGAGGGTGCTCAGGTCATTGATATGATAACTTATAGTTATATAGGATATATACTTATAACTTATATAGGAATAGTTCTAATTAATTCTATAAATTGTAACTTCTAGTAGTTATTCAAGAAATGTTCGCATTCACTTATTAATAGAGCTCTGAATAAAAAGTTTGCTTCTGGAGTTTTTCGAATCTGTTAACCCCTGATTCTGAGCGTCCTACTGGAGAAAATACTGTATGTTAAGGGACAGCGTGCAAGGCACTCTGTGGCCTGGTGTCATTATCACATACCCCAAAAACGGTTGGTGGAATTCTAGTCAAAATAAATGTGACAGAGAATTCCTAGGTCGTGTAGATTGTGGCTTCCTTGTGAGCGTTCTCACAAGACTCTTATTGGGGAAAGGGAATTGAAAAAAATTCGGTGTAATAGGATTAATAAAACCTTTTGAACACTCAAATATCTGGTGCGTAGCAACACACAACTTTCCGCCACCCCCGTAATTTCGAACACCACCTACATAGGCGGGCGCTGAGACTACTCCGTAAGTTTGATCGAAATCGTTAGAGCCGTTTTTGGAAAATTGGAAAACCAATAAATTAATATTCGAAAAATTTCCTTTTCTGAGTTAACTTGGCTTATATCTCCGTTCAACATATGAATACAGAAATAATTACAGAGAACGAAATGTGGGTATGGGTGACTAAGAGACACTCCATTAGAATTCATCACATCTGGTGAAGAAGTTACCCTGGAATTTTACGGAAATGTTCGAAAAAACGTTATTTTCGACACATTTTGATTTTTATCTCTGTTCAATGGACAGTCACAGGAACATTTATTGAAAAGAATATGTAGGTATTAACTACTTAAAAACACCTTGTGAGTTTGGTGAAAATCGCTGAAGTCGATTTGCCAAAAAGCGTAAAAAATCTATTTTTGCTTCATAGGCCTATAGCTCCGTTCACCGTATTTTCATGGAAAAGAAAAGTTAGGTGTTGATTAGTAGAAGATAATTTGAAAGTTTAATCAAAATCGTTAGAGCCGTTTTCGAGAAAAATGCGAAAAACCATATTTTTGGTACATTTTCGTCTCCCACCCCCCTTCCCACCGGCCGAAATCGTCCATAACCTTATTTTGGTGTCGACAAAAAATAACAAACAAAACAAAAAAAGAAATATCAGGTGAGTAGCAACACAACTTTCCGCCACCCCTTTAAGTTCGAACACCACCTACATAGGCGGGCGCTACATCTTCGTTCAACGCACTTTCACTGGAACATTTATGGAGAACAAAATGTAGGGATTAGTTAGCAGAGAGTACTCCAGAAGTTTGATCGAAATCGTTAGAGCCGTTTTTGGAAAATTGGAAAACCAATAAATTAATATTCGAAAAATTTCCTTTTCTGAGTTAACTTGGCTTATATCTCCGTTCAACATATGAATACAGAAATAATTACAGAGAACGAAATGTGGGTATGGGTGACTAAAAGACACTCCATTAGAATTCATCACATCTGGTGAAGAAGTTACCCTGGAATTTTACGGAAATGTTCGAAAAAACGTTATTTTCGATACATTTTGATTTTTATCTCTGTTCAATGGACCGTCACAGGAACATTTATTGAAAAGCATATGTAGGTATCAACTATTTGAAAACATCCTGTGAGTTTGGTGAAAATCGCTGAAGCCGTTTTGCCAAAAAGCGTAAAAAAACCTATTTTTGCTTCGTAGGCCTATATCTCCGTTCACCGTATTTTCATGGAGATATGTATGGAGAAGAAAAGTTAGGAATTGATTAGGAGAAGATAGATTGAAAGTTTAATCAAAATCGTTAAAGCCGTGTTCGAGAAAAACCCTAGTTTTTGGTACATTTTTGTCCCCCCCCCCCATTTCCATCGACCGACCGTCCAAAACCTTATTTTGGTGTCTACAAAAAATAACGAACAAAACAAAAAAAGAACCAGCTCAATCGGATTAGCCGTTCTCCCGCTAATCGAACTACAGACACACACACGGACCACGCGCCGAAATTAGGTTTTTTAGACTCAGTAGGCCTCAAAACGTAAAGATCTGAAGAAAACCCAATTTTTTTTTTTTTTTTTTTACCCGATTACTATACTTTCCTTCCCTTCGGGTAGCGGAAAGTAAAAAGGTGCGCACGCAGCAGCGAGAACTGTTTCGGCGAGAAACGTAAGCTTATGAGTCGTCATATGATTTGTAGAGACCAACGTCAATACTCACTGCTGAGCGTTGATTAATCCATGAGACGCTATTTGAAATTCGATGGGTTGAGTGCTGTTATAAACGAAGTTGATGACCACTGCTTAGATAGTTTGTTCACTTATGGGGAGTATCAATGTTTGAGACTCCTGGCAATCAATTCAATCAAGATCGTTGAAGCAGTTTTTACGTTCCATGGACTAGCAAATAAATTATGCAATAGTTGCAAGGGCTAATGGGTCCCGGGAAAACTGTTAACACGGTTCACAAAGGGGTTGAATCGAATTGATACGTAATGTTCAGAGTAACATGAGAAGAGAGAATACGGATATTAGCGAAATAACTGCACAACAAGCTAAGAATTATTATTGAAGATTTTTTCGCATGGTTTCCTCTATGATTCCTAGAGTGTGATCACTAACCCCACTGAAATTTAATCGTACCATCAATTCTCTATACGTTGGGGTTTAAATGAAGATGATGACATGCGTGGCAGCAGCCTAATCCGGAATTTTATGCATTATCAGTTTGTACGTAAAATGTGGAAATACATTTTCTCAAATTCGTGTTACCGTCATAAAAAGATGTCATATATAAATATATATATATGTATAGCTGAACCCATGAATATAGCACATAAAATACCGTGCTGTGTCTTATGATCACTGTGGTACGTTGAGAAAATTTTGGCGTTTCACGTTAATCTGTGGTCTGATTCCATTTATGCGGAACCTGTTCCTCAGAAACAATATTTCCATTTGCTGCTTTTAATCTATTTTTGCTTTCCTTTATGTTCCATTTACGATACTGTTTCGTAATAATATGTAGCCTTTGTGTTGTATGTTGTCTTAAAACCCTACTTTTGTAGTGCTTTGCTCACGTTTGTGCAAACAAATTATTTTTAAGTTGAAAGTTTTCCACTTTACAAGGTTATGGTATTTTTTGCTCGTACCTATCTCCCCTAGTTTGCTGTTAGAATGTTTAGTGCTGGTCATTAGGCCACTCACGAATTACTGAATTATCAATTACTCGGATATTCATTGGCTTATAGTTATTTTATTTTGGTGTTTTGAATAATTTTAGTTTCATCGTGCCTAGGGGTTTCACTCAGATAAACAGCTTGGTTGACTGATACAAAAGGCAGTGAAATATTGCGCAGCGCTCCACCGCTTGGCTTTTCCTCCTCTCGCTCGCCATATTGTTCTTCGTTGTGGTGTGCAGGGCGGCTTGGATTCCATCATTGGTGTATATACCTGATTTTGTTCTCTCAAAATTGGGTGAAAACGTTGTTGAACGTTACGTAGACTAAGTAAGTCAATTGTTTTCGTATTATTCCTTGGGTAGGGAGCAAATTTTATGATTCCGAACGATGGGTGGACTCCATTCTTCCAACTCCGTTTGCTTTTTGTCCGTGCTTCCAGAGTGACCTTCATTAGTTGGGCGTGCGTTGTTCAGTAATATTTTCATTATTTATTTAACTGATGGTCATTTTTCGCGGTTTCACTTGAAATCAAATTGTTGATGTTAACGAGTGGTAGTATTCAAGCGATCGATCCACCGGAGAAGTTGCGCAGTATTAGGGTGTTACGGGGACAAGCGCACATGGAATCTTTTCATTGATTTATCAACTGCCATAATCAATTGCTGTTGGATCTTCATTTGAGCTACTCGTCTGTTTTTTCTCCCTAACATTAGTGTTATTCAAATTGTTGGGCTATGTGTATTTAGTTAACTCTTGCTTTTATATTGTGCTCATTGGCCGTTGAATGTGGTGGGAATGTGCAAATTCATGTATTAATCTTGCAGTGATCCCAACGTGGTAATTATGGCACTGCTGTTAGGCTTTCACAGTAGGGCAATGGAGAGAAGAATTTAGAATATCTTGGCACCTACGTTATTTATTGCACGCCGGAATTCGAAATTTTCGTAGGACTCTAAATACAAACCCAATATCGGTAGTTAGATCGCACTCTCCGATTGAGGCTAAGTCTGCGAGAGAAGAAGCTTGTTGCCGCTCGATCACGATGCCCAGCATTCCCGATAGGTTATTCCCTATAATTGTTTATTCGGTATTCACTAGGGCGTTCAAATACGTTATATGGAACGGCTGAAATACAGTGTTCGATCTGTGACGTCATTTGTTTCGATCAGCCACTTGTAACTGTTATCTGCTTTGCTCTACCTTTCCTACTTCTCCTAGTGTTACCCCTGTGAGCTTATATCATAAAACCATAACGTGTTGATACGTTTGTAGGAACTGTGTACGTTTGAACGTACCAATATTTATCTGCAGAACCGTATGCTCTAGAATTTCGAGAATTGTGACATTGAAGAATTGAAATATCCCTATATTTTACACCTTTGATGCTGAACGATAATACCGATAACGAATGATATACGGGAAACAATGAAAATATATCTAAACCGTCACCACTAAGACTGCTCTGCTCGCCAATGATATACGCGGGAATTAATGAAAATATAAAAACCGTCACCACAAAGATTGCTCTGCTCATTTTCGTATCGTGTGTATCATTCCTTCAGAAGTTGGCAGTAAATCATTGAAATGGGCACAGCAATATTTCTAGTACGCCGGTTCTAAATCCTAGAACTTCAGTCGGTATATTGAAAACATCCCACCAAAACACTCAACTATATTTCTATTATTTGCAATTTTTTTAATAACTGATGAATGAAATTTTCCTCGGAATATTCGAATCTATGTTTTGTGTAAAACTTTAATCGGTTACCATCCTGATACTTCCTACGATGACATGCAGCTACTTGAACCTCAACAAACTCTCCAATCTTGTTAGTGTGTGCGAGTGATAGCAGCTTAATTACCTATCTTAACAGGCTGAGTGCTTTTCCCTACGCAAAATCATGGCAAGTTTTGACCCTTTAATTTAGCCCTCACTATGTACACAACCTTGGACCAACTTTTGCAGTTAATTGATTGACGTATGCATCTCTAGGATTTGTTTTGTTCAATTCCGTTTCTAGAGAACTAAAATCGCGGTTCTCGGTGGTCTTCTGTATCAACTCCCCGACAGCTCTTATATCTTCAACAACTAACATTCGATGTTGAAATATTAAAAGTTTATTTGGGTTACGCAGTAGATATACATTTGTCTTAACGTCGGATTCGTAGACTTTTGTCCCAGATAACTGAATCTCATTTTCGTACAATGTATTTTAAAGTGCGAATCATACCTTTGGTAAATTATTACTTCGACATTGGTTCAGTCATAGAGCATGCGCACTGGTGGGACCCATGAATGGGTATCCTCAATACCGAACATGTTTGAAACCGTTAGGAATTGTTGGTTTCGGCGTGGCACGGTTCTCTACTTGATTATTCCTGGAAGTTGACCTCTTTACAACTTTCACGATGTCTCAGGGAAATGCTGATGGTCTCTGCCACGTTCTTAATAGTGTTCGTCACATTGAACTGAGTCTTCTTCGCATTTAATTTTGAGTAATGTGCGTGGGTCGTGAATTGTATGTCTGAACGATAATCAATAGGTAAGTATTCCACCCATCCTGAATTATGATTTTTCTCTTCGCTAGGCTTCTCTTGGTAGAAACGCAAATTGAAAAAGCTGCCGTGATGAGGTCTGCAGCTCAAATTCCGTATTTGACCATTGTTTGAAGGAGAAAGTGCTATGATGTTTTCTGCGAAAAGTAACGATAATCGGCTCGTTATCGTAATCAACTATATTGATGAATTTTTTGTACGAATAGGCGTGCACTACTATTTATGTGACAATAGCCGTAACGCAGCTGCAAAATAGCGGAAAGTAGAAACTCGATTCCGTTCATTATCCATTCTGATTAATTTACCTATGCTTTCAGTCAGCGAAATTTTGTTATTCCCTCTTCAAACTTTCACACTAAACGGTTGAAGGCGTGGAGATTCCAAATCTACTATGTATGTATGTATGTTCAGCAGTCCTGGAAATATGCAGAGTTTTCGAAGGTAAAGAAAAGAGGTTACAGTTGATCTGTCCCTTTGAACCTTGCCACCTAAGTACATAGTTGGATCTTCCCAAACCATTTTGATTGGACTGCGTGTTCATTTTAGCCGATTTTCACCTAAGCCGTCACTATCGAATTCCCGCTTCGTGGTTATTTTCTTGATCTTTACGAATAAAAGTTGAAACCGTAATATTTTTAAAATCCACGATTCAGCCTATGGCTGAGGAAAGTTATGGCTTTGAATTGTTCGAGGGGAAGGTTCGTTTCAGTTCACTGGTGACATCTAAATGCAACATTATCACATTGGCTGGCTAAAAGGAGATATCAGCCGCTTTTTAGGAGTTGTTCTGTTACTAACTCATTCAGTTGTCTCTAGTGGTGAATTGTCCTCGAGCTTTTCTAAGTCGCGATAAGATACCTTTTTATCTTAATCGGGTTTATCAGTTTGCTTGGCATATCGTTCTATTAATCATTTGTCTTTTCTCGTCAACTCGTGCGAGTTTTGTGAATTAAACTCGTTTGAACAAACGTCGATATACCCACACTAATGCTTACCGAATAATCTTAATTACTCGTTTTGCAGAATGGTCGGATCCAGGGTTTACGTTGGGGGCCTCCCATACGGATGCAGGGAACGAGATCTCGAGCGTTTCTTCAAAGGTTATGGCCGAACGCGTGACATCCTCCTTAAAAACGGCTATGGGTTCATTGTAAGTACGCCTTTCATTTCGTATCACCGATAGACTGGGATGGGTTTCAATTGTTCATAGAGCTGCCTTGTTGCTTGCAGGAATTTGACGATTATCGAGACGCAGACGATGCCGTGTACGAGTTGAATGGGAAGGAGCTACTCGGCGAAAGGTGAGTAAAAATATTGAAACTCGAGTGTGATCCAGAGGTAACCGGTTGGTTATGTAAACTTCATTTGGAATTTGAGAAGTAGTTGATAGCTGGGTTTGTCAACCCACTGCAACCACTCTTTGACTTTACTTCACCTCAACTAACTCATCTTTAGTTTTATAGCCCATAACTAACTCTTGTCAGGACACTAGCAAACTCCTGGATCAAAAAACAATTGATCGATGCATTATAAATTATGACGAATGGCACGCAACTATATAGTATATATATATGCATTCATATGTTGATGCTCCCACATCTACCATTTTAGTAAAATGTCACTCAAACTAGGAGTTGAGGACTGCACGACCATTCACAATAGGAGCCACCGAACATCAAATGTTGAATACTCGAGTGATTGGTTTAGTTATGTCAGTGGGTAAATTATTAAAGTTAACGTACTTGTTTGGCGAGGCCCTCTTCTCTTGTTTGTAGAATGCTTTGGTTGAGTGCTTTCGGTGTAAATACATCATCGTCTGGCGTTAAATGGAGCACTGACTTAATGGTGAGACGATTGGGTTTTTACAACGAAAGCACTACCAACACACCAAACAAACGCACAGTATGCACCTGCCAGAGAAGACGGACTAACCAAACAGATACGTTAACGTTATTCAAATGTTGATTTCAAAATCTGCAAAGAAAACCCTGAAGTCCGACTTTTCTGTCAACACTGTTTTGGCCGTTCTTGCATTGAGTGTCCCCATTGCTTATCTGATTTAATAATGAAAAGAAAATTTCTTTGAGGCTTTGTCATTTTGATTTCTCGTCACTGAATGTCCAGGATAATTCAAACTCGAACCGACCGACTGATCAACTGATTTGTATTAAAGAAAGGAACGCGTCGTGAGTTTATGTGAACGAAGAAAGTATTCGTCTTGGCCGTTATGAAGTCTTCCGCGGCAGAAGTACTACTGTCGTCAAATTTTTGAAGAACGTCTGAGTTTATATCTAATGAAATTGTGTTCGTTAAAGCGTGAGGTTGATGACAATATATATCACCTACCTCAAGAGAAGGGGTTTCCAAAATGTGTAGGTGAGAGGGCTTCTTAGAAATTCGCAATGCACATTCTTAGTGCATTGGAAACCAAGACTTGGACAGAAACTAAACGAACTGGATTTTCATTACAAAAACGAGTTAAACGATTTAATCAAACTCAAATTTCACAAATCGAACTGTACAACAATTAATCAAAATTGTTCGCTATAACTGAATGAAGAATTGAACCAATCCTCAAAAATCCTCGACAATTGGATGTATCATCCTCCAAATAACGAGGTGAACGCCTAAATGTAGATTTAAACACCAAATTTTGTTGTATAAGTTATTTGTCCAGATTGCTGTGGACAAATAGTTCTCTGTAAACCAATTAAACCTGTATATGGTTCTCCATCATTATTTTTGTAATGATCCATTGAACGCAGACATGTTCCGAAAACTTGAAATCGACTCATGTTGTGTTAGGTCAACAAGTACCGGCTGTTAATTCTCCGTGAATGGTTTTGTAGAAACGTGTTAGGTGCAGGTGGCGGATAAAAAAAGGATTTATTGCGACTTGTTTTGGCAACTTATTGTTTACAGTCAATTGGTCTATTGATTTATACGTATCTTAATTGTTGTCTCTAAGGATTCTTTTTTCACGTAAATTTGTCTGAAGGCTAAGTTGTAGTTTTCGTTGGAATAACGAAATTTTCTTTGGTTCAATTTCGCTCAAATCGTATAATCAAGTTCCAAGGCAGCAGTATGATTTAATCTGACTATCCTTATTTTTATTTAACCCTAATTTGAGTCAAATTTAGCCAGTACGAAAACGCGTCTAGGGAACTTGGAGGAGGAATTCATCGGCTAATTATTTTCTGTTTATACTTAACTTCTGAATAGTGTTGATCAAAGGAAAAGTGTAAGGGGTGCCTAACTTATGGAACTAGTGGCGACTTCAATTGGTTAAGAATCTTCATTGCCCATCTTGTTTGGCGACATCGATTCATTATAAACATTCAAACCAGTGGTCATTATTGTGCATGTGCTTCATGTTTTTCTAAGCTTTGATTTAGTGGTAGAATTAGCTCCGTCGTTAATGCTACAGCGTGCACAGTACCATTTTGAAGAAATCATCGTTAACGTGGAATTCAGCAAAGAACACTTAAGTCTACCTTGGTCAACAATGACAATTAAGATCGCTTCTCAGAGCACTCATGCATAACTCAACGCAGAATCTAGCAGGTTCAGTTAAGTGATCCGCACCTAGGCATGAAACACCTGATGGTGTGTGTACCTGGGAGGAATGCACGTTTCAGTCAACACTTCAGTCGAATCTTTAGCAATTTGAAGCTTCATTGTTCACTCAACTCTTTTCCAAGTACGCTCCTGGAATTTTGGTTCTTTTGGTAATTTTCAACCACCAACCAGTTGGAAAAGAACGATGGGTTGAGAACAGATTGTCAATAGTTTCACCACGAGTAAAAGCTAAGCTTGAAGGAGGAAGTGGAAACCTTCAAAGCTGCACCTTGGAAATGTAATGGAGTCTTCCAAATACCCCGCATACGATTTATTTGATAAGTTTGTTGTTGGATAATAAAGAAACATCTTTTGAACGAGCTTCTCTTCTTTTTTTGTTTAGTTTAGTTAGGTGGTTAACACCTCGTTGCTCAAGACTTGGCAAACAAGGTGAGTAATTTGTATTATGTAGTGGCAGTTCCTTTGGGAAACTCCTTGAAAGTTGGTAGGTGCCAAAACTTGCCACTATAATGTATTTCTTAACGTGGTGTGAGCTTCGGTCGGTGAGGTGGACTATTCTTTTTTTTAAATGATAGACTCATGAACGTTCGATTTCATACTTCTCTGGTAGGTTAGGAGTCATGTATTCAGTTCCCACTACTAAAACAGTTATTACTGGGTGATCGATTCCTTGTGTATCAAGGACTTGTGCTTTAATCGATCTCTTGTTGAAAGTAATAGCTTTATTTCTGGCGATACCTATGGTTTTAAGTAATCCATGTTTAGCTCATGGAATTCGGTTCAGTGAGTACTCTGTTGAGCACTTGAAGCTAGCTACCTGGGTGCACTCATGACTAGTGTATTGGGTTGTTTGGAGATGAGATTGCTGAAGGTTATGTGGCAGGATCAATGATGGTTGGGTGGAGGAGATAATTGTCTCTTATGCTTGTGTGAAAGGGATCTACAGATGTTATTATGATGTCGAATTTCCTTGTAGGATTATCGTAGAGCATGCGCGAGGAAATGCTCGGCGTGGGGGAGGAGGTGACCGCTATGGCGGCGGCGACAGGTACGGAGGAGGAGGAGGAGGAGGAGGAGGCGGGCCTAGGCCTCGACGTACTGGAGGCTTCTATAAGTAAGTCCTGACTTCATGTTGGCTCTTACAAGGTGTCTTCATTACAAAGAGTTGTGTTGTCTGTTGCAGAGTGTCTGTTGAGAGGGCTAGAGGGACGCCTCGTGGTAGTGATGTGTGGAGGGGACGTGTTCACCAACCACCTCCGCCTCCTCGCAACAGACGTCCCCGCAACAGGTACATCGCTTCTCTTTCTAATGTAGAAAAAGCACCACCTTGCACGAGTCCTTACCTTTATACTTATTTATATGTTATTTCTCATTTGTATCTTTAGCAGAACGGATGGTTAGTTATGTTAAGGTTGCTCATTAGGCCTGGATTTCGATTTGAATTATACCAAAGATGTATTTATCGTGGTTCGGTATTGTGTCAATAGTAAGCTGAATGTGGTCAACGTTTGGCAAGTATCGGCGAGTTGCTGTGTCAGCCTTGAAATATCCGATATCTGAGTGGTACTGCCTGGAAAACTCGGAAACAGAATGCGAAAGAAACGAGAGAAGGTCGTACCACTTAAGGCTGATTAAGGCTACAGTAATTTTAAGTCGAAGGGATTATATAGATAGGACCTTGAGATTCTTGATCGAAAATAACTGTAAAGAACCCACGTGCTCCTAGGCTATCTTGTGTGCCGAAAATACATAAAGTTGGAACACCAATGAGACCAGTGGTGTCCTATATTGGTGCTCCAGCCTACAAATTGGCAAAGAAGCTGAACGTTCTTTTTAGAGATAGAATCCAATTTCGACCTCAATACACAATTCAAAATTCATACGAGTTAGTTAGTAAAATTAGGGATATTCAAGTACCTTCAAATGCTAAACTTGCTTCCTTTTATGCGGTTAGCCTCTTCACCAACAACGATGTAGCTGGCTGCAAAGATGTGGTTAATAGGCTAATTCAAAATTCTGTTATTAACGTTTTTGAAAAAGATGAACTCAGTAAATTAATGTGTTATCTGCATGGATCAAAACTATTTTTTGTTTGAAGGGAAACACTCTACACAGCTGGGGGTGGGGGTTGCCATGGGTTCTCCCTTGTCACCATTGCTCGCAGACATTTATATCATGGATCAAAACCATTTTTTGTTTGAAGGGAAACACTCTACACAGCTGGGGGTGGGGGTTGCCATGGGTTCTCCCTTGTCACCATTGCTCGCAGACATTTATATGGACCATATCGAGGAACAGATTCTTAACAAATGCAAACCTAGTAACCTCTTGTATTGGAATAGATACGTAGATGATATCACCATACTGTGGACAGGAACAGAAATACAGTTAAATTCTTTTCACGAAAGCATAAATCAACTAGATGCCCTTATTAAATTCACCTTGAGTTAGGCGGTAATTCTCTTAACTTCCTCAATCTTTTTGTCTCCGTGAATAACAAACGGCAAGAATTTGCTATTTTCCAAAAAGAGACGTATAGCGATATCACTGTTCATAACTCATCAAACCATCCATGAGTTCACAAGCATGCCGCTTTCCATAGTATGATAAATCGAGCATTATCTATACCGATGAATAAGGAAAATTTATTCAATGAAAAATCAGTAATTAAGAATATAGTGGCGAGCAATTGTTATAATGAAGAGCTCATCAATTCTATCTGGAATAGGGTCCTTAAGAAAAATAGAGCCGGGATTTCAAAGCTAGTTAGAGAGGTTGTAGTTGAAAGTAGAAATTGGATTAGCACTCTGGGCCAGTTTCCGACAAAATATCTCAACTTTTATCATCTAGAGGAAACTTTTATCAATTAGCGAGCACGAAAAGGATTATAGGGATAACAAAGGTAAGGGTTGCAAATCACCTGACCGAATCCAGCCACTCCTTCTCTTTTGATCTAACAGATAGTATGTTGGATGTACTTGAGAAATTTGAAATCATCAAAAGCAACGGGTTATAGATAGGTGTTTAAATGAGGTGGTCCCTCAAAGCATTCCACCATTGATGGCTTCATTTTTATGAGACCTTGTTTGACCTTAGTACAATAACCCCTTATCAATTTTCCGCTATCCTGCTACGATGTACCTGCCACTGGGAAAATTCGAATCAACGTTCTGTGTATAAGAAAACCTCTCTGCTGTTCCCCTTTCAGTTGCTTTTGGTTTATTATTCATTCTGAATAATAACCTTATGTTTTCGGTCACGAAAAATTTTTTACAACCCCCCCTCAAAATTTGATACTTTACCTTTAAACGTGGTCTAAAAAATTCGTTCTTTTGCACAAAAATCCAATTTGGTATCTAGTTGTGCCCGCCGTCTCGGCAATCCGATCGGACGAAGCCCGTGGTTGTAATGGGCAAAAAATGGTAAAAAAAAATTAACGAAACGCAGTACAACGCAGGAACTACAGCGTCCCTCCCTCCCTCCCATCTCAATATAAAACAACCCAAGGCGGGGCGTCCTCGCAACGCTGCTGGGCGGGCGGCTTAACTCCCCTTTCGCCTCGCAACGGGTTCACTTTCCCCGACCTGACGCGGCAAAATCATCAGACGTTTTGTTTCCGTAGTTCCATTGTAGCCAGGACATGTTTCGTATGGGATGGGGGAGCACTAATACTAGGTAGAGCTGTTCATGATAATAATAAACCATTGTGTAATAATTTTCAGGGTTTTTTGTTACTGATGATGGCACTTGACCGTCGAAAGCGATCTAATACTGTAACTAAAATTTAGTGGAAGTAGACAATCGTTATATATTTTTATCCGTTTTATTTCATGAAATGGATTTCCACAACTTCATTGCGATTGATCAAGTTCGTAACTGGCTTGAGTTGGAGGTACGCTGTTTTTCAGCGTACACATGTGAATAGTCTCGAGAGCAACAGGGAACAATTCTTTGAGTGGAGATAGCTATTGAACAAACCGAAAGATGGTTCATTTTGTTTTCCCCAAACAGCAATAACAATTAAAATCCACTGCTCAGAGGGTATCATCAGCCAGTTAATGTCCTTATATTATTCTCCCCAAAATGTGCCTCAACTGGAAGGTCACTTAACACCTCATATTCCATGTATTATTCTTCAAATATTTCATGAAAATTTTCTTGGAGTGAATCATCGTCTTATTCCATTCAAACTTTTCTCGTGTTACGTATCATGCAGGTAGGTGTATAGACGTATTAATATTACTCCTCCTAGAAAATAATGCACTGTATACTGGTCAATTCTCGTATTGTCTTTAACTGTGGAGGAAAATTCAATTGAGGGGAAAATGGGTGGGGGGAGGGTTTGTGCCTGATGAAATGAGCAACATCCTAACAGTTTCCCCCATTCTCTTTATTCTCTGCAGAAACAGTGTCTTTCTTCTGTGTGCCAAACTCTTCTCAGGCCTTCTGTTGACGTGATGTGGTGTTGTCTTTGATTGATTGTTGTGACGTAGATTACTTACGTTCTCTACTGTGTTGGTTGTTTCCTTTCTGAGTGGGTCAACCAGTAATCCCTTTGTTGGAGGGGTCACATACGTTCAAAACCAATCTTACTGTATAATGATCCTTTCAAAGTTAGGTGCTATACTAGATATGCGATAGAGAATGCGCTTGTCTTAGACGTCAAGTTACTATTTTCGCTCAATCTTTAGAATCGGAATGCAACCCTTTTAGCCCAGTCTAGACAACCTGTTTTCATCTACCACTGCATGTGTTCAATAGCCGTTGCCGTACAATGATCCCTGCAGCGAGACGATTGTTTGTCGAAATTCTGTCAAAACAGTTGGCAAACTCACGCTCAAGAACCTTGTTGGTCATCAGATGGGATGGATGGGGTGGAATGGATCTGAGTTCATGCTCTGCTCCTTTTGGTGGTCGGATTCTGGGCATTGCATTATTTGATTTGAGGACATCAGGCGTTTCCCTTTCTGCGGTGGAGGGCAGTTTCCACCTAGTGCTCACAGGATTTCGGTGGGGCGTTCAAAGGTGATGCATGGAGTGCCATTGTGATTCCATGATTCCCAGGAAATAGCAGTTTCACGAGCGCCGCCGATTTCAATATTAGAATTGGCAGATTTCTGTTGAAGCGAAGCCTTATCATGAAGTTGACGCAGGGAAAAGGCGATTTGCTCTGGAGTTTGATTTTAGTAAGAGGGCTGATTCTCGAGTTGGGATGTATTGTCTCATGTATCTAGCGCTGGGTCACTGCCAACCTCCAGAGTGGAACACTATATTACGCGGGAAATTGAACGATTGTGATGGGGTTCCTTCATTGTTTCACTCCATCCTCCTAACAGAATTTGCAAGCTGCAGACCTCAATTTGCCAAATAGAGTAGTTGGTAGACCATCAACGAGTGGTGCCGATTAATTCTAGGCCAAATGCCATGATTGTACAATTGTAGAGGTACTCTGGATGCTCAAGGCACAACAACCTGGTTTTTGACTCATGTTAACATTTGTTGTGTCCAACACCTGACACATTTTCCGTGGCTAGGAAGGTACTTCGTAGTATTAAGAGCACTAGCAACCCCCTATATATTGAGTTGGAATTATAGTAAACATGAGCAGAGATCGTCTTTAACTGCCCATGCATAAAGAGACTGGCTATCGTTATTTTGAATTGCTCGATTAAGAACTCAATATCAACTTGCGGATATTCTGCAGTGACTCGAGACAGTATTAACAAGATGCGTAAGAGGCTTGTCATGAAAACATTTCGTCTTAGTGGCCCAATTTTTAACCATTGTTGAATCATGAGCAGCCTTAACAGATATTTCCGTAGTTTCAAAGTGCGTTTACTCCTTTTTGTCGTTCGAGTGCCAAATAATTCAATTATTTGTGTGCGTGAGTGTTTTAAATAGAAATGTCTAAGGAAAAGGATTGGACTCACTTTGCTTTTTCTTGTCTTATTATTTGTGTGTTTCGTATAATTGTCTTGAAAGTCATGCGCTTCACATTTGGGAATACATAATTAATTCGCCTTGCATAGCCAAGAAAAGAAGTATGAATGAAGCTTCAAGCTCCTTCAGGCGTCCATTATGCTCATTAAATCGGTATTATCAGGCTGACTGGCTTAACTACCATTTTTGTTTCAGGGAGCCTGATTATCGCAATGACAGGTGAGCTATAGATGAGGCGTTGACTGGTTCATAGTCTGATGAAGTAACACTTTTTGAATTCATAGTTGTACAATTTTGTTCTCGTATGCTCTGATGACTTGGTTTTCTTTTAAAATTGTATTATATTAACGACAGAGTTGGGATGTATTGGCCTTCTATTGTAGAAATGTGGCCTCAGTGAAGGTGCACGTTTCTTTTGTATAGGAATGCATGCTTCTTCAGTCTATCAGAATTCACAATGCTGTGATGATTAGTGGCTGGCTTTCATTCTTGATGTTCAGTGAAGTCTAAATTGACACTTGAGGACTGTGCTGATTGTTGTTGTGTTGTCGGTCGTTCTACCTTCAGCGTTATTATCTTTTGAAATACTCGCTTGATCTTCATTCCAAAATGAAAATTGAATGCTAGTTATGAAATATTACTAGCGTCTGCCCCATTTTGAATCCCAAGTAAGGGTCACAGCCTCATTTGCCCTTATCACATCGGCTGGAGGTTATATTTTTCTCCAAACCCTTTCTGCACTCAGAAGTGTTGGATCAGACCACGCACACGGTGTTGATAAATCCAGAGAATTGGATGAAGTGTTGGTGAAGCAAGCGGGTAGCAATCAAATCATTTTGAAATTTATTGGACAAATGTAGTGTCCAAAGTAGATATTCTGTGTTGGAGAGAAGACGAGACTTGAGAGCTAGAGGTGACAAGCGAAGTAATTATAAATACTGGGTACTTGGCAAAGCCAAGTTCAGCAAGTACCCTGAAGGCCAATTGCGGGCGAAAATGCACTATTCATATAGGCCTAATAGTCTATAGGAAAGAAGCCTTAGAGAAGGCTAACCAATGTTGTGGTCCTGATTTCATAAGTCCAGTTGATATCCAGCTTTTGAAGCAAACGACTCCTGTGACTGACAAAACTGACTCCATACGACCATACATTTTGATTTTCTAATGATCAGACGAATATATTAAATTATTTCAGATTCAATTAGAAAGTGACAGATTATTTGGCACTCACGTTCTAATTTTGTTGGGGTTTAAACTTCGAATTTTGCTTCGCTTTACGATTTCCTTTCACAATTTACTACTTGCTGTTTTCAATAGGTATGGACCCCCAACGAGAACAGATTATCGCCTCATTGTGGAAAATCTCTCCAGCCGTGTCAGTTGGCAGGTAAGAACTGTCTCAATTTTGCTTTGTTATAACATTAAACCATACAAAACTAGGACAAAAATTGGCATGTTGTAATTAGTTATTATAATATGAAGTTGAACATTTTTTCATAAACTTGAATAGTTCTTTGGTCAAATTTACGTCTCAAGTCTTCACTATACCCCTCCCCACTTTTCTGTTCCTTCCCCCCTACCTTTCTCTCTCCCTCTCTTGGATGACAAGAAAGAAGATCAACTCGGGAAAAGCGAAGGTGGATTGAAGAAAGCAAAAGCTCATGCGAAGTATTGAAGCCTGATATGGTGGAATTCTACTTGGAAGGCAATCCTAAAGGCGTGAAATTGGCCGATGAATGAATGAAGCCGCTCATACCTCACTGAACTAATCGAATACACGGAGGATTACTGGGAACCGAACTGTTCATCGACGTTGTATCTGTGACAGGCCACCGTGGGTGGGGAGCACCATCTGAAGTATCGAAGCCTCTTCTTCGCCTCCCCTTTTCACTTCTTTTAATTCGACTTGTTGACTGAATTTGATCAATATTTCAGAAATTTTACTTTGTCATTTGCCTGATCAAAATTTTGACTAGAACGAATTTTATTTCTAGACTCAAAACCATTAATGAACTCCTTTAAATATCACTTTTTACATGTTTGTTTTCCTTCTTCAAAGAAGTTCTGTTGGGCAACCAACCCTGTGGGTGTTGGATGACGTTAATCCATGGCTTTGTGACCTTACCCCGATCTGAATGGGATCTTGCTAAGTGTCTTACCTCTCGGTAGCCGCCTTAGGATCTGATGACAGCGTCATTCCATCACTCCATCCGGGTGACCCCCCCTCTCAATCTATTGGAATCCCCTTCCTTCAGATGATGTGGCCAAATACGGTGGTTGCCCCAATGATGATGAGGTGTACCAAAAGACGAGCGGAAGGTAATTGATTATTCTCTGACCCGTCAAGTATTAAAGTAATGATGCATTTACATGTCTGACGTATCTTCCTTCTTGATTTATTTTTATTTTGTATACTAAATTATTTTCGTTGTTAATTAAGTTCATTTTTATTATTTGTCTTTCTTCATTTTTTCTCCTGCTGTGGCGATTTGGTGTGTAACATTTTATTGAACCTGGATTGCACAGTTAAGTTAGCATTAGTCCTATCATTTCTAGAATGCTTTCTATTGTTAGTGGGAGCTCTAAAATCTTTTGTAATATTGTTATGTGTTGATCAGCTGTACAGTTGTAATCGCGAGAACGTGTAAACGAGTAGTAGTCATTGTCAGGGACATACCAACTCCTCGACTATTTTCCTGTTATTCTACTGAAGAGTTATGTTCCTTCACGCGCCGTGTGTATGTAATACGTTATCGTTGATCATCTGTGATTATTGAGCACCTAATCGGCCAATGGTTTCTTTAGGCAGATTTGAAGTAAACGTTTAACTGTCAGATATAGTACAGAGAATCTGCTATAAATGCTGGACAGCCGTGGCCCCACTTTTTTTATTTGGGTACATTTGTAGGTTTTATCCAACACAAAATTGTAAGAACAATTCCGTTTCATTTCTTGTATACTATTGAAGGTATATAATTCTCATGTTGTTTGATGCTGTGAGCATGAGTTATTTGAGCCAAACCCTCATCATCAGCACTGTGATTTCCTCTACTTTCGATGGATTTTCACTTTCCGCGACCCAAGGGATAAGTACCAAAAAAAAGTTAGGTTTTCAGATCTTTATACCTTTTGAAGCCTAAAATGTACCGAATGAAAATGTACCAAAAACTAGGGGTTATCGCATTTTCCTCGAAAATTGCTGTAGCGATTTTGATTTAACTTGCAAATAACTAATGGTTTTTTAACATCACTGGATTTGATCAATCTTACGGAGTGTTTTGTAGCAGCCTATACGCACATTTAGTTTTCCGTAATTTTTCTGTATCAATCTGTTGAACGGAGATATACGCCATCACAGCTCGGAAAACGCGATTTGTCGAATATTAATTTATCGTGTTTCCAATTTTCTTAAAAACGGCTAATGATTTCGGTCAAATTTGATGGAGTGTTCTCAAACAACTAGTACCTACCGTATGTTCTCCATAAATGTTCTTGTAGAAATGCGTTGAATGAAGATATAGCACTCGTGTATGTAGCAGGTGGTCGAATGTACGGGGGTTGCGGAAAGTTGTGTGTTGCTACGCACCACACATTTTACCGTACTACTGGCCTTCGTATTTTATAAAATGAAGCGTCAACTAATATTGATCAATCGGCGGACGTTAGATGGTTTCTGCTATGAGGTTCATCCGTGTGGTCAGACTTGTTCTATTGCTGTGGTCAGCATGCCTCGATGTCACTATGTAATTATACCATCCTTGAGCCTTATTATTACTGATAACTTTATTATGTACTGTTAAATGTAAGGATATTGTTCAACTTCACATGTGTTACGTCTTTAATAAAGTATCACTGGTGTCATTCAACGGATACTGTAGATTTCAAACAATTCATCTGCACCGTTCCATAATGAGAAACGTGGAAAACAGCCTCTAATTGTAAATAACTGGAAACCACCCTCCATCACTTGACCTGCTAGTAGAGCTACTTCGTGAAGTAAATAGGGAATTTGTTCTGGGGTGTTCAATTGATCGTTTGAAAGCAGCTCCATGGCATTCACTTTGCCGTCTAACACAAACTTGTACGAGATAAATTCTTGAGTGGCAGGTTGGGATGGTTGTAGTTAAAAAGAACAGAATTGGGGAGAGCAGGAAGCCTGATTCGTTTCCAAGTGTGCCAATACCTGTTTCTTTGAAATGACCTACACAATCGATGGTCATTCCAATAAACCAAGAAACTGGTGCAAATCTGAGTTCATTGCAAACTTTCTCTTAGAAAATGCATTGTCGTGCCAACTACTTTTGCTATAGGCTTGAAAAAAAGGACTTTTTTTATCTCACGTGCGTCGGCTTGCCTACACGTCTCATTGTTTTGCATGCTCGATCCACATGAGAATGTCCTTGTGAAGAGGTGCTTGTTGTTCTGTACCTCGTGGTGTTTTGTTTTACTTTGTTTTTTACCAGTGGTTTAGTTGCTAACGATGTCAATATTTTTATGTAGCATTTACAAATCTTAGCTACTCTTCCAGTCCATCATACGGAGAAATAGAGAACTTTCTGCCATTTGCTCCTAAGTAGTTGGTGGCTGCTGCCAAGTGTAGCCTGGAGGACTTCCAGTTTATATCTGTAGCCTGGTCAAGTGACTTCACTCGCGATGATTTTTCGTAAAAATTAAAAATGAAGAATTTTTTCCGTCAGTGTTTCCACGCGTTGAAATATTCCTTGGAATAAATAACAAAACACCTCATTTAGAGGGTTTTAGTTTATCATTAACCATCTCAGATACGGATCAGTTGAATGACCCTGTACGTAGTTTGTTCATTGTGATACTCTTGTATTAAGTGTTGATAATTGTTTTATTTTGAGGGAATACGTACGCAAAGTCTTCTATGCATTACATTAAGGGGTTGCAATCCTGAGTTCACCAAATTAATAGTTGAATCTGTTGTATTGCAGTCATTTTGTAATCAAGTATTTAATTTTATTCGTCCTATATTCATTTTGCTGGCTTTGGAACCTTGATGTCTTCTCTCGAGTGATTATATAGAAGCAGCAACAAGTTGGCGACGTCCTTTATGATCATTGAGAAACGCGACTTTGATCGGCTACAATTCAGGATCTCCTTTTTGGCTGTCAGTAGCCTCGTTGGCGTCGCTTTTATGTAGACGTTTAGACTGTTCTTGCCACCTCATTTGGCACTATGTGATTTGATGGAGAATCCTGAAAGACCTAAATCCTAAAAATTCACGTGCTGAATTATGTGCAGATCAACTTTGCCTTTGATGATGAATGCGCAGAACTTGCAGAAAAGATTGTTTACAATCAACACCACAATTTACATGAAACACCAGCAAAGCTAAGTGAAACTTATTGCAGAAAACGTAAACATGATGTGGTGTTAACTACACCTGATAGTTACGCAGCCCATAGCCATCAGACTATTGATGGTATGAAACATGCTGGTATTTTGCCTGAAGGGAGATGATATTCTGGAACACCACTGCGCCTCTACCGAAAATAGAGAGTCCGAATACCTACATGATATCCGAATGATGTAGTCTTGTGGTTCTGAAATCTTCTACATTGAGAGAGGAAATAGATGAAATTTATTTGGTACTGATGGC
The DNA here is from genome assembly GCA_020466155.1 of Pachypeltis micranthus. Classification (NCBI taxonomy): domain Eukaryota; kingdom Metazoa; phylum Arthropoda; class Insecta; order Hemiptera; family Miridae; genus Pachypeltis; species Pachypeltis micranthus. Next base: position 31,020,627 of record CM035776.1, read on the forward strand.
GCAACATCCTCATCTTCACTGAAGTTACTTCCCACCACTTATTTGTTAACTGTACTTGGAAGCAATTTATGTTCATTGCAGGTTTACAGTTGTTCATGCTGTATCACTGACAATGAGCAGGATTATGCGTATCAAGTTTTTACTGTATAGAAAGTGCATACTTAATTGCATAGGAATATAAAGTCTAAAATTCTTCATCTAGTGAACGTTACAGGATGTTTTACGGTATAAAGTAATTGCCATTTACAATATAATACTTCCTTAGCCCGACAGTAATGCTTCTCGGAAGGGGGGGGGGTATTATCCAGCGATAGAGGTATACACAACACAACGTAGAGTGCTTATTTATTCTACAGAAAACTATACTACTGAATTAGGACCAAAATATAACGAAGAATATGGCGGGTGATGAAGTCAGTGATGTGAATATCGATTGTTGGCAATGATATAGCCTCGATTGAACACTGAAACAAGACACTAAGTAGGCCGCCACAAGAAATTGGGCAAAGCGAAGATACAGCTTCCATGAAGCTCGAGTAATTTATTCTTTTTGTCGGCTGTGTGTGTCTAATTTCTGAGTGTATCTTCCTATATGTTGAGGAGTACTGCAACATTGATCCCTGGTTCGATTAGGAGAGGTCGTTCAATTAACTGTTGGTGCTTATATATATTGTGTAAACCTTTTTCTAGAAATTCGTGTAATGAATACAAATTCACATTTATTAAGTTTTTTTTCTGTAACTTTTCATAGTGAATAAAAAAAAAGATGAAAAGACATTTGATATGAGCCGAAGTAATCAGGTTTACATCAACAAAATTGAGTAACTCCCCACTAACTCTTTATAGAATTTTTTAGAAACGGAGAATATTAATTTATCGGGTTTCCAATTTTCTCAAAAATGGTTCTAACCATTTCGCCAGCGAAGCCTTCCTTCTTTCTTTAAATCGTAGTACCATGGCGGCGTTGTGCGAAGGGTTGTCCTGACTGGGTAACTGATAAAAACGGGCAGAGAGAAATTCCCTACAGAAATTGTGGTCATGCCTTAGATAGTTCTTTCCTGATACCGTTCACTTGTACTTCGCTTTAACGCATTTTCTTTTCTTTTAACTGCTCTGCTTGATGAGTTGATTGTTTTCTAGCGTGCTTCCAAGTATAGCGTTATTTTGGACGAAATAATTAGCGTTATGTGCCTTTTTGTGACCTGCTCAAAACCTTGTTCTCCCTCACTTGGTTCGTAATGGTTTTTTAACTTTCACCATTAGAGAACAGAGTTCATTGTAGTCAATTCAACATACAGTAGTTCTTGTGCCATTGTACTTTACAGTGACAAATTGATAACGTCATCTGAACGCCGTTGTGCATACATTAGTTCATTTTGCAGTCAGTGCTGCTCTTATTAATAATGACAATTGAGTTCAAGAAAGCTTTATGGTATATCTTTGGAATAGTTGTGAAGTATAATTGGCTATTGAACTGTAAGGACATTCTGGTGCCTAATTTGACTTCCTTAAATCGGAAGACAGTGCTTTATTTTATATATGGTTTAGGAAGGAATTTTCCGTCAAGTTCAATCATTGTTCTGAGTGCTCCTGCCTCTAGAAACGGGTACACGTTTTACTGACGTTCTTATTTCAACTGCAATTCAGTAGTGTCACCTTTTGCATCAGTATTTTAGAGATCTGAACATAGAGCTTGTATTCATCAGTCTTGGGGGTGGGGGGTTGATATGAAACATCCCGTAGGCTCAGGAACAGTCATATTGATAAGGAAGCACCTGTGTCTGTTTGGGGGGGGGGGTGAACTAGTACAACCATATGAACGTACTTCATTAGTAGGATTAAAAACACTTGAGTCGAGGGTGCTGGTTCTGTTGAAGCATCTTATGTTCCAGGGGTCATACTGGAAGCTTTCATTTTCTCGTTGGTGTTTGAAGCACCCACATATTAATTTCAGTATGCTAATGGCTGGTCCCCGAGTACTTGGTTTTGGGCAATCGGATTGAACGTCAGTTTTCAAGTTTCTTCTCTTTCCGCTAACATTTTCTGTGATTTATGTTGTTCCTAAGCATTGTAGCAAAATTGTCTTGCTGTTGTACAACTTGTATTTTCTTCTCTTCTGTTTAAATGTTAGCTGTGTCTACATGTTTCTTTCTCTCGAATAATTTGTAATTTGGAGAGAAAAATCTGATTTTTGTGGTATAATATTTATGTCAATGAAATGATTGGATTGTGCCTCTCCCGATAGCTAGTAAAGCTACGTGAGTCCTTTGGTGGTATTAAATTCCAAAATCGATTCAGGAAATTTGTTTTTTTTAATAAAATGAAGGTTCAATCCAATCATATATTCTTTAGTAAATAATTAGGCGCTTTTTGAACTCTATAGTATTTGATGAATCTTTTATAGGATCTGAAGGATTACATGCGGCAAGCTGGCGAAGTCACATACGCTGATGCACATAAGGACCGCCGTAATGAGGGGTAAGTTTCTTCTCAAACAACGTTACAAAGTTGCTGATGCGTTTTGCTGTACTGCATAGTTGGACGTGTGGGACAAAGGGAGAACTCGTAGGTGTGATATTGTTCAACAGACCAAAATCAGTGTACATGACTGACTGAAATAATATTAACAGAAAGTTGACTAGTTCTTGTGAGTGTCAGGTCAAGACTGTTAGAGCCAAAAATAACCGTTTAATCTCGGATCATGAACGTTCTAAGTCTGTACAGTCTAGATGGGAATGTTGAACTGGGCGACTTTTGGATGCTTGAAACAAGGATTGTACCAAAACTTGATATCAAGATCAGCGAAATTGGTGTTTCTTTTGATGAAATTAGGGTTATGCCATTCCTGAGGACATTCCGTGGACTCCCCCAGGCTGCAAGCTGTTCAGAGAATGTTCCTGTACCAAGTGTGTCTTGAATATCCCACCATGCTAGGATATGTAGTGCATGTCTCGGACGGGATCAAACTCAACTTTTTCAGTAGTTATCTGATGGGAAGCTGACCTCAGATTAGCAGATAACTGAGAAATCATTAGAATTTCTTGGTAGTGTCTATTTTCCTGCTGTCTTTAGCTAAGAGCATCTTCTTATAATCCTGACGTTTGCTTATCGAAATGAATATTATATCCCTCGTTCTTTTGGGCGTCTTCTAAGGGGTTGTTCAAGTATAAGCAAAGAGGGGCTTTTGTTCACTTACGGATTTATTACAGCCTTGTGGTTGGTTATAATGGTAACTTTCTTAAAATATTTTCTCTTGCCCGCCTGAAAAGCTCATTGTTGGATCCTACTAGTGATGTCATGCCTAAGAACTGATCTGGTAAGTATGGCTCCAATTAGGCAGGCAGCCCATGTACGGCCGAAATGGGAGGTGACAGTTTACCCAGAGCCGCATTGATTAAACAATTAAACTATGATGGCAGCACACAATTCCCTCAATTGCCCTGTCCTTCCTTGCCTAAGCTATTCCCTTCTGTCATGTTCTATCATCTTAGATTAGTGCGCTCAGCGTAGTTGGAAGTGTTGGCCCAATGGTGAACTGTACTACTTCAAATAATTGCAACTTTCATAGATGATAATTTCTTATGTTAGTGCATCAATTGCATAATGGTCGTATCTGGTATTTCAGTTGATCGAAGTTGAAAGAGGCACATTAACTGAGCTAGTGCTAGATTAGAAACGGAACTGAACTGTTTCTTTTATTCACTTGAGAACGTATCAACAGTAGCTAATAATCGCTAGTGTAGATTGCACTCACAGGAACTTACTCCTTAGGTTATTGGCTTGGTGACAATAGGAATTGAGTAGATATGAATGACCTCGAGTCACGGTGGGAATACTATTCCATGGTTTTCTCACTGGATGTCTCGTAGATAACTAAATGAGTGAGTAGAAATCAATTTGTGCTTAACCTTATCATGTTTTCTATCAGTGTTGTAGAATTTGCTTCCCACTCTGACATGAAAAACGCCCTGGAGAAATTGGACGACACTGAACTGAACGGCAGACGAATCAGGCTGGTTGAAGACAGGCGACGATCTCGTCGGTCCAGGTCATCAAGCTCCCGCTCTCGCTCCAGGTCACGCTCGAGGAGACGTTCTAGGTACAGATTACAAGTTCAGCAGTTGAATTCGAAGACGCCTTAATTATTGGAAGTGTGTGCTTCGAAATTCCTAATTGACAACTATTTGCACTTATCAGGTCCCGCAGTGCCCGCAGCTCTCGCAGCCGCAGTAGGCGCAGCAGCCGCTCTAAATCCAGGGCCAAGTCTGGGTCACGGTCTAAGTCTCGTTCTAAGTAAGTTTCAGAATTAAGTACGTTTAGTTAGTTGAATGTGTATTCAAATTTGTGTACACGAATCACGTTGAATAGGAGGATGTGCGAGCAAATTTGTATTCTTCTTGTGATATGCTCACAAAAGCCCCAACAGCCTTAATTTAGCAAAAGAAGTAGGGTGATGGCAAAAATAAATTATTTTGAGTATCTGAAACGTTAAAGATGAGACAACAACTAAATAGTTTTTAGGCAAAATGCGCCAAAACGAAATAAGCGAACTTTGAAAAGGGGAAAAATACTGCGATCGTAGATGAGATTATCACTGGCTCTTCCACCCTCAACTCAGCAACCTTTCATAGCATGGATAATTTTGGTTTATTATTCATTCTGAATAATAACCCTATGTTTTCGGTCACGAAAAATTTTTTACAACCCCCCCTCAAAATTTGATACTTTACGTTTCAAGACATGGAGATTCCAAATTTGCAATGTCCGTCCGCCGTCCGGGCCGTTTTGTGCCTTTAACGTGGTCTAAAAAATTCGTTCTTTCGCCCAAAAATCCGACTTGGTATCTAGTTGTGCCCGCCATCTCGGCAATCCGATCGGACGAAGCCCGTGGTTGTAATGGGCAAAAAACGGTTAAAAAAAATTAACGAAACGCAGTACAACGCAGGAGCTACAAGCGTTTCGTCGTTTGAATTCCCTCCGCCCTGCCCGTCTCTTTAAAAAACCAACCGCTCTCGAGGCGGCTCTCGCCTCCCTCCCAATGACGACGCGCTTCGCTTTGAGCGCCGCCGTTCCAATTTCCCCGACGTTTTGGTTTTAATACGATTCAATTTTTTTTTTTCATCTATTTTGGTTAAATTTTGATATTAGTATTTAGCGTGCATGTTTTCATATTAAAATTCAGTTTTTTCTAGATACTTTCGTTTTTTTTGTTTATTTCAATATTACGATTCAGTTCTTTTCGACCTTTTTTGGGTTTCATTATGATATTTTTCGATGCTGAATCGAACAGGATGGATCTCGGAGCATTAATGCTAGGTCAAGCTGATTATCCGAATAATAAACCGTTGTGTAATAATTTGCAGGGTTTTTTATCTGTAACTCCATTCTTGATCTCACTTCTATGAGCGCAGTTCCACACTACCTGTCACTACTGTTTTAATTGTAAAGAACGAATCCTTGGAATGGTCGGAAAGATTTGCGAAATTATGGGGGGTTTCTATGATTTTCCGTGCTTCCAACATCAGAAAGCGTCGTACATACCAGCCCCTTTCAGGAAACCGAGTATGTCTTTCGCCATAGACTCCGCTGTGGTTTGAGAGGCAGTTTTGTCATGGAGGCAATCCTCTGATATTCTCGTTATGCATATTGTCTGTTATGACAAAAATCAAATTGGTTTAAAAGCGTACAATGTTGTTCTCAACGTTTAACCAACTTGTCTGGTATTGCAATTTTCAATTAGTATATCCCTTATTCGTGATTCTGTTTCATTTCCATTAGGTCTAACGATCGTGGGAAGTCCAAGTCGAGGTCACGATCCAAATCTGAGAGCAAGAAGATGTCCAAATCAAGATCTCGCTCTGTTGATAAGAGAGATCGCTCATTGTAAGTAGTTATTCCTGTTCCAAATGTTAGTCTTTGTAGATGTCACACCTCGAAATAATCAAGAGATCACTGAGCGGATTGATGTACTTCAACTGAGGGTTCTATCAACCGAGTTACTTGAACAGGATGAAAGGGAATTGCTTGATGGTGAGGGAATAAACACTAAGGGATATTAAAGAAATTGGGTTGTGTCCGCCAGTAGGCAAATACTAAAGTTAACGTACCTGTTAGGTGAGTCCGTCTCCTCTGGCTTGTGAGTTACTGTGGGCAAGCGCTTTCGATGTAAAGACATCATCGTCTGGCCGTTTAGTCAGTACTGGAGTCAGTCAGTTGGTCGTGGTCTTTATATACAAAGAGAAAGGTGAAGGGAGTGATGGAGCGTTGGGGAAGGGGCGGGGAGAGGTCTTGTTGGTCAGTCTTGTTAGTAGTACCTTAGCCGGACTGGCTGTGTTAGGTATTAAAGAAATTGGGTTGTGTCCGCCAGTAGGCAAATACTAAAGTTAACGTACCTGTTAGGTGAGTCCGTCTCCTCTGGCTTGTGAGTTACTGTGGGCAAGCGCTTTCGATGTAAAGACATCATCGTGACCAACAAGACCTCTCCCCGCCCCTTCCCCAACGCTCCATCACTCCCTTCACCTTTCTCTTTGTATATAAAGACCACGACCAACTGACTGACTCCAGTACTGACTAAACGGCCAGACGATGATGTCTTTACATCGAAAGCGCTTGCCCACAGTAACTCACAAGCCAGAGGAGACGGACTCACCTAACAGGTGCGTTAACTTTAGTATTTGCCTACTGGCGGACACAACCCAATTTCTTTAATACCTAACACAGCCAGTCCGGCTAAGGTACTACTAACAAGACTGACCAACAAGACCTCTCCCCGCCCCTTCCCCAACGCTCCATCACTCCCTTCACCTTTCTCTTTGTATATAATGACCACGACCAACTGACTGACTCCAGTACTGACTAAACGGCCAGACGATGATGTCTTTACATCGAAAGCGCTTGCCCACAGTAACTCACAAGCCAGAGGAGACGGACTCACCTAACAGGTACGTTAACTTTAACACTAAGGGATCTTCCTATTGATGTGACGTCCTATTGATATACGTGCAGGAGTCACGGTATATCGACCATTGATCTAACTGCCACCACACGATTAGAGTGTGAAATGGATTGCAGCGTGTCACATTCAGCTTTCTAGAAAATACAACTATACCAGCTATGCTACAGCTTTTCCAGTTTTCTAATTATAAACGTGTGGGCGAATGTGTATGAATACAATTACCTTGACTTTCACGTACAAATTAAATCCACCTTTCAGTAATAGGTACACACACAACTCATATACTAATCGGGGGTTGTTTGTGTGTGAACTGGTTTGAAAAAAAAAACGACCAAACTCAAAATTCATGGACTGATGGTAATATATTAATGAAATAAAATAAAGACGGGGGGGGGGGCAAACAAACGCATGGAGCTCCAATGGCCAAATAAAATACTTGATTAAGATGAAGGAAACTGGGCACACAATGTTCAATGGCCGTTCGAATCAGAGAAATCAAGAGAGACGCTTGGATAAGATGAAGTTCGTGGTAGTTTATTCTGTCGTACCTTGGTCTGAAGTGGTGGGAATTATTTCAATACAAGTGAATAATGTGGAGGGAAAGTTGAATTGGATGAATGAGATTCGAGGAGAATGAGTAGCAAGCACGAAATTAGGAGAACCAAGGGTCTTGAATGTACGACAGGTGGTCGTGGTTTTACGACGAACGAGATGCTGATGACTGATCGTATGGAGGAGGAAAAAACGATCCGTAGCAATCCGATAGACGAACGACAAGCTGTAACAGGGTGAAGTTTGAAGGCCGCGGCAGATCCAGAAGTACGAAGTGTAGGTGAGAGTGGGGTTAGGTGTAGCTGAGGAGAGGCTGACCAGCACTGAGTTCGAACTCCCGACCCCAATTGTTGACGTAAACAGGGGCATTACTTAGATCCAGGTGTTCTGTCAGCCAAAACCCCTGGACTATCGCTAAATGCGAAAGTTCGTGTCTCATACAGAATCTATCGTCACCCTCAGTTAATAATCACTCCATTTCAAGGGGGTTGAAATGGAATGTTGGAACGTAAGTCTAGTTTGTGTAATACTGAGTCCATAAAATACCTTAGTGAAGGATCACTGGTTCCCTAATACTTCCCAGCATATTTTGTGAGAGCCACCCATATAACTTGTTGGCCAAGCATCCATACCATGTGTTACTCTGTGTTCTTGTTACTTACCAAAGGACGTAAATATAGGTGCTTTTGAAAACAGCCCAGAATGTCAGCAGCCGTTTTCTATGCACTTGGGCATTTTTAATATACGGCAGTAGTGCTTTTATTTGGTGGATATGTATTCGAGAGGCTACAATGTCTTCTTAAGTTGCCTAGGAGGATGCAGCGCCAATGAATTATGACGAAAGTACTTGTTGATGCTACGGGGGGGTGGAGTTTAATGTAAACAAAGCCTTTAGGTAACTTCAACTTGACACTTCTGCATGCTGCCAAAGAAGTAGCATACAACAGGAGTCTGGGTAGCTGTAGAGATTTATGCCTGTTTACATAGTTCTGTGGATACTTTCAAGAAGCAATAATGTGGTATTTTGCTTTGTCAGGAATTTGAGCATTTGTACTTCAGTTTCAATCTGAGGCAATGCTAACTAGATTAAAAGGTAGCGAATGGGAGCATCTCTTAGTACACTCGTCGAATGATTGGACACTCTTCTGTATTTGGAAATCTCTTTTTTTCCCTTAGCTGGTAACCCAAACCTCAATAAGCGATATAGATCTACCAAATAGATTCCACGAGGAGAGGAAAGTGATCTCTTGGCTTATTTTAAGGTGTGCACTATTTATTGAACTAGAGAGGGAGTGAACGTTGGATTGTCGATTGGTAGTCGGCGGTCGTTGATGTCAATGTGGTTACTGCTTAGGTCCCATTCAAAATCGTCTAACAAGAAATCCCAGTCGAGGTCGAGATCACGATCGAATGATAGAAATGGGAATGACACGTAAGTTGATTTTTTTGGTTATGGAGAAACTCGCTGTTTGACGCTTACATACAACTGTCATTGTTTTGAATTCAAGGTGCTCACTATTAACACTGTTTTCGTCCTACGCACTTCACTCTAATTTTGATTATTTACCTGTACAGTGTAAATTGGATCACTTGATCTCACAAATTAGCATGTTATTCGCATAGGTTTTAGTGCGCTTAATTTATGTTGAATTATGTGTTGGAAAAATTGAGAGGGTTGTGAGGGGCCACTTACGCAGTTTGTACTGGGATGTGTAATGCATGAAGCTGATGATTTTGTTTGAAGTTGTGCTGTTCACGCGTTCACTCAATTTCTTGCTCCTGGTAGACGAGGCAGTAGGAGAAGGTTGAGGGCAACCAGAGTCAAGTCTATTGTTCTTGGTAGCCCAACTTGAAACTGTCGATCACAGAGATGACTCCACTTACCATGTTGTCGCGTCTTTATAGTAATCCTCCTTCCACCTGTAGGACTTACAACAACAGTTTCTTCTCATGTGTCTTTTACTTCAACTTGTTGGTACATCCAGGAATGATAATGGCCCCATTTTGGCTGTTCTGATGGGACATGGTGAGCTGGTACATATGTACGACAGTGATCTGTGAACTGCGCTGTAATTTTTATCTGACCTGGAAGGGTTAATTTTTATTTACCAGCGACGTCGCCAGAACTTGAGAGCTTGTTCAGGTGCCCTCTGGCTACCATGGGTGTTGGACTATTCCCCCACATCCTGGATGGGATTTCAATGTTAGATACTCGTAGATACTGCCTTACCTGTGAGACTGCAGACATTGACAACTGGACTGGTGCGACGCATCACAACTTCCCTCAGCCCCTTGGATCAAGTCTGTTTATCATTCAGTCAATTGTGAATTTGGAAGAATGTAGCTCTACCCCCTTCATAAGAACTGGTGGTGCTCAAGTTCTGGACTGTATTCAATTGATACTACTTACACCACGGCCATTATTGAGTTTTCTGCGCAGTGGTGGTTTGAGTTCCATAATTTCTGGGTAGTTCTTAACTATCTTATAAACATTGTTAAACGGTCACCACACGGGAGTAATTAGACTACCACATCTTAATTTTTCTGAGGATGCTTTTATGTTTGAACCGGATTAAAAGGAGAGAAGTGAGGTAAAATAGATTGCCTACAAACTTTTATTTTGGCTTCCCATCGTGATCTGCAGGTTAATATGACATTTTAGCCGATAGGGTTCAGCCGTTTTCTCTCAGATCCACGCAAATCCACTCTGTTTTTCAGATTCAGAGCAAACTCACAATTTTTTATTCATTTTTTTCAGCCGATTTCGTAACTATGTCTAAGGAAAATGAAAGTCTTAGCCAAGAGCGCTTTTGCCGTGGTAGAAATAGGTAGTCCATGATTGTCGTGTACATCTCAGTTCACTATCGTTGGACACATGTTATGGGTGAAACATCACCAATGCTGTGTGGTTGGGTAGTAGCTAACTTTAATTTTTCTTCCAGTTTTCTTATCTGTTCTAAATATTTCGGCTAATCTGCGAATGCGACGTTGAAGGAAAATCAACTTTAGAAATGTATGAGAAATCTTTCGACTTTGAATTTTTCACATTTGGCCCAAAGAGTGAGTAATTGTGTCAGAAAAAAAATTGGGTTTTCTTCAGATCTTTACGTGCGTCAAAACGTAGTCCGAAAACCCTAATTTTTGCACGTGGTCTGTGAGTGTCTTTGTTGTTCGATTTTAAAAACGACCGAACCGATTGAACTGGTTCTTTTTTGGGTTTTGTTCGTTATATTTTGTAGATGCGAAAATAATGTTACGGGCGATTTCCGTTCCATATCTGGGGGAGGGACAAGGGGTTTTCGAATTTTTCTCGAAAACGACTCTAATGATATCGATTAAACTTTCATCTTCTAGTTAGCGCAAAACTTTGCTTCTATGTAAGTATCTCCATGAAAATTCGGTGAATGGAGAGGGTTTTTACTCTCTTTCGCCATACGCCATGTTAGCCATGTTAGCTCGGAAAACGAGATTTCTGGAATATTAATTTATCGGTTTTCTAAATTTTCTCCAAATCGCGTCTAACCATTCCCATCAAACTTCGTAGTACTCTCAAGAAACTGGTGCCTACAATTTGTTCTCCACAAATGCGTAGAACGAAGATACAGCGCCCTTAAATCTCCAGCGCGATTGCCGTAATTTTTGCCTGAGTCAGCAGCTCTTCAAAAGCATCTCCAAACAACTCGTAACAATGGCACCCAACTAGTGGTCGAATTTCTTGTTTCCAAGAAAAAGAAGAGGCCCCGAGAGAAAATAATGAGACGAGTTGGTCCGGGATTCGCTGACGGTCCGGAATTCGCTGATGGTCCGGGATTCGCTGACGCTGTGAAAGTTCCAGCGCGAAGGTAAAATGGGTGACGCGCCCACTACAATGTGAATGAAAAAACTTTCCTTGTAGCCCTCTCGTTTCTCGAATCAAAGATCGGATTTTCTGGGGATTCGCTCAACTCTCGTAAAATTCTTTCCCTAAAAAAGAGTCCGCTCCAGGAGTAGCTGTTAAAAGACGAGGGGGGAGATGTGCTGACTGACTCCTGTTAAAGGCAAGTGGTTGATCGTGGTCTAGCAGCGGTAAGACGGTCGATTCATAATTCTCGACGTAAGTTGAGGGTTGTGGATCGAATCTCCGGCGCGATTGCCGTAATTTTTGCCTGAGTCAGCAGCTCTTCAAAATCATCTCCAAACAACTCGTAACAGCTACGCACCAGATTTTTGTGAGTTGGTGAATGGAAATTGGGAAATAAGTGTAAACTTTTCTTGAGATGCTTTTCTGACAACAGCGTTAAGTACTAGTTGCCAAACATGTTTTCATAAATAACCTGAAGTCCTACATATTATTTGCACTACTAACCAGTTGTGGAGGTTTGCTTTTTCATCGCAAGATTTTACCGAGCCTGTCTTAGAACCAGTTTATCCCGAGAACTCTAAAAACGTTAATTATTTTATTTTTCCAGGGACAGATCAGGGAGCAAAGGGAAATCCAGGAGTCGCTCGATTGAACAAAATGGAGACCACTCGCCGGACAACAAGGACGATTAGATATGAATTAATCCAACGTCTTTGTGGACTCGCTTTTACTCTACTTTCCTTTTTTGACTCATGTCGTTCATCATCGATCGCATGAATCGATCATTTTGAACTATGATTTACTGATTTCCCAATTAGGAAAGCAAACGTCAGTTTCTTTTTCCCCCGTTTTTTAAGTTGGTATGTCTACAATTAGTTTTAACTGGATTTGGATTTAAAAAGTATGACGATGTATAATATTTGATAATAAAATTTGGAAAAACGGCTGAAGAAGCATTTTTAGCGCTTCTTCCCACTCTTAACTTGCGTTTGCTATTATTACTCCTGATACTACTAGTCTCAACGACATTAATCTCTGCCAGATTTGGACGGGGTATCTATACCATACCGTCAACCTGCTGTTAATAGCAATGTGTGGGTGTGGTTGTTGAATGTAGCAGCAAAATCGAATCACCAGCACCAACTTTACCAAGTACAGTATTGTACTCTCAACCTAAAACGGAGAAAATTACATATTCCAGGCGCCTGTAGAATATTGGCACGACGTGACGAGTTGGACTGACGGGAGCAAGTGCAAATGATGAAACGATTACAGTCGCTGTAGTAGACCCGAGAGTTCTTTCAATTAATAGACCGTCACGTGATAATTACTGTGGTTTCACCATTTTGGGTGTAGACTGGTTCAATTCGACCATCATTGAAAACTACCTAGATCGCGATACTCGACACGTAATATCGAAAATTGCGTTTTTGTTAATTTTTTTAAACCAGTTTTTGCCCATAACAACCTTAGGCTTCGTCCGTTCGGATTACCAAGCAGGCTGGCACAACTAGATACCAAATGGCATTTATGTGTGAAAGAACGGATTGTTACTTACCGCTACCCGAAGGGAAGGAAAGTATAGTAATCGGGTCAAAAAAAAATTGGGTTATCTTCAGATCTTTACGTTTTGAGGCCTACGGAGTCTAAAAAAACCTAATTTTGGCGCGTGGTCCGTGTGTGTGTGTCTGTAGTTCGATTTGCGGGAGAACGGCTGATCCGATTGAGCTGGTTCTTTTTTTGTTTTGTTCGTTATTTTTTGTAGACACCAAAATAAGGTTATGGACGATCGGTCGATTGAAATGGGGGGAATGTACCAAAAACTAGGGTTTTTCTCAAAAACGGCGCTAACGATTTCTATCAAACATCTGGAGTACTCTCTGCTAACTAGTCCCTACATTTTGTTCTCCATAAATGTTCCAGTGAAAGTGCGTTGAACGAAGATGTAGCGCCCGCCTATGTTGGTGGTGTTCGAAATTACGGGGGTGGCGGAAAGTTGTGTGTTGCTACGCACTAGATATTTTTAGATGGCGTTGAAGGCCAAATATGGTTCGTACGGTAACCCGACAAAGCAGATCTGGAATGCCGATGCCTTGAAAGGCCCCTAGTATCAAATTTCGAGATTTGGGTTGGATACGGGTGGGGGTGGGGAGTTGCGTTCTCTCGGGATCTTAACGTTTCGGACCGTACTGAGTCCTAAAAACACTATTTGGGAAAATGGTTCGTCTGTATACGATTGTGCGAAAACGACCGATTACAATTCTCATACGTTGGAAAAATGAAAAGAGCTGCACAATAAATTACCAAAATTGACAATAGTAAAGTTTGACGGAGATATTTTTAGTACCAAGAATTTTGGCAGTTTGTTGCGAACAAACATTCAAATTCAACTATCTCTAGCTCTGATAAATTTAATTATTTAACTACATATTTGACTGGCAAGGCAAAAATTTGTATTGCCGGTTTACCTATCAGTGGAGACCTTACTGCAATAGAAAAATTGGAAGAACGTTTTGGAAACATTCAGCCCCAGGGCGCTCTCCAATGTTATACCTGGTGACGGCAAGCGCCTCGAGGCGCTCTTCCGACCCTTACCCAATGACGGCGAGCGCCCCGAGACGCTCGGTTTTCTTTAGTTTCAAATGTGCTTCAGACCGTTCCAGTCACTTGTGGAAGCCCGTTATTTACTGGCAGTCACTCCTAACAACATTCTGCAGTTTGCCGATTCTGAATCTGACGTTTCCTTTAGAAACTGCATAGTTCCCAAATTAGGGTAAGTAAAACTCCATTATCTTTACATTTGGACGTATAATTTAAACGTATTACTTAATAATAAGCTAATATATACCTATTTTTTAGCAGAAGGTTCGTACTCGAGGAGGAAAATATCTGGTGCGTAGCAACACACTACTTTCCGTCACCCCTTTAAGCTCGAACACCAGCTACATAGGCGGGCGCTATATCTTCGTTCAACGCATTTTTACAGGAACATTTATGGAGTACTAAATGTAGGGACTAGTTAGCTGAGAGTACTCCGAAAGTTTGATCGAAATCGTTAGAGCCGTTTTTGAGAAAATTGGAATACCGATAAATTAATATTCGACAAATCTCCTTTTCTGAGTTAACTTGGCTTATATCTCTGTTCAACATATATATACAGAAATAATTATAGAGAACGAAATGTTGGTATGGGTGACTAGAAGATACTTCATTAGGATATATCACATCTGGTGAAAAAGTTACCCTGGAATTTACGGAAATGTTAGAAAAAACGTTATTTTTTACACATTTTGATTTTTATCTCTGTTCAATGGACTGTCAGAGAAACATTTATTGAAAAGCATATGTAGGTATTAACTATTCGGAAACATCTCTAAAGTTTGGTGATAATCGTTGAAGCCGTTTTGCCAAAAAGCGTAAAAAACCTATTTTTGCTTCATGGGCCTATATCTCCGTTCACCGTATTTTCATGGAGATATGTATGGAGAAGAAAAGTTAGGCATTGATTAGGAGAAGATAATTTGAAAGTTTGATCAAAATCGTTTGAGCCGTTTTCGAGAAAAATGCGAAAAACCCTAAATTTTGGTACATTTTCGTCCCCCACCCCCCCTTCCCATCGGCCGAAATCGTCCATAACCTTATTTTGGTGTCTACAAAAAATAACGAACAAAACAAAAAAAGAACCATCTCAATCGGATCAGCCGTTCTCCCGCAAATCGAACTACAGGCACACACACACACAGACATACACACGGACCTCTCTCCGAAATTAGGTTTTTTAGACTCAGTAGGGTCTGAAACGTAAAGATCTGAAGAAAACCCAAATTTTTTTTTTGGGCCGATTACTATACTTTCCTTCCCTTCGGGTAGCGGAAAGTAAAAAGAGGGCGAGTGAGGAACCACAACCCTCAACTTCAAGGTTTGCATATTTTTTACGTTTCACTAACATTAAAATTACGATGATGAATTTGTATTGAATTTTTAATAATGATTATCATTGTAATAATGATTTTTTCAGCACCAAACAACCCAAAGTTGGTGAGCCAATGCAAAGAAAAGTAATGACTGACGAGGAACTTATTCGTATCCTGTCCAGCTTGTCCTGATACACCTGCTTTATGTATCGAAAATTGTTTTGTAAATTTCCACAAAAATATGACCGTTGATGGAAATTAATTGCTTAATGTTTACAAGTACTATTTACTACCTATGTAAAAATTTACGAACGACTTCTATGTTATTTACTGTATAAATACTTTTTTGTAATAAATACTTGTAATTTTATTGAAAAAGTTGACAAAAAATTGTTTTCCTCTCTTTATAATTACACCTTATTCAATACAACTTACCTTCTGAAAGTACGTTATGGATTAGTTAATTATTTTTGGCTTGAAATAATTGTTTCGAAATTCCAATGGCCCAATTCGTGTATAAAATGACGAGCGCCTCGAGGCGCTTGCAGTCATAGCTGTTTGTGTTTTGCGTGATAGCCTACCTACACATTAGCTATGACTGCGAGCGCCCCGAGGCGCTCGTCAATTTATACACTAATTAGACACATTAGAATTTTGAAACTATTTTTTCAAGCCCATACAAAAATTAACTAAGCCATATACGTAGAAAAAGTTGTGCCGTCAGTGACGGCCGTTTATGAAAAACTAAGCAGTATACTGCATAGGGATCTCAATATGGGCGCCGTATTGAATGGGTTAAAAAGAATTTGAAATGTTCGCAAAAATTCGGAGAAAATATCAACGCCTATTTTCAACCGTTATAAGATCAAAATTCCCTCCTTGCATATTATTTGAAATTGAGAAAACTCGTGCTATTAATGAGACCTTGAGTGCTGAAACCTACTTACACGAGAAAAGTGGACAGGTCGGGGTCACCGATCCCTAATCGGAATCGGAATACAGAAGAACACAACGGAATGTCTAACTGTAAAAGAAAATAATACGAGCCTATTTAAAGTGTTTCTACTGTGAAGAGAAGCATTCGAGTGATGAATGCCCTTAAGTAATTACTTTAGAGGCTAAGAAAGAAGGTGTTACAATTGCCTAGGGAGAACGCATAAGCTAGCAAATTTTAAAAGGGTAAGAGCCTGTGCTCGCTGCAAGGTGATAAAGATACATCACCGTAGTCTTTGTCCAAATATGTTTGATGTCCCATCAATTCTAGAAGAGGAAAGTACTGAAGCTTAGTTTGATGGTTGCTACCAAAAACGTATTCATGCAGACTTTTAATACCAAGATCAAACATTTTATATCAACAACAGAAGTGGAAGTACGAGGAATGCTGGATTCAGGGAGTCAAAGAACCTATATTTCGGAGAATTAATGTAAGAAACTCGAGTTGGATGGATTAAGTAAGGAAGTTTTATCTGTTCTTGTATTTGGCTGTGTACAATCTCGTCAGATCACATCAGTTGTTGAATTTGACATGGTATTGAAAGATGGTTCAGTCGTGAGAATAACAGCCAATGTGGTTCCCAACATCAGGGAAATTTCAGAAATAATATGGGTTTGGGCGATGCCAGAAAACCTAGAATTGTCAGATTTAGATAGAAATAAACCAATCCAAATTTTGAATGGGATGATTATTATTACGACTTCGTGCTAGGAAAGAAAGTTTCCTTGGTGCCTAATCTTTATCTAGTGTATACTAAATTTGGATGGGTTTTGAGCGGAAAAAAGAAATTGACAAACAACTCAAAGATACCACAAGTTTTTTAACAACTTCGTGCCCAGTTCAACAAGAAGTTAACAACAATCTATTAGCTTGGGTAGAGCCTGACAAGGTTCCCTACTAAGATAACATGGAAAATGATGGTGTGAAGTGTCTTCGGGACTTGGACACAATAGGGATTCGGTAAAATCATCCGAAAATGACGATGACTTAGCTGTACAACTATTCAACAGTTTGATTAAGAAAACCCTGCAAATTATTACACAACCGTTTATGATTCTCATGAACAGCTTGAGCTAGTATTACTGCTCCGAGACCCATACCATTCGTATCAGCATCGAAAAATACTAGTAAACCATACGAAACATGACCTGACTACAATGGAACTGCGAAAACTAAATATTGCCCCGGTGCCAATCGCCTACAGGCGCATGGCCGGATGTTGCGAGACGAGTGAACGGGTGGTTTTGGTGAGATGGGAGGGAGGGAGTGAACGGGTGGTTTTGAAGAGACGGGAGGGAGGAAGTACCAACGACGAAACTTTACTTCCACTGTAGTTCCCACGAGTTCCTTCAATTAGTTGACTTTGGCTCACTATAATTACTGTGATTTCACTATATGCAGTTGAACACGTCTGATACTCAATCCATTCGACCCTGGATGTAAAAATACATTGAAAACGTTACGAAACACGACATATTTGCGATTATACTGCGTTTTGTTAATTTTTTTAACCATTTTTTCTCCATAACAACCATGGGCTTCCGATCGGATTGCCGAGATGGCTGGCACAACTAGATACCTAATGGGATTTTTGTGCGAAAGAACGGATTTTTTAGACCACGTTAAAGGCACAAAACATGGCAGATTTGGAATCCCCATGCTTGAAACGTATAGTATCAAATTTTGAGAGGAGGTTTTAAAAAAAACATAGGGTTATTATTGAGAATGAATAATGAACCAAAACTGAAGAAAGTAGAGGAATATAACAAGATTTTATAAGATCAACTACCTAAAGAATTAATTGAAAATCCTTAGCCTCCCTAATGCCTTCCCCCATTTTCAAAGACGAGACTCATAAATCCGTGTCAAAGACGACTCCACTTCAGCTAGACCCGTTCTAATAAAACGTTCGGTCGAACTACCACAGTCTAAAAAATATGCAATGATAAAGAAACTTTAAAAGTTGGAGACCCATTGTCTAAGGAAACACAAACGGTGGGTACAGCTTTTGTACAAGTACGCAACCACTAGGGACATTTTATGTCTTTCATTTTTGTTTTTATGCAATGATAACTACGTTTGATTGGGCTCGTTGATGGTTTCGATATAATGGCCGCGTCAATTGCAATGGACATCATCACTTGGTCACTGATGTTATTAAAACTTGTGATGTTACCAAGCGTTATATTTTGGAACAGACGTTACCAAGCGTTACACTTCAACCATTCGAGATTTCGTGACGCTTCTCCGTTACATCTCCCGCGTTACATTTTCGAGTTTATATAGCAAAGTAAAGACATAAAATGTCAAAAGTGTACAATCCCTTCGATTATGAAAATTCTAAATTCTAATGTAATTCACTACCTTCCACATAACGCAGTAATTACTCCAGAAAACAATTCATTTATCACTCAGTTAATTTGAACTTCGTCAAACAACGCTTTACGGGAGCAGGAAGCGGTAGCGATTACAGTTCTGGAATTTATTGTGCTCATTGCGGGACCATTATTGAGCAATTGGTACACAGATAATTAATGAGGCTGTAAACACAAATTTTTTGAAGAAGGATAGTAATTACTTTTGCAGAGTTATTGGGTAAACATCTTTAGAACTGGTAGTAAGCGAAACAGCGGTAGTTGACATTCAGGAATTTCTGGAATAACTCCCATGTATCTCATGAGCGTTTTTAAACACTCACCCTATAGGTATTGGATTGGACTACAATATCAATTTTCCTTGCTCTACGAAGTAGAAAGGAAAGTTATGTAATCGGCTGAAAAAAAAATTTTGAGTTCTCTTCAGATCTTTACGTTTCAGACCCCCCTGAGTCCGAAAAACACTATTTGGGAAAATGGTCTGTGTGTGTGTCAGTCAGTCTGTGTGTGTGTGTCTGTGAACGATTTTTAGAGAAAACCACCGTACCAAATCAGCTCAAACTCGATATCTCGCCCGCAGGTCACCATGGGACGCCAAAATAAGGGTATGAACAAAATCCACCGAAATTTAACTATAGTTATCATAGTGATCAAAACACCAAATATTTTTTTTCTCAAAAACGGCTGTAACGATTTTGATTAAATTGTTTATATTGGCAGCTCCCAATAAGGCAATTATACCATAAAATTCCCATTCGTGGGAAAATGACGAGAGCAGCACAATAAATTACCAAAACTTTAGACGAAATCGATTTTAGCCCAGTTTTTAGAGAAAACCACCGTACCAAATCAGCTGAAACTTGATGTCTAGCCTACAGGTTACCATGGGACGCAATAATGCGGATATGGGCCAAATCCACCGAAAGTTAACTATAGTCATCATAGTGATCAAAACACCAAATTTTTTTCTCAAAAACGGCTCTAACGATTTTGATTAAAGTTTTTTTTTTGATAGCTGTCAATAAGGCAATTATACCATAAAACTCCCATTCGTGGGAAAATGACGAGAGCAGCACAATAAATTATCAAAAGTTTCGACGAAAAGCGTTTTTGCCGCGTTTTTTCCTTTTGAACCCCACTGGAATGTTACTAGAATGTTAAAAAAAAAGTTGTGTTGTAGTCCAATCCAATACCTATAGGGTGAGCGTTTAAAAACGCTCATGAGATACATGGGGCTCACTCCAGAAATTCCTGAATTTCAACTACCGCCGTTTCGCTTAATACCAGTTCTAACAGTTATTACCCAATAACTCTGCAAAAGTGATTACTATCCTTTTTTTTAAAAATCGCGTTTACAGCCTCATTAATTATCTGTGTACCAATTGCTCAATAATGGTCCTGCAATGAGTACGAGCAGCACAATAAATTCCGATACTGTAAGCGCTACCGCTTCCTGCTGCCGTAAAGCGTTGTTTGACGAAGTTCAAATTAACTGAGTGATAAATGAATTGATTAAATAGAATTAGCCATGTACAAAGTGAATTGACGTAGAGCTAAGGAAAGTTGTGTGTTGCAACGCACCAGATATTTTTTAACATTCTACAAGAATTCAGCGGAGTTCATAAGGAAAAAACTGCGCGAAAAACGCTTTCGGTCGAAAATTTTGGTAATTTATTGTGCTGCTCTAGTCATTTTCCCACAAATGGGAATTTTATGGTGTGATTGCCTTATTGAGAGCTACCAATATAAAACATTTAATCAAAATCGTTAGAGCTGTTTTTGAGAGAAAAAAATTTGGTGTTTTGATCTCTATGATAACTATAGTTAACTTTCGGTGGATTCTGCCCATACCCTCATTTTTGCGTCCCATGGTAACCTGTTGGCTACACATCAAGTTTCAGCTGATTTGGTACGGTGGTTTTCTCTAAAAACCACTCTGAAATCGATTACGTCGAAAATTTTGATAATTTATTGTGCTGCTCTCGTCATTTTCCCACAGATGGGAATTTTATGGTATAATTATCTTATTAAGAGCTACCAATATAAAAAATTTAATCAAAATCGTTAGAGCCATTTTTGAGAAAAAAAATATTTGGTGTTTTGATAACTATGATAACTATAGTTAACTTACGGTGGATTTTGTTCAAACCCTTATTTTGGCGTCCCATGGAGGCCTGCGGGCGAGATATCAAGTTTGAGTGGATTTGGTACGGTGGTTTTCTCTAAAAACCGTTCACAGACACACATACACACACACAGACCATTTTCCCAAATAGTGTTTTTCGGACTCAGGAGGGTCTGAAACGTAAAGATCTGAAGAAAACTCAAAATTTTTTTTTTCAGCCGATTACATAACTTTCCTTTCTACTTCGTAGAGCCAAGGAAAGTAAAAAGTACATGACATAAGTCGAGCTCAGTGCAAGAGAAGAGGGTGTGTGATTGCTCGCTTCTGTGTGCGCAATCGATATTCCTATGATTCGAAATTTCCAATTTCGACATGCCCACGTGATCTATCGGATGCTACAGAAACTAGTGTAATTTTGACTTTAAAACGCGGGAGCTAATCGACGATTGATTTTATTTGATAGATTTAAAAATATTGCAATTATCAAGTGGGACATGGCCGCGCGATCTATTGGACGTTGAGTAAACTGAAGTAGAAGAACTGCTTGAACTGCTGAGCTCTTTGCAGCTTATGATCTCCAGGGACCTGTTTCACAAATGAGCTTGTAATATAAGTGAAATTTACAATTTTACAAGTGGAAGTATTATGAGTACTTGTATTTCTTTTTCACAATGCGATGCCTCCAACTGGTATTACAAAATAATTTCTCCAGTAACTTATGAAAAAAAACGCTGCAAATTATTACACAACGGTTTATTATTCGGATAATCAGCTTGACCTAGCATTAATGCTCCGAGACCCATCCTGTTCGATTCAGCATCGAAAAATATCATAATGAAACCCAAAAAAAGGCCGAAAAGAACTGAATCGTAATATTAAAATAAACAAAAAAAAATGAAACGAACGAACTATTAATAAATAAACCAAAAATAAGCGAATAATGAAAAGTTCAATCGAAGATAACAGATATTTTGCTACCGTTGAGACGGAGAGAAAGAGTCATTCGTGGAGGTGAAGACGAGAACAAGGCAATCGGACGATAAAGAGACAAATCGTAGTGCCAAAGGTTATATACGAAACACGAGCGCTTCCTAGGGAAGACAAAAAAAAAAAAAACCCCGGCGCTAATTGGGCGAACGCTGTGAGTCGAGTGGAAAGGGGTGGCGGGCGGCGGTGTTGCCGGACCAGTGACGATCGCTTTTGATGGGCGGGAGCGAGGGACTTCAAAGACGTAACGCGTTATACTGCGTTTCGTTAATTTTTAACCGTTTTTGCCCATTACAACCACGGGCTTCGTCCGATCGGATTGCGGAGATGGCGGGCACAACTAGATACCAAATCGGATTTTTGGGCGAAAGAACGAATTTTTTAGACCACGTTAAAGGCACAAAACGGCCCGGACGGCGGACGGCGGACGGGGGACGGGGGACGGGGGACGGGGGACGGCGGACGGACATTGCAAATTTGGAATCTCCATGTCATGAAACGTAAAGTATCAAATTTTGAGGGGGGGTTGTAAAAAATTTTTCGTGACCGAAAACATAGGGTTATTATTCAGAATGAATAATAAACCAAAACTACTAGCCCAGCTGATGACAATCTACAAGTCAGCTGGTCAAACAAATGTGAACTCACCATTCCCGTAGACAATTAGTAAAAAGTTCTGAATAAAGTACAAGGTGATTTTTATATGAACCGGAAGGAAAATATGAAAAGGACCTTAATGACCAATGATCGTCGGAGCATACTAATGATTTTCTCCTGCCTCATTCGGGCTGCTGCTGCAGGCTGGTTGTCGTCTTGAGGTCGTTATTTGTGTCTTCAAAATCAAGATCGTGAGGAACGTGTAATGGTTCAACTTCTTTCCGTCTCACGATGTTCCACAACGCCGCGCAGCACTTGACAATCTCCCCTGCAAGTACTGGGTTCACTCTGTTTATTGAGACATGGGAATCGTTCTTTTAAAATACCAAGTGCACACTCGATGATACGCCGAGTTTTTTTAATGGTATGTGTTGCATAAAATCTCTGATTGATTCCGAGGATCATTTCGCATCAACCAAGTGCGAATATTATAGCCGGAGTCCCCAAGCAATACGAAATTGCCAAACGTTCCGTCGTCCATGATGGCTGGCAATCGACTGTTCCTCAGCACTCGATTGTCGTGCACACTTCCGGGCCAGTTCGCGTTCACGAAAAAAAAAACTGACCTGACGCTCCACAAACGAACATGCAGTTCAATGAGTGGTTTCCACTGCGGTCAACGAATGCTGCCTCATGCCTCGTGGGTGCGTCGAGCTTGATTAGACTGCCATCAATAGCCCCACAGACGCGAGGAAAACCAGCTATGCTGTGTCACGGACAAGACAGCCCGGAACATATTCGCAATCTAGCGCGCCCGTGTGGCGGGAGGCAGGCCAATATCACCGTCGCAGCTGAAAAAATTGTTCACTTGTTCTTACATGTTTTGTGGCCAAGTGACCATTCTGTTGAACAGCCGAACGTTAACTGCAGCCACAACTTTCTTCACTCAGCGAGAAACGGTTGCTTTGCTGACACCATGCAAATCTGCTACGACGTGGAACTGGGCACCACTTCCCAGCCAGTGAAGTGCCACGCACACCTGCTGGTGCACGGATAGAGAACCACTTTTTCCAGTGAGGTGCGCAATGAGTTGTCCGATTTGTTCAACTAAGAATGCGATTTTGTCAGAAGTCATACGGAATCTTTCATTGCACTGTAATTCAGTCAAAAAACTTAAGTTCACTCTTGCACGGAACACTTTTCTTCGTCGTAGAGGACGACGCAAATGATTCTCTCTGCCTACTTGAAGATCTTTGTCGGACTCAGAATCACCAAATAACAAATCTTTGAGCATTTTGTCCCTAGGACAATTGAATTCCAAAAATTCACTAATATTTCCGGCACTTGTAAAATGATATTGTGAATCAGAATTTACAAGTTACCAGCGCATTTACTCGTAATAATAGTTACTAAATCATTGTGAAACAGGGCCCTGTTCGTGTCTTTCGTTCGCCCTCGTATTTGGTAGCTAGGATCGATCGCTATATTGTTCCCACATTCAGGTGATCGATGTCGGGACAACTTTAGTAAACTTCGAAATTTGAAATTTCCCTATCTGTCAGAAGTAGAGTCACACACCCTCTTCTCTTGCACTGAGCTCGACTTATGTCATGTACTTTTTACTTTCCTTGGCTCTACGAAGTAGAAAGGAAAGTTATGTAATCGGCTGAAAAAAAAAATTTTGAGTTTTCTTCAGATCTTTACGTTTCAGACCCTCCTGAGTCCGAAAAACACTATTTGGGAAAATGGTCTGTGTGTGTGTATGTGTGTCTGTGAACGGTTTTTAGAGAAAACCACCGTACCAAATCCACTCAAACTTGATATCTCGCCCGCAGGCCTCCATGGGACGCCAAAATAAGGGTTTGAACAAAATCCACCGTAAGTTAACTATAGTTATCATAGTTATCAAAACACCAAATATTTTTTTTCTCAAAAATGGCTCTAACGATTTTGATTAAATTTTTTATATTGGTAGCTCTTAATAAGATAATTATACCATAAAATTCCCATCTGTGGGAAAATGACGAGAGCAGCACAATAAATTATCAAAATTTTCGACGTAATCGATTTCAGAGTGGTTTTTAGAGAAAACCACCGTACCAAATCAGCTGAAACTTGATGTGTAGCCAACAGGTTACCATGGGACGCAAAAATGAGGGTATGGGCAGAATCCACCGAAAGTTAACTATAGTTATCATAGAGATCAAAACACCAAATTTTTTTCTCTCAAAAACAGCTCTAACGATTTTGATTAAATGTTTTATATTGGTAGCTCTTAATAAGGCAATTATACCATAAAACTCCCATTTATGGCAAAATGACGAGAGCAGCACAATGAATTATAAAACATTTTGACGAAAAGCGTTTTTGCCGCGGTTTTTTCCTTTTAAACTCCGCTGGAATGATACTAGAATGTTTTAAAAAAAGTGTTGTAATCCAATCCAATACCTATAGGGTGAGTGTTTAAAAACGCTCATGAGATACATGGGGCTTACTCCAGAAATTCCTGAATTTCAACTACCGCCGTTTCGCTTTCTGCCAGTTCTAAAAGTGTTTACCCAATAACTCTGCAAACGTAATTTAATTACTATCCTTCTTCAAAAAATGTGTGCTTACAGCCTCATTAATTTTCTGTATACCAATTGCTCAATGATGGTCCTGCAATGAGCACGAGCAGCACAATAAATTCCATAACTGCAGGCGCTACAGCTTCCTGCTGCTGCGAAGTGTTGAAATTGGTATTGTAGTGCAATCCAATACCTGAAGAGTGAGTGTTTAAAAACGCTCATGAGATACATGGGGCTCACTCCAGAAATTCCTGAATTTCAACTACTGCCGTTTCGCTTACTACCAGTTCTAACAGTTATTTTCCAATAACTCTGCAAAAGTGATTACTATCCTTTTTTTAAAAAATCTTGTTTACAGCCTCATTAGTTATCTGTGTACCAATTGCTCAATAATGGCCCTGCAATGAGTACGAGCAGCACAATAAATTCCGTAACTGTAAGCGCTACCGCTTTCTGCTGCCGTAAAGCGTTGTCTGACCAAGTTCAAAGGAACTGAGTGATAAATGAATTGATTAAATAGAATTAGCCATGTACAAAATGAATTGACGTAGAGCTAAGGAATGTTGTGTGTTGCGACGCACCAGATATTTTGGGTAACCATTGAGTTGGTGATTCATGGGACAATCAACATGATTATTGTTCTATTTGATTGGTGTTTACTGCATAGGAATTCAGGTGAAAATTGCCTGTAATTCTTATACTCAGGTAGATTTCATAGCACACACTACTGAGTTCAATCTTGTGAAGGCCAGTTCTGTCATTTTCCTGGTGTTCTCGAAGACAAGTGTTGACCAGTTGTTTTCGTTTTTCAATGCCCTCTGTTACCTCTGACGGCATGGCCTGTCGTTTGCCACTGTTTAGTAAGACACCTATTTGTCGTGAACTGAGTTTTTTTCAGATGCGTTCTAAGGTGTTTCCAAATCCCTCAATACTTCCTTAGTATATGTGGTTACTTTTCATCAAGACTCAAAACCATCTCGTGTGACACAGTAGGTGATTTTTGTTGTTTAGGTTTCATGTTTTTACTTAAGGATTCAGAGTTTGGAAAACACCATCTGATAAAATGGTCTGTGAGTGGATTTGTATCTAGAGCAATAGAAATATCTATTTGAATGCACGTAGGACTGAGGAGAAAGGTGTGATGCGACGTACCGAATAGTTTGAGAGCTCTTCATCACCATGATGGAGTATAATGAGGTCTAATGGAACTGCACCATTTAGACTGATGATGTTATTGTATAATTATTTAGATAAATAAATATTACATATTTAGACTGATGATGTGATTGCATTCAGAGAGTATTGCGCCATCTAGCTGTGTTGAAAATGAACATGCCCTTGAGCACCTTACTTTTACTAATGGCTGGGATCTTCTGCCTTCTTTCAGCAGATTCCACACTCATACAAGATAACACAGATAACAATGTGCAATGAGTCCAGAGGTATTGAGCAATTGATATGAAAAACCAGCTTTTCAAAAATAACGTTTATTGAACATCTAACTATTAAGAAAAGAACATCCCTTTTGAATCAAGCTGACAAAGTGTGGGGGGGATTAGATCAGATCATTTGACCAGGAGGGTGAGGCTCGTAGCTACGTGAATACTTCCAATGGGTAGTGATGTCCATTCGTTTCCAAATGCTTCCTAAGCGACTTCATTTGCTCTCTGTATTCAAACAAAAGCTCAATAAATTACCTTTAATAACTAATACACCACATTTGGTCACAATGAAAAATATACGATTTTTCAAGAAAGAAAATGCTACCATTTGAATTGGAGCAAAACCACTTTGGTTAGTACATTGTTTATTCATTCATCACATAATTTACATATTCCTTGTTACTTGACTGAGTATAACCGTTCACAAACTGAATAAAACCTTTCATACAATTAAAATGGTTAAAAAGCATAATTTCGGTGATTGGTCTAGTGACAATCTCTTGTTAGATTTGTGTCAGAAAGGCTGGAGCGACGGAGCTGGTTCTTTATCTGTTTCCTGAGTGAGTTTTCGAAGGCGCTTTCCATCAAACAACGGGGGGGGGGGGGGGATAACAATTTGGGGGATCCTCCGATTTTTATTAAGACCAGCTCATGATTTAATGATTTTGATTACAATTTAAACTTATCTTTCACTAACCAGTACCAAACCTTTCTTCCATAATTTCTCTGTGAGGCGAAGTGAGGGGTTTTGCACTCCTTGGGAAAACGGTTCAACGATCTCCATTAAACTCACCTAGTCAATAACTGCATATTGTTCTGCTTGTCCATGTCAGAGGAACATTTATGGAGAACAATATATAGGAAGGAATTGACGAACGTGAGTGTAGAGCCGTTTTTCCAAATAGTTGAAAAAAATACTCTTCTAACTTCATAGGACAATAATTTACGGAGCGAGGGGTATTTGATTTCATAGGTCGACAGTTGGTGCATTTCGAACTTCCAAGGACCTTAACGATAACAGTTGTAACTATCAGCAACCAATTTAGAATTACAGGATTTCAGTGGGCAAACGAAGTTGGAATGGAGGGCTGGTTGTGTCATAGTGGTAAGGGTTTAGGTGTTCCAATATATGATTGGTTTGGGTCATTTACATAAGTTCATGATTCCTCTTGTTAGCCGTGGTAATGAAAAATGTAACAGTTCTGATCCCTAATGCCCTAATCAAGGTCAGAGAAGATGTTGCACACGCAAATGTGTACTAACACTAATCAATACCTGAGGTGTTTAGGCATGTCGTGGTACACGTCAGTGAACATTTCAGACCAGACAGGCTTCTTAATTTTTTCAGCTCTTGCAAACGACTCGAGAATCTGTGAAAATAAAAAAGTAATCATGCATCTCCTGTTGTACAACACAATAAATTATAAAAATCGTGTTAGTGGCTCAAAGCGCTACTTGAACAATTAAAGTTTAACAACGGTGTTAGGTTAATAAGGAGTAACCTGATAAATTCCTGAATTCAAATTAATGTTTCATTGACTGATTATTTCAAAGTGCTTACTCTACAATTCCAGAATAATAAACACAAACCGTCCCACAAAATCACGTTGGCAGGCCCATTAATTACCTATACACTATGACGGATGTGACACGAGCAAGTACGAGCAATGTCATATATTCTGGAACGTTAAGCACTACCAATAAAATTTGACACTTAACGTTTCAAGGCATTATGGGGAATCCAAATCTGAATGTTCATCAGCCACTCGGGCTGTTTTATGCATTTAACGTGGTCAGAAAAATCCATTCTTTTGCACAAAAATCCCATTTCGTATCCAGCGCTCTGTAATCCGATTGGACCAGACACATGGTTGTTATGTGCAAAAAATGGTTAAAAAAATTAAATTTTTCCAGTTTTATTGCAGTAACGTCGTCGTGTTTGTTGTTTCTAGGTATTTTTCGATGCTGGATGGTTTCAGAGGTGTACAACTGTGTCTAGACCACAGTGAAACCACCTAGTTATAGTGAGCCAAAGTCTACTATTTGAATCAACTCGCAGGACAATACTGTAAACAAGTAATCGTTTCATCAATTGTACTTCCTCCCGTCACACTCCAAACACGCATCACCTCGACTCGTCACATTGTGCCAATTACCTACAGGCGCCTGGAATATGTAATTTTTGCCGTCCTGTTATGGCCATGTCATTTTACTTTCCGCTACCCGAAGGGAAGGAAAGTATAGTAATCGGCCCAAAAAAAAAAATTGGGTTTTCTTCAGATCTTTACGTTTCAGACCCTACTGAGTCTAAAAAACCTAATTTCGGTGCGTGGTCCGTGTGTATGTGTGTGTGTCTGTAGTTCGATTTGCGCGAGAACGGCTGATCCAGCTGGTTCTTTTTTTGTTTTGTTCGGTATTTTTTGTAGACACCAAAATAAGGTTATGGACGATTTCGGCCCATGGGAGGGGGAGGGGGGACGAAAATGTACCAAAAACTAGGGTTTTCGCATTTTTCTCGAAAACGGCTTTAACGATTTTGATGAAACTTTCACATTATCTTCTACTAATCAATACCTAACTTTTCTTCTCTATACATATCTCCATGAAAATACGGTGAACGGAGATATAGGCCCCTGAAGCAAAAATAGGTTTTTTACGCTTTTTGGCATAACGGCTCCAACGATTATCACCAAACTTTAGAGATGTTTTTGAATAGTTAATACCTACATATTGTTCTAAATAAATGTTCCTCTGAGAGTTCATTGTACAGAGATAAAAATCAAAATGTGTCGAAAATAACGTTTTTTCGAACATTTCCGTAAATTTCAGGGTCCCTTCTTCACCAGATGTGATAAATCCTAATGAAGTGTCTTTTAGTCACCCATACCCACATTTCGTTCTGTATAATTATTTCTGTATATATATTTTGAACGGAGATATAAGCCATGTTAACTCAGAAAAGGAGATTCGTCGAATATTAATTTATCGGTATTCCAATTTTCTCAAAAACGGCTCTAACGATTTCGATCAAACTTTCGGAGTACTCTCAGCTAACTAGTCCGTACATTTTGTTCTCCGTAAATGTTTCTGTAGAAATGCGTTGAACGAAGATATAGCGCCCGCCTATGTAGGTGGTGTTCGAACTTGAAGGGGTGGCGGAAAGTTGTGTGTTGCTGCGCACCAGATATTTTCGTTTAGTTTACACCACCCCCCACCCCCCTCCACCGCAACCGATCCCGCTGTCCTATCACAGGTTCCAGAAACGCTTACTTGGCCTTTGGCTTCCTTTTCGTATTCAAGTTGAGTACTTTCATCCCACAGGCTCTTGGAGTTGAGATATTTGTACGTTCTTGTCATAGGATTGTCTTCATTCTGCCAGCGTTTAACTTCTTCGATGGAACGATATGCTGTGCTGTCATCTGACGTACTATGATGCCCAGCTCTAAATTAGAGGAAATAAAACTGTTAAACTTTAAGCTAGTTAAACTTAAGCAAGTTGCTAATATCAGGAAAACATCAAGTAGACTAAACAAACTACAATATGCAACTAATAATTTCAGCCCTGTGGGTATGCTCTTTTCAAACACCTAGTCTTACGGTTGGTAGTGACCCAACGCTACCAACACATCGCTCTTTCACTACATTCAATTCTTTTTGAATAATGTTCTGACATCATCTAGAGAGGAACCTGTATTTACTAAAGTTAACGTACCTGTTAGTGAGTCCGTCTCCTCTGGCTTGTGAGTTACTGTGGGCAAGCGCTTTCGATGTAAAGACATCATCGTCTGGCCGTTAAGTCAGTACTGGAGTCAGTCAGTTGGTCGTGGTCTTTATATACAAAGAGAAAGGTGAAAGGGGTGATGGAGCGTCGGGGAAGGGGCGGGGAGAGGTCTTGTTGGTCAGTCTTGTTAGTAGTACCTTAGCCGGACTGGCTGTGTTAGGTATTAAAGAAATTGGGTTATGTCCGCCAGTAGGCAAATTACTAAAGTTAACGTACCTGTTAGTGAGTCCGTCTCCTCTGGCTTGTGAGTTACTGTGGGCAAGCGCTTTCGATGTAAAGACATCATCGTCTGGCCGTTAAGTCAGTACTGGAGTCAGTCAGTTGGTCGTGGTCTTTATATACAAAGAGAAAGGTGAAAGGGGTGATGGAGCGTCGGGGAAGGGGCGGGGAGAGGTCTTGTTGGTCATGTCTTTACATCGAAAGCGCTTGCCCACAGTAACTCACAAGCCAGAGGAGACGGACTCACTAACAGGTACGTTAACTTTAGTAATTTGCCTACTGGCGGACATAACCCAATTTCTTTAATACCTAACACAGCCAGTCCGGCTAAGGTACTACTAACAAGACTGACCAACAAGACCTCTCCCGCCCCTTCCCCGACGCTCCATCACCCCTTTCACCTTTCTCTTTGTATATAAAGACCACGACCAACTGACTGACTCCAGTACTGACTTAACGGCCAGACGATGATGTCTTTACATCGAAAGCGCTTGCCCACAGTAACTCACAAGCCAGAGGAGACGGACTCACTAACAGGTACGTTAACTTTAGTAATTTGCCTACTGGCGGACATAACCTGTATTTATTGTGTGAAGAGTCACTCCTCTTTCCATTTACAGACCCATCCGCCTGGTGAACCGATGAAGCTAATCAGTGTGTCATTAATAAAAATAATTAAACGGAGTGAAGACTAGTATATTGGTTTTAAATTAGTTGCAGGCTTATATCTATTTCGACGGTGGGTTATCCTCAGTAAAAAAAAAACCAACTGCATAATTCACACACAGACATCTTGTATATTAAGGGGCGGAAGGTCAGACTTGTCACCAGCGATAGGAGAGTGGGATGGTAGGAAGAGCGAATCAAGTTGTCACAGAAATGAAACCATAAATCGAAGATCACTGAGGAATTGCCACATTTAAACATTTATTTACTGGGTTGCTTCTTGATATTTGGTTGAATTAACTGGGTTGCATTGGAACCCTCCTCACTTTTGTTCCAGCTTCTACTGAGCTAACTATATCTTCCAACTTGCCATCGTTCAGAGCACACTTTTTTAAACCTATCTCCCTTCATTTTGCGCATATAAGGTAGGTCATTTATGCGTGCCCAGTCATCTTTTTATACATGCTCATGGACGAACTGGCTGCTGTACATCTGAAGGGACATTTCATTAATCCATTTTTGCACCCACATTTATTGTAGGCGAATTTTTAGACTCCCCTGCTCGTTCATATATTCGGTGGTCATCAGATATTTATTTGCATGGAGTCTCATCAGCTATCCCATTGACAACAGAAGATTGTGTATGGAAGCTGGAGTCTGAATCAACGATCTAATCAATTACCACCTCAAGCACAGTCTATAGCATATGGAACAAAAGACTATTCGTGTTTTTGGCGTTGGCTTCAAGGCTCCTGATTTTTTCTGCTTCTTGACATGACGCCTTGCCAAATACGCAGTTGGCAACAATACGTATCATACATTTGCTCAGATGCGTCTTTATTCTCAGTCTGCATTTGTTTTGTCATCTACTGCCAGTAAGATCGTCAAAAAACATTATGTTGCTCTTTTTACTTTCCGCTACCCGAAGGGAAGGAAAGTATAGTAATCGGCCCAAAAAAAAAAGTTGGGTTTTCTTCAGATCTTTACGTTTCAGACCCTACTGAGTCTAAAAAACCTAATTTCGGAGAGAGGTCCGTGTGTATGTCTGTGTGTATGTCTGTGTGTGTGTGTGTCTGTAGTTCGATTTGCGGGAGAACGGCTGATCCGATTGAGCTGGTTCTTTTTTTGTTTTGTTCGTTATTTTTTGTAGACACCAAAATAAGGTTATGGACGATTTCGGCCGATGGGAAGGGGGGGGGACGAAAATGTACCAAAAACTAGGGTTTTTCGCATTTTTCTCAAAAACGGCTCTAACGATTTTGATTAAACTTTCAAATTATCTCCTACCAATCAATATCTAACTTTTCTTCTCTATACATATCTCCATGAAAATACGGTGAACGGAGATATAGGCCTATGAAGCAAAAATAGGTTTTTTACGCTTTTTGGCAAAACGACTCAAGCGATTTTCACCAAACTCACAGGATGTTTTTAAATAGTTTATACCTACATATTGTTCTCAATAAATGTTCCTCTGACACTCCATTGAACAGAGATAAAAATGAAAATGTGTCGAAAATAACGTTTTTTCGAACATTTCCGTAAATTCCAGGGTAACTTCTGACCAGATGTGATAAATTCTAATGGAGTGTCTTTTAGTCACCCATACCAACATTTCATTCTCTATAATTATTTCTGTATATATATGTTGAACGGAGATATAAGCCAAGTTAACTCAGAAAAGGAGATTTGTCGAATATTTATATAGCAAATTTATCGAAAACACTCCTCAATCGATAGTGTGCTTTTTTTTCTAAAATCCCGACTTACAATTTTTTTTCCATATTTTTCACTGTAGATTATATGTATCGATATTCACCCCTTTTGTGTATCTGCAGTGGTCGACGATAATTCGTCCACGAGTGGGGGGGGGGATGCGCTCTTGATTTTAATTTTTTTTCTGCTTTTCATCACCTCATAAGGTTCTGCCTGTAGTCCAAAAACAGCGTGTGCTACAGTGGCAGGTGTTGTAGTAAGGTCAAAGTCAAGCAAATTAAAGCGGTGGACAGTTGCGGATTCTTGCGGTGGAAAGGAATTCCCAGGGGATGTCTTCCTCAAACGCAATTCGTCTGTACTTGGTGAAAAGGGGTGGAGAAGTAGCGAGTGAAAAAGGAATGGCAGGTTGTGCAGTTCTAGGCTGGAGGAGTTCTTCAGTTGCAAAGTGAGACGGCTATTTGCTGCACGACGAGTGAAAACTTGTTATTGTGAGTTGAGCGATGGATCTGGCTGGAGCTACTTCTTCCACCAACGTTGGACATCTCAGGAGACAGGCGAGTTCTGCGCAGGAACTATATCTTAGTTAATATGTGAGACAAATTCGATTACGTGAAGGTACTCGCTGGACTCGGGCAGCACCGTTTCTGCCCGGCCTGCCTCATTAAACACGCTGATTCCCGTCTCACTCCAACCACCCGTCAGTTCGACTCGTAACGTCGAGCCAATTGTCTAGCGTCGCCTAGAAACTGTCAATTTTCGTTGCAGTCAAGTCATGTTTCGTACAGTTTACTAGTATTTTTCGATGATGAATGGAATTGGATCTCCGGAGGTGTGAGAGTGCGACAGCGCGTGCAATCCTGCTGCGCAAGATTATAAAGCGTTGTGTAATAATCAGCAGCGTTTTCATCTCTATCGAGCCAATTTTTTCCTCGTGCACAGAATTTTTCTCCGGATTCTAACAGAATCACTCACTTTTTACTTTCCTTGCTCTACGAAGTACAAAGGAAAGTTATGTAATCGGCTGAAAAAAAAATTTTGAGTTCTCTTCAGATCTTTACGTTTCAGACCCCCCTGAGTCCGAAAAACACTATTTGGGAAAATGGTCTGTGTGTGTGTCTGTGAACGATTTTTAGAGAAAACCACCGTACCAAATCACCTCAAACTTCATATCTCGCCCGCAGGTCATCATGGGACTCCAAAATAAGGGTATGAACAAAATTCCGAAATTTAACTATAGTTATCATAGTGATCAAAACACCAAATATTTTTTTTCTCAAAAACGACTCTAACGATTTTGATTAAATTTTTTATATTGATAGCTCTTAATAAGGCAATTATACCATAAAATTTCCATTTGTGGGAAAATGACTAGAGCAGCACAATAAATTACCAAAACTTTCGACGAAATCGATTGTAGCGCAGTTTTTAGAGAAAACCACCGTACCAAATCAGCTGAAACTTGATGTCTAGCCTACAGGTTACCATGGGACGCAATAATGAGGGTATGGTCAAAATCCATCGAAAGTTAACTATAGTCGTCATAGTGATCAAAACACCAAATTTTTTTTCTCAAAAACGGCTCTAACGATTTTAATTACATTTTTTATATTGATAGCTCTCAATAAGGCAATTATACCATAACATTCTCATTTGTGGGAAAATGGCGAGAGCAGCACAATAAATTATCAAAATTTTCGACCAAAAGCTTTTTTCGCGCAGTTTTTTCCTTATAAACTCCGCTGGAACTCTTGTAGAATGTTTAAAAAAAATTGGTATTGTAGTCCAATCCAATACCTAAAGGGTGAGTGTTTGAAAACGCTCATGAGATACATGGGGCTCACTCCAGAAATTCCTGAATTTCAACTACTGCCGTTTCGCCTACTACCAGTTCTAACAGTTATTTTCCAATAACTCTGCAAAAGTAATTACTATCCTTTTTTTAAAAAATCGTGTTTACAGCCACATTAGTTATCTGTGTACCAATTGCTCAATAATGGTCCTGCAATGAGTACGAGCAGCACAATAAATTCCGGAACTGTAAGCGCTACCGCTTTCTGCTGCCGTAAAGCGTTGTTTGACCAAGTTCAAATGAACTGACTGATAAATGAATTGATTAAATAGAATTAGCTATGTACAAAGTGAATTGACGTAGAGCTAAGGAAAGTTGTGTGTTGCAACGCACCAGATATTTATATGTCTCAATTGGTCATACTCCAGGCTTTCGAATAAAGTTTACAGACACGGAGTAATGTTATGTAGGCTACAGAAAACGTTTCTGGAGAATTCGATTCAAGCATTATAATTAGTCATGATATTACACAAAGACTAAGACGTAATTCATCAGGATGAGGAGGTACAGCTCATCCTCAATGCACAGTAGTTATTAGATTACTGTTGCATACAAAACTTATTGAACTACTTCTCATTTTCCTACAGATGAGTACTTCTATGTTCGTATGAAGTTGCTCCACCGAACCCGTTTCTTATGCTGGTTCAAATATTAGTATAATGTCAGTATAACATACGAACACTTCAGGTCTTATACACTAACCTGTACGTCATAGCTTCAATAATCAAGGGCTTGTTCATTTTCAGACAATAAGTTTTCGCCGCCAATGTGGCGTTGTACACTGCCAATATGTCGTTCCCGTCGACTCTAATCGATTTTATTCCATAACCAGGTCCTCGGCCAACAATACCATCACCACGGTACTGCTCTTTTGATGGTGTAGAGATCGCATAGCCATTGTTTCTGCTGAAACGAAAATGTAATACGTAAATTTCCAAGTTGGCATGTTTGCACCCAATGCTAAGCTTAATACCAATTTCTAGGTAAGTTTCCTCATAACAGTCAGTGAGTTCTGGATTTAAACTAACTCTGTATTGGTCTCGGATCTTTTTTCATCGTACTAAATCGAGCATCATTTACAGCATCCCAAGCTGAAGCGAGTAACCCCACTTTGTAGTTGGTACTCAATTGTAGAATTTTATAATTATCTTTATGGAAAACCCACATTTTTTCATGAGTCGCAGGAGAAAGCAGACGTCCCAGGGCTAACGGATGAAGTAAAACAGAAGCTTGCTCTACAAACTGCTTTATTAACAGCAGCCCCGGACGGTAATTCCATTTTTCTAACTTCATTTCACTCTGGAGAGCCTCATAAATTTACTTATTGTTGTGTTGAGACCTTACAGAGTGCACTTCAACCAAATCATAATCAAGAATATTGTGTAATGTGCAGCTTACCAAAAAAATATTATCGGACAGTCTAAGGTCGCAGCAAAGTTGAAAGCAGCATGAGCGTCTCCTTCACTGGCGGCGCCTTCTCCAAAATAGCAAATAACGCATTTACCGTTTTTCGCTCTTTTGTAAGCGTAAGCAGATCCTACAGCTGATGAAAAGGAATAATTAAAAAATACGCGCTATTTGAAGTATTAGATCCTTAGTAATTCGTCATAAGAAGTTCGTTTGAATTCCAGAATTTCTGAGGTAGCTTCTGATTATCTTATGCCCTATTTGTTCATTATTCACTATGAATAATATACCTATGTCCCCGTCTGGAAATTTTTTTTACACCCCCCCCCCCCTTAAAATCAGTACGTTTCAAGGCATAGGGATTCCAAACCTGCGTTTAATCCGTTCCATCGCCCAAAAATGCCATTTGGTATCTAGTTGTACCCCCCTGCTTGGCAGTCCAATCGGACGAAACCCATGGTTGTCACGGGCAAAAAATGACTAAAAAAAGTTGACGAAAACTACATTTTTCCAGTTTTATTGCAATTACTACGTGTTTGGTGTCATATTCCAGATATTTTTCGATGCTGGATCGTAAGGAACAGGTCTCAGAGGTGTTCGACTGGATGTAGACCAAGAACAGAGACATCACAGTAATTATAGTGAGTCAAAGTCTTCTAATCGAAAGAACTCTCACAACTTTCCATCACAATTAGATGGGCTAAGGAAAGTAAAAGGATCAACAAATGTTTATTTGGAAAGATTTTTACTGGCTTCCCAGGTGAATGGTACCATAAGTAGCTGGGGGGCTATTAGACTGAGTGGTAGTTGTTGAGAGTCAAATAAGCGACGTACAAATTTATACTTTCCCAATAACTCCGACAGTTTGCTGGTGGAATTTGGAAGAATGAGGCTGAGCGTCTCAATAGAGTGGTTCAAGATGAGCAACATTCACATGTGGGATTACTTATTATTATTACTTATTGCTGCTGCTTCTAATTACTCATTTAAAAAAAAACAACAGAAATTAGTGAAAGTGACGCTGTCAATAGAATTTCATACCTTGAGGTAACTGAGTGGTAAGTGGTGACGAGATAGTGACGAAATTTATGTTTTTGCTTCCATAATGACACGGCATTTGTTTCCCCTTTCCCGGGTCCATTTTGTTTCCATAGCATTGATTCATAATGTTTTCAAGTCCATAGCCTCTCCACAACAAAACTCCTGAAAACGAATGCCGCTGGTACAATGAAACGATCACCAGTAGAGGAGTTAAAATTGATTGAACTCAGCTCTCACCGCATTCACGGTACTGGGCGTACACCAAATCCTCATCATTGAGTGCTGCAGCAGAACCTAAATGTGTCGCTTCTTCTCCAAAGTTGGTCATGTAAAATGATATGCGACCTTGCCTCTGTGATTCATATAATATTTTGTCCATGGTGTTGAGAAGAACCATAGATTTGTACATTTCGATCAGTTTGGAATCATCGATCTACAAATAAGACTTCGTAAGTTGTTGATTCCGTCTACATTAGTAAAATATCTTGTGCATAGCAATACACAACTTCCCGTAAATTTTACTATCTACTATTTACTTTGTTCATTGCGTTTCTATTGAAACATTTATGCAGTAAAAAATGTAGATACTACTTAGCTGAAACCAACCAGAAAGTTTGATCAAAATCATCAGTGCGGTTTGTTATTGCATTAAAAAAACAATCATTCAGTGTTCGGCGAATCTCTTCTTTTTTTTGTATCTCGATTTATATCTCCATTCAACGAATAGTAACAGAAATAGTTGTTGCAAACGAATATGGGTATACGTTTCAAGAAGAGATCTATCAGACTGATCAAAGCTCATTGTACATTTACAGTGAAAATTTTAAATACATTAAAAAACACGATTTTTAGGTTATTTTGGTAGTTATTCTAGTTCGATGGGCTGCCAGAGAAATATTTATGGAGAAGAATATCATATATTGGTATTGGCTAATGAAAGACACCCTGTGAGTTTGTCAAACAACTCTTTTTGCTTTATAGACCTATGGTTAATCAAATTTTCGCAGAGATATTTATAGAACACAAACGTTAGGTACAGATTAGTAGAGGATGATTAGAAAGTTTCATCAACATTATTCCAGTTGTTTTTGAGAAAACTACGAAAATCCCCCTTTTAGAGATTTTGGGTATACATTTTGGTCCCCCAACCCACCTTACTATCGATGGAAGTTGCTCATAACCTTGTTGTCACTCCTTCAATACATCAAGTAGAGGACAAAAAAATAATGAGTCCAACCGGTACAGTCGTTACCCACAAATCTAGCTACAGACCACAGACTGAAATAAGGTTTTTACGATTCAAATGGGGATCTAAAGAAGACGTTTTTCGATCGCATTAGTTTCTCTTTCGCTTTTTTCTTTTCTCAGAAGCTTTGACAACGTAAACATCTGAAGAAAATTCGGACGTTTTTTCTGCGGATTACATAATTTTTCCCTACTTTATAGGACTAGGGAAAGTGATAAACAGCTACTAACTTTAGGGTCCTGCGACGAGTCAATGATGCTTCCACATTCATCCATAACTCTGTAAGCTGGCAAGGAAGGCCTCACGCCTTCTTCCTCTAAATTCAACGAGTAAACCCATTTTCTCTCAGAGGGAGCTGAGATCTGTGGAGATGCTTGAGAGGAAAACACTCGCTGGAAATAAATGGCAATAGTGAAAGGTTGTACAATTAATTGACGTATTTGTATCACAATTAGTCAGTTCTGTGCCTCTTCAAAAAATACTCTTCATATTCAAAGAACTTGCATCACAGTTCATCTGTAGCTTGTTGTCATATCAACTTTTTTTAATACTACATCCAGTGCTAGATTTGCAAATGGGCCAAAGAGAATTCCACCCTGCAAGTGTCTAGGTCACGCATTTATTGACAGATCCTACAGGTTTCAGCCACTCAAAACGATTTTTGAAGACATGATCTCCACAATGATAGAATTTTACTGTTAGACAGTAGACAGTATTGATGTGTTTGTGAGGCGTGAAAGTAATAATAACCTCTTCCGTGGATTCCCTATCCACACACACACACACACATACTAGCACAACTAAGTTAATAAGCCAGAGTTCAGCTCAGTTCAGTGGTAGCCAGCCTCCGGGCCAGACAAGTTTTATAAACCAAACCAATCAAAATATGCGGCTTAAATTCACAAAACTTAGCCTAAGAACATTGTTGTATCATGATGATAATACTACGAATACCAACGACACATCACCAGCCAGATAATAATAATCTCTGGTTCATCACGTTCTTCCTGTAACTTTAAATATACTTGGCAAAGTACGCAGAGGGCTGCACTGTGCAGAGTAACACAATGTTAGTGTTGTCGTGTTACTTCAATGTTAGCAGGCCGAGCACGATTTCCAGGAATAATCCCTACTTTATCAAACGTCAAACGAAATCCTTTCCCAAAGGTGATTTATATGCTCTGGGTACCTGCATTCACAATCACATCGTTCGAGAAAGCAGATACACCCAAGAAGGGAACTTATCATTTGCTGGACCATCACTAGTCGAACAGTAGA
This sequence comes from Pachypeltis micranthus, assembly GCA_020466155.1. Lineage (NCBI taxonomy): Eukaryota > Metazoa > Arthropoda > Insecta > Hemiptera > Miridae > Pachypeltis > Pachypeltis micranthus. Next base: position 31,060,179 of record CM035776.1, read on the forward strand.
GACAGATGGTAAAACTTCTGGATAGAATTCTGTACAATAAAGATCATTAAATTGTTTAGCACTAATCTCAAATCGGCTGATCCAACGCATAATACCAGGAGCCTGATTGCTAATAAGACACTCGTGTTACCTAATCTACAAATCGCCAGTAATAGCTATATAGGTGACGTTCAGACATAATTAAACAACCTTGAACCCTGCAACAGACGTCAAGATTGAATGACAGAACTTTTTACCCTTTTAATTACCTCCTAGATTAAGCAATTACTAGTTCGTTTATAGTTTATACGATGTCGAAGTAACTCACCAGACGTGGATATGTTAGTCTGCCCGAAAACTCATCAAACATTTTAAGAAAATTACCGCAGCGGCGCATGACTGAGTGATATGCTAATCGAGGATAACACAGCTCAAACTAGGAAGTGACTGAAAGTGTTAATGAATTCAGGAAGGATCCGTTAAGCAACTTGTGTTAAAACGCCAACGAAAGATATTGAAGACGGTTCCATCTCATTCCGTTCTAGCTTTTGAATCTTGAAATCAAAATTGCTCTACTGCTAATCAGCCTTACGTAATTAGTTGTTAAAGACTTATATAACATTGTCATTTTTCATCTGAGGTTACGCAGATACTATTCCATTTGATATAGCTCCACTGGTTCTCGAGATATCACAGGGAAAGTTCCTTGTGGAATAACCGCTCCTCAGACGAACTTCTGGTTACTTGAGAGCAGCTCTTTCCATGTGGACAAGCTCTTGGCCGGCACTGCTATAATCAAAGGTCACCTATTTTGATTTGGTAGTCAAGAAATGCCTTTAGAAATAGGTATCATAATTTTTGCATTTTTAATATGGTAAAATTTTAGAAACATTTGGTTCCTGGAATATTTTCCGTGAAATAGACAGTCAAAGCTGACTTTGAGTAGAATATTCACCAGGACACAGGATATAGGATATATCTTTGAGACACTGTTGATTTCTGTGTTTCATCAATATACGATAAGAGATATCAGTGATTGCATATCGCAGGAAGACGTGGTTGTTGATGTTTTGGTCATTAAGACACGCACGAATCGAAGTCACTTCTCGACGTGTACCATTAGTTCTTCTTCGACATCTGGAGTTTCGAGTTGTGGTGTCAAGTACCATTTATTTACTTGGTGTTTGTTGGATTGATCCAGACTTGTATACCACGCTCAGGTAATATTGTTGCAGCCTACAGACACTAGACAGCAGGCGTGAGTAACCTTTCCTTATTAAAATGTTACAATACCGTTTTGGCGGTTTACTGGTAAAACCGCCAGGACGACCCGGCGGTCCACTTTCGGGCAAGAAGGCTGGCAGTGTGCGATAGACTACTAAATTAGTTCTTCTATTGAGTTGATACTGAGTTTTGCTCTCTTCCCTGTAACTCAAGATTGGGAACGTGCTACGACGTACGCGTAATGGGTAATGTTAATGACTGGTTTCACTCTCAAGTCATTTCTAGTGGAAGTTGTGTTACGGTACTGAGAGAATGATCAGCGTTATATAAACCGGACCGGATGAAGCGAATTCCCCAGTATGCTAAAATATAAAGATCTCAGCTACTAACCAAGTGGGGCACTGAAGACCTTCAGATTACCTATGTTTCGATACCTAAACGTTTTCCGTACTTTTAAGGCGCTCTGTTCCTTCTGCGTTTTTTTGCCGGTTATTTACCAGAGGACGTTTTGCTATGTGTGATGAATCTGAATAATAGATCTACATTTACGCGCGTGCTAAACTAATATACCGTGCGCATCTTTGTGCTAGAATGAGTTAGCACACTAGTCCCATCAACATGAACGCGATCTATGCTTAGCTTTTGATAGAGCCCGACAATGAATCATAAAATTAAATGTATTAATACAGCTTGTGTTAATAACCAAGCTACCCATCAATAATTTGTCTATTTCAGCCCCACGATGAATCCCGAACACAATCTCGCTTTGGCGATAGCTTTGATGTGCCAGCTCGTCTACTTAGCTGGTGGTCATCAAAATTTGCCTCCTGGAGTGAATCCTCAACACTATCAGCAGGTACGTCCGCTAAAAATGTTCTTCTTTTGTCTCAACAACATTGTCATCTTATAATTAATCTAATCTGATGAAATTGCGAATTTTTTAAATAGCAGCAGATTCCAGTTCAACACATGCAACATCAAATTCCGGTTCAACAGGTGCGTTTATTCGGTTTTGAAGATGCTGGCAAAGGGTTGTGAGGTACAGTCCTCTGTTTAGATGTAAATGTTGGTGTGACCTCGACTTCACTCTTAACGATTCAGAACTGTGTCAGGAATGACTGTTCTCAAATGCATGCATACATTTACTGATTGAAGGGAGCATGCTGAAAAGGCTTTTGTCTCGGTCTGTGCACGATTTTGATTTCGTTTAATTCTGATTTCCGAAAGGGAGGGTTTCGGTAGTAAGATGCTCAGGTGCAAATCGAAGATCCCACAGGTGAATCTACATTGGAAGGATAAACTATATGGTTTGCCGCATCTCACTACTAACTTCGCTTACCTGTAAATTTGATGACACTCAATACATAGTTATTCAATGCATTTATACAGAAACACGTGTTTATGTAGTTACCATTAGGTGAAAATACCTGGATAGTTTGATCGAAGTTGTTGGGGACAAGAATTTTCAGAATATCGAACTTTTAGTGTTCTGAGGATGTGTATATTGTCTTACATCCCCTTTTAACTGCTGAATAGATTGCTGATAGAGAAGAATAGTTTTTGTGAACAATGTGTGCATATAGCCAACCGTGTCAGTTGATTGAGATCAATTGGGCATTTGCTGTTAAATATGTAAACAAATTAAAGAGCTCATTTTTTTTTGGACCATTTGGAAAAACTAAAACATGAGAAGCTCACGGGTGGACTGTATGTGTGGGAGAATAGGAGTTGATGAGAAGTCCGCTCAAGAAGCGGACAGCCCCAAATGCTAACACAAAATGAGTGAGGGAAACGTGTGAAGGACTCACTGTGGGTTTGGCAGTTGGTAGCAGCGTCCCGTCGATGGGGCAAATTTTCTTGCTTTCTTCCAACAGAGGGACGGGATGTTAGTCTTGAGATGGTTGGGTCCGGAAGGATGTGGGCCCGAAGTATCGGGGAGGTAGGTGGGAAATAAAGGAAGGGATAGTAAATCGAAGAAAATTCGCACAATACGGGGCACATGCAGAAACACAACTGAATTGCAGGGGGGTTAAGGAGCAGGGAGGGCCCTTCAAGAGCAAAGGAAGGAGGTAAAGAAGAGGGCACAAACATTTCATGTTTGCGCCGTAGCACCACAATTTAGTCAGCGGAACATGACTACCATCCCCGTAATTGAGATCAAACAGGAATATAACGAGTGGAGTTAGTGAGAAAACCTTATGAAGGTGTTGTTCTGGTTGGTAATCAATCAGGCTCCAGTAGTTTTGAATTCTACTTACTTACATATCCTGAGAGCTGTTTGGAGAGTATAGAGTTAGGCCAAGAGTTGGGTGGGTAGAGAGGTTCAAATTGTTGACAATCCCATCAAGGATTCCATCCATGCTAGGGGGTATGGTGCTGTAACACGGGGGTGGATGGAACCTTGTACTTCAAACGGCAGTTGGATGTAAAGGTTCGCGGCGGGCTGAGGAGGATGGCAACACTGACCGCTACCTTCGCACCCCGCCGCTGTTTATATTAGCGTCAGAGCCGCATTTCATTATCAGAACGGCTGCCGCTTCGTTGGTGAATTAATATTCCTGTTATAAGCCAGTGTTTAAATTCCCCTTTTTAGATTGTGTGAAGTAAGGTAAGCGATCAGACCTTTGTGTTTCATTTTCCCCATTGTCCCTTTATTGTCATTTAATACAATCCGAGCATAGGTTATTTATTTCATTCTAAAAGGAGTTCGTTTCATTTCATTCATTTCGAGTTTTGCCGATTAAATTCAAGTGGGTCTTAATTGCTTTATAGTTTCATTTCCCATTACTTTCTTGAGAGCATTATTTTATTTATTTGATCAAGTGAGTATTATTGAGCGTATTTGATTTGTTCTTTTCTTTTGGGCCCAGACACGACTGTCACGAGTGTTCTGTACGCGGGAATTGTGAGACAATTCCCCAAGTATGTTACAAGATGCATAAATATACTCAGGGAAAATCTCCACAAACACGTGTAGTACACATAGGAAAGCAATGGTATCGCCAGTCTATCGCAGTATGGAAGACCTAGATGAAGAAGCATTTAGCTTATTTCAGATATCCAGAAATCTTCAGTTCTTCCAGGGAGAAGGAGAAATGAGAAGGTTTATGAACGGTACCTCACATTCTACATTGAGTAAATTATTATACAGTAAATGGGATGTTTGCATCGCAATAAGATGTGCATGATTTATTGATGTAGTATACGTTAATACATAATATAGCAGTAGCTAATAGCACGTTTTTTGCCTGAAAGCATGCGCATAAAGTACTTTAAAAAGCCCTCTCAACCGCTGTACGTGGTTATGGATTCCTCATGGCATGAATGAAAGCTATTTACCTGTGTAAAGCTTAACTCCTTTATACAATGTACCAGTTAATGTATACGATCCTTCTCGTCAATCATTTTTTCTTTTTATTAGCACTGCTGAATAGAAAGGAAAGTTATGTCCAGTTAAATACAATTGTTTGATTTTTCTTTGGGTTGTTACGTTTTAAGGGATTTTGAGTCCCAAGAACGTTTGTGTTCCTTTGGTTGCGATTCATTGCTCAACTCATCTCAAAATTGATATAAAATCAAAATTAACAATTTATAATGAAATTATAGTGAGACACGAATTTTTCGTCTAAAAAACGGCTATAGCGATTCTGATTACATGTTTTTTTATTTAATCGGACTGTTGTAAATGCTATAACAGTATTATACAATTTTGTGCGAAAGAACGGATTTTCTAGACCAAGTTAAAGGCAAATAATGACCAGGACGGCTAATGATGGCAGATGAACTTCGGAGATTTGGAATCCCGATACCTTGAAACGCAAAGTGTCAAATTTTGAGGGAGTAAAAAAATGTTGTGACTGAAAACATAGTTATACCATTCCGAATGAATAATAAACCAATACATCGGATTAGTAGCTAGAGACAGCAATTTTTTAATGTACATAAGGCTGAGGAAAGCTGCACAAAATGTTGCAGTAGATATTTTTTCAGTCAATGTTGAACTACTCGACTCTTTTATGGAAGGTTCAAGATTGGTAGCAAGGACATTCATAAGTCATTGTAGCAGCTTTGCAACCAGATCCAGTGTAAAATATTGGCTGGGCAGTTTTATTCAGCTTTGACATAGAACAGCCTTGTAACTAAGTTGCTCTTTCACATTTCAATGGAATTGGAGTCCTCAAGTCCTCTCTTTTATTAAACTTAGGAGAATAGTGTAGCTTAAAGCTGCCATGTCTATATGGCGAACTGGGTGGTCAGCACCTGTGTAGCTTCACAAGTTCAGGTTATGAAAGATGCCTCCTACTTTTCAGAATGTGAAATACTTAGCATGGGGCTGTGGAAAAGACGTTCTTGGTGTTGGCGTGTTCGCCACTTCTTCCGTATCGCCGCCCTTTGGCGTAATAATTCAGGACAGCTTTCCTGTGCATAACTGTTTACGTCTCCTTTCGGGGCCCTAAGAAGTATCGTTGCTCAAATTAAAATGTTCGCTTCATCGTATTTACTGACAATTCTGGTTTTGATTAAATTACAGCAACCTATGCAAATGCAGCAGCCACACTTGCAAATGCAGCAACCACAGCAAATGCAGCAACCACAGCAAATGCATATGCAACAACAGCCAGCTCCTGGACAACCACAGATGCAGCAAGCCCATCACGGGCATCATGGTGGGCATTCTCCACAAGTGTTGAATGTTGCTAACATCGCCCAAGAGAAAGAGTTGAGTTATTCTTGTTTGACTCAGTATTGGAATACTTTAAATGTACATTTACAGAAACGCGCTATTTATCGAATGTACAACTCTGGATGAGTATATGTTAAGCTGCTGATGCGTGACTGTCGGTTTGTCATTAATTAAAAATTTCCTAAACACCCTCCTCTTAACGTTTTTGCCGTAGTGTAAGATTTCATGAATTTTTGACGTATTCAAAATCAAATTGGGCGTATGTTCTGATTCGATTTCTGTGGGTAAAGAACTTATTGGTTGGTAATCACAAGAACTATTTTTTAATCAATTTCGAACGCCCTAGCTAAATTCGTTATTATCATTTAGTAATTAACAAAAATTAATTTTCGTCCACTGATAGTAGTGCTTTTATCTGTTCAGCGGTTATTCTTCTCTCTACCTACTATTCACCTATGCGCTGTACAATTTTCTCTCTCTTTCTCTCTGCACTTCCCTTTTCATCATCTGTATTCTTATTCCTCTCTCCTACCACCTACAACAACAAAAAATATTTTTACCTTAATGACTTACAGCTAGAAATTTTAGGAATCTTTAAGTACCAATAGGTTGCTTTTGATATTTCAATGGGGTTTGATGTAACTTTAAATAAATTAGAATATCACGAATTGACTTATCTGGTAGAGCAAGAAGAGTTGTGTGATACATCTTGCCAGATATTTTAAACATTGCTCCTTATTTTTTCTCGCAGGCATATCGCAGAGCACTTATCAGTACCGATTGACACCAGTAAAATGTCAGAACAAGAGCTCCAATTTCACTACTTCAAAATGCACGATGCTGACAACAACAACAAATTGGACGGCTGTGAGCTTATAAAATCCCTTATCCACTGGCACGGTAAGTGTTAACTTTAGTCTTCAGTTCCAGACAAGATGCAATTGGAAGTTATCATTTGCCTGATGCTGTGAGAATAGTCTATTTCTAAAGGAGTGATTTACTGCTGATGATTTCGGGCTCTGATCAATTCAGTTTGGGGATTCATGAGTTCGTATGTTTAAAATAATCTCACAAAACGCTTTAAGATCTGGATCGTCTGGATGAGGTAAATTTCATGCCTTGGATTTCCAGGTATTGCTTCAACATTTCCAAGGGTCAGTTATCACACGGACCCAACGTCTTCCTACTTAATCAAGAGATTTAAATCGTTGATTAGCATCAATGAGTCACCAATGTAATAAATCATCAAACATGCTGGTTCGTCTTTTAAACATTGTTTTGACAATGTCGTGGAGGCGTTCCATCAAATTTAATAAAGAAAGTAACAATTTTTGGGGTTTTTCATTTCCACATTTGTAAATTATTATAAAAAAATGAATTGTAATGAACTTTAATTTAGTAATTTTTTTTCTTGTATTTTCTAATTTTATTTATAATTGTCAAAATGTTAAAAGGAGATTATTTTCATCTTGGCAGTTTTGATTAGGATCTGTACTTAGCTTTCTACTGTTGGGAGTTTAGCGTATTTGTGACTACTCAAAAGGTAAACGAGAGAGGAGGTTCATTCTTTAAGTTCAAAGAGACGACAAAGTTGTGTGCCGTTACGTTTGAAATAATTTATTATGCTGCAATACTTGAGTAGTTGATCCTACATTCAATCTGTTGGTGACTGGTGAAACGGTTTGAAAGATGTAGCTTCGAAATTGATATTATAGAACTCGAAATCCTCCATTCTTTCATCTTCTTCTGGGTCATTTTGATGGATGTAGGAACAGCAATGTATAGGTCTGGTAAAATAAGTATAAGGTATGAATAAAATAAGTTCGGACGCTTATGGACAAAACATTCGCGAATCTAAACAAACTGATGATATGTGTAGGACATTGACTAACCTAGAGCAGCTGGTTCTGTTTCATCGTTGATTGGTTTCCTTTAATTTATACTAAATTACAGCGGAGCCGAATATCTTCATTTAGCTAGGGAAATCCCTGGTTCAATTAGTAAACATAATCAAAAAGTTTTGGTGAAACTGAGCCTGAATACTTGTAATGTTTCGTATGTTAGCTGTCACTTCAGCGTATTGTTAGATTGTTAGCTAGACATAAATGGTATCTATGTTTTTGGCCGGGAAAATATTCTTTCAACCCTCCCTCAAAATTTGATACTTACCATTTTAAGACATCAGGATTCCAAATCTGCAATGTCCATCAGTAATGTGGTAACAAATTCGTTCTTTCACACAAAAATCCCATTTGGTATCTAGTTGTGCCTTCCTGCTCAGCAATAAGATTGGATGAAGCCTATGGTTGTTATGGGCAAAAATGGTTAAAAATGAACAAAAACGCAATTTTGGCAGTTTTTCGCAAATACGCTGTGTTCGGTATAGTTTTCTGGGTATTTTTAGGTGCTGAATCGAATGGGAAAATTCCCAGAGGTATACAATTGTGTCTAGACCGAAGCTAGTGAAATTACAGCAATAATAGTGAGCCAAGGTATACTAACTGAAGGAACTTGTGGGACTATAACTACAGCGAAAGTAATCGTTTCATCATTTGTACTCCCTCCCTCCCGTCTTGTCAAAACCACCCACCCGCTCAAATCGCCATGCATGCCAATTGCATAGAGGCGCCAACGGGCGTCTGTAATATTTAGTTTTCTGAGGACTGAGTATAGAAAGTTGGTTTCGGTTAATCGAATAAAGTGGCCCATCCAAGAGAAAACTCGTTCAGCGAACTCAGATGTGTCAAGCCTGATTAAATTAATGATTTTGTGTTGTAGGGTGACGAATCGGTTACATAAAATGTATTGTTGTCAGTTTCATGACATTTTTTTTTACGTAAGGCGACCATTGCTCAACACACGAAATAAACATTTGTCGAAGCAATATCTGGAATATTCCCCTGTGTGCGTTTTAAAAGCCTGAGTTGTTGAATTGGTGGCCAGTTGGGCGTTTGTTTTGTGGTTAGTTCATGCTTGGTCGTATTGTGTGCTGTTTGTGTTCGTATCATAATGTAACTAAGTTTCTGCTTTTTATTGCTGTTTGGATGTTTTCAAATATTCTGTGATTTGCCTTGTCCTTGTGTTTGCCCTCGTTTCTGCTTTGCTTTTTAACCATTTACTACGAATATTGAAATACAGCTCAAGGTCACTCGGATCCAGCAACAGGACAAAAACCAGTCTCCGAGAAACTTTTCAAAGACGATGAGCTTGTCAGTCTAATCGATCCGATACTGAGTTTGGACGACGTCAACGGGGACGGTTTTATTGATTACCCCGAGTTTGTTCGAGCCCAACAAAAAGCAGCTGCAGCTGGGAGTGCACAGTCTCCTCCTCCTCCTACATCCCGATAATGAAACTTCATATTTTTAGGTGTTTGCTGATAAGAGACTCGAGCCATTGAAACCTGTGTAATTTTATTTTACACCGTACGTGAATATTTATTTTATTTGGGTTATAAGTGCTCACTCACAGTTATGTTGGGTGCAATGTGATTGCCGCCAATGCTTGGTTACTGTAATTTACTATTTTAATCTTAATATTTTGGTTGTTTTGCAAATGATTCCACAATACTTACATATAAGAAAACAATTTCTGGTATATTTACGATGTTGTGTCTTGTTCTCTTCATTCCATACATCCACTACCATAAATCTTTCCTTAGGCTTGTGGTTCGATTTTTATGGCCCAAAGACATGAATAATCATTATATTAAAACGAAAATATTAGGTTAGCCAGCACACTGTGGAAGTGTGTGGTACAATCTTGTTCCAGTCCTGCTGCTTCGTGGAACCTATCAAGACTGTGCATAACTCTGCGATCATAGTTAGTCCTATGTTGATTATTGGTGCCTTTGATTAGTCAAAACAACTCTGCTACATCTCATTCAGTTCAGCCCTGATACTTGAGTCGCAGTTCTCGAACTACTCCACATAGGGTTTTCAGACTTCAACGCTCATTTTCCATTCAGGGTTTTCATTCCCTCTCCTGGAATCCCCCCAATATTTATTTTTTTTCTAAGCTTCCTCTTTGTTCTAAGATACACTCTGCACTTTGCTCGCAGTGCTCTTCTTCCATTCTTGGGCCTAATACGTACTTGACCTGTTTCCACATTCACATTATTAATCTACCATTAGCTCTTTTTTGGCATAAGTGGCTGGGGTGTGATGCAATGACAGCGTTCTCAGCCGAAACCATAGGGATCTCATCTCAGTAAAACACTGAACTGGGGATGCACTGAGATGTTATCACAATACATATTAGGTTGGGTCAGAGGTGCATAGCATTTCTGTTATATCTCTATGCCCTTCCCCTACTTCCTTTACACAGAAGGTTCAGTACTCAATCCTCAGTACTGTTCAAGGGTCAGCCAACCAGTGTCTATAAAGCAGCTCACTATACCCTCCTCTTTTGTTTATCTAGTGGTGTTCTGATTGGCAATCAGCCTCTGCCTCTTCTTTGGTTTCCTCCCATTTCTTAGTTTGGAGCGGATTGGGTGTTCAAAAAGAACAATTTTGTATTCCCTTCATTTTACTTTCCTTGGCTCTACTAAGTGGAAAGGAAAGTTACGCAATCAGCTTAAAAAAATTGGAGTTCTCTTCAAATCTTTAAGTTTTAAGGGCTATTGAGTGCAAAAAAACAGTATGTGAGAAAACTTTATTTGTGTGTTTATGCATGTGTGTCAGTGGACATGTTTGAGAGAAAATGGCTGAACCAAATCGGCTCAAATTTGATGTTTAGCCTGCAGGCCATCGTGGGTTGCCAAAATAAGGGGGTCTTTAGCATTTTACAACAGTTTCTCCAATATACTAGACACTATTTTTCTCAGCAAAATCAACGTTTCCGAGGTTGACAGTCCCATCAATCTCCTAAGCACTGATTACTTTATAATTTCTATGGGATAAGTAGGAGCAACTTGATAAATTCTGTAAGCGCCACCACTTCTTTGTAGAACATAATTATAAACTGAATGAAAACAGATTCTATTAGTTGTTAGAGTGATTAAAATCACCCTGGAAAGTAATGTGTGAAAGAAATGTTGAATGTGTGAAGAAAGAAGCACTCCACAAGTCCCAACTAAGCAAAAACCAGAATAAAATTTTTTTCTCGTGGGACCAATTTTTTCATTTTTTAGTTTTCCAGGCTTTAACCAATGGGATCTATCAGCATTCTGGTCATTTAGCCCCAGCGTGTGTCTATAAGGTCTACTTCTTATTTGTTACTGTTCTTCAAACCCTCAAAGAAACTGTATGGCCCTTATCAGTTAATCAGTCATAATTTATGCATTAATTATAGTTTAGTTGAGCTTTCTGCTACGAATTTGGCGCTCAAGGCACCCCAATCAGCAGCCACCGTTCCCACAAATAGCCACCTCACTGCAGGAGGTACAACAGTTATTCCTCAGTTTGGTCAGTTCAGTTTCCATAACAACACGATACAAGTATACGAAAGTGGAATAAGGAGAGACTGTTGCTGTGTGTGGCTGCACTCTGTCCAGTGTGCATATCACTGACATCCTGAGGAATACTGTGTCTTCAATTTTACCCCTAATCTCTTGTTTCCTACCTGATCTAATTGCACACCTACGCAGCAAGCCGTCGAAGGGGGGATAGGGGGTTAATTTGAAGAATTGAGAGCTGCTATTCTACACTTTGCTCCTCTTCCCACAACACAGGAAGGAGTCTTCTACAAAAAGACAGGGTTCCTTAGGAGACAAATTTCGTTCGCATTGATTGCAGGTAAATGGAGAAGTGCAAAAGGAAAATCTTTAGTCGTGGTAATTTGGTTTGGCCTTCATAACATTTGAAAGTAATTAATGCAACATTGAGTTTTGAGGTGTTGGCTCAGGAGTTTTCAGGGTTGTTGTTTGCAGTGGTTTTCAAAAAGTGGTTCTTCAGTGCTGTGTTCCTTGGCGATTGCTGTGAAAATGGAAGTTTTGGAACGGTGAGTGGTTTATTTCAACTAGTTCTTGTTGCTAACGAGGTTATGTCATTTCAAACTCATTACTGTATATAGATGCTTCACTACTGTCAGTAGTAGTAGCTCATATCAAATCAGAAACTGATTTATAAATTCAACATTGAGAATAACCAGTTCATTTGTTTGCTTTTTTATTCAGGTCAAGGAGATCATGAGCATGAAGCAGTTATACACAGTGACGAAGAGCTCACAGAAATTATTGACACAGCTATGCACCTTGATAGTGACAATGATGGTTATGTTTCTTATGCTGAATACAAAGCCTCAGAAGGTCACCCTGGTCAGAATTAACTATAATGCTCATCAACTCTGCTACATATCATGATTCCCTGTGCGACGAAATGCCAGCTTCATTAGCATTTCATTACAACTGGGCATGCATCACCTTTCAGTACTATATAGTTTGAAGTATGTACTTATTAATGTTAGTGGAACGGTTTTAGAAGTAAACCAACCTTGAGCTAGCTGACAATTTATAAAGTAAGCAGAAAAGTGAATGAGGTGATTGAATTAGTTCTCTCTGATATTTACATTATTTTTCAGCCTGAATGTGAATAAAACACTTTGTTTAACTCGTGGCCAGCCCCCTTTTTACTTTCCTTGGCTCTACAAAGTAGGAAGGAAAGTTATGTTTTTACAGGCTGCTTTAGAAGTAATTCCTGCTCATGTTGGTGTGCGAGCAATTATGACACTTTGAAATTTCAGCAATGGGTTCTCTTAATCCTCTTTATTTACGTGTGCGAACAATTGGGGGGATGAGCTTGATTACAATTTGTTTGCTGAACAGATAGGTAACGTGAAGGGAAAGGATGCCAATGGCTAGGTGCAGGGGAAGCGGATCGATGATGCAGGGGAGGGAGGAGAAAGAGAAATCGAAGGTTAAGGTAAAAAAAAGACGAGTTCAGAAGTTTGGATATTCTTGAAATTCTCACTAAAGTTTGCTGTCTTTCAAAGCACTAACTGTGAGTAGCAAGAAGTGTCCCACAGTGGCTGGGGTAGTTCCACATTTGCCAAATCATAGCAAAGTACATTAGCTATATTAGTTTTCAGGGTCATGATCATTTTACTGTGAAAGAATATGTTTCAATAACAATGGATGTTTCGATTTGTATAGAGTTGCGAAGTGACACTCGAACATTTTATTGCGGGATAATCAAGTGTTCTTCGTTCACTAAACTCAGTTGACAACTATCGTTCAGATAAAATCGCGAGGATGAGATGAAGTACAGGTTCTAAAACTCTGAAAAAGGTTGAGATGTGAAGAAAACATCTTGACTATTTCTTGGAAGACGACTGCGCTCTATATTGACCTTCTTGATACCTTTACAGCGAAGCATTGAATTTGGCGCCACACAGTATACTTGAATTGTTCTTGAGGAAAGTATGATTCTGGAATTTTTCTTTTCAGTCGTTTAAATGAGTTTACTTTCTACTTCGTTCAGCCAAGGAATGTAAAAAACCTTCCCTCAGTGCATTGATTGCCCAGGGACTGTTCTTCCAGTATAGCATTGCCAATTAAGTACCTAGTTTCACCAAACCTTAATTTTTCCCTCCTCGCCTTTTTGGAACGGATATTGGTGCAAAAATTGTGTCTGACGAATTACAATACTCACCACGCTGCTCCACAAACCCCCTTCATGATACTTTTTAGTCCAGGCTCAAAGCCCCTTTCGTCTTTGTGTTCTCTTCAGAGTATTCAACCAGTAAGTTTACGATCTTGCTACCTGTTTGCTTATGTTTAGAGACTATAACCTCAGTCAAAGTGTCGCCTGTGATGCTGAACTTAAACTCCTCACATTTCTTTGTCTTACATTACGTCAACCCTGCTCTGATACTAATACACTCCATTTGGCTTTAGTTTAATTTAAAAGTTTTCCTTGCTTGTCATTCAATTCGGCCACTCTCCCGCCTGAACTATCTCAAAATTAATAATTAAATTACCATGGTTAATAATGAAAATGTGTCTCCTCACCCAGGCCCTATTTTAGTACTCTTGTTATGACTTTGATCAGGGTTTGTCCATAATGTCAGTAAGGGACCTGCTACAACCAATAGTGAGGATCTGATACGACTGAGGTGTTTAATACAATTAATATTTGGATTAGTAAATGCTTGAAATGAGTTTTTTTACTTTCCTTGCCAATACGAACTAGAAAGGAAAGTTATGTAATCGGCTGGGGAAAAAAGTGAGTTCTCTTAATTCGTTTTAAGGAATTTTGATAACAACGCACAGGTATAGCAACTGTTTCCAATAATTGAGGATGTTTAAACATTTTGCCCAATATCAGTATGATGGCAACCCTAATCAGTCTTAGATTGTAGGTGTGCATAACTATTAACAATAGTAAATGTGTTTGTAAAACGATTACCAAAAAAAGTAAAGTAATTCGATATTTTGACTATCCCTAGTCATCATGTGTTCAAAGGAGGGAGCACGTGAGTTGGTTTTAGAAGCTTCTCGACACTAAAGCCATTTTGAATGGTGAGATACGTCAACTGGAAGTAGCCCCAGTATCACCATCCTAATCTCTCCACTGAACATTTGAAGGTGGGATAAGTACATTTTGTCAAAGGCGCTATATAAAATAACAATATTTATTTATTATTTGTTCAATAAATACATTGTAATTATTTTGTGTTACTGAACCCATTTTATATAATGCTGAATGTGCCTGTTGCACTTACTTCCATTTTGAAACGAGTTGTGCTTGTCAGGCCGCTTTTATACTGGAGCAGGACAAGAACCATGAAATTGGTCTCTATGCCCAAAAGTAAATGAAAACTATTATATAGAGCGATTGCGGTTTGCTAACCACTGTGGGTGGAAGTCCTTTAAAACGATTCCTGTCCCAATGTAGTATAAATGCTGCCTTACATCTACTATGGTGTTGGCACTGCCCATGTAAGTGACGTCTTTTATTGATGCAGTTTACTTAACATTGAGCTTTATGTTGTTTTTAACTTCAGCAATACTTGGTTGTTGTTGTTTCTTATTAAAATTGTTCTTTAAAGTCGCCATCCTGTCAATTAACGAGTTCGTGACAGCCTTTGCAAGTGAGTATTTTTAATTTATGCACTATTGTTACCTCTGTAACTCAAATAGGGAAAGAAATTGTGTTTGCTGGGGTTTGAGTTGAATGTATAACTTGAAAGAGGAGAGGGGGTGATGAATGCTCAATTGATTATAGAGTTCAGAGACAACTTACTACTAGGTGGTAGAGGAAGGGTTTGCTCCTCATTGCTTTTGGTCAGCATTCATGTATTACATATTTATTCTTTTCACACTCGCAAGGAGTTCTTCGCCCTATTCCCACACCCTTATTCTGCTCACTTTGGGTAGTTCATCAGCAATTGCATCTTGTTCCTCGTCAGCAGTTATTAGATGTTGCCACTGACTTCATCTTAAGAGTTGTGTTTGTTGAGTATGAGTTCCTTTCTCTTCTGCACTGCCAATTTTAATGAATTCACGAGCATTTCGGGAATGGGTGCCTCTCAATAGAGCCAGTCAATCTCGTCCTCTAGCAATAGACTGGTATGTCAGCCCACACTGGAGCTTCATACGGAGTGAAGTGGCTTCAGGCTAGAATATAATTCCCCCTTGTGTTGAGTGAGGAAGTCTTATGTCCTGCACATTATGTGTAACTGCAGGAAAGCTTGCCAAGTATGCAAGCACTTCACTCTCGCCACATTTTAGTGCAACATCATCCTGGCAGCTTAAGGACTACACGTTCTTAACCCAGACCAACTACATTTACGTATACTACGAAATGTTTACGTACGAAACAGCAAAAATATCAGTGACCACGTGGGAACTGTGTCTCTGAATATTCTACTCGCCATATCATCTCCCTGGCCAAGTATTAAGAGCTGCAGGTTAGGTGTCCATCAGCCAAGTCAACACTGTTCTATGTCATCTTTGGATTACCTCATCGCTTTCTTGTGTCTGTATAGTACTTAGTAACATCTAACACATAGGTGATACATGCACTTTCATTGATCTTATGCTTTAAAGTATTAATATTATAACTTCTCTGTGAAGCATTGGAGCCTATTGTATCCTGTTACGCCAAACGTGAGTGTTACTAGTGCCTTAGTAACACTAGTTTCTCCATTCTTTGTTACTAAAAAAAAGTCGGCTATTTCCTCAGTTCAATGAAATAATTAATTAAGTGGGTTTGTTTTATGCAGGTCAAGAAGGTTATGACAAAGAAGCACCAGTGCAGACTGATGCCCAGCTTGAAGTAGTTGTCAATTCAGCAATGGATCTTGCCGACAAGGACAATGATGGCTATATTACTTATTCAGAGTACAAAGCTCTAGAAGACCACGGCCACAAATGAATGACTGAATATTTTCGAAACATTGATTTCCAAACTTCATATGTGTGTACTAATTATCTTCCGCAAGTGATTAGTGTAGAATCTTGGTTAGATTACTCCACTGGGGACTTTGAGTGATTGTCAAATCCAATATTGTGTGCCATTACATACAGTTTCTGTGAATCACCACCTTCATCCTTGATGATTTTTTACAAATTGAGTTTTTAGCTCTCACAACTTCTTGAACTCCCACATGATGCAATGGTCTCATTTTCCAGCCTACTGTCTTGAAGAGAACTTAATTTCAGTAAGATGCCTGTGCTTGATCTATGTGAGAACGGCTGTATTTATTAAGCCTGTTTTTACCAGGTTTGTGATTTTTTGGAGGCAGAGATCTAATTGTGAAAAACAACAGAAAGTACAGAAAAGGGCTATCACAATTGTGATTAATATGTGTGTCATTTGTTCTCTTTAAATATCTCTGTGAACATTTGATGAAGGATGATACAGGCCTACAAAGCACGTCGCACGAATCCTTAACTTCAGTATGAACTAAATCACTCGCGATGAAGTTGTGGAAACCCGTTTCAATATTAAACGGTGAAAGAACGACTGTATTTCCACTAAATTTTAGTTACTAAAATAGATGATATTTCGACGGTTAAGTCACCATCAGTAACAAGAATGCAACCATTTAACTAGAAATTTAAAACATAAGTATAACATGTACAAATATCATAAATTTCCGTTCTTGCCAGTGAGAAAATATTTATGACCAAGAAACGCACTTCCGACTAACATCAATTGTCACAACCTACTATCGATACTTCAAATCACCCATTCTTAATCTGTGGTTGTCATCTTGTGATAACATGTATCGTTGTTAAAATAAGTGGAATAACTCAAAACTGTGTGGAGGTAGAATGTTGGCAACCTGTATTACAACTGAAAACTTACCGATAGAGAACATGGAAAACACCCTACATAACAACAGAATGCATGCGTATGTCAAAAATTGGAAAGTAGAAGTTAGATCCATATTGTTGGATAACGGACTTATTACCTGTGACCTGGCTATGGAACCTAATTGGAAAAATATGGCATACAGAAATCCAAAAACAAACTGGGAGAAATATTATAGTGTAATCACTAACGGAAATCACACACATACTACAACTGTATAATACAATGTATTGTATAATATAACACAGACGCCAATAAAGGTATACTACAAATCATGTAAACAGTACATGACACAACGCACAACAATATCCACATAAGCACACTGTCACGGCAAGATGCGACATAATCTGAATCTTAGGGCAGTCTACACGACCTCATGAACACTCATTGCAGGAAACTGAGCAACTGATGAACAAGGACAGCAACATAGCATTCTTTAACCCATTCAATACGGAGAGCGCCCTGGGGCGCTCTCCAATGTTATACCTGGTGACGGCAAGCGCCTCGAGGCGCTCTTCCGACCCTTACCCCATGACGGCGAGCGCCCCGAGACGCTCGGTTTTCTTTAGTTTCAAATGTGCTTCAGACCGTTCCAGTCACTTGTGGAAGCCCGTTATTTACTGGCAGTCACTCCTAACAACATTCTGAACATTCTGCAGTTTGCCGTTTCTGAACCTGACGTTTCCTTTAGAAACTGCATAGTTCCCAAATTAGGGTAAGTATAATTCCATTATCTTTACATTTGGACGTATAATTTAAACTTATTACTTAATAATAAGCTAATATACCTATTTTTAGCAGAAGGTTCGTACTTGAGGAGGAAAAAGAGGGCGAGTGAGGAGCCACAACCCTCAACTTCAAGGTTTGCATATTTTTTACGTTTCACTAACATTAAAATTACGATGATGAATTTGTATTGATTTTTAATAATGATAATCATTGTAATAATGATTTTTCAGCACCAAACAACCCAAAGTTGGTGAGCCAATGCAAAGAAAAGTGATGACTGACGAGGAACTTCTTCGTATCCTGTCCAGCTTGTCCTGATACACCTGCTTTATGTATCGAAAATTGTTTTGTAAATTTCCACAAAAATATGACCGTTGATGGAAATTAATTGCTTAATGTTTACTAGTACTATTTACTACCCATGTAAACATTTACGAACGACTTCTATGTTATTTACTGTATAAATACTTGTAATTTTATTGAAAAAGTTGACAAAAAATTGTTTTCCTCTCTTTATAATTACACCTTATTCAATACAACTTACCTTCTGAAAGTACGTTATGGATTAGTTTATTATTTTGGCTTGAAATAATTGTTTCGAAATTCCAATGGCCCAATTCGTGTATAAAATGACGGGCGCCTCGAGGCGCTTGCAGTCATAGCTGTTTGTGTTTTGCGTGATAGCCTACCTACACATTAGCTATGACTGCGCTGAGGCGCTCGTCAATTTATACACTAATTAGACACATTAGAATTTTGTAACTATTTTTCAAGCCCGCATAAAATTAACTAAGCCATATACGTAGAAAAAGTTGTGCCGTCAGTGACGGCCGTTTATGAAAAACTAAGCAGTATACTGCATAGGGATCTCAATATGGCCGCCGTATTGAATGGGTTAACAAAGAGAGATTTGATTGGGCAGTAGACTCTGTGTCTCCCTACAAGAAAGGAGGGCCAAATGGGATATTCCCAGCAGTGGTTCAAAAGTGTGGTAACAATGTAAGAGATAGAATATTCTCAAACCTGGAAAACATAGTACGCCTGGGGTATATACCCATGGCTCTTAGGAGGGCAAACGTCATATTCCTCCCAAAGCCGGGAAGAAATGGTATTACACAAGCAAAAGAGTACAGAGCGATAAGCTTATGCAGAGCATTCATTAAGATCATCGAAAAAATAATTGATAGACACATCAGGGATGATGGATTGCCAACATCAACTTTACATGGTGAACAATACGCTCATTGCATAACCTGGTTACCAGACTAGAAGAGAAAATTTTAATAAACAAAGAATTTGTTGGTATTTCTTTGATATCCAGGGAGCCTTCAACAACATACATTTCTTAGCAATTAAGCAAGCATTACAGGCAAAAGGGGTAAACAGAATGGTGGACATCACTACTGAATAGTAGGGAAGTGGTATGCTCAGCAGGAAATCTAAACTTACGGTATCGTACTACGAGGGGAACACTGCAAGGAGGCTGTCTCTCCCCACTATTCTGGTGATTGGTAATCAATGACCTAATAATGGCGATAAACGCAACAGGTTTTCACTGACAGTTTTTTGCAAGCGATGGGGTTATATTGGTACCACATCGGGACGCCAATACAGCTAGTGGGGTATTAGACATATTAATGAGTTGGCGTCTAAAAGAGGCCTACCCATAAACCCCAGGAAAACAAATATACACTAATGTTTACCAGAAAACGTACTGGAACCAACAATATAGTACTAAATATAGGAAATACTAAAGTCCCTACCACTGATAAAGTCAAATATCTAGGGGTAATCCTAGATAGGAGACTTGGATAGAAAGAACAAAAAATTAGACCGGCTGACAAAGGTAGGACCCTACTGCATCAGGTGAAATACATAATAGGGAAAACCTGCAGTGTAAAACTATGGATGGCAAAATGGATCCATCAAGCACTGTTAAGATCAAGAGTAGTCCACGGAGCATTCACATAGTGGCATGGAGCAACCAAGAATAGTGCCATTAAAAAGTTATATAGAGCTATAATGATGACGATATCAGGAGCCTTCCACAGCACACCAACTATCATCTTAGCAGCAATACTGAGAGTATTGCCCCTCAGGTGGGAGGTACAACAAGAAGCTATGAGGGCTTTCAGACTGAAGAAAACAAACAGCGAATGGATCCATCGGGACAGATTTGCACGACATCTTTGAGGTAACAAACTGTTGAGATAAGTTATTTCGCAGTTTTTTTTAAATTTGAATGTGGGACCGCCCTTCTTATTATTTTCCCATGTAAGATGCTATTGGTGGATGGTGATGTCACCAGCATCCAATGGGACATTGTGTTTTGTTCTCGTCTTTTCTTTTACATTTTAATGGCGTCGTCGCATTCTGTTGTCCCGTCATCGTCCAGTCTTTTTTATAAAATATATTAAATATACAAATGTTTATTGTGCGTTCACGCGGCAGTTGTAATTTAAAACCTCAACACAAACTACCCAATGGATGACAGGAAGACGATAGACAAAATCCAGACATACATCAAGACGGAAATACGTCCAAAAGAAACATGGGAGAATAGAACGTTTGTCGAGGGCAACTCTGACATAACATGTTACACGGATGGGTTGAAGGGCCGAATATGTGAAAATGCAGGGATAGGGGATATTCATCCCTGCAATGGATTGGGAGGAATCTACACCACTAGGCATTAACACGACAGTCTCTCAGAGTGAAATGTTAGAAATTAACCGCTGTATCGACAAACTGATGAAGGAAAATACCAACAATAAGACAATTACAATACTCACAGACAACCAATCGATGATAAATACCTTGGCCAATCCAATTGTTAGGAGTCTACTAGTTGAGACCACCATTAACAAAGGGAAGGAATGTGCACTGAGGGGTAACACTCTGACAGTGAAATGGATTCTAGGACATGAGGGCTACAGGAGGAACGAAAGAGCGGATAAACTGGCTAAAAATGGATCGGCTGATTAATTTTTCGGGCCAGAACCATATATACCAGGGAACTACCATGCATGACTTCCAGGGAAACCTCAAAATTAGAATAGACTGTAGGCAAATATGGGATAGGTGGTCCTCAGTGGTAGATGATTCGGCAATCATTTGCTACACAGATGGCTCAAAAAATGTGACGGGTAATGCAGGAATGGGAGCACACATCCCCACACTAGAATGGGAAGAATCACTCCCATTAGGCACACATACCTTAGTATATCAAAGCGAACTTATTGCGATAAACTCATGCATTAGCATGCTTGAATCAAGGATAGAAACACTAATATAACCATTTATACTGACAACCAATCAGTCATAAAAATGCTAGGTAACCCAATAGTCAAAGTCAAAGCTAGGAAACTCTTTCAACGAGGGAATACAGTGACTCTAAAGTGGATACCCGGGCACTAAGAGTATTCAGGAAATGAAAAAGCAGACGAACTGGCTAAGGCAGGAACCCTGGGACACATCAACGGACCAGAATCGTATCTGCCATTACAATGCAACAACTGAAAAAGATTATAAATGAGGAAATGTGGAATTATGTCAGTGATGAAATAAACAATCATGAGCGGTACCAACATGCCAAAACCACAGGCATAACTAGCTATAACATGCAACGAACCAATTGGGCAATGATATTGAGTAAAGTACGACTACGAAGAATCATAGGCATGTTATCTGGGCACTACGCGATGGGCAAGATTCTAAACAGTGGGGCATATCAACGCTGAGTGCCCATGTGGGGAAATTGAGACGGTATACCACTTTCTTCGAGAATACCCGTTATGGTAATATGAAACAGCACTAGCTTGGGTGAAATAGAGTGGAAAAAGATCCTCGAATTTGTAGAGGGAACGTGTAGATTCCGACACTCTTTTAATGTAGCCAAGCCGACTCCACTAACTCTGGGGAGAAAGGAAATATTCCTGGATGGTTACGACTTCAGTCATTGTTCCTTTGGCCTTGGCTGGTGCCGTGATATCTTCTTCTTCTTCTACAGTCTTCACTTCTTGTGGAGTTTTGATTGCTCGGTATTCCTTCAGTTGTCATTGTAAGAACGGTTGAACACTTCATACGCGAATGCCCAATATGGTTTAGAACCAGAATAGAAAGACTAGGAGGACGAACCATAGATTGGGATGATATACGACGCAATGAATGGAGGAGTATCCTCAAATTTGTAGAGGGGACCGGAAGATTCCGGTACCCATTCTAGGAGCCAAAGCCGGATCCCTTATTTAACTTGGGTGATGGGAAATGGGCCCATATGTGGCCACGACTAAGGTCACTGTTCCCTCGGCTTTGGCTGATGCCCTGCAGTCTCTCTCTCATTGTAAGAGTAAAGGTAATAAGTTTCTTAATATACACACATTTAGTGATTATTTTCACGAAGGATTTCATAGCCCAATTTCATCAATTGTGAAAAAACCTATAGCGAAACGTCTTCATATTCAGTGGCCCACTCTGATGATTGCGTGAGGTTTCAGTCTGAAGGAATGTTTGTCATGAGTGCTAACTTAGTTGCCTCCTTGCAGCTAACTACAACCACCAGAAATGTCTTGGTTATCGGAGTTTGCGGGAAAAGCCGAAGACTTGTTGAACAAAATCGACCACAACGCAGCCACTGTACTCAAAACAAAAGAGAAGAAGAAACTCAGCCGTTTACTTAAAGAAGAAACGTTTGAGTGCGTTGTGACGCCTACGACGCAGTCCAAGTACAAGTCCATCTCCAAGTGAGTTAATCAGACAGCATTTCAAGTGCACCACACGACGACTATCACCTCATTGGTGGTTTTTTAGTCGTTCTCCTATCTTATTTAATCTATGGGAATCTGAGTATGCAAGTTACGTAGTACTCAAATATGTGCAGAATGCTTTTAGCGCTGTAATTTGACTCAAAAGGCTATGAAACTTGAAGATCTTAGGTAAACTAATTGCTAAAATTTGGCACGACCCTTCACAGTATTCTTGTAGATTAAATGACACGCTACGTTGCACACCCTGTATGTGACGATTCTCTTGTTTACTAACTGTCGCTCTCCATTTGCTGCACTTGAGTCTCTCGTTTACCCGTTTTTTAGCCACAGCAGTCCAGCTGCATCACCGTCAGACTTCCCTGCCAAGACGAAACCAGAACCCGTAATTTATCAGAATTCAGAACATTCGAAAAAAGTTGCGAGAGATGAAAAATTGATCACATATCTGAACAACCCTTCCGTCGAAGTTGAATCGATTCGTGTGAGTTAAGGAAAACATTACCCTCTTTGTTACTGTATTTCTGCTCCATCAAAGCACCCTCTTCATGTTCTCCAGCTTCTTAAAGATAGTTTTTGTTTGCTTCAGATCGAACCGTATGAAAATCCCTCCTCAGGAAAGTTGCAGTCTTACCCTGGCAATCCATTACAACTTCAAGCTGAAATTGACATGATGAAGAATGAAGTGCGGAGTCTCAACGTGGAAATTTCTTTGCTACTAGGGCGAATCAAATCGTCCGAAGGGGGTGAGTCATAGCTAAATGTGTTGAATGAAGTTTCTGAACATCGAAAAATATAAGCGAGAGGTATATAACAAGTTTTACCTCCGTTTCCCTTTCTGTGGTATCGTGTTAAAGAACTTGGAAAGGAACTTCATCCAGTAAGAAAGGGCACAGTTACAGAATTGAACCCGCGTGATAGTGAGCTAGTGTCCCCCCCTCTCCCCCCACCAATGACATCGCCCCCTGCCCATTCCCCTCTGCGGGAAATTGTGGCCACTGTTGTGGGGGAAGAGCTGCGTAGGGCAATTACCCAGCAGCCTGTGCCCCAAGCTCAATGAGCTCCAGCGAGCCCGACTAGTACCCCAGGCCCCTTGTATGCAGCAGTAGCTGCTACCGAGCCCTCTTCCCTCCCTCATGGACCCGAGGCTCAATGGCAGTCTGCCAGGGCCAGGAAGCGCAGGGGGAAGAAGAAAAAGACCCCACACAAGGAGGACATGCAGGCCGAGGGCAATGCTCCCCCTCTGCCCAAAAACAAAGGCAAACGTAAAAATAAAAACAAGAGTAAAAAGCCTCCACCCCCCTAAAAAGCCGCGTCAAAACGTGGTAGTGGTTAGGCGTACGAATGAGGAAGGAGAGGCTGGTCCCTCCACCCCAGATGCAATGGAAGTGCTGATGCGGGGTGTCCCTACCTACAAGCCCTAAGTGCTAGACATCTGCACCGCAGTGGGAGGTGCTGCCGTCGTTGTGACTGAAACTCCCAAAATGGTCAACGCGCTTACGAGCCACATTTCCACGGAGAAAGAGTTGAAGCTACAAGCGTCAGCCCCCATGGGTTGCTTCCCACACCGGCTATTGCGACTTGGCCCAACGCGTTGTTGAGCACAACCCTGTGTTAGGCTGACAGCCGCAGGATGTCAGGTCCCTTTTCGCGACAAAGCGTGGCAGACAAAAGGATTTGGTGATTGAGGTGTCACCCAGCCTACACACATAAAGAAATGTGTGACAGTCACACGTGGTAGAAGTGAAGATTGTTAATGTACTTGTCGAATTTGAAAACCTGCCCGTAAAACTTCGAGTAAAAATGTTTTTAAAGTTAACGTACCTGTTAGGTGAGTCCGTCTCCTCTGGCTTGTGAGTTACTGTGGGCAAGCGCTTTCGATGTAAAGACATCATCGTCTGGCCGTTTAGTCAGTACTGGAGTCAGTCAGTTGGTCGTGATCTTTATATACAAAGAGAAAGGTGAAAGGAGTGATGGAGCGTTGGGGAAGGGGTGGGGAGAGGTCTTGTTGGTCAGTCTTGTTAGTAGTACCTTAGCCGGACTGGCTGTGTTGTGATGCGTTTTTCCACTTTTCCGTTGTTTTTCCACTTGTCCGTTGCGATTCGTTTTTGCACTTGTCCGTTGTGATTCGTTTTTCCACTTGTCCGTTGTGATTCGTTTTTCCACTTGTCGGTTGCGATTCGGTTTTGTGCGTTAAAGTTTATCTTCTACCATGTGTGAATGTCACACATTTCTTTATTCACAGGTTTAGTGCAAATTATGATTTGGTTAGGGTAGGTAAATTGTAATGAATGCATTTTTATATTATTTAAACATATTTTATTAAACAGGAAAACAGAATTCAATCCGGGAAAAAAACATCCATAGTCCAACGCGGCACGCTCTATTGACGCCGCTGGGCGAGAGCACACGAGCGAATTAAGAAGTTAAGGTAAGCGAAAACGACAGGCAGAGGCAACGATGCCCAGCCACGTGGAGAGCGGAAATAAGAAAATAACAGTTGAGCAAACGCCGCCGGGACTCTGGTGGAGGACATATCACACGAGAGCATCTGCTCAGCTGTCCCTCCCTATCGTGGCAGACAAAAGGATTGGGTGATCGAGGTATCACCCAGCCTATACAAAAAACTAGAGGGGGCAAGGCACCTCCAAATAGCCTGGCAGTGGTGCGCCATCCGAAAGTACCAAGCCCAGTGCTCAGCCAGCTGAGCCCCAAGCTCAGTGCTACAAATGCCAGCGCTATGGCCACCTGGCAGTGGCCTGTACAAGACCTGTTGTGTGCGCCTGGTGCGGTCGCCCTCGTCTCACCCTGCAGTCGGGGGTCCAGAATACCTCTGACGTATTCCCTGCGTGTCGTATGAGCCGACTAAAAGGGACAGCCGGGTGGGCCCAGCTTGAAAGACACCCTCACCTCTACGAGGTCCCCGCAGGATTACATCCAACGAGGCTTAACTGTGGTTGAGCGTCACAGTGTACTTGTCGCCACACTGTGCTCACCCTGCAGTTGGGGGTCCAGAATTCCACTGCCGTACTCCCTGCATGTTCGTATAAGCCGGACTAAAAGGCACACAACTTACACTTCATTCACATACATGACACACTGGGAACCCCCCACCTTGAGCTGGGATCGCAGAACACACCCCCCGCAGGAAGGGGGACAGAATTCTCCTGCCGTATCCTCTGCGTGGCCGTTAAATCCAGCCTTAAAGGGGCTTAAAGCTCACGACACTGACATACAAAACATATTCCAGGTACAAAATACTCTGCAACGGCTTGCGTAGCAGAACACATTGACTTAAGACACTCATAATGAGCGAAAGACAGTCCTGGAAGTAGCTCACTAACACCTTTGAGCGATCCCCTATATAGGTGCAGCCTTCGGAATGAGGAGGGGGAAAAACCAGGTTTGAGCGTTCCTGGGGCGGCTGATAGCTTGTGTTCCACTCACCACATCACCAGTGGCCGAGGGCTGACTCTGAGCAGTAGCTGAAAAATCCCTCATGCATCTTAGTCCCGGTGGGTGGCTGACTTGCAGCTGCGGCGCATGTAGGGGCCTCCCTTTGACCCTCAACGGAACAGCGAAAGTGGCTAGAATCAATATGCCTGAGGGGGAGCTTCCAGGACACTGCCTCGAGTACCTCTCACTCATACCACTAACACACACAACAAATGAACTCACAAGGATACACTACATCAGTCTGCTTCTTTGATCTCCCCCCCCCCCCCCATTAGTAAAAATAACATGACAAAGTCAAATAAAACAATAGCAGGTAATAAAAACGCCACCTGCGCCTCTTCCTCGGGCTCGCCAAGCTCGACCCCTCCCTCTTCGAACGATGAGCAACCTACTTGTCGTCCAAACAAACAAGGGCGGAAAGAACCGGGCAAACCGCGTTCATCTCCTTCTCCTCCTAGTAGCCTGGGCAACCTAGCTACTACAAGCACTAGACACCCCGTGGACCCCATCTGTCGGACATGGAGCAGATTTGTGCGTATGTCCAAATCATCCACAACCAGCTGGCACGGATGAGGGTCAACGCGACAGGACCTATGCGGGACCTCGTCACTACCTCCCTCTTCGGAATTTCGAAGCTGGCTATCAATGCTAATGCCCCCCCAACGACATCGCCCCCTGCCACTCCCCCTCTACGGGAAACTGTGGCGGCTGTCGTGAGGGAAGAGCTGCGTAGGGCAATTGCCCAGCAGCCAGTGCCACCAGCCCCCCAAACTCAAGGAGCTTTAACGAGCCAGGGTAGTACCCCAGGCCCTCATATGCGGCAGTAGCTGCTACTGCGCCTTCCTCCCTCCCTCATGGAGCTGAGGCTGAATAGCAGTCTGCCAGGGCCAGGAAGCGCAGGGGGAAGCAGAAAAAGGCCCCAACGTGCAGGCCGAGGGCAGGGCCCCGCCTACGCCTCTGCCCAAAAACAAGGGCAAAAATAAAAAGCCTCCACCATTTGCCAAACTCCCCCCTAAAAACCCACGACAAAACGTGGTAGTGGTTAGGCGTACATGTGAGGAAGGAGAGGCTGGTCCCTCCAACCCTGATGCAATGGAAGCGCAGACGCGGGGTGCTCCAAGCTCTAAGCGTCCGAGTGCTAGACATCCGCACCGCAGTAGGAGGTGGCCCCGTCATTGTGACGGAAACGCCAGAAATGGCCAAGGCGCTTACGAGCCATATCTCCACGAAAAAGGAGTTGAAGCTACAAGCATCAGCCCCCCTGGGTCGCTTCCCACGCCTGCTGCTGTGCGACGTGCGGACCAACCTACAAAAAGAGGACTTGGCCCATCAAGTTGTTGAGCACAACCCTGCGTTAGGCTTGCAGCCACAGGACCTCACCCCTCTTCACCAAAAAGCGTGGCAGACAAAAGGATTGGGTGATCGAGGTATCACCCAGCCTGTACAAAAAACTAGAGGGGGCAAGGCACCTCCAAATAGCCTGGCAGCGGTGCTACATCTGCAAGTACCAAGCCCTGGACGCTGAGTGGACAATCTCCAGTCAGTCAGACCCGCGATCATGGAGACTGCTCAGCCTTCTTTTCATATTAGGCAAAACACTAGAAACACTCTTGATGTTGCAGTCCCTCAAAGGAGTCTTTCGCCGCAACCTCACTGGCAGGCAATACAGGTGTACTAAAGGAAGGTCCACGCAGGATGTCATTGTCGAAATTTGGCGTGTTTCCTTGCTGGCACCGGCTAAGTACGTCGTTGCAGTTCTGATTGACATGAGAGGAGAGTTTGACAACCTTTGGTGGCCAGCCCTCCTTAATGAGCTTTAAGGTAGGGGAATCCCTCGCAACCTGTAGTTGATCTGTCCTTTTGAATTTTGCCACTCAAGTACATAGTTAGATCAGGGGGGAAACCAGAATAATAACTCCTCCCCGGTGGTACGGGATTCCTCAGGTGGTCACCTCCGCGTGGTAACACACGGGCAACAGCTCTCTACCGGGAGACTGGCTAACGGCCAAATACCTGCCATTCGGTGGATGCTGCAGAGGCCGGCCTCTTGCATATTAGCGAAACCGCATCTTCCATGACTGATATAACCCTCTTCGAGGGTTTAGGTACAGTCATCAAATAAGGAAACAGGCGTGTTGGTAGTTTTGGCATTGTCTATTTGATTTTTTACTTAATCTGCGTTGGCCTATGGTTTTTGTGTTAAATTGTTCTTCGGCGTTGTACAAATTCTTTGATAGAGAAGAAGCAGATTTCAAAAGACAGTGGTATAGCTCCATGATCAATACTGTTGAGAGTGCAGAACACTTCACTTGTACCCGTTGATACGTTTATTCTATGTTTGCGCCAGCTTGCACTGGCTGCATCCTTGTGTGGCTGAATTAGATTCGGGTCCCTGTTTTTGGCTGAAACAAGGAGTCCTTTTTTCTCAGACCCTCAGTGAACTTGATTTATTCACATTTTACAAGGCAGTTATCATTCGTTTTCTGCAAGTATGACTTCATTTCGTGATGTTCTTCCTTACATTTGCAGATGTAACTGCGACCAAAGCGCTTCTAGCGAAAAAAGATTCTGAATTATGCAGCCTACGGAAAGAAATAGCTTTGTTAAATCACAGTGCCGAAGAAAAAGGGAGAAGCAATGATATGAGCTTCTTAGAAAACGAAAGGTAAGCAATTTTCTCTACACACATCTCCTTCCTTCCATTGCATTGATGTTCGTGATCCAATAATGCCCATTACGTATACTTGAACTCAGGGTCTAATTGGTCGGAGCGGGGGGGGGGGGTTCAAACAGCGAGTATAGCAATGATGTAGGTGACAAGGAACATAGTGATCCAGATGAAATTGTTGTTCCAAATAAAGCAAAACGTTCGAAAGGCTTTGAAGATACAGTCCTCAAAAGGCTTGCATCATGGGCAATATGGAATAATTTAAGAAATCATTGCGATTTAATGCGGACAAGTTGAATGAAATGCTTAATCGCTTTAAAGAAGTAGAAAAACAATAAAATATCAAGTGCGCTGCATCACAACTTTCCTTAGCTCTATGTCGATTCACTTGTGTTCATGGCTTATTTTACTACCTCAATTTATTTTTCACTCTGTTCATTTGAAACATCACTTCACAGCAGCAAGAAGCAGTAGTGCTTTCAGATCTGGAATTTATTGCGCTGTTTGTACTCATGCCCCAGCCATTATTGAGCAATTGGTGCACAGAGAATTAATGAGGGTGTAAACACGATTTTTGTTGTTGAAGGAATCACTTTTCTAGAGTTATTGGGTAAAAACGATTAGAGATGGTAGTAAGTGAAATGGCGGTGGTTGAAATTCTAGAGTAGCCACTGTATATTTTATGAGCATTATTAAAGACTAGTATGAGTACTTGGTTGGACTACCACTAGAATTTTTTTTCACCAGGCCAAGAAGCCATTAGAGAAACTGTCTCATTGAACTTCTTTAAAACGTAAGACGTACCTACTTGAGTGGCCTTCTTCCAATCTCCTGGTGGAGAACTGGCCCATGACCAACCAGGAACTGACCAGTGAACACTTGGAGTCCTTTTGTGGACTCTGTCTTATAGGCCTTGGTGATCCACAGGAGCACAGCTCTCTGGTATTGGACCTATACTCTCCTTGATTGACTGAGTTTGCTACCTCAGGCAATGGGGCAGTTGCCTATTACGCCTAGGTAGATGGCCTTGTACACAAGGATTGTGTCATGGTAACACACTCCCTAAAGTGGCCTTACTAATTGCTCATAGTGAGGTAAACCATGCAATGGTAGTGCCTTAAGGGACTGTAGATGTTCTCCCCCACCTCTCACTTTTATTGTCTTCTAGGTACTTGACTTGTTTCCCAAGAAGGACCCTGTGTATTTAATTTCCTCTTTGAGAGGATGAGGTTTTTCCTCAACTACCTGCAGCATTGAGTGATGGTTCAAAGCACTTGATGGATTTTTGTCATTCAACCGTGCACAGATCAGCAGTGATGTCATCCACATTGGCGTACGGTGGTCTCGTTGAGGCTCCTGAGAAGACCTTTGAAAAACGCGAATCGAAGTGCTAGTCTGAGGATCGAGCCCCATGGGCATCTCTATTGTTATCCAGACTGAGACATGTTGGCATTCGATCGTAGCAGTTCACTGTCAGATAACTTCTGTTGAGCAAGTATAGGTTATGAGGAATCGCCACCCTTAGTACATTCATATTGTCTGCCTGTGGGGTAACAGCCTACAACTCCTACGAGGGACTGCAACATCAAGATTTCTAACATTTTGCCCAGTATGGGAAGAATGCTGAGCGATCATCTCAGCCTCAATCATGGCATCATTGGCAACTACAATATTGTTGTAGCTCAAATGAGCACAGCCGCCAAGTGATGGCTGTTCTGGTGGGTTAGTAGTGCAAGCATTTCCGGGGACGCGTCAATGCTGGTCACCTGGCCATGCTGGCTTGGCTGTCATTCCTGCATCGGCCACCACTCATGCCTGCAATCTAGAGGTTTTGGAACCTGTGTTCTCTTGTATGGTGAGGACACCAAAGCGTTTTATTTGTGCTGTTCTTTGCAGTACATCTGCCATAACCAGGCAACTCTTATTTTTTGGAAGTTGCCAAGGCTCCACTGATGTAGTGGGAGGTTGATTCCAAAGGCAAATAAGTCTCGATAGAGTGGTGCGCTGATTGGCTAGGTTCAATGTCTTTAAATGGTTAATACTTATATATTGTTCGAAAATAATGTTTTTTTAAACATATTGCTAATTTCCCGAGTAACTGCTTCTTTGGATTCAATTAATCTTACAGTGTCGATTGATAATTCCACTTCTTATCGAAAGTGCGCAAATTTGTCCTACTATTTTTACTTTTATCAGCTTGCTTATTCTCTGGACATACCTTTTTTAAATGATTCCCTTTGCATATATTACAAGAGACGTTCTTGTACCAGCAGGGAGCTGGATGGCTTCGTCCACAAACACTACAAGGGGGTGCGCCTGCAGATGACGTCCCCATATGCCGTCCTTGTGAGTCGCAAGTGGACTTCCTTAGTCCTTTTCGGAAGGCAGTCCGGAAGACAGGCTCCTGTTTGACATCCCCAGTAGTTTGAGCGGTGGTTAGGTCGTACTGATGAGATGCACACTCTTTGGCGGCGGCCACGTTCATGGCCTTCTTCATGGTCAGTTACAAACGATCTTCTTCGAAAAGGCGATCTTTCACTGGTCCTTTCGGTAGTCCCAAAACGAAACGATCCATGATCTGTTGGTCGAGGTCCTTGAACTTGCAAGGTCCTCCCAATGATCGTACATGAGCCAGCCAGTCACATAGTGTTTCGCCTTTCTCCCTACCAGCGTTGGAAAAACGATATCTCAACTCGAAAATACTCTCAGCCGGTGTAAAATGGTCGTCGAACAATTTTACCAAAGCGTCATACGGCTTGGTTTCTGGCTCGTCAGGCACACACAAGTTGTGTATCAGTCTGTAGCTTGATTTATCAAGCAAATTCAAAAATAGCGCTTGTTTAATCGCAGGATCAGTGATATTATTGGCCGTGAAGGAACTAACCACCCTTGGCTTCCATTCGTTTTTCGTGGAAGAAAACGTGTGCAGCTGCCCCACATACGGTGCTATTGGAAATGGTGAAATGTCTCACAGATGATATTACTCACGGCAATAACTGTATGCGATGTACGCAGGGTTTTTTGACTGTTGATCTCCTTCAATAGACTCAGGTAGATCGATTCAGATCCTATCCGCGTCGCCACTGTGAAGTTCAATGGGAGAGAGGTGGAACAGAGAATCAGACTCTTGGATACGGAACACAATGAGAGAACACGCTTTAATTCTTGCCTATTTATATCGTCGGGAGGTTCTCGATCTTCTAGAACCTTCCAGAATCAGTTGATAACAGATAAGCAGTAAACGTGGAGTAGTAATAAGAATTCATTCAACATGGATACTACAACTGATTTACCTTCTTTTTTTTTTTCAAAAACGGCTGCTCAGATTCAGGCTAGTACACTAGACCGTTCATTTGATTGGGCAAGTGGCAGGCAACTGGCAATCTATTTTCAGAGTCACAATTAAAAATGTTTCTCTACATTTCATGGCACGCACAAGTTAGCTATGAGGCGGTCCACTTGAAGCTATGTGATTCATACTTCCCTTTTTCTTCCTTCGTACTGTGAGTCTTTGGGAATTGGATTACCATTGGAGCTTTTCACCAGGTCTCTGAAGTAGTGTTCAAATTTATACGCAAATGCAAAACCCTGTCAGACGTATAGCATTTCGACTAAAAACATCTACACTCGCTTATTATGATTCGATTTATTTTTCTTTCAGACTAAAGTTGAATCACAAACCACGAAACGAACAAACAAGAGAACTCGAAGAAAAACTTTCTGACCTTCAATTGCAAATGCAACGACGGGAACAGCAATACAAATCTGACTTAGCCAATTTGAGGATACAGTGAGTTGAATTGCAGTGCTCAGTTGTTCTCTGTTTTAAAAAAACGCGATTTTGTAGTAATAAAATACTCTCATATTTCAAAGGCTGAATGAGTTAGAGGAGTCCTCATCATTGTCTGAAGCCAATCACCACAAAGAAATGATGGAGCACAAATACCGGATTGAAGAAGTCAGGAATGAATTGGAAGATTACAAAGTTAGAGCCCGAAAGAGTCTCACTGATAAAGAGACTCTAATTCAAGAGCTTAAAAAAGGAAGTCCTGCTGGACAACAAATGGAGTCTATGGAAGTGGCACAATTGAGGTATATTTAGTACTAATACCTCATTAATGGTGTAGTATATTGTGGTATACACTATACACGTCTTTCTATTATTTTGTTGCAGTGTGTATTATTTTATATCATTGCAACAAAGTAGTAGGATAACATAAAAAAATTTCATCCTCATTACTTTTCGCTACGCAAAGGGTAAGGAAAGTATTACGATCGAGTCAAACAAAAAGTTGAGATCTTGCCGGTGCGAGGGAGATATCTGGGGATGTGGCATTCAGCTGAGGCGCCTTTTTCTCCTATACTCATCAATCTTGTGATTGATTCTGTGCTAGGTAAGCTGCGTAAGGTAGTAAGGTTTAATCTTGCCCCAGATCTGTGGGTGGGTGCATTAGCCTTCATGGATGTCCTCCTCGCTGGTAACAAACAGGGCTTGCAGATCGCTCTAGACACGTTTTTAAGGCAGCTATGCATGTATGAATTGGAGGAGAATCCTGAGAAGTGCGGCCCCTTTGGTTTCCCGAAGTTTCCTTGGTGCTATCCAATTGAGTTTACAGCGTACAGGTTGTGGCTTCAGGTTTCATCAATGGTAAATCCTGGGTTTTGGCTAGAGGGGTCTTCAAGATGTAGCAGTACCTAGGGATCGAGTTTATTGATGCAACCTCCTCAACTGGAAACTGCGTGGACCTTGATGATTATCTTCATAGTTGCCAAAGCTCCATTGAAGCCACAGCAGAAGTTCCACCTCCTTCTGAAATACTTGCTCCCAAAGCTGACATCCGGGCTAGTTTTTGGGAGGCTGACCGTAGGAAGTCTCGATAGAATTGTGCGCTTTGGTGTGCGTGCTAGGGTTGGCCTCTCATGTACTGTCCCATTTGCATACACTCACGCTCAAATTGAACTACAGCACCCGCACAGACCTTGTGCCAAAATTAGGGTTTTTGCATTCAGTAGGCCTCAAAACGTTAAGATCTGAAGAAAACTCAATTTTTCTTTTGACACTATCCTTATAGTTTCCTTACCCTTTGCAGCATTAAGTATAGATATTAAGTATTGTAGGAACCTGGAAGGGGACACTCCATTGGTGATGATGTGTTGACATGGTGACAGTAAATACCGAGGTGAGGACGTGGGTTTTGGCAAGATGGCGAAGGAGAGTTCGAAAATGGTGAATGTCGAATTTGATGTTGAATAAAAGAGTTCCGTTTTAATACTATCGTTCACCGAGTTTACAATTCCCACAAAAATGGTGGCTCGTCCGGGATTGTGAGCAGTTTGTGATCGAAACGGTATTATTCGCGGAGCGGAAGTTTGTTTACATCGCGTTGACAACGACGTGGAGTTGCAGTGTCGACGGTAGTCTCCAAATTTTGTGCTAGGGTTTTTCACGACGGGTTAACTCAACGACGACGAGTGTTTGATAGAGAAGACGTCTTTATCTTCATTTAGAGTTCAACCATGAATCCAAGCGCATTGAAGGTTACCCAACTCAAGGAGGAGTTAAAAAGACGATCTCTGAAGACTACGGGTAAGAAAACTGATTTAATAAAACGATTGGAAGCAGCAATAGAAGTAGAATAGAAAATTCGAAAGAGGGATGAGATGGATGAAGGTGAGGAGGCAATAGATTCAGAAGAAGACAACGAATCAGACTGCGGTGAAGAGGGCTTTTCGCAAGCATCAATTAGACATGAATCGAATAGGGTCTCCAAGTACGGAAGAGTTCCAAAATTGAGCAGTGGAGGAGTATCTTTTAAAGACATTGAGGGAATGATTCGACCTTTCAGCGGGCAAGATAATTGCTTAATTCAAAAGTGGATCGACCAGTATGAAGATGTTGCATTATTACTAGGGATGAATGAACTTCAGAAATTTGTTTTTGCTAAGAGATTGCTTACTGGATTGGCTCAAGTGTTTGCCTACTCCGAAAATTTCACATCATGGAAAACACTAAAAGCTGGATTGATTGACGAGTTTTGGACAGTTTCTACTAGTCGTGAGTTGCATTTAGAACTTTCCAAGCGTGTTAAAAGACGAGAAGAATCAATTCAAGAATATTTCATCAGAATGAGAGAAATAGCAAACAAAGGGAGTATAGACGATGAGTCGCTGATTCAGTATGTGATAGACGGAATACCAGATTCAACCGCTAATAAAGCTATTCTTTATGGAGCGAGCTCACTGACTGAATTTACAAACAAACTGAAGTTGTATGAGAAGATGATGAAGTCAGTTCCTCACCACATGTCACAGAACAGCAGAGATTCCAGAGTACCAGCTGAAAAGAAGTCCACAGCTAAGGAGGTAACTAAACCAACGGGAGGGAAAAGCCGATGTTTTAATTGCGGGGATAATCACTTAAGTAATGCTTGTCCATCAAAAGATTTAGGACCAAAGTGTTTCCAGTGTAATCTTTTTGGCCATAAGAGTATGGACTGTCCATATAAGGCTCCTAGAAATGTGCAGTTTCTCGGCCAAAGGAGTATAATCCCAGCAACAGTTAATGGAATCAAATTTGATGCTTTGATCGACACTGGGAGCTGTCCCAACCTAATAAGGAAATCTTCCTATGAGGTCATTGGAGAGCCACGACTCGAAAGTACGTTTGAGACCTTCTCGGGGGCGAATGATTCTCGTGTGACTCCCTTAGGATGGTTCAAGACTGAAATTGAGTTGGATGGAGAGGTTTTTGAAGCTAAAATGCACGTGGTGCCGAACCACACAATGAAGACGCCAATAATTATTGGGGATGACCTTCTCCAGGAAGCAGTTCTGACTGTTGCTCCTGACAGAATCAGCATTGGGAAACCTAAGCCACATGTTTTTATGATCGCAGATGTTCCCGAGAGAACACTGAACATGAGCACGAATTTAGATCCAAAGACGAAATCCAAACTAGAAACGTTGGTTTCCAACTATTCCTCAAAAAAGAAAAAATCCACAGATGTCAAACTGACGATAACACATAAAGACGATACACCAATTTGGCATCATACAAGACGTTTGTCGCCTAAGGAAACTGAGATAGTGCAACAACAGATCAAGGATTGGGACAAGAAAGCATCATTGAGCCAAGCACGTCTGAATTTTCCAGTCGAGTGGTAGTTGTTAAGAAGAAAGATAACAGTGCTAGAGTGTGCATAGATTACTGAAAGATCAACAAGGTAGTGCTGAAAGATCGATACCCTGTCCCATTGATAGAAGACCAGATGACGTGCTAAAGGGTGGCAACGTTTGCTCTACTCTTGACCTGAAAAACGGATTTTTCCATGTAGATGTCGCACCTGAAAGCCGCAAGTACACATCATTTGTGACGCAGACAGGACAATACCAGTTTTGTAAAGTTCCATTTGGACTGTGTTCTTCTCCTAGGGTGTTCCTGCGATTCATCAATGCTGCATTCAGACCCCTCATAAATGAAGGTATTCTAGCTACCTACATGGACGACTTCATAATACCTGAGAAGACGAAGCTATCGCAAAACTGGAAGTGGTTTTGGAGAACGCAAGTGCTTATGGGATGGAAATAAATTTTAAGAAATGCCATTTTCACAAGAAACGAATAGAATTTCTCGGATATGTGATGGAAGGGGGAAAAGTATACCCATTACCGAACAAAACAGAGGCAGTGAAAAAATTTCCAGAGCCAACGACAACGAAACAAGTGCAAAGTTTTCTGGGATTGACTGGATTTTTTCGCAAGTTTATTCAAGACTATTCAAAGATTGCCCTCCCACTGACAAATTTTCTAGAAACCGATGATAAATTTGGATTTAAAGAAGAAGAACGACTAGCTTTTCACAGATTGAAAGAATTGAGTTGCAGCCCAGTTCTTAGAATCTATGAGCCAGGATGTTGCACAGAGCTCCACACAGATGCAAGCATAGATGGATTTGGCGGAGTTTTGCTACAGAAGGCCATCGATGATGGTGGAATGCATCCTGTGCATTACTTCAGTCGAAAAACATCACCGGCACAACGAAAATACAGCAGCTATAAGCTGGAAGTTCTGGCAATAGTGGAAGCATTGAAGACGTTTCGAGTTTATTTACTGGGAATGAAATTCAAGATCGTAACCGACTGTTCAGCATTAACTAAGACGATGGAGAAGAAGAACCTAGGTGCCAGAGTTGCTAGGTGGGCAATGTTGTTGGAAGAATTTGAGTATGTAATTGAGCATCGGCCACGAGTGAAAATGAAGCACGTGGATGCTCTAAGCAGGCGTCCTATCATGGGAATTACGCCACTCGGGATGGCATCCCAAATTAGAAGATGTCAAAATGAAGATGGAGAGTTGCAAGCCACTAAGAAGATATCACCCACATCCAAGTTGAGATCGAAGTTTGCTGGTCCCTACAGAATCACAAAGGTGAAGCATAATAACATCTACGACGTGGTTGCTGAAGAAGAGGTTGACAGACCAAGGGCTACGGCAACGTGTGCTGAATTCATGAAACCATGGCCTGACCATACGGTTCGTATGGTAGATCAGAATGGCCGAATGTAGCAACCTGAACGGGGACACTCCATTAGTGATGATGTGTTGACATGGTGACAGTAAATACCGAGGTGAGGACGGGGGTTTTGGCAAGATGGCGAAGGAGAGTTCGAAAATGGTGAATGTCGAATTTGATGTTGAATAAAAGAGTTCCGTTTTAATACTATCGTTCACCGAGTTTACAATTCCCATAAGTATTAAATGTTTATACGGCAAGACGTTGAATTTACGGAGGTTGCGGAAAGTTGTGTGTTGCTCTGCACCAGATATTTAAAAATATTTCAGCCTTCTTGAAAACAGAACAAATCCGATCCTGGGGGATCGTAGGCACTTTTGATGCGTTGCTGTGAGCTTGTTCTGGTTGTTGCAGTTTTATTTTTTATTGGTTTGGTATCATTTTCTTCCGACAAAAATAATTGAAAAGATCATCGTGGAACATATCATGATGGCTAATGGGTATTCTTTGACTCTCTTCTGACTGAATGTCTATGGTTATTAACGCAACATAAAACGTCGGACAATTTTGCAAACCATCTCATAACTGGCACTCTGTGGATTTATTGCATTCATACGTGTCATTATTGTCTGAAAAGTCATCCTCCATCACCAGACCTCAGAGTTTACACCTCTGTCGTTGACATGTATGCAAACCTAAAGTCTATGGGAAATTTAAATGTTTAGAAGAGATTGATGGTAGTTGTAGGCTTCCCTGTCTTGAAGAAGCATTGGAGTAAAAAGGCTCAGCGACAGTGAGGTATTATGTCAACCAAATGTACATTTCATATCTCGTCTAGAGGAAACTGCACGCTTAAAACTCTAGTGAGTGCGTTGGTGGACAAATGCTGTTGTGATGATACATGCAATGCTTCATCTCCTGACAAATGACAATGTGGCAATGTCTTAAAAGAGAGGATCTGAGCTATACACGTTGACAAGAACTTTCTAATTACTTTTTTTTTTCATGATAGGCCTAGCTGACCTGTTTCAGAATAATGCTGAATTGTTTTGTTTCGTTGGTTTAGAAACGAGTTGGAAATAATTTCTGCTGAATTGGAAAAATGTGAGGGAAAAGTAGACAATGAAAGGAAACGCTCAGAGGCTGCAGTTGCTCAGCTGGAAAAGTGCAGGGAGGAATCGATTGCAGAAATTAATTCAATCAGGTTGGTGTTCCGACAGGAAACAGAACGAAGGCTGGCTGCTGAGGAAAATTGTCGGCTTCAAGCTGAAGTAAGTATTTCTTTCGTCGTATTGCATTGAATCGTTACTCAAACAACTCAACAGTGGTGCAGTATTGTACCACAATAGCTGTTCCATATTAAACCCAAGACATTCAAAGAACAAATCCATAGAAATGGCGCATGTTTGTGCACTATGAGGTATACCACAGTGGTGTGTTAGCCCTACTGGATGGAGAGGCTTCCAGGAATGTGACATTCCATGGGGAATACCATCTGGTCTGATCATCTATCTGGTGCGTTAGCCTTTGCAAATTATATTGTCCAATTTTAAGGTCGTGAGGGGGGGGGGGCTTGTAAATTGAGCATTTGGTGACGTGTTTTGTTACCGGAAAATCCTGGACCTGTCTACAATCGATTAAAGTTTCTTAGAACAGTCAACTCAGCTGGGACCCACGCAGTACATAATTTTTTGTCTAAGTTCCCATGACCGGACTGGAATCACTGCTGCTGAAGCAATGCCATCTCTAGATATATTGCTTTTCAGAGCTAAATGCTGTACTTATAAACGGGTGTATCGTGCAGTGCTTCACTTCCCCTGCCACGTCTATTGGCTGTACATTCAAGTTATGTATAACGCATCCAGCCAACTTAACTTTCATGTACCATTAGCATTCGATTTAGAGAACTTGGAGTTTCATCTCTTCCTGCTACTAGTCCTTTCATTTTTTTTCCTCTGGCGTGCTCTGGAGTCAATGTGGCTGGGCTTGGGTTTGAACAAGAACTGCCTCAAGGATGGGACATAGAACGAAGTCTGTCCTAAATCCTGATAAGACTTTCAAGTTTCCAGCTCCTCTGCATTCATCTAGTTTGGAATCCCTGCCCATCGACTTCGTCTATTGATTACAACTTGTGTGATTGTAATTGTATCAAAGAACTTCGTTTTGCCGATTTTTCCCCCCTGACATAATCCTATTTTTCCTAGAACTGGCAACAAGTATCCAGCTGTGGGTAGAGGATACCAGAACTAGTGACCAAGGGATGAAAGAAAGGTTAGTTCGACACAATCTTTGTATGTTTATGGAAATGGGAACCACAGACAAATACTGAGACAGGTTCTTTAGTTCCCGAATTCACGTGCGGTGGGAATCTAAATAGTTTTCATTATTCAGATCGTTCAACCACTCTCTGCCTATGCTCACAATACATTTAATCATTTGTTATCATTCTCAGTGTAAATTACTATAGGTTACATGAACATTTTGTGCATCTCTTATGTTAAAGGAAGTGCACAAAGTTCATGAAGATCTAACTAAACAATTGGCTGTGATGACTGAAAGATTTAGTGAGAAAGTCAATGAGGTGCACAGCTTACGGAGGCAAATAACTCAACGGGGTGAAAGCAAGAGTAACACGAGCGAAGTAAAAATCAAAACACTCACTCAGGCTTTGGTGCAGAAACAGGCTGCTCTTGAGGCTGCGATAAATGATCGGAGTCAACTTCGCCTGGAATTGGAGCGTTTAAAGGTAAGTTTGTTTTATATTTCCACCAGTACAATACAATTTTTAAAAATGTGATAAGCCGTTGTAACTTGGAGTTAATGCTAACTTAAGGTTAGTTATTGAGGGAAGAGAGCAGAGATATTTGTGTCCAACACCATCTGTGTAATGAGAGTATTCGTTATTCCACTTTGTGTTATGATGGAGTGTAGAGGGACGAGTGATTAGAAGCAGAATTATGGGGTAAACACTCCTCCATTGACTAAGGAGGTGCTACAGTGAGTCACTAAGATAATAGATACTGTAGTATGCTAATATATGTATATGTGTTTATATAATGTATGCAACTCTTACGTGTGCACTATTATGTATTAAATGCATTGTACAAGGGCCAATGAACAAACCTGAAGATGAGTATCCATAACAAGGCCGAGCCTACACATGCAGATAATGATATACACATATGCTTAACTAAAGATCTCAAATCAAGACAATCGTGTATAGAATAAGTGTGGTGTGAGAAGATATACGTGTTTGGATCTCTATGATAACTGTAGTAAGTTTTGAATCGATTTTGTTCAAACTATCATTTTGGCACCCCTCATTGGCAGCAGGGTAAGTATAAAATTTGAGCTGAATTGGTTTTTCTCTGTAGAACAGGTCTGTTTCCTTATTTGATGACTGTTCCTAAACCCTCGACGAGGGTTATATCAGTCATGGAAGTTGCGGTTTCGCTAATATGCAAGAGGCCAGCCTCTGCAGCATCCACTGAACTCAGACCTGTGGAGGTATGGCAGGTATTTGGTCGTTAGCCAGTCTCCAGGTAAAAAGCTGTTGCCCACGTGTGACTGCGGAGGTGACCACCTGAGGAATCCCATACCGTCTGGGAGGAGTTCTTAATCTGGTTTCCCACCTGATCTAACTATTTACTTAGGTGGCAAGTTTCAAACGGACAGATCAACTATGGCCACGTTTCTTAGCCACACCTTCTTCGTGAACTCTGCAAAATTGTTATAGGCTTGCTTTGTAACAGTCAATGCTGCTAAGTTTGTTTGCCCACCCAACAACCGTCGCTCACTGTTGTAGAAACTACAGTGGAGCAGCACATGGTTTCTTCTTTCCTCCGCACTGGAGGCACAAGATGTGCATGACGGAAAGTCTTTGAGAGAAAAGAAGTGGAGCCGTGCATTGAAATCACCATGTCCCGTGAGGAACTGGCTCATCCAGTGGTCTGGCTCAACCCATTTTCTTAACGGATGTTCACGGATGTTGGGGAAGAACTCATACATATCACGTCCCTTTGACGAGGATTCCCATCTTACTTGCCATTTCTCTAGAGCCCATTCATCGATGGTGCCAAGTTTCTGTTCTGTGGTGAGATCTGCACGGAGTTCAGCCCAAAGTGGTGTAAGCTTCCGTTTCACTCTCCACTTGTCAACCATGCACTCAATGGCCAAATCAACTGGTAACTGACCAGTGATCACCTGGAGGACTTCTGTTGATACAGTCTTGTAGGCCTTGGTGATCCACAGGAGTGCAGCCCTCTGGGATTGGGCCAATACTCTATTTTGATTGACTGTTAGTTTGCCACCCCAGACAACGGCGCAGTAGCCAATCACGCCTAGATAGATTGCCTTATACATGAGAATAGTGTCATGGTAACACACACCCCAAGTGGCCTTAGTAATTGCACGCAGTGAGGCAAACCTTGCAATGGTAGTGCCTTTAAGGGACTGGAAGTGTTGGTTGAAGCCCCACCTCTCACCTATATTCACTCCTAAATACTTGATGTGCTTTTCAAGAAGAAGCCTGTGGCCGCCGAAGCGTGTTGAGGGTTGATTATTCACTTTTCCTTTCAAGAGGATTAGCTGGTTTTTTTCCTCAGCCACCTGCATCTTGACATGCTCGCACCATTGGGTGACAGTGCGGAGCACATGGTGGGTTTTTCTTCGATTTGACGGACTGAGGGCCGGTTTTTCAATTCTTTAGTTAAAACGTTGATTAAGTAGCGATCTGTTAACGATAATCATGGAGTGAAAAAATACTAGAGCTCGGATCGCATTGTTCAATCGCCAATTGACTAATAGCTAGCGAGAGTTTGAACGCGGGGAAAAAGGGCTACCACTACGCTCAAACGAGAATCCCTCGAACGAAGAGGCAACTAGGAGAGTTGTCATCCAAAACAATGTGTTGGAGAGTTGGTACCATTGGGCCACCTTCATTTGCCGCCTGTCGATTTCATTATTTGACATTTTCATTCGAATACCCAATTGGAACTGGAAACCCTCCTTGAGAATCCGTTCCCTGACCAAGTAGCTCGAGATGCTGAAGCCCAGAGGGCAGCAAGAGAGCTGATCATGGACCCCCCCCTCGAACGACCCCAACATCCCATTGTCACCATCAGGCGACCTCAGCAGGGCCCTTGCGACCTCAAAGCCCAACAAATCTCCTGGGCCAGGTAGAGTAGAAAGCAATATGTGAATGAAGAAAGGCTGAGCAGAAAATCTCCAGTGGCCTCCTTAAATTATTTAATGACTGTCTGCAGGTCAGACAGTTTCCCACTCGGTCTGACCCCTGATCAGATAATGGGTGTACCAAAGGAAGGTGCACGCAGGATGTCATTGTCGAAATTCGGCGTGTTTCCTTGCTGGCACTGTAAGTATGTCGTAGCAGTTCTGATTGACATAAGGGGAGCGTTTGACAACTTTTGGTGGCCAGCACTCCTCAATGAGCTTAAAGGTAGGAGAATCCTGAGCAACCTACACTTGCTCACCAGAAGTTACACGACAGACAGAACTATTACGATCGAATGCAAGCATGTATCCACACAGAGAAAGATTGAGAAGGGGTGCCCACAGGGTTTGGTCCTTGCGCCAGCACTCTGAAACGCCTTCTTTGATGGTCTTCTCAGGAGACTGACTGCGAGCTTGGGGGTGGCTTGGCTGACTTTTCATTTTTAAAGGAAAAGTGAATAACCAACCCTCAATACGCTTTGGAGGCCACAGCTTCCTCCCTGAAATATTCATCAAGTATTTAGGAGTGAATATAGGTGAGAAGTGGGGCTTCAACCAACACGTCCAGTCCCTTTAAGGCACTACCATTGCATGGTTTGCCTCACTGCGTGCCATTACTAAGGCCACTTGGGGTGTTGGTGTTACCATGACATGATCCTTATGTGTAAGACTATCTATCTAGGTGTGATTGGCTACTGCCCCATTTTCTGGGATAGCAAACTAACAGTCAATCAAAAGAGAGTATTGTCCCAATCAGTGCAAGCAATCTACCAGTTATATCTCTGTTTTTACATTGTGCATAGTCATCAAGTCTTAGGACCAGCTAACTGCTTATACACGTTCGTGTTGATGTGAAGAACGTACAACCCTCATTGAACTGGGAACAATTTTGAAAATGTTAATTGTTAATCTCTCAAGATTTCTAAATTCGTTTGCATTTCAGAGCTCACACGTGCAATACTCCAACCATTTACATATCAGAGGAAACATCAACGACACTGACGATGGTAAGACACAAAAATCGATAGGCCTTCAAGTAATTCAAGTCCTGATAAGTCCACATTTACATCATTGTACGTTTCAGCAAAAGCTCAGGTCCCGGAATTTATGCTAGAATCTCCATTTGACACCGGAGTTGCTCGCAAAGTGAAAAGAGCCTACTCAAGTCTGGATGCTGTCAGCATTCGAACAGGGATGTTCTTGAGGCAGTACCCGTTGGCGAGGATATTCTTCCTTTTCTACAGTGTAAGAACTCGGTTTTTACCTTTTTCGATGGTTGAAGACAATCAAGTTACTGTGCTGTATATTAGTTGAATACAGCTATAGGCCTAATTTTTACTTTTGTTGGTTCTACGAAGTAGAAAGGAAAGTTATGTAATCGGCTAAAAAAAAAAAATTTTGAGTTCTGGCCGCTGTGCTCATCCGAGCTGGTGGCTTTGAGCTGGTTGTAATATCATTGTACAGAAAATTTGACGCACCAGTTGCCAACAGCCTTCAACCACTCAAGCGGCCCGAGGCCTCTGGCCCCTAGCAGATCTATCAGGACGACCCTGGCTAGTCTGTGCTGATGCAAACGA
Organism: Pachypeltis micranthus; assembly: GCA_020466155.1. Lineage (NCBI taxonomy): Eukaryota > Metazoa > Arthropoda > Insecta > Hemiptera > Miridae > Pachypeltis > Pachypeltis micranthus. Next base: position 31,104,261 of record CM035776.1, read on the forward strand.
CAGAGCACGATTGTGGGGATCCCTGGATGGGGCGGGCAAGGCGTATATACAGTTGCTCACTGAGTACAACTTGATTGTTGCCTAGGACCCCATGACTGAGGCGACCTAAGATGGGCTGGGAGGAAGGTCGTGCATAGACGTCACAGCCGTGTCTCACACCCTGCTGCTCAAATTGCAGGGTTGGCGAGTTCTACCAGGCAACACAGAGCAATCACATGGTTATTGACTTAGCCATCACAGATGACCACATCCTCTGCAAAGACACGCGTCAAAAGTGATTCCGCACAAAAAATCCTGACTGGCCACAATTCTGTAGGGTACTGGAAGGTGAACTGCGTGCTGCAGGCACCGACCTAATAGTGCATGCTGCCTCACCTGAAGAAGTGGAGAGCAAAGCGGACATATTTACTACAGCACTGCACTCTGCTGGGCTCCCTGTACTTGGGGAACAGAAGCACAGGGCGATCAAAGTCCCATAGTGGACTGAGGAACTTAATCCCCTCAAGCAGAGTGTAAATAGAGTCAGAAGGATGTACCAACACACTCGTGACCCTGATGCCAGAGCCACACTCTGTACTGCCTTCATCCAAGAGAAGAAGGCCTTTCATCGCGCCATCAAACGAGCCAAACAGCTGGCGAAATTTTGTGGAAGCGGAGAGCTCTGAGAAAGCCTAGGGCAGACATTACAAGTCCTCCATAGGAAAAGCAAACGAAGAGTAGGTCTTAGCTGCGATGCAAAATGAGTCAGGCTGGGCCTGCAGGATCGAAAGTTCACTGGAATCCCTCCTTGAGAAGGCATTCCCTGATCAACATGTACCTCGTGATACTGAAGCCCAGAGGGCAGCAAGGGAGCTGAAAAAAGAAGCAGGTCAATTGGTTAAGTCATTTTCCCGCATATAAACCGACATTGAAAGATTTGTTTTCTCCAAATATACGCTACAAGTCCTGAAGAAAACTAAAATTTTTCGCGCGTTCGCAATATTTTTCTTACCTCTTTCCTAAAAAAATAAGTAAAATTGACGCAGGAATTAAGTTACTCAAAGTAAATTTGAAAAGGGGATATCACAGGAATACCTTGTCGTGATACGTATGAAGCTCCAGTTACAGCACCAAACTGTAAATATGTAGTGCGTGCACCAGCTAGAATGTAGATAATGCATCAGCGATTCTGGAAGCTGAAACCAACTGATGCAAAGATGATTGGGCAGTTTGCAAATCAGGAGTGTCAGTAAGCTCGTGTAAGCGCCAATGGAGGACCTGGTAAAGAACATCTACACTGCGACCCTTCCCTTGCGTAAGCACATGCATACCCTTATCTTGTTCTTCCATGCTTGATCACTACGTGTGCATTACCGAAGACCTCTTCAGGGCAACCCAATTGTGAAACGCTTTCATATATACTTCTACGTTTAGTAATAAGAACCCTACATATCAAAATTCTCTTTTTCTAAAATAATGTTCTGTACACTTGCAGGTTTGCCTTCACTTCTGGGTCTGTTTCATACTTTTCTCCAACACCCCTTCGGCTAATTGAAATACTCTTTAAACTAAAAAATGAAAACTGAACTTCTTGGTTTCAGTTATATGTTTCAATGCGTATGTTGATTTTAATCAATGTATTTAAAATATATTTTTTTACGCTGTTGATGTAAACTACTATTCAGCTGCTTCCTAAACTTGAATAATTCTCAGTGTTGTAGCAGTTGAACTTGCTACCTGCTAATTGAACTCCTACTAGTGCTGATGCTAAAATACTCATGTTTTAATTAGGACGTAGAACAATGTTTCTGTCGACTTGAAAACATACTAATCTCCCCCCCCCTCTCTGCTCAGAGTCCCTTTCCAGACATGATTTGATTTACTGCTCTTTGAATTTGAAGGCAGCCAAATCGGATCGTAGACATATCTACATAAGAGATAAGCGGAATCTCGATAAAACAGCGCTGTTGGATGATGCTAGGTCGCTAGATTGAAGTGTAGTTTTCGAAGAGAATGACCTAAACAGGAAAGTGGAAACTGTCAATCGTATGATATTGAATCTATTTAATAAGCATTGTCCCTTGATCCGTATTAAGACAAAACACCAGCCAGATCCATGGATTATCGAGGAAATAAGGGTACTTATGCAGAGATGGGATGAAGAGTACAGAAATTTCTGCGAAACGAAGGATCGAGAAAGTTACAATAAATATAAGAAGCTCCGGAACCGATCAAAACAAATGCTGCGAAATTCAAAAAGCAAATATTTTTATCTTTTCAAGGAAAACAGGAATCCTGCAGAATTGTGGAGAATTATGAGAGGTCTGGGTGTCTGTGGTAAGAAGTCTGAATCAGAAATAAATGTGTCTGTTGAAGCACTAGGTCAATATTTCAGCTGCTTCCCTGATACTCCGTCTCTTCCAGAGGTAATTGGAAGATACCGCTAGTCTAGACCTTTGTATGAAGCTTTCTCCATTCCTCCGCTATGTGAAGAAAAAGTGAGGGAGTTCTGTTCAGCGTAGAGTCCAAATCAATAGGAGTAGACGAGATATCAATTAAGATACTTCACCTACTTGCCGACGCAATTCTGCCTGTGTTGACTCACATCTTTAATGCGTCTTTGCAAACTAGAGAATACCCGCAGATATGGAAGAAGGCAGTTGTGAAACCACTCCCAAAATCTAAAACGCCCACTTCATCTAGAGATTTCCGCGCCATCTCCCTGTTGTGCGCAATGGGAAAGGTCTTGGATAAAATCGTCCACAATGAGCTGCGAGATTACGTCGATAGGCATAACATTTTGGATGCCAAGCAGTCTGCGTACCGCTCCTCCTTTGGCACCGAGATGGCTCTCATCAGACTCCTGGATGACATAAGAGAAGCAATGGATCGCAGACAAGTGACTGTTATGATTATGGTCGATTTTTCAGCAGCATTTGATTTGGTTCGAAAATACATATTGTTGGCGATTCTTGAGTCAGTCGGTGTCATAGACAGTGTTCTGGCTTGGTTTGAATCGTATCTGATTGGAAGACAGCTAGTGGTAATAATGGTGAACTATCGTCCTGGAGAACAGAACCTGTCGGCACACCACAAGGCTCTGTATTATCTGCCTTATGTTTTATTTTGTATGTAACCACATTACCCAAACTTTTCACAGAAGGAACAAGACAAATTTCATACGCAGATGACTTACAATTTTACCGAGCTTGCAATATGGAAAACCTGTGTAGCACAGTAGGTAATCTGAACGAAGATCTTGAAAGAGTGGAAGTCTGGTGCCGAAATCATGGAATGGAAATTAATCCCATTAAGACGAAGGCAATATTGCTTGGGTACCCAAAGATTTTGTCCAGAATAGATATGAGTACGATCCCTAGAGTTACCTGTGGTAGCGTGGAAATAGGATATGTAGAAATAGCAAAGAGTCTTGGAATCATGATGCAAAGCAACTTGTGCTGGGGTAATCAAGTGACAGCCACATGCAACACAGTATTTAGGACCATCTACCAACTAAGGATGACAGCTGCAGACTTTCCACAGCATGTAAGTGTCCAGCTTGTTCAAAGCCTCATAATGCCTCATTTGGACTACGCTGCTGCTGCAGTTGGACGAACACGTTACACCGTACTATAAAAGCTTAGGCTGGCTGAAGATCCAACAAAAAATCAAATACACTGTTGCTCTGCTTCTATTTAAGAGCTTGAAATTCACAGAACCCTCCCTATATCGCCGAAAAATTTGCATTTCTCCACACAATTCGCCAACATGAGACACGACATGGCCTAATTCAAATCCCTCGCCATCGAACCACCGTCTTCAATAAATCTTTCACTCCCACAGCTGTACGAATTTTTAATGAGAACCAAGACTTATTTGACACCTCCGTGAGTGTTGCGTCTTTCAAAAAAATGTGCAAAAATGCGCTTTTAGAGGAACATGAAGAGTAGAAAAGAATGGAATAGCCCTCAGAAGTCGTAGAAAAAAGACAATCCAGAAGTGATTTATTTATGTTTATATTTTTTTCTTGTTTTTTCTCTGTACACCACACAAGATTTAACTTGTAACCAATATTATTTGCCAGAGATGATGTAAGAGAGGGCCTTATGGCCCTAATCCTCCCTGGTTGGTTAAATAAACTGCTTCAATCAATCAATCTCTCTCTCTCTCTCTCCGAGTGGTGCGATAGTCTGCAGAAAGTACTGAATTTGGGCGTACATTTCGTTTATCGTATCAAAACGGATCATCACGTAACGCCATGCTGAGGGAAAGAGTCGCGCTCGCCTGCCTCTGCGACCATGTTGTTTGGATCCTGAAGTACGGAAACCCAAGATACCTAGAGATAGAGAAGTTTATGATGCTGGGTGAAGGTCACATGCATCGTACGCGGGGCGAACTCTTGCAGATTCCAAGGCACAGGACCGCACTATGTAGTAGGTCTTTTAGGATTCGAGCAATCCATATATGTAACGAACACAGAGTTATTTGATTTTAATTTAAGTGTAAATAGTTTTAGGAATAGAATGAAAAATATCTGGTGCGTTGCAACACACAACTTTCCTTAGCTCTACGTCAATTCATTTCGTAAATGGCTAATTCTATTTAATCAATTCATTTATCACTCAGTTAATTTGAACTTTGTCAAACAATACGCCACAGCAGCAGGAAGCTGTAGTGCCTACAGTTATGGAATTTATTGTGATGCTCGTACTCATTTCAGGACCATTATTGAGCAATTGGTACACAGAAAATTAATGAGGCTGCAAACACGGATTTTTTGAAGGAGGATAGTAATCACTTTTGCAGAGTTATTGGGTAATAACTGTTAGAACTGGTAGTAAGCGAAACGGCGGTAGTTGAAATTCAGGCATTTCTGGAGTGAGCCCCATGTATCTCATGAGCGTTTTTAAACACTCACCATATAGGTATTGGATTGGACTATAGTACCCATTTTCTTCAACATTCTACTAACATTCCAGCGGAGTTCAAAAGGAAAAAACCACGGCAAAAACGCTTTTCGTCGGAAAATTTGATAATTTATTGTGCTGCTCTCGTCATTTTCCCACAGATGGGAATTTTATGGTATGGTTGCCTTATTGATAGCTATCTATATAAAAAATGTAATCAAAATCGTTAGAGCCGTTTTTGAGAAAAAAAAAGTGGTGTTTTGATCACTATGATAACTGTAGTTAACTTTCGGTGGATTTTGCCCATACCCCTATTTTTGCGTCCCACGGTAACTTGTAGGCTAGACATCAAGTTTCCGCTGATTTGGTACGGTTGTTTTCTCTAAAAACCGCGCTAAAATCGATTTCGTCGAAGATTTTGATAATTTATTGTGCTGCTCTCGTCATTTCCCCACAAATGGGAATTTTATCGTATAATTATCTCATTAATAGCTACCAATATAAAAAATTTAATCAAAATCGTTAGAGCCGTTTTTGAGAAAAAAAATATTTGGTGTTTTGATCACTATGATAACTATAGTTAAATTTCTGTGGATTTTGTTCATACCCTTATTTTGGCGTCCCATGGTAACTTGCGGGCGAGGTATCAAGTTTGAGGTGATTTGGTACGGTGGTTTTCTCTAAAAATCGTTCTCAGACACACAGACCATTTTCCCAAATAGTGTTTTTCGGACTCAGGAGGGTCTGAAACGTAAAGATCTGAAGAAAACTCAAAAAAAAAATTTTCAGCCGATTACATAACTTTCCTTTCTACTTCGTAGAGCAAGGATAGTAAAAAGTTAATAAAAAAATACGAGGAAACCAAACAATGAGAGGTATTTATGTAATTGTCTAGTGTAAGTGCGAAAAGTGTAGTGGACGTGCAAGAGAAGATTTATCATAATCTTAGAAGATAATTTTTTTTTATTCACGTTGTAATGACAACGAGAAACAGTGATTGTTATATAAATATTTCCTGGGAACGGGGAAGAGAGGTTTGTTTCCCAGGTTGTTACATAAATTCTTCAGTCAGTCAGTCTCTCTCTGTAGCAGGCTTATCTATTCCCTTCGCCATTCTCATAGTTTAAAAAAACCGTTCATGTTTGTTACTGATGATGACCTAACCGTCGAAATCGATTTAACAATTGTGCTCATTATTTCTGTGAAAATATAGACAATTTATCGTTTATTCTGTTTTTTTAATGAAATGGGTTTTCACAATGTCGTCACGAATGATTTAGTTCATTCTCATAGTTCTTTGCTGCCATATTTTTATATATTCCCCATGCTGAAATGAGGTATTTTGGTTTGGTGGGCCTACAAACTTTAAGATCTGCAAAAAAAACCAACTTATAGTTTAATATTCATTCAGAATAATACACTTCACTTATGATTCCGGTCAAGAAACGTTTTTTTACAACATACTCCCCCCCTCAAAATTGGACACTTATGCTTCAAGGCATTACAGGAGTTCCAAATCTGCGATGTCCATCCCCCATCTGAGTCATATGTAGCTTTTAATGGGGCATAAAAAATCCCATTTTCCTATTGATCTAGTTGTGTCCGCCTACTCGACATCCCATAGTTGTTACGAACAAATAATGGTGTAAGAGAAGCGACAATATAAACCAAGAATGTAGGCTTTTATTAACAAATAGAACCGCGAATTAGAAGAACATGATAAGATCGCACAGAAGGTTGGAGCAGAGCGCCCAAGCGGCAATAATCGAAATCATCACAAATGGTTTAAAAAATTAGCTAATAACGAAATATAGCAGGTTGACTGTAATTACGTCGACTTGCGTTACCTACGTATTTTTTGATGCTGAGTAGAATAGAACAGGTCTTTGAGGCATGGGACTGCGTATAGATAGAAGAATATCGTGAACCACTTGGAATATAGTACAACTTCTCTGAACTGCATTGCGAAAGTTATCTATTTTCTATGGCCTGTGCTCATTTCCTCTCACTCCAACCACCTATCAGTTCTACTCATTGCGTTGTAATTGACTTGCATCGTCTGGAAAACGACAATAAACTCCTTGGTTGGGGTCAAAATGCGCATTTTTTCGGAATCGTTTTAAGCAATTTTGATCAAACTTAGACGGACTCTCTACAAACTAATTTCGAACTTTTGTTCTCTGCAAACATTAATAAAAATACGGCGGGTGATGGTATTTTTTTGCCCAACGGTTGCAAAAAGTAATGCGACTAGAAAAAAACGCTGCAAATTATTACACAGTGGCTAATTATTCTCTTGCACATCATGATTATGACCCATCCTTTTCAATCCAACGTCAGAAAATACTAAGAATTTAACATGGCTACAACAAATTTCCAGAAAACGACGAGTCATATGCAAATGACTGTACGCTGTGGGACCCATCCCATTCGATTCAGAATCGGAAAATACTTGTAAACAATATGGAACATGATCCAACTACAAGGGAACAACGAAAAAAATGTTTCTATGCAACGCTAGGCAGTTGGCATCTTGCAACGTGTCGAACTAATGAGTGGTTGGAGTGAGGCAGGTGGCATAAGAGGAAAGAGCGCAGGCTGGAAAGAAAGGATAGCTTTCACTACTGCATTGTCCCGAGAGTCCCTAGAATCCATTCCAACTACTAGAACCCACTTCACTGTATTTACTGTAATTTCACTCTGGTACTCTGAGACCCATTCTAACTAATAAAATGGGGAAGAATCGTAATGTAAAATCAAAACGTCAGAGAAACGGATTTGACTCTAACTTGTTCATAAATCGCTAAAAACGCTGCAAATTATTACACAACGGATTATTATTCTCTTGCACAGGTTGACGTAGCCTCACACCAACGTGACCCACCCCCACCCCATTCGATTCAGCATCGAAAAATACCAGTATACCATACAAAACATGACCTGACTACAACAGAACGACGAAAACTAGATATCCCAGGTACAATAGGCCCATTTGTGGACATATGCCCTCGATTCCAGGCGCCTGTAGACAATCAGCACGGTGTGGGGATCGAGCTGATTTTACTAAGAGGGAGTACAAACGATGAAACGATTACTTTTGCTGGAGTTATTCAACAGACTTTGACTCACTATAATTACTGAGATGTCTCCATTTTTGGTCTAGACTCAGTGGTACATCTCTAAGAATTGTTCCATTCGACGCTGCATCTATGAATAGCTATTAAACGATACCGAACACGGCGTATTTAAAACTGACAAAGTTGCTTTCGTTAATTTTTTCAACCACTTTGCCCAGGCGGGCACAACTAGATACCAAACGGGATTTTCTTGCGTAAGAACGTTGCGTTTTAGACTAAATTAAAGGTATAAAACAGCCCGGACGGTCGACGGACATTGCAGATTTGGAATCCCGATATCTTGAAACATAAGGTATCAAATTTGGGGAGGGGGTGTAAACAAAATTTCTGACTGAAAACATTGGTGTATCATTCATTCGGAACGCATCTACCTAGAACCGTTCTTCTACTGAGAGGTAGTTACTGGAGGAACGGAGCTATTGGTTTAGGTTCCAGGTGACAGCTCCTCCCGTAGCGATCCCACTTTGGTCAGTAGAGCGTAGTGCTCGTTAGAGGTCAGTTGTCGTTTGTTTGTTTGTCTGGTGCTTTCAGTCATATACGCAGTTGATTAGCGTTTTAAAAACAGGTAATCATAATCAAACGTAGCTGCTATAATGGTTTCAGGACAACTGTTAGGAAAGCTAGGTGTATTTGCCGTTTTGTGTTGGTCATTATTACGTTGTAATCTTCCTTCATCGTATAAGGTGCTAAAAATAGGTCGATCATCTGCCGACCTACTACTATGTTAAAACGAATAATTTCGTAACTCGTCGACTTTTAATTCAACCACCGTAATGATATGTCAGTATGAGAGTTTAGGGTCCCTGATCCTTTAAGTCGTAGAAGCAAAGAAATTAACTACCTGATTTGTGGTTGCAATTCTCAAAGATAATGGGAATTTGTCGCAACATAGTTCCATATAACTTTGAATGTTGCGCTGAGTACTCCACTTGTGTACATTTTGATGTTTTGTGCTGTGTGGGTTAGTGGAATCCGAACAAGGCCAAATTACATTCTCCTTAATATGTGAATTCGATTCAAAAGGAGCACTGGTTATAGTATCAATTTTATTTTAGCCATGCAGAAACACGAAAAGTTTCGTAGTTTACTAGTGCGACGCATCACAAAACTTTACCTAGCTTCACGAGCATCTATCTATTTTCATCACTCTGGCAACTAATAAATTGATTTTTCATTTACTATATAACAACGTTCTAAAAGAAATTAGTTAGCAGCACGATACATTTAAATTTCGAAGTGATACTATTTTAGCTCAGTTTTAACCATATAAAATCCGGTTAAATGAGATTAGAGTTCTCAGAAAAACAAATAACATTCATTGCACAATTAGGTGCTACTTCAGAAATTCGTCAATCCTACCACCACACTTTTCACCCTATAATTCCTACGTGACAAACACGATCCTTCTCGGAGTTTACAGTCTCATGAATCACCCTATGTACTTGTTATTCAATACATTCCAGAACCTTAAGCGCCACCAATTTATTTGTAGAACGTTGTTATAAACAATGAAAAACAAGTGTTATTAGTACACCAATAGTTTACAGGCAGCTCTTGATAGTATCTCCTTTCCCTGACATGTGTGTAATTCCACATATATCTGCCATAAAAATGCATTCATAGGTTAGGGCAACTCATTCCTATACAAAATGCTCCTAATGTGTACGAACATTTGTATTTGTTTGTAATTAATTCAAATCAGTTGATTTCTGCTTTGTAAATAATAGTCCATTTTTCTTTAGCCAACTTTGATGGCTTGTTCTTGTCCCATCTATAATCTCTCTTACGCACAATACTGTTAATAGCAAGTTAAATGATTTGTAAGAGTTTATAAAAATCCTTTCATCGACGTGTTTGTTGTTACAGTTTGAAGTGAGACAACTTGAAATGAAGAACCGCCCATTGGATGAAATCGTCAAAGAAGCTTCGCGACTCACTGCCCCTTATTTTATTCAAGATGTCAATCTAACGTTGGAAGAGTGCCTCACTGGAGCGTATGCAACATTGTGGAGTGCCCACCTTTTCCCGGAAGTTCCCCCTAAACCAACGAAATGGAGCTCGGGGTCAGACTGCTTCAGGGCGCTAGGGAACAAAGTGTTCACTTCCTCGAAAAACGACATTGAAGCCCTAGAGCTATACAGCAAAGCAGTTGCTACTGCGAACATGAACGAGGAGCAACTCTACTTGGCGTATGCCAATCGTTCTGCTGTCACGTTTGCTCTTCAAGAGTATGACGACGCAATCAAAGACATAAATCGAGCTCTCGCTGGAAACTACCCTACACATTTGAAGTACAAACTTTTAGAAAGACGAGGCAAATGTTTTAAAGCGTTGTCTGACAACCAAAAAGCATTGAAGGATTTCAATGAAGTAAAAGCGCTCATCCTTGATAGTAAACTAAGTGAAGATAAAGTGAGTGCCTTGAGTTGTAAAATAGACTCTTTAATTGAAGAGTGTTCCCTCGAAAATGTTAATTTAGTTCCCAAAATGCTTGTTGAAGACTTCAAACTTTCATTCAGTGCCTCAGACTACATTCAATGTGCATCAAGTGCTCTAGATATTAAATATTCCGTTGAAATGGGTCGACATGTGGTGGCAACGAGAGACATATACCCTGGAGATGTTATTGCAATTGAGAAACCTTACATTTCTGTCCTGCTGCCTTCTAGTTACTATTTATTCTGTGATTATTGTAAAAAACGTTGTCACTCCTCAGTGCCTTGCACTAGCTGCACCAAAGTTGTTTTCTGCGATGAAGATTGTAGAGAGCGTAGCTTGTCATCATACCACTCAATCGAGTGTGATTTACTTCCATCTCTTTTGTCTGTTGGTTGCGATAAAATGGAATTACTAGCAGTTAGGGTTTTGTTAGTCGCCAGTGAATGTGGGAAAGACCTTAACTCATTTTCAAAGTTATTTTGTAACAGTTCAAATAGTAATGGTGACTTGAAGGGTTTTGTAGGTAATAAATACTTGTCAGACGACTATTGTTCTACACACTGTCTAGAAACAAACGAAGACTTGCGAAATCCGTTAGACGTATTTCAAAGGTGCGTCATCGCTGTCGTAATAACTTATTTACTTCAGGTTACAACTTCATTATTTTTTACTCATAATCTTGAGGCCAGAGAATCTCATTGTAAAACCGAGTTTGAATTAACCATGCTCGTTTCCAAATGGATTTTGAGGTATCTTATGAGCGCTGCATGCAACGCTCATGAAATAGCGGAAATGAGGGTGTGTATGGTTGATGGATCGATAAGCCCTGAAAGCACCGAAATTGGTGGAGCAATTTACCCTTTTCATAGTTTAATCAATCACTCATGTGACCCTAATGTCGTGCGTCATGCGTTTCGGGGTGATACTGTTGCACTCTCATGCATTAAGTTCATCTCTAAAGGAGAGCAAATTTTTGACAATTATGGCTACCATCATGCAATCCACTCGTTGAAAACTCGACAAGATCATTTAAAATTTCAGTATTTCTTCACGTGTTGCTGCATTGCATGTGTCAATGACTGGCCTATGCTTGAAGATATCCCCGAAGCTGAGCCAAAGCTGTTGACTTCAGGAAATGAAAAAGTAGTTCAAGAATCTTCCAACGAATATCAGAGGGTTTTCTCTGACATTAAAAGTGGCAGAACGAGTGATGATGGTTTAAGGTTCTTATTTCAACACCTGACTACGCTACACCAAAATGTTAAACTGCCTTGGAGAGAGTACAATCTGTGCCAAGAAGCGATTAAGCATTGTTTAAGCATGAAAGCTAATCACTATATATACAAATGAAAAACTGATTTGATGTTTGTTTATGGTTGTTTAATGAACTACCTTATCAACCACATAAATTTCTTGTTGAATGGTCAAACTGCATGATCTGCTTGTAGAGACTCACCAGCACCCCGTTTGGAATAGGTATGGCCTGCTACCTCCTACTGTTAGCAGGACCATTACGCTAGTCTCCCAGACTAAATCAAATTGGTGCTCACAGGTGATTAGACTTTGGTGATGTGGTTTATACTTGTATTATGTGGGTGGGGGAACATGAGCCCCATGAATTTACTCCTGCGTGTTGATGTACCAGAACAGAATATTGCACAGATTCGCCCATACGCCTCGCTGCGATGGTAGCTTATTATTCTGTGTCGTCTTCACTCCCACAAGAATCTAGGTGTGCGTCCTGCAATTCCCATATATCCTCTCGACCTACCTAGGAGGTTCAGGCGTATTCTATGTCAGTGTATTCATCCCAGTGAGATACTGGCAGTGTCCAGTCAAAGTGGGCAATGTTTTCTTTAGTATTTAACTTGGTGTGAATGATAGCCTCTGGTGTGAGCTCGTCAACTGTCCTCCACCATACCTTGCTAGCCTGCCCACCTTTGGCATGAGTGGCCTGAGAAGGTCAACCCATGATCAGCTCCCTTACCACCCTCTGGGCTTCGTTATCTCGAACTACTGGTTCGTTGTAAAATTCCTTCCAATGGAGGTTTTCCAGTAATACTTTGACGCTACAGGTCCAACCTGAATAATTTTGCATCGCTACCAATACCTGGTCTGCATTTGCTTTTCCTGTGGAGGACTTGTAGTGCTTGCCCCAGGAGTTCTCAGAGCTCCCTGTTTCCACAAAATTCCGCCAGCTTTGCTGTTTGGCTCATTTGATGGAGCGATGGAAGACCTTCTTCTGCTGGAAGAAGGCAGTTGAGAGTGTGGCTTCAGGGTCACTAGTCTGTTGGCATATCCCTTCCTCCCTATTTATTCTTCCCTGCTTTTCAGAGGGCTGTGCCTCTCAGCCCCTGACAAGCCCTCTTGAGCCATGCAATGTTGTCATTCCACCAGTGGAGTGAGACTGTTTTGGCTGTCTTCTCTTGGGCATTGACACATCACATGCTTTTCCAAGGAACTGACAAACCAGTTCCACCATCCTCTAAGGGTGAGCAGAAATGTTCTCTCGATCAAGTTAATTTAGAGCTCAGCATTCTGGAAACTGCAAGTATTGTGGACGGAAACGGAACGGAAAGTATTGTGGAACTGAAACTGACATCAGATGCGATTTCAGGAAAACTTGGTAGTGTTTACTTTCCTGTCTGCTGATCCATCAATGCACCTTCTCAGAACCTCGGCATTGTATTGTCGGAAACTACTAACTTTCATGTACTCAACAACTAAGCACAAGTGCCACCTCCAGCTTCACTTACTTAGTGAAAAACTGTTACCACCTGAGGGCAGCAACGAGTAATTTTGAGGGAAATTTCCTTCACAGTAAAGAAATAGAACCAAACCATGATGAAAATAAGGCATTCTGAATGAAGTCACAAGTTTGTCAAATACTTATTGTCATCCAGGGCCTCTCTAAACACCCTGCACTTCCCCCTACCAGGCAGGAACCTCATCCCCTGCTCAAAAGAATGCATCCTTTGCACTCCTTCTTGTAACTATTCTCTGCAGCAGTAGCTTGGCGGCAGGAAGCTGCCTTTTGTTCATAGCCTAAGCATTGGAGGCATCTCAGGAAAAAACCTGCCTATTACTGTTTTCCTTCACCATCCAAAGGGTCCTTCGTAGAGAGGTTAGTCTTCCATTGAGGTTTTGATGTGGCCAGCTCCAAAGGCACCAGTGTTTAGGGATGCCCTGAAGACCTTGCTTTGCTGGTGGTTGATGTTGCACCATGTTCTTTGGTAGAGCATGATCCTCTGCAATGCTTTCTCAGCTGCGTCTAGAGCGTATTTGACCTAATTTCGTGCACTTCTGCCACCTTCATGGCCCCTGAAACTACCTTTGATGCCTGCATGATGCTTCTCTATTATTTATCGTACTGAAAAGTGATTATCTAGGAAAGTGCAATACCCACAGCTGCTTGGATTGGTACACCTTCGCCTACACCCCCTTGCTACCACACCTTAAGAGTCTTAAGTCGTGAATTTTATGATTTCACTTGCTATTCACAATGTAATACTGATGTAGGGGCGATGATCAACCTTACAGTTCAACTTCACTCCTCTGGGAGTGGATATCGCTTGGAGGTATTGGAAAAGAACTTTAGACGTTGAGTGTGGTTGGTACTACCATCAGTATGAAATTGCTGACTGTGTCATATAGCAACAACAAAAAAGCAGAGCAAGGATGAGATATAGGAAGCTTCAGTAGAACAACAGTTCGTAACATTTAAAGAAATGCTGTCTCCTAGAGGTGTGAGTGCTGCCATCTGCAGCTCAACACGGAGACCTTAGGTTTGGATGTTGATTGCAGCTGGATCCTCCAGCAGACACCCTGGTTGTACATGGTAGCTAAAGTATTTAGATTGAAATAGAGTAAGTTGGCTCGATACTTGTATTGATTAGGAAGCATCATGCCACAATGCGCTTTGCCATTATCTAGATAGGTATAATTGTAGCATATAACAGTGAGGGCTCATTTTGTCAAATATGGATAGGCAACAATAGAAATGACCCCCACAGTAGTATACAAGTTTCTTTCTGAAAAGTACAGAATATTAGACATTGTACAACAAATATGTTGTTCTAGATGCTGACGGTAAGTAATCATGGTCCTTAAAGCTGGATTCTCTCTGAATGAACGAAGTTGCACTTTAATACGGTATGTGTTTTTAGACACTCACGAGTAAAGCACTATGTTTCCATCAGCTCCACAAGTAAACACCCAGGGTTGATGAGGGTGAAACGTTAAGCCTAACAGTGAAAAATCGTTGACTTTCTCATGACACGAAAACCTTTTCAACGGCACAACTAGAGCGTTTTTGAGCAAATCACTGTACACCATCCCATGAGACACAATCAAACTCTGATCATCGGAGACTGTGGCAAATAGTGGATACCGGCGATGAAAAGCAACGCCCCTCACAGCTTGAGAATGAAGTGATAAGGTTTTATATGGTTTTGTGGAGAGCTCTAAGTCAAACCAAAGGACTTTGCGATCATAAGTACCAACTAGAAGATTGTCGCCACTGGGATGCATTGCCAAATCGGATATCCACTTGGAGCTGGTGATCAATTTTTTTACCATTTCTTGTTTAACCAAGTCGTAAATTCGAACGTTTCTTTGAGTGGCGACGATGAAGCAGGAATTTGAGGGGTGGAAAGTGGCAGCTTGAATCAAACCACGAGCTTTGTTGAATGGAATTTGCGATCTTCCTCGGGACAGGTGATGAACAATGATTGATCGGTTTTCACCATCTGGCATCAAAGAGAAGATGTAATCACCTAATCTGTGCCACTGTACTTGTTTTACTTCCTTGAAATGGTGGAGCACAATAAGAACTCCCTTATCAAATAAATCCCCTTCTTTGAGGTAATCCCACTGAACAGCCACTTCGACTCTAGATGGTGTTTCTTTGTCTTGGTATGGCCTTTTGTCAAGAAGTTCATCAGTTTGTTTGATGTAATCGTCACAACCCACTCGAGGATTAATAAAATAAACTTTACGATCGACAGCCACTGCTACCAAACTAAGCTGGGACGAAGGATTCCAGGCCACACATCGGGCTGTTCCCCCCAAATCAATTGACCTCAAACATCGCCCAGTCGTCACTTCCCAAATTTTCACAGTCCCATCGTCCGATGCAGATGCCATAAACTGCCCAGTAGAATCCACACTAATCGACCTAACAAAATCAGTGTGGCCTTTGTAAAAAATGGAAGGTGTCGTTGGAAAGGGTTGTAAGTCAGCTGGAGATGGTAACTGGGGAACGAGTTCTTCCGGCTCAATGGTAAGTTTCATTTTGATAGCTCTAGGACACATGTACAAGTCTAAGCACCGCATAAACCTCTCCCTGATAAATCGTTTGTACGCTGGAACCTCCCTCAAAGAATTGTACTTTTGTGGTACAAAATGCAATTTTTTGTTACCCAACGATTTGCGTTCCCTGCTCCACTTTTTCATTTCTTGGTCGTTAAAAAGATATTCCTCAGGGGGATTGTAAGACTCAGCGTGGCCTGGAAGAGGCCTTTTAGGAGCTGGGATATGATGTTCGATACGTCGTATCTCTTCAGGAACATCATCAGTTTTCCAAAGCAAGTAAAACTGGGGTCCTTTGGATTCCAACTTCTTCTGTTTCAGCTTCATTGCTTTCCTAGTCTTCATCCAACCCATCTTAAGAGCGTGCACATACTTTGAAACTTTCTTCATCTCGTCTCTGCTGGGTAAAAAGGACTTTTTGTGCTCGGGGAATTTCCTCAATGGCATTTCCATCACTTCAGAGGAGAACCATTCCACCCAAGGAGCGTAGTCATTGAACGCTTCGTCAGGTATTTTATTACTTTCGAGTCTCTTGATGAGGTTGATATGCTCGTCAGATAGTAAAACGTCCTGACCCGTTTGTGGGTTGCGAACTTTTCGCCAAAAATCAGGGTCTTCAATTTTTTTGAGGAACTCGTCCAGTTGATCGCCTTGTTCAGGTTTGAGAATTTTTTTACCATCCCAGTCGTATCCGATGTGATCGTACTCGTCGTACCAGTTGATTGGTATGTTTCCTATAGTGTTACGTATATCTTCTTCATCAGATGTGTCCCCTTCAGCATATTCATCTACTGATATCTTCTTTTCCTCTGAAGTATCTTTAGAATCGTTTATTGATTCTTGAATTTTCAAATTTGAGACTGAGGGAGAGTCTTTGAGATCTGAATCAATATTGTCATCTTCGTCCGTTTCCCACTCCAACTCACCGTCGGATGCGTTGGAATCAGAATCGTCCATACCACTCCCTTCATTGTCATTTATGGCATCAGTTTCGCCGTCATCACTACCCTCATCCGAGCTTACATCAGAATCATCGGCGTCTTCTATTCCACTCTCTGGAATCAATGAGATATCCAAGTGTTCACTCCCTAAAACTTCCGACAAACCTTTCGGCGGTTCATCCCGATGTTCTGCAGCCACAGCATCACTTTCAACAGGCCGTAGTTTCCTCTTCCTTCGTTCATCAGGCATCTTTGTTTGAAAGAAAGATCACACGATTGAAAAAAAGGTTTGAGGGTTCCCGCCTGTCACGTCTGCCAGTATGAACAAGTAAAACCGAACTCGCGTTCTTAATCACTAATTCGATTTCACATTGAACTAAACAAAGCTAGCACGACAAATTTCTTGACACAAGCACATGTGCAAGTTGTCAACAATCGTTCTTAATCCACACAGTGAGGTTAATCTTCGACAGGTTATAAAGGAAGGTGCAAAGAAACGTCTTTCAACGATGTCTACTCGGTGTAGATTCGATTTCTCGCGACAATCGCTGAAGACGCTTTCGAAAACTCGTATATTTGCGTCTCTTACAAATCTTATATTTTGACCTTTTTTGTACATATTGTGACTAATAAATTACTAAACTAAGAACAAAGCAGAAAGATGCAGATGTGAAATAGCGCAGTTCTCCTGATGGAACATTTCAAATACAGAAATAATACACATATACAGGATAACACGCAAATATAGAAAGAATACCCAAATACAGAAACAGCATGAAAAAACCCGTGCAAATCTCCAGAACGGTTCAAATTGTTGTTTAAGGGCAGGTCTTATTTGTTGATTACCAGTTCTCTTAACTCTACCAAATCTATTTTTCATTCAGTTATAACAGCATTCAACACAAAAACTAGCGGCGGAAGTAGATAAGCCATTCCTACTTACGCTTAAATCGTTATTGAGCACTGAGTGCACAACAAATTTGTGCGACCATCAACACTACACTTTTTAAAAAGGATCATGTCTGCCGTTTTGGTATAATGGGATCTGAACTATAAAATGTAGCTGTAAGTGGAAAGACAATGGTATTGAAGAATATCTAGACTAGCTTCTAATTATCACACAAACGTTCGTCCTTTAGGTACTTGATTGGAATACCAACTGTATTTTACCGCAAATGCTTCATTAGAGCGGAATTTATAAGGAAATAACTGCGTTAAAATTCCATCGAAATATTTGGTAATTTATTATGCTGCTCTTCACGTTCGTCCATGTATGAACATTTCGCAGTATTGTTGTTTTTGCTTGGTGCTATCTGATCAAAAGGTTTAATCAAAATCGTTATCGCTATTTTTGAGAGAAAAACTTGTAGTTTTGATCACTAGATCACTGTTGGGCCCAAATAAGAGTTAGAAAGAAATCGTCAATGTGGAGAAATTAAAAGACTGGAATATTTCTTGAGTCAGTGCCTACTGTGGTTCGGAACCAGACTTGACAAACTGGGGGAAAGGATAATAAGAACGTACAAACATGGCAGGGTTAGTATGGTGGCGAACCATAAATTACATTGAGAGGCTAGTTGTTGGAAGTTGGAGACGCCATTTCCCATTACCTTGGGGAGTTGGGAAATGAGCTTGTGATTGTCAGTGTTCCTTGTTGCAAGTGCCGTGTTACCTTTTTTTGAAGAAGTAGTTGGTCGGTTCGCCATTAGAGCGCTAAGCGTTTCGAAGTGACTTTCGACAACGAACGTTTAGACGAGTCAAATGTCGTCAGAAACTCCTTCCGAAGACTCCACAAGCTTTCCTATGGAGAATTCTCCTGAGGTGCCCGAGTGTCATTGTCACCACTGGGACGACACGCTCGTGACTACTGTAAGTAAATCGTTCGTTTACTGTATGTCTAACTGCCTCTTTAATATTTGTTAATGACGGGGTTCCTAGATTATATACCAACTAAACGATGCGTTTAGCGGGCATTCCATGAATTTAGTCATTACTCGTTTAACAAATATTGAGAAACAGTCGTCGTACTCGCACTAGAATTTATTTTTGTTCAGGGAAACCGTTGTGCGAATACGCGTAAGCCCTTCATGTTGTTGGACTGATTAATCAATAACTGGGGGCCAACTGCTCCGGGTCAGCCCCAACTATCTGGGCTCGTAATCGGTGAAGCTTTATGATGATACATTTGACATTTCTACTAATCAAATTTATGTGACTAGGTTTTGGGTGTGGGTATCATAAGGCTCACTCAATTTAACACGAATAATGTTTCTAATTACTAATTTTATTCTTTTATTTCTAATTAATCCTCAAATTTGTCGGATTTTTTGTTAAAATTATTTTTTGTTCTGTACCATTTCGCATTCATTTTAAATGTACATTCAATTCCAGTTACAAGTTGTCAATTTCGCAGACGCTAATATATTCAACAGGCGTTGTTAACACTCATTTCTATGACCTAACTTCTCTCAACTGTTACCACTTTTCTTAACTTTTATTTTGAAACGCGCCGCTTCTAATCTCGCCCCAGAAGCGAAAGGTTGGTCACTGTATTCCAGGTTCTGTTCACGGTTCTTTTTTTTTTCATGAGTGAAATGATTGATTTTCGGGTGAATTGCATTGTCTGGCCCGTAGCATTAACTCGTCGAGAGCTGCTACTTTCAACTGCTCCTCAACTAGCTCATGCTGGTCGATTTTGAATAGAATTGAATAAAGCTACTGAATGTTTGGACTATGGAATCAAACGGTCAGATAATGGAATCATCCTTCGCTTTGTCAAATATGGGTAGGGGTTGATCCGTCACTAACCGCTGTGTGCGGGTGAGAAGCCATTCGTCAAATACCTACTCGGGTACATTTGGTGGCAGCAAAACAAATATTCAAAACTATGCCATCAAAATGGCGCACCCTCCTCTAATTTCAGACGCTTCAAAATTAAGGCAGGTGAGTGCTAGTCTTAATTCAACCAATATCTGTTTACATTTGGGGTGACTCCATAATTTATTTTCTTGCGCATTCCACTTTCCATTATTTACTTGATTTCGCGCGTTGCTCTTTTTGTGTATAATTGCTCTGACAGCCTTATCAACTGTTATCGTGAACCTGTCTGTACTCGTTAACCCTACGGTGTGGATGACGCTTTTTTTATTATGAATAAAATCTAGAAAGGTACGAAAGCCTTCAAAGTGTAGAGGAGAGTTTAGAACAACAAATATGTGACCTGAAGGTGGTTGAATATCAAAACAATGGCCGCGAGTACATTTGCCCGGATCTTCGGTTCACGATTCGGAACGTTTACTAGTGTCACTGATACTTCTGCTGGTTACAACTTTATCACTGGCAATCATCTAACGGTGTATTCTTCAAAATACGAATTAAATCGCTCGACTAACTGTTGAACTATGGAAACATTGCACTTCGTCAATTTTCCAGTGTAACCAGTTTATCGTCTTTCAGTTGTCCAATTGCCACCACAGAACTCATAACCATTTCTTTCCGTGTCCATTTATAGCGTATCTATGTTTTTTTTTCGCACCAGCCCGGCTTCTCCAGCTTCAGTGCTTTGGTCAACATTTTGGTCAATGGTCATTTGATCGTGGAGGTCTGGTGGGGAACACAGCAGAAGCTCCACTTTGATCCTTGAGGCGATTTCTTCCTCTTGTTTGGTATTCATATAGTATAGGTCCCACAAGCAGCTAGGGAAATAAACGGTCGCCTGAGATAGAGCCCCACATGCCTCAGGAAGGCAACTTACAAGTGGGTGTCGCCATGCCTCATCGGTGTATGCTGTTCTGCTGGGATTGGGTTTTGCCCTTATTCACAACTGGCCACAACACGCCCTAAGGCAGTACTGTGGTCACTCCACTATCCACAGCCTGTGAGTGCGCCTGGTAGCATGGACGTCCCCTCGGGGAAAGAACCCAGAACCAGGTGGTCGAATAATAACTAACAAATAAACGCGAAGAGGGCAGTTGGGAAAGCACTGAAGCTGGAGAAGCCGGACGGGTGCAAGAAAAAAAACATGGATACGCTACAAATGAATACGGAAAGGAATGGTTACGCATTCTGATTGTGGCAACTCGACAACTGAAGGGCGATAAACTGGTTACAATGGAAAATTGACGAAGTGCAATGATTCCATAGTTCAACGGTTAGTCGAGCGATTTAATTCGTATTTTGAAGAATACTACCGTTAGATAATTGCCAGTGATAAAAGTTGTAACTAGCACAAGGATCAGTGACGCTAGAAAACGTTCCTAATCGCGAACCGAAGATCCGGGCAAATGTACTCGCGGCCATTGTTTTGGGAGCTACTCGACCTAAAAGTAATTATACTTTCGGATCATCGTGTTAATAAGCAAGACTCACGGAATGTGGAATGGTGAATACATGTCTCGAACATGGGCTAATTCCCAAAACAATGGCCACGAGTACATTTGCCTGGTTCTTCGGTTCGCGATTCGGAACGTTTACTAGAGTCACTGATACTGGTGCTAGTTACAACTTTCATCACTGGCAACTGTCTAGCACTAGTATTCTTCAAAATACGAATTCAATCACTCGACTGACCGTTGAACCATATTTGAACACACTTCGTCAATTTTCCGTTGTAACCATTTCTTTCCGTTTGTTGTAAATCCATTTTTTTCGCGCCCGTCCGACTGGGCTTTTTTGCTTTAGTGGATACTGCTCTCTTCGCGTTTATTTGTTTGTTATAATTCGACCAGCCATGGATAGACAATTAGTAATCATCGATTCAGAGAAAAGGCTTGCGAAGTGTTGTGAATTGGTGTGTATGTCGATTTCATCTCTGACGAGTATGTGTGTCCTCAATGTGGTGCATGGAGGAATGAATGACAGAGTTATTTGAAGCCATCAAAGCACTTATCTCCCCCTCAACATTCGGATACGTAACTTGAGAGGTGAGTGATATTTTAAGTTATTTTTGTGATCGGCAATGTCTGTTATGTTGCATTACTCGAGTGATATCTATCATTTTTGTGGTCGTCAATGTAAGTTGCCTCACTTGACTCACTTTCGCGCTTATTCTATTGTTTACATTTTTCCCGTTTCTTTCGCGCGCGTTGTTTACATTCACTTTTATGATAAAACTTTACTTAATTCTTACTGCTGTTACGTTCTCTAGTATCAGTGACGCTAGTAAATGTTCTGAACCGGAGTTCCACGCAAATGTACCCGCGGCCATTGTATTGGGAATTTACCCGAACATGTAAGTATGAGTTATTAAACTAGTCATAGCACGAAAACTGCCTACCCCCCTCAACATTTCGAGTTCTAACCTTAAACGTGAGGAATACTTTTAATTAGTTATCATTTACTTTCGTTTGACGTTATTATTCTCCAATTTTCGTTTTATTTTAACCTAATTTGCGGCCGCACTTCGCGTACGTTCTTAGTTTAGAGTCACAGTTACTCATAACACGCGCCCCCGTTGTTTACATATCCTTCCTGTTACATTTCACTACTTGCGCGCAATCGTTGTTGACACTCACTTTACGACTATCATTCTCTCTAGCTCTATTATGCTGTTATGTCAGAACTACAGGGAGGGACAGGCATTCCGCGAGGTCAATCAAAATCGGTTTGGCAGTAACTACGGGTATTTTTAAAATTTACAAAACATTATTTATAGCTAATCACGATTGTTATCTTTGTTCAGTGGGCTGTCAGGAGAACAATATAATTACGTATATAAGGTATTGGTAAGAGTAAATAGAGGGATAATTAATAATGCGAGGGGTTCTATGAGAATAAACATCTCTTGATTCAAATCAAACTGCACCTCGTTCCTCCAGGAAATAAATTTAGTGCTGTCGTCTCTCTCAAGCTCTCGCTGGGTGTGTTCATCAACTCCTCTGTTCTACCCTAGTATTGGCTCAGTCTAAGTCAACGATTTCTTGAAGTATTACCCCGCATTTGATATTTAAACGTTCAAATATATTGTCAACTTGGGAATACCCTGTTAGTGAAAATCGTTTTGTCCTTGTCACCTAAAAATGTTTGAAAACCTTGTTTCTCCTCGTAATACCGTTAACCGAATTTTCGCAGATATATTTATACGGAACAAAAGAAAGGTATTAGAAGATACTTTGAATGCTTCATCAAAATCTGCCAATTGAACAACAGACAGGTCTCTGAAATTATGTTTTTTTTTAGCAGGTCATTAAAGCGCAAAGATTGAAGAAGACTCTTGTTTCATGATTTCCTTTTTGGTTGCAGAAAGTAGATATGTTAAACGTGTTACAAAATTGTCTCAACAATTGATTACTTTGAAGGTCAGAGATTGTTTACATGTCTAGTGTCCTGAATTTCTTTGTTGAAGCGCAATTATGGACAACTTGGTTTAACTACTGGCTGCTGTAATTACTAATTCTTTCAGATATCCATGATGGATTCAGAGTGGCTAACCCAGTTTGAAGAACACCGAAAACGTCTCAACGACATAACCAAACTGCTCTTTGAGCATAGCAGAAAAGGTAACATAATTTCCGGATATTTTGCATCAATGTACTATTAGGTTATAGCTAATGAAAGGGAACTGTTGGTGCACCTGGTTTCTCAGGCGTACACAAGGGCTTCCTTGAACTTTTGACGTGGCTGTTTATGAGAACTGGGGATCTGGCAACGTAATTAGGTTTAGTCCCTTTCCTCAGAACTTTATCCCATCTCCTATGGTACCTTCGATTCTGTTTTGCCACTAGATGTAATGTTCATGCAGTGTAGTCCTTAGTCAGCGGTTCTGTGAAACTGGGGGTGTATAATTTTTTGAATGCCCTATCGACTGGAGTACTTGTGCTGTCTGCATAATATTGTATGAACACAGAACTGCTCCTTATTAAGGTGTATTCAAATTGTGGAAGTGTTTGCTTTCCTCTGGTGTAGAGGAATTAGTGAAGACTGACTAGACTATGTCTAGTAATGTGCTTGTCTTGTAGAGGTTCATCCTGAGCATACTTATTACTGAGTTCTCTGTGTATACTTGTACTGTGTGGCAGGTAATGCTGATCCCAGTTTGCCTCCTCTGACTTTACCATCTAATGTGTCATGAGATTTGCTCTGGTTCAACTTGTTGTCTAGTGTTACACATGTAAATATATACATATTATAAAAATATTATAAACTTAATAGTAACATGTTATAGCTTTAGGAACAATAATGATAATTCAATTGTGATATTTATATGAACCTCCTACAGATATATTTATATGGCCTCTCTGCCAACCGAAACAGTTTGGCCAGTGTAGGTCATTCGTTGGTATAGGTTCCTTATTTTGTTAGTGATTCCTTTTTTATTTTCGTCATTTCACCCTCACTACGTAAAACAGCCAGGACTTCACTACTGTAGTACCTCAGGGTTAGTGATAGAGCTCCACACCTGATGTTGGTTAGAGAACAGGAAAGTGCAACTGTCACATACAGTTACATTTCTTTATTGGCGTCTGTTTGAACAAGGTTCATCTGCGTGCCAGTCGAATCAAACCTGATTCTTTACTTGGCTTTATCTATATAGGGGAAAGGCAAATTAAGTGAGAAGAGGGGCGACATCTGAATGAAACTGATTTACTTGACAAAAACAATTATCGAAAACTCTGTCTCAGCTCTCAACTCGCATCTACTCCCAATACCGTCGTCTCCAGATAAGCTAGCCCTAATATAATGGAGTGGCGTCACACTGTGTGGTACGTCTCTGTTGGCTAGGTCCAACTAGGAAAGCCCTTGAGATGGCAATGTGACGACTGGCCTGGAACTTGCACACTTCCCTTCATTTGTAACCTATAACACTTGAGTGTGAGTGCATTGTACAGTCTTATTCTGCATAGATTCAATGCTTTGCTCTGCAACTCTACCTTGTTTTCTAAATTGGCAGCAACACGTGATGGTACAGTTTCAATTCTTGCTAAGTTGGCACCATCATCGATAGGACCAAACTACCTATACTTTTCTAAACGGGTGCACAGTACTGGGGCTCATTAACTGACTCACTGAAGCGGCTAAAATGTCAGTGTAAAATATTCCAAAAATAGACTGGCCTGTCAAGATCGAAGGTAGGTAGAGGGGTAACTCCAGTTGAGAGAAGTCAAAAAATGAAAGAGAAACGCAGCTGGAATTTCCATGTACTGCGGAAACTTGATGCCACTAGGGCTCCTAGGAGGTCGCTTAACATGTGTGAAAATTGTGACAAATACTTAGATGCCTTATACTCACAGTACGGCGCTTGTACTGAAGGTATCACTAAAATAACTCTTTATTTTGTATGATCTGTTTATATCGTGTTTTAAACTTTCCAGATACAGAGAACCTTACAGAAGTCATTGACGATTGCCGATCTGTTGTCAAAGAATCAGTCATTGTTAAATTGGAAGTGACTAAAATTGCTATAGTTACTGAAAACACTCTTAACGAAATTATTAGCTGCAATGATTTGAGACGGGTCCTCGTCAATGAAGTAAGTCATTTGTGTTATGAGTAAGTCCGTTCGTAATATTATCCCAACCAAAATGCCTCTGTTGATTGTTGAAAGCCTGGGTATTGTCATGCATTGAAAATATGCCGTTCACTTTTCTTTTAGATATATGAACGGGAGTGTGCAAAGGAGGTGGAAACAGGTAATTACAATTATGAAGAAGAATACGATGCTTTTGTGGCCAACTTGAAGGAAAACGGTAAGTTCAATTTGATTTGAGATGTTTTCAGTGATTGAGCCCCACGTCTTTGTCGAGATTGGGTGACAATTCAGTTTCATTAATTACATATGTCGTTCGAGTCGAGCGCTATTCTGTTTGAAGTTCAGTATAAAAATTGGTATACTCTCATGATCGGGGTTGTTCATGTATTGTTTAGAGTGTGATTCAGTGAAGTTATTGCTACTTATGACTACAGAGAAAATTAGATTTTCAACGTCTCACTGTTGTGGCAGTCTAGCGAGCGAATTACAATTTTGTCAGCTCTAATAGAGTTTATATTTACCAGATTTCCAGGCTCAGGGGAATTAACTGATAATGAGAGGGCTAGGCTGGGTTTGTATACCACACTTATTGAGCCACTATCTTGTTTGGGGGATTGTACGTCACCAGGCAAAAGGACAGTGGAGCTTCTGATCTGTGGTGGTGGTTTGGTGAAAGACTGGAACACTGGTCAAAACTTAGTTTGTCATATCCTCTTCACAGCTTGACTGCGATAACCTTGGTACCCAGAATTTTTCGATAGGGGCTTTCTTTCTTCACTGATACGACTGTAGCCTTCTCCTGGTGTTGCCATGTCTATACACATATCTATACTTTCAACAGTCTGTATTGTCCATTGATAAATTGCTACTAGTCTGCCTCTCACCATTCCCACCCCACCCTCACCCCCCTTGGAGCAATCTGCATTTACCAAATGTAACAATCAGATTACAATAATAATCTTGTAGAAAGAGCAGCTTGGATCGAAGTTATTGATCCATTTGTTATAATGGCACTTAACTTCACACGCGTTTCAAATATAACGAGTTGAACATTCACGTGAAGCTTTTATTTTAGTCTCGTTCAGTGATGATCCATACAAATTTTCTCAAAAAATGAATTGCCTTTTACTCACTTTATCCCTACTAAGTAGGGAGGAAAGGTATGTGATTGGCACAAACAGTTTTTCAGTTTTCTTCAGGTCTTCACGTTTTAAAGGCTTCTGAGTCTAAAAAAACATCATTTGAGGGAATGGTCTGCATATCTATGAACACTGTTGAGAGCGAATGGCTGAACCCAATCACCTCAAATTTGATATTCAGCCTACACATCAGTATGGGACGCCAAAATAAGGTTCAACTATGCTGAATTAAAAACAGAGTTGATCAATTTGAAGAGGCATTTATGTCGTGTCCCAAGTGTATTATAGTTCTTATACTTCTATGAGTCCATCCCTGATAACTGTTATCATCAATTAATCAATCTCTAACCAACGTATCTATTCACATCCAGATAATGAAGAAGATAAGGACATAGTTGTCTCTCAACAAGCACTGCCTGTCGTCGATCCCTGGAGTAAATTGCCCATAGAATTTCCAGTTAAATCCAAAGTATGTGGGCATGTGTACAACAAGGCGAGCGTCGAGATGGCTCTAAAGAGCAAGCCACACTTCAAGTGAGTAAGCCTGCAGTAAGAAACATAGCCAATCTAGATGTGACTGTTTGCTCACCTCAATGGTGACACTTTAAGCATAAAATACTAACTATTTGCAAGGCTAGCTCAGATACTAAGAGTATCATTTTGTCTATTCTTCAATCTCTTTTCGAAGTGCGTAGAACGGTGAATAGTTCCCAACAATGGGAATGGTCGTGGGCTGGAGTATGTAAAAAAAGATGGGTTTTCACATTTGCCCGTTAACCAATATTACGATAAGTAAACTCACTACGTATCTTCTGGCGATCAACACTTAATTTTGGTCCTACCTAAAAATATAGTGAACGGAAATACGAGCCTAAAAAGTAGCGGAAGTTTTATAACGTTCGGTATTCACATTTTGTTCTCTGTAAATATTTTCGTAGAAATGCGTCAAACGAAGATACACTGCGTCCACTTGAAGTGTATCATGAAATTCCATTACAAAATACGCTACATCTAATTTTTGTTATATTTCGTGTTCTATCTTTCGCACACGGGGGTTTTTTGGCTACATTTTTGGGCAATACTGAAAATGTTACCAACCTACTGAGGTAGCCCCTTTGCTGACGGAATGACTTACCAGTCATAGTCCCTAGATACGACTCTTTCACCTACATTTTCAAGCTTGCTAGTCCTTATGACATGTTCATGTCCACAAACTGCGAATAGGAGTACTCTCCCATGGTTGCAGACTGGTATGCAAGCTGATACTCTAGTTATGTGCTAAGATTAAACCGACACTCGCATTTGTGTTTTTTTAATGTTGAAAAACTCCCTTCAGTAAATGTCGAAGTGGCATTGATTCCTGAGTATTTTCTAACAATCTTTACTTGCATTCCCCCCCCCCCCCCCCCCCCACTGTTTCTTTTGCCATTCATTGAATACGTCGGAAAGATCTAGTGCAACTGTTCTTACCCTCACATAAAGTCGATGAAAGTCATATATTGTGTGTAGGTGTGAATTTCGAGATTTGAAATTTGTTTCCTAATGAAGTGAATGGAAAGTTGAGTGAAAATGATAACAACAAAACCACCAAATACCTTACCAAAAATCTAATATATTTAAGGAAATTTGGGGAATCAACTCAGTCATTAATTTGAAATAAACGTAATGAATTGAAAAAGAAAATTATAAATTTCTACTGAAAGTACTAGCAGCTAGTTGTTTGGTAGATCAATGATACAATTTACACCCAATCAAGTAAACGCTTTTTTTATCTTCACCTTATTCATTCAGCTGGCAAACAGTGCGGTGAACGATGAGTGTTTACTGTACAGTGCAGACAATCTGTAAGAATAAGAGTGTTACTAGAAAAATGCAAGGAAACTGTATTTCCTCTCATTGAAACCAGGCATTCCTAACATACTTGTTTTTACCATGTATACAATGTCCTTCTAATTTAATCTCATTCGATTGTTCTTTTTCAGGTGCCCCTACATTGGGTGTAAACTGCGTGTTATGGAGAAAGATTTGGAATGAGCCACTATTTAGTGATATGTGTATACAATATAATGTTCAATATATTTACTTGGCTTGAAATACTTGATTATACTGTTAAACTCTATTCTAATTGTGTTTTTGTACTTCACTGCCATCTTGACTTCGGGAGAGAACTGAATCAAGTAATGAAAGCAGTATCATTGCATGGAAGGCCAACAGATTTTGTGGACCAGTGGTGAGAAAAGGATGGGTGATAGAATAAGACCACTGTCTTTCAGGAACTCAACTGGTAGAAATAATGGATAGTACTGATGTAAGGAAAAATATGTGGGTTGACGCATCACTCAACTATTAACGGGATTTGGTTAAGTCATATTCTCTCAATCTTGAACACACACAAACCATTTTATGTAAGGAAAACGGCTGAACAAAATAGGTCCCAAACTATGGTATAATTACTTGAGAACGATTTTGGGTAGCATGATATATTAATACAAATTGCCACGTGAAGTGATGTTATGAATCTCGCTCTTATGAAACTGGCGTTCTCAAAACAGTTAATTTCAATAATTTTGGTTGTCCTTGCATTATTGCTATACATTGGTTAGGACAACACTTGCATAATAATTGGGACGTCCCATGAAATTTGAATTGTTTCTGTTTACACTATCGCAGTTACAGTTCCTTTCTTCGGATCTTTTCCTTTTTTCAATTCCCGATCGTTGCACCATTGTTGGGAGTCATTCTTCTTATCTTACCAGAGGTTGATGTGCAGTGTCTCACTAGAGAGAAGATGAGAGCAGAGCGTACCACACAAAGGGGGACCTCGCCCCCTTCATTCTGCTTTGATGATGCGGCTTGTCTCTCTTTACTAAGTCAATGCCTGTTTAATCGCAGCCTGCTTTGTAGCTCGTCTAACCCCCTTGTATTCTTTGATACTGATCCTCTTGTCTCTATGTCGACTCCATAGTCATTGGGTCGCACCTAGATGTTCAGTTGGAACGCTGCACACTATTGACATGATGTCGATAGTTAAACTGAACCAACAATCTGCCCATGGTACCCAGAATTACAGTTCAGCTATCACAGTGGCAGGTGTTTACGCCAAATGGTAAACAACGGACAGCAGAGGAGGTCAAACCCAAGCGCCGCGTCTACTGATCCCTTCTTAGGTCTATGCCCACCTCTACAACCTGCTTCAAGCTCCCTTTTATCATGAATGATTCAACCGATGATTCAGTCGCGAGTTAGACTGCCTTCTGAAACCTTTGCCATTTTTCTTCCTATTTTTTCACGTGCAATACGCAAGGCTACGTTCCGCCATCTACGCCGCGTTACGCTATTCAATCGCTAACTATCGAATTCAGCCTTGCTGCTCGATTGAAAATCCGACATCATTGGCCAAATACTTCCCGTCAAGCTACCACATCTACCCCACTGCTTTACTACCCCAGGAGAAGTTTCGAGGTCAGGCGTGAAATAGGAAGGAGGAACTTTATAAGATCCTAGTTATCCTAATGCCTTTCTTAAATTGGTAGCAGAGCGTGGTTGGTCAAAATGACAGACACCTCCTCACAAGATAAAACGAAAAACCTATGGCCTTCAGTCGATCCTGAATTTCTGAGGAGAGTTAATCAGCTAAAACGACGACTTGATGCGGCGTATACTGAAGTTCGGAATATCACCGATAAGGGTCGTGCAGCTTTCAAGGATCCTGCACATATTGATGTCTTCAAGGGCATGTTCCGAGCACTCGAAAAATATTTCACGAAGTTTGAGTCCATTTGGGATGAGCTAGTTGATGAGTACGATGTGTCTGGTGCAGCAATTAGCTTTCCAAGCGCAGGAGAGGCTGAAATCAACTGCTCAAATTTATTATTACGAGTCCAACACACTATTTGAAAGGTTGTCGCCCCCAGCTCATACTTCATCCTCTAGCTTTCATAACACATCTCAGCATTTGCCTAAACAGTTACCATCTATAAGGGTTCCTGAATTTTATGGAGAGATGACTAAGTGGCCTAAATTTCGGGATATTTATTTGTCTCTTGTTCACAATGGTGATTCAATTATGCCAAGTTTAAAATTTCAATATTTGAAATCAGCACTGCGTGGAGCCGCTTCCAGCATCATCGCACGTTTTTCTATTGAGGACGATGCTAACGATACGAACTTGCTTGGAAGGCTGTAACAAACACTGTTTCTTCAAATAACCGGAAAAATTGTAAGTAAATATTTGCTGTAAAGGTGTTCCGCATGTTCCGAACACGGAGCATTTATTTCGTTTTACAGCTGTGATGCCCTTCATGTTTGTCGGGCCTCTATTCCCGCAAATGAGCCTCTCGTTTGTTCCTTCCAGGCTGAGATAAGCACATGCAGCTTCTAACCTCAAATGAGAAAGGGGGGAAGGATTTCACAAAGATTTGTTTCTTTTCTGCGAATCATCCTTTCTTGAACTAGAACGCCTAAAGGTTGAAACACACAAGACCTCCACACTGCAAGTTGACTCATCCCTAATGATGGATTGGTGCAATGGCATAGAACCACGTTCTGCTACCAATGTCCAGGCGTGAAATAGGAAGGAGGAACTTTATAAGATCCTAGTTATCCTAATGCCTTTCTTAAATTGGTAGATGGTCAAATTAGGTAAGACAGACAAGTTCGTGTGGTAGGTTTATTGTATTCAGAAATATAGACAATGAAATGACAGTGGAAGCATACGGGTAGAAATATGTGATTAAGGGTCAGTGTCCAGATTTGAAATTGGTAGGCGAGTGGATGTGGTGGTTGTAGATTGAAACGGACTGACCTCGAAACTTCTCCTGGGGTAGTAAAGCAGTGGGGTAGATGTGGTAGCTTGATGGGAAGTATTTGGCCAATGATGTCGGATTTTCAATCGAGCAGCAAGGCTGAATTCGATAGTTAGCGATCGAATAGCGTAACGTGGCATAGATGGCGGAATGTAGCCTTGCGTATTGCACGTGAAAAAATAGGAAGAAAATGGCAAAGGTTTCAGAAGGCAGTCCGTTTCAATCTACAACCACCACATCCACTCGCCTACCAATTTCAAATCTGGACACTGACCCTTAATCACATATTTCTACCTCTATGCTTCCACTGTTATTTCATTGTCTATATTTCTGAATACAGACAATACAATAAACCTACCACACGAAGTTGTCTGTCTTACCTAATTTGACCATCTACCAATTTAAGAAAGGCATTAGGATAACTAGGATCTTATAAAGTTCCTCCTTCCTATTTCACGCCTGGACAGCAGGTATGATGAGGATTTCATTTTGCAGCTGTTATCTTTCAACCAAGCGGATTCTTGACAAACAATTGGGCACTACCAGTGTGTCTTATTGTATTAAATTGACATTGCTCAACTTGTGTAAATATCAAATGCTTGTCTGGAACGTATTGAACAATTAATTCCTGTTTCAGATTAATGCAAAAGCAGTCCACGATTAATTTTTTTTGGTGATCCGTATAATTCCAGAACACAAAACATACTAACAATACCAAAATAACGTTATTTCAAAATGAGTTTCACAAAATATGTGCTGCAATGGTCACTCAATGAAGGTCACGACTAATAGCACTAAAAGTTTTTATTGAACTAAGTTCTACCAAATTCACATAAACTGAAGTAAAATCAGTTCATCACTTGACAAAAAATGTATAATGGATGTAGAGCTGGTGAAAGTTGAGTGATGTACCGACTGACTCCCAGTAAAGGCACCTCGCGATCGTAGTCTTGTGGCTAAAGGCAGTGGTTCATAATCCTGACGAAGGTTGGGCAATGGATTGGAGGAGCTCGCGATCGATGTAATTTTTGCCTGAGTCAGCAGCTCTTCAAACATCTCCAAAATTCCCTCAGAACAATTGGCGCAGTTCTCTCTGGTGGGCTAGAGAGAAAAATTTAAAAACCAAAGAGAAATAATGAGACGAATTCTCGGGTCGGTGCCTACTACAATGTGAAAGAAAAGACTTTCCTTGTAGTCCCCTTGTTCCTAGAATCTGATCGGATTTTCCGGAATTCGCTCAACTCGCAAAAATCCTTTAATTAAAATCGTCGGTTCCGGGAGCAGTGGCCTATGGTGAAGGGGGGAGATGTACCGACTGACTCCCATTAAAAGGCACCCTGTTTGGCTGGGCAATTCGGTATTTTACGCCCATTAAAATTATTTGGCCTTTGAAATAACTTAAAGCCAACAGTTTGTCATGCACAGGGCAACCTGTGGGATTTTTTCAAAGCTGTTGGTTCAAAGCTCATCTTCAGCTTAGTTACCTCTGACGGCAAGCGAGGAGAAGAAAACACCAATCTCTGTACAATTCTAAACCGATTCTGTTCAAAATATTTTTGAACCAACTTGAATACGAACAAGTCATAGAGCTGGAGGTTAAAGATCTGTTATCTAATGTAGTTGATGACGCACACGTGAACTGCCGAAGTTCCCAGCGAGATTCGTATCCCTAGCGTACTATAATTTCAAGTTGGAGTCACTTTAATGCCTAATGTACTATCATTTTCATGTGGAAGTCATTTTAATTTTAACACGCGATGTCCTGAAACTTAACTTTTCGTTTGGTGATTTGAGCTATTTGTTCTGTTAGTTGTTGGGGTGAAAAGTTAATGATAGTGTCCAAGTTGCGAGGATTCGTTCTGACCGTCTTTGCAAGAAGTGTCAAGCTTCCAGTAGTAAAAATCGGGCGTGGTAGGTTATATACAGATTTAAATGGAGCTGGAGTGTAACAGTCGATAGTCAACTATATAAATAGTCACGTTTATAAGGCATTGTGGTTTAATTAGAAAAACTAGTGTTTGCCAATGACATTTATACGGCTGAGCGCTGGCCAAATTAGTTTGTAATTGAAAGTAAACTAAGGAGAACCTACGGCTTGAAGCCACGTCTGGCAAAATGGATTTATCAAGCTGTGCTCATACTAGTAAAAGAATATACCATGAAGCACTCACTTAGTGTAGGTGGCCACCAGGAACTGTGCCCTGAACAAGCTGGACAGGGTTGTAACTATGATGCATATAGTGCCCCCACTATTATTCTGGCAGCAGCACCGGGATTGTTTCCCTATTGGGTGGGAGGTACAACAATTAGCAATGAAAAGGCTCTCAGACTAAAGAAAGGCGAAGGACGAAGTCAGGTAGCTTAGAAAGGTAACGGGTCTATTGCAGCAGACTTATACAATAACATTGAGGTAGCAATGGCTGATAGAAAAATGACATACCAATTTCAGACAAAGATTAACTCTGTAATAAGCTCAGTGTCGATATGGGAGAACAGAACTGTACTAGGCGAATCTGGCACAGTATGCTATAATGTTGGATCTTAGCATCAAATATGCGGAAACGTAATATTGTGCTGGGGGTAGGAATGATATAATACAGAATATTGAACATCACGAAGAGGTATATTCGTTAGCAGTAACACAATGAGATCAAGAGTACGAGATGAGACAATGGAATGGGCAATGACAAGGCCTCCTTAAGTTCATTGAATCCTAAATAGAAATATACCATAATATTGTAACCCCATTAGCTATAAGTAGACTTATAATTAGGTAATTTACATTTGGTTACATTTAACTAGCTAATAAAATTATAGTTATAAATTTATTGAAGAATTACTGAATTCATAACACGAAAATAATTATTTTCACAGTTCCATCGGCCAGAACCATACACACCAATCATTATGATGGCTATTAAATACATAAACATAACTATCATTGTGGATTAACCTTGTCATTATGTTGGTGAGAAGGTACTGTTTCTAGGCTCAATGAGATTTGATCATATGCAATATTTTCTTCTTCTTCTCAATCGAATGACGGTTGAATGGTTGAAAAACGATTTGAAACGTCTAGTGGAATAATTGCTCTGGCAGAAGGAGTTGTTTTGGTGTAGATAGTGTTTATTGTGTTGGATAGTTTGGGCGAGGCGCTTTGAAGTTGTTGGACGAACTTTATGCACTTACTTCATGCATGTTGGGATGTCACTGGCCATGGCTGTGCGACTGAAGCCGCGAGTAGGCCAGAAACAATGCGAGTGATTCATTACTTGTGAAGGAAGTGAACTGAGTGATAAGTTAGCTAAAGTCGTGAAAATGTTCCCTGTGGCCAAGGAAACTTGTGTGATGTGTCGCACCAGATATTTTTAAATGTACTAACTGGTATAAAAATTTAAAGAAGTTATCGTACTTCTACCATATTTTTCTTTTATAATGGATTTCCGCTATTTTGCCATAGATAGCTGAAGTGTTTTTGGTTTGTCAGTTTAGGATGTGGCAGAGGGTTCTAGCCATATTATCAGTGAGGTGCACAATTGGTCCACTAGGGTCCCTCTTTTGCCTGTCAAGCTGTAAGAGTATGAAAGCACTTCTCTCTAATTGGGCAGTAACTGTTGTGCAGTGCTATTCTTCATAATTTGTTGTTTCCTTGTGTTTTGAAACATTGAACTATATATTTATGTTGCAGATGGGAAAGAGTCAGAAGAAAAAAGGGAAAGGCGCGGAGAAGACAGCTGCCAAGACTGAGAAGAAACTTAATCAGAAAATTAAAAAACAGTTGAAACTGGCAGGAGAAGTAAAAAAGCGAGCTATCTTTATATTACGTGACAAAACAATTACGTGTATTGTATTTGTTGTGGACTAATAGTGTGGATAATAATTATAACACACTAACTCGATAAACGTTTTTATAATATACACTAGAGAGCTAGAACTGTAACTTGGAGATTGATACACAGCTTACTAGGAAATAATATTAGTATACATATTCAATAATGTTAGTATCCATAGTTAACCGAGATCGATATAATAATGTCTGACACAATAGTCCTCCCTTGCATAGATTGAAACCTCATAGTCTTCGAAGATATGACGGTGGTCAACGAATTTGGTCTGAACGTTAAAGACTTGTGATTCCTCATCCTGAGCTAGCAGAGAAGATAGTTCGGTTGGTTGCTGCAAAACACAAATAGGTATAGGGTGCTGAATGTTGGTGTGTTCTGGTGGGTGTTGTATGGGTTGAGTGTTTTGATCTGGAGCAAACGTGACGCGTACTGGTTTGATGTTAGAAGGTCTTGATTGATCGATGTGACGCTTAAACTTGTGGTTGTTGTCCAATTTAACAGAGTAATGGAGCTGTCCAAACTTGGAGACAACAACCCCAGGTTCCCATTGTAGCTTGTTATTGTGAAAGTAGGGTTGGTGAAAGGGTGCAGGCTCGCTACTTTCACAATAACAAGCTATAATGGCAACCTGGGGTTGTTGTCTCCAAGTTTGGACAGCTCCATCCCGGTAAATCGACTGGAATTTGCGTTGAGCAACGAGTTCGTTTCTTGGAGGGGATAGATTGGCTTGGAGCAGAGCCATCAGGTCTGGGTACGTATGCTGTGTCGGAGTCTTGGGTGAGCCCAATGCAGCAATCTTGTCAAAGTATTTGCCCCCTACCGAATTTAACAATAAACGTGCGCAATAAACCTGGTCTCCAGATATTGATTTCATTTCGAGGTAGTTTTCTAATTATTGCTTGTACGTTTTGAATGATTCCTTGGAGGAGTCAAATGTTTCGAACGCTGTATTTGTATTTGAGTTTGTCAAAGGTTGTTGAAGCTGGTTGTCGAAGGCGAAGTTCTCGTTGATTGGAGTGATTCAAATAATTTTGTCATAAGAATATTGTGGTATTCCAAAAAGGCTTTGAATTGAGTTGCGTCCATGATAGTCAATTAATGAACAGAGAAGATAACAGATAATTATTGTAAATGGTTGTGATGCAAATAACGGGTTCGCTTGGGAATCCTGTATGAGTAGAACAGCAATTGATTTCGTCGGTGGAAAATGAAAAAAAGGTTTTACCTCGTCACAAATTTGTTGTGGACTAATAATGTGGATAATAATTATACCACGCGAACTCGATAAACGTTTTTATAATACTGACTAGAAAGCTAGAACTGTAACTTAGAGATTGATTCACAGCTTACTAGGAAACGAATCAATAATGTTAGTATCCATAGTGAACTGACATCGATATCGATTGAACACAATAGTATTACTAGTTGGTAGTGTAACTAATATTACCATAATGCTATCCAGACATGTTGGGGGATATTAGGAGGATTTCCATTTGAACAGACAACATGAAAAAGAGATATCATAGGATTGAGGCAATGGACTTCCTGACATACACATTGTGCTCAGTAGTAGTAGTAAACCTTCAATACCAACAATCATTTTTATAGTGCTTCACAAAATCAGAAGGAGCATGGTTCTGGATTTACTAAATTGGATAATGCTAGGAGGAATGAGAGATATTAACTTCGATTTGAAAGATGTTTGGAAGAACGCATGGATACACAGCATGGAGTGCGGAGAACTACAGTGTACAGGTCACATCTTGAGATATATTCATCCTGGAACGTGTTCATCCTTTAATTTGTCAATAGTCCATGGAAACGCAGAGTATGCGGCTGCCGTAAAAACTTAAATAATGTTAAACCTTTCACCTTTCATTTTTGTGACTACCTCAACTCTTGCCTATGCAGGACCCTTCTCATCCTAAGCCATGCTTAAACGTTTTTGTCCTATATTAGTTAGCAGTGTGCTCAAAATTTGTTTTACTGATACCGAAACTACTTATTTGTAGGAAGATGTTGAAACCATTTTGGCAGAAATTGAAGCAGAAGAACGAAAAATGATGCAAGTTGTGAAAAAATTGATTATTTCGCCAACTCGACGAGCTTTTGCATCCCTCTCAGCTCACCCGTTTAAGGAAGAATTGTTGATGTTCGGGGGCGAATTCTACAATGGAAAAGAGGTTTGTAATAATTATTTTATAAGCTACAAATATGGTATTCAAAATAAATGTTGTATGATTTTCTGCCGAAAGTCATCACTTCATGCACTTCCCATAGTACCTGTAGAATGTGTGCAGTTATACCCTTCGGAGCTCAATCTAGTGTTTTCTACCAATCCCAAACGTTAAAGCAGGCCAGTGATTCAGTCGTTAAGCACCCACCACCTGGATTTGATAAAAACCCATCTTCCATTAAGATCTTTTAATGTTTGTTATAGACTGCAATATTCAACGATCTCTTCATCTACAAAATTGTCAGTAATGAGTGGCTCCTCTTCAAAATCCCTGGATCTCCTCCCCCAAGAACCGCCCATCAAGCAGTTGTTGTACCGTCCCACAAAGGAGAGCTGTGGGTTTTCGGTGGCGAGTTTTCAACGAAATCTGAAACTCAATTTTACCACTACAAAGACTTATGGCTTCTGCACTTAGACAATTTAACGTGGGAGCGTGTAACGTAAGTTGAATTTTATACTACACAATACATCGTCAAATACTCTTTTTATATTTAATACGTTACAGTCAATTTCCAACAGAGCTGGAGGAGGTCCAACTGCTCGAAGTGGACACCGTATGGTTTTGTGTAAAAGACTGCTGTTTGTTTTTGGAGGGTACCACGATAACTTGCGAGAGTGTAAATACTACAATGACGTGCACGTTTTTAATTTGGACGACCGAACGTGGCATAAATTAGAACCTTCAGGTGATTAACACTAAAATTAAGTCATTGGGAATGCTCTATCAAGTTTTTTATTTGCCTATTAAATCGTTCTTTTCGTAAGACTTCGTGTTTATTCATTTCGTATTATTTTATTCCATGCCGATGTAATAGGGTCACCACCTAGTCCACGTTCGGGTTGTCAGATGGCAGTCACGCCAGAAGGAAAAATTGTCATTTGGGGAGGTTACAGCAAATCACAAACTAAAAAGGATGTGGAATCAGGAGTTGCCTATACTGACATGTTCCTCCTTTCACCTGAAAGTAAGTCGATGTAAAATATCACACAACTTTCCTTGGCCCTACGCGCATTTAGCGATTTCTAACGTTCTATCAACTAATCAAATCTTTTAAATTAGTTTATATGACCTCAACTTTCCATGCAGAAACTGATAGTTCTTAACTTTCTGGTATTAATTAGGACAGTTGATATTTAGTAATTCATGGGAGTATTACTGCGATTTTTTGGGGTAGGTTCGTGTTTCCAGTCCTGAAATTATATGGAACACTGAGAAAAGTTACTTGAAAAACCGAAGGTTAATGAATTTCCGGAATTTGTGAGGCTGCCTCTAATAATATTTCGACCACTTCTGAACTCTAATTGATCAGATAGCTTATTGGCCTACCGCCTTAATTTTTCAGAACGCTAACATCATATGAGCTGGATCTACAAAGGCTTGATTAAAATCGATTTCCGTCGAAATGTTTAAAAATTCATTATGCTACTCTCGTCATTTTCCTACGAATCAAAATTGTATATTACCATGGGAGGGACTGTTCTGTGACCAGTCATAGAGTGAGTGAGGTTGTCAATGACATTCAGGACATCGCAGTCTCATTCTGATTAAATACTGCTTCCTCCTTGAATTCTGACAACCATCACTTGCCTCATGTGTACTTCTTTACAATTTATTCGTTTCAGAAAATGACACGACCGGTTTAAAATGGAAATGGAGCCTAGTAAAGTCAGGAGGAATGAAGTATGGCCCTCGTAGCGGAGTTTCTGCAACGTTTTTTGCCAACCACGCCTTCACATTCGGAGGCTCCATAGACGACGAGACTGAAGAAGACATGACTGCCGAGTTCTTCAATGATTTGTACAGTTTGGATTTACAAAAATTTACTTGGTCAAATGGTGAGCGCACAACTTTTGTATTTGCCATATTGTGGTTTCAATTGCCCCATAACAAACTTGTCCGTTTCGTTTGAAGTTTCTCCAATGGGGAAAAAGGGAAACGATAAATCAAAATCGAGAAGAAGAGCGAAGGAAGAAGAGGGCGACATTTTGGTGGATGAGAGTGAAGTTGTTCCTAACGAAGAGCTTCCTCCACAAGTAAGTGTTTGTTGCATTCATGTTGGTATTACCCTGAGCTTTCTAACAGTCTGGGAGGATCTGAAAGCCCTCGCACCGCCATTTGGACCTGGTTGTATAGCGCTTTACGTCATTCACAGAGAATTTGAGGAAACCCTGTTTCAAAAGAGATGAAAACTGAGAGAATTAATCTTTTTCACACTTTTCTTAAGGCATACTGGTTTCAGTAATCATCAGTACCACTAAAAAACTCCAAACAAGTTGGGTTTCTAAGGTTAATGTTTTTAGAGACGACAATTTCAAGTGTGCGTTCATCCAACTGTCTAAACTTGAGTTTTTCCGTTTAAACGAAAAAAAGCGATGAAGTCCAGTTTCTCCTATGGTTCCAGTTAATAGTGATAGTTGAGAATAGTGGCTAGCAGTATGCCCGACCTAGACACCATGGTACTTGTCCATCTAGATACACCCACTGATGCTATAACACACCTTTGGGTTACATTTGTTCAGAATGTGGGGGGTTGGGTGCGTACGCTATTCAAAATGTAGGTATTCAAGTATTTAGGAGTCAATATAGGTAATCAGCCATCTTCTTCATTCCCTCATTCGCACTACCCTCGCAAGCTTATCTCATTACCAGCAAATAGCAAGACCACTTGGGGTGTGCTACACATTCCTCTGGCATAAGGCCATTTACTTAGGCGTAATTGGCTACTTCTGATGATTCTACTGTGATTGAGTACTCACACTCACTGTCAATCAAGGGAATGTGCTGACCCAATCCCTGACAACTGTGCTCCTACAGATCACCCAGGGCTACAAGACAGCATTCATTGAGGCACTCTAAGTGATCACTGGTCAGTTACCCGTTGACTTGGCCGTGAAAAGGGAGGCACTCTGGCAAAAGATGTCCCAAGAATGAATCGGAAACGAATGCGTAGGCAGCAACCCTGTGATGTACCCAGTCGCAGAAATTGATAGTGTAAAGGCATTGTAACATAGTCTAGGCAAATCTTGCTTGGAACCAATCTACCTTCGCTCCCTCACCCTGGCTGAGGGACCTTTCATAACACTAACCCTTATACATTTCGTACGTCTGTGAAATTTCATTCTCTGTGAATACTCTAGCACACAAATCCACTTAGTTATTTTCCAACGTATGCATTGTTTACCCACTTAAACACATGTCTTTGACTGTGCTGATTGTTTTGCCAATAGGAAATAGTCGTTGACGATGGTGTGTTTACAATGAAAATTGGGC
This sequence comes from Pachypeltis micranthus, assembly GCA_020466155.1. Taxonomy (NCBI): domain Eukaryota; kingdom Metazoa; phylum Arthropoda; class Insecta; order Hemiptera; family Miridae; genus Pachypeltis; species Pachypeltis micranthus. Next base: position 31,144,737 of record CM035776.1, read on the forward strand.
CTACACCAGTCAAAGGTTCACCAGTCCAAGAAGCGACTACCTCATCCAAATCCATTTTCCAGCCCCATCCACGAATCAACGCGAGTATGGCAATAAAAGGGTCAAAACTCTTCATTTACGGTGGGTTATATGAAGATGAAGATAAGCAGCACACTCTTTCAGATTTTTACTCGATCGGTATGTTGATAATTTTGTGTTTACTTTCTTTATGACATTAATCTGTAGAGTGTCCGATAGGAAATTGTACTTGAGAGTTTCCAGATAAGTCTGAAAACTAGTAAATTTTGTTTGGCAAGGCTGGCATACAGCAGGTTTGTTTTTTATCAATATGATTGTTGCTGAACCCGCAGAGAGTTATATCAGTCGACTGTCGTGGAGGTTACAGTTCCGCTATCATACAAGAGCCCAGCCACTTGCTCAGCATCCACCAAACCTAGACCTGTGGAGGTCATTTTGCCAGTCTCCCGGTGATGAGCTGTTGCCCGTCCATCTGGGAGGAGTTTTTAATCTGGTTTCCCACCTGATCTAACTATTAACTTGGATGGCAAGTTTCAAAGGGACAGATCAACTGTAACCACGTTTCACAAACTGGGTGAAACAGTTATAGGCTTGCATAGTAGCAGTCAATGCTGGTAGGTTTTGCTGCTCTTCCAACATTCATTGCTCACTGTTTTAGGACCTTCAGTGGAGCAGCATGTGGTTTATTGTTCCCTCCACACTAGAGGTGCAACACGTTCACAGATGTTTGGGGAAAACTCATATGTATCACATGTATTTTTCTTTGATGAAAATTCCTATCTTGCTTGCCATTTATTTAATGCGAGTATGCCTAGAGATGGATCAATGTAGGCAACTGCTACCTCGGTTCCCATTCTTTCTGCAGTCAGCACCCAAGATAGTGACCCCAGACCAACAACGTTTGTGTTCAGCACTGTTGACGAATTTAAGAGAGTCTCGCTTGACAATGAATCAGTTCGACGCAGCCACAGTTTACCACACATAAATCTGGAGCACTTGTAATTGTAGTAGCTGGATTGGCTCAACTTGATTCATAATGAAGAATTTCATAGGCGTTATATTATTCATCACTTATAAGTGATTATCGGTGATAAGCTGCAAAAACTAGATACAGGCCATGCTCCTTAAAAGGTAATCTCTAAAAATATGCCATACCATTTTTTTACTTTGTTGCTGAACGCAGTAAATAATATGTTGCATTCATCCTTGACATTTTGCAGACATCAGGAAGTTAGACGAATGGAAAACTTTAATAGAGTGTGATTTGGAAGGTCAAGAATGGGTTGAGTCTAGTGACTCTGAAGGCAGTGATGAAGATGTTGAAATGAAATCTGATGAATCTTCAGAGGAAGAAGATGAATAATGGGCTGATGTGCCAACACGTGTAGAACATTCGTTAATTTTTACTTTCGCTTAATTAATTTACAAATAAACTGTACAGTTGTTCAGAATTGTTCAAAATCAGTCGACTTCTTCAAAGTCAATAAGGAACCGAACGTCACCCCCATCACAGCCCTCACACTCATCCCTCACTTCATTTTCCTCTTCTGGTTCGACTGTCTCCCTGTAAATTCTAGCACTTTCGTAGCTTGGCAGTGCTTCCCCTATTTTGTGAGAATTGTCTTTCAACCGCTCAGTTGCATGATGCAATTGAATTTCTCTCAAAGATTCGTTTTGTTTTATCAACAGTTTCAAAGAGTCCTCCAAACCTAGCAGCTTCGTGTCACCAAACTTTGGGGGAGGAGGTGCTGCAGCAGAAAGGTCCCTCGGTTTATTCGATACCTTTTTGACAGTGTTCAACGTTTTGAAGGGGAGGAATCTTTGATGGGGCTCGACGTGATCGACTTTATTACACAATTGAATGGCGTACAAGTCCTCCAAATCCCTCTCCGTGACGAATGACTGTTCTCTGGTCTCGACTCTGGAAAAAGGGAAATTGAGTGTTAAGTTCAAAACTAATGCCTTAACACTAATGAAGTGGTAAAAAGTTGAAGCATCGCCCTTACATCGGACCACAAGTGGTATAGGTTACGGTAAAGCATTGTGAGGCTTAATTATCTCAGTATATCAGCAGGGCTACTTTCAGCATAAATGGGATTCGGATGGGGGCACGAGGTAGACAGTTGGCTCAATAAAATATACGAGAGAGAGAGAGAGAGATTGGGAAGTCAGGGACAGTCGAATGTTGCCTGTGTGGCGAAGAGGATTGAAAATCGTAACATTTCAAATGTGAATGCTCTCAGACTTGAAAGAAGCTGGTAAGTAAAACGTTCTACGTTGAGCAAGGGGCAATCTCACAAGATCTTGTGGCTCTGTCCCCCATCCACTAGCTTAAATAAAAGCCATCCGCGTTAATTTTGATACATTAAGCTACCCTCACCTATTCCAGGGAACAAGTTAGCGTTCATCAAACAAATGTATCAAACTATGAGGGGACACCATAACTATTTGTGTACAATTTGAGAGAAGTGATATATTTCGAAGGTGGTTCCAAAATGAGTACAACATGGGCTTTTCACTTGTACATTAATGTAATGCCAAGCAGGAAGATCCAAAAACTGTAGTCTTCCCCTTTTTGGTTGCTGTTAAGTCGACGACAATAACCATGAATTCAGAGAGGATGCAGTTGACTAGTTATGTTATGGTTGTTAGGTGATGGCTACAATTGTGTTGTGGAATCCACTGCTGAAATGATATCCTACTTCAACATACAGAATTTAACTCTTCCACTTTCTTAACAGTAAGCGCCGAGATGGTGCAGTATTAATATAATATCTAGAAATACCCTCAAAAGTGAGAAAAATTACCCACCTCAGCTCTTTTTTATGGTACCCCGCCCCGCTGTGATGAGTGAGTATTTTGAATGGATTAGTTTCCTCCTCGTCATCCTTATTTAGCTCTTTATCTTTGACGCTGATGCCTTTGGTCCACTCCAACTGGTCCAACTGCTTCAATGAAAGACCAGCGAGGGCATCGCTAATGTCACTTTTTTTTTCTCGTTCTTTCAACTCACCCTCAACTTCCTCCAAGTGGCGTCGCACTTTTTCTCCTTTGTCTGGCAAACGAACTAAAGCCCTCCTGAAAATCAGAAACATGTATCGTGTATTTTTATGACTTATTGAATTGAAAAAAATTAATAAATACCTCCCCTGAGATTCCATCATCAATCCACCAAAACAGGTATAACACATAGAGACCAATAAGATACGACCAATAGAGACCGTCTGGCAAGGCCGTTTTGTTCTAAAAGTCGTAATACTAAGGCTGATGGTGTTGAGGCACTCAGACAGGAGACACTTGGCCAGTTGCGGCCGCACTTCCTGGCGCTTTAGCTCCAGCTATTCCAGTTAGCTGGTGAGTACTTAGTTGTTGCAAGAGAGAATTGTAGGCGCATTGACCATGTTACCGTAGTATAATCATAATGTTTGAGGTCCTTACAGGTGACTGAATAAAAGTATTAAGTATCAGACAAGCATTTGACAACCATTGGTGGCCTAAATACTCTTCAATTTGCTATGAGTAGGAGCTCGCCACAACCCCTACATACTCTTCAGAAGGACTTATGAGTTATCTCGTGAGCAATCCCACCGTAGAATGAAAGTTTGCAGCGAATCCTACGCATGGCCTTCCACAAGGTATTGCTTATAGCCTTTACAGAGGTGTACAGCTAATTTTGTGCCTATATAACGAAAAAATTAAATAGGGACAGAAGAACAGGGAACGAAATTCAAATGTGTGTATCAAACTCACGAGTTAGCAACTAGTTTCTTCTGCCGCTCAACAATTTCCACAAGTTGCACCTTCGAAAGTTTCTTCAAGTCTGCCTTATACTCGTTTTTCTTCGAGGAACTGTTTGCTTTAGAACCAAAAGCTGTTTCGAGTATTATGTGTTCAAGTTTTCCGTTTTCCATTTGAGTAGAGCTGTGTGGAGCATGTGCTATTTCATCACTACATTTTTCTGTAAAAAAAAAAGGTTCCCATAATGCAAACCTCATGATCTCTATTATGTGACATAATACAAGTCAGTAATAATGTTCATTGCTTGCCACAGTTTCAAAACACTTCAAGCACACTGGATTGCACAGTTTCCTGCAAGTGCCTAAGAGTACTATTATTATTCTCCATCCAGATGTTCATCGTTCGTACTAACTATACTTACTGTACAGAACGTATTGCGATCGTATCAAAAAAAATCTGGTGCATAGCAACACAAGTTTCTGAACCCCCGTATAACTTAAACAACCTGCTCTATGTACGTGCGCCGTACACCGCACTTCTATAGAAACATTGAAAGAGAACAATATGTAAGTACTATATTCCATAAGATTGATAAAATCCAATTACTCCGAAAATTATGAGAATGTTAGAAAAATAAACTACTTTCGACACATTTTGGTTTTTACCTGTTCGATGGACTGTCAGAGGAATATTTACTGAAAATAATATATGCTTATAACTATTTCAACAGTTATGAAACCAAAATCGTTAAAGCCATTTGGCCAAACTTAGAGGGGTGCGAATTTTTCTTTTAACGGGTCAAACCATTTTGACTAAACTTCCAAATTAGCTTGTACTGTTAGCACCTAAGATTTCTTCTCTATGAAAATTAATTGAACGGAGACATAGAAAAAAGGTTTTTTAACTGACAAAACGACTGCAACGATTCACCCCAAACTCACAGGATGACTTTAAATAACTAAAAGCTACTCATTTTTTAAATAAATGATCGTATTACAGTTGGTTATGCAGAGATAAAAACCAAAATGTGTCGAAAATAATGTACTTCTAGTGACCTATAGTTTGTATTTTCTGCTTCTCGTCTTTCGTTCGCTTGTAACAAATATCTTTGCAGAAAATCAACTTACTAAAATGAAGAATCGAAGAGATAAAACACTTACTTATATTACTCCCCAACCGCGCCAATCATCATAAGATCTTCCAATGCATTCGCTCAAGAAAATTTAACTCGAAAGACCAGGGTAGAAATTTCACAACATACGATTTCAACTTAACGTTAACGTTTTGGTAGCATAAATGAGTAGGAACCTTCTGTTGTAGTTGTTTCTCAGGTTTCTTCGCTTCGCCTGTCCAGTGGTAAAGTTTTTCGATATTACAACGATAGAATATTGGTTCTTACCACAAAAACTAAAAAATTGAACTGAAAAGGGAACTAACATTCTCCACTCGAGCTGAAATGATTACAGAAAGGATTGCACGTCGAACCGACTATAACGATGCGCGGTGTTGAGTCGTGGAGTAAATCGCACCTACCGTTTTAGGTGAAAAGTGAAATGGAACAAGAAGTGACAACTTTGAGCTTGTGTGAGGTCTCAGTGGTATGTTTTATGTGTCTCGACCCAAAGGTAATTTTGTCAACATCGTTTTGGATTCATTAATAGAAAATTAAACTTCATGAGTAATAAGACAATTGCTACTCACTCTTTGATTGGAATTCAACTATTGAATAGTGTTTTCGTAATCGACTTGTTTCTCATAAAATTATTCTGTAAAAGATTACAATTTTCCTTTACTGAAACAATATGTAGTTAGAAGAAGAATCGACTAATCAAATAAATTCATAGAACAAGAGTGTAGCATCACAATCAATATTCGAATTGAATACAGTGTCTCACTTTCGACTCGTAGCTACTTAGTTAATGGCGATGGTAACAATAGGGGTTGGTTGACCGGTACTTTGAGGAAGTGTTCGTATCCGGATACGAATGTAAAGGACAACAAAACGCTTTACTGAAACTCGACAACACCAAAATACATTTCTTCACCGATTACCTGTTACTGAAATTAGTGGATGCAAATAACTCCGCGTTGTTTGTTACTTTTAGCGGTAATCTTGGCACATTTCAGGCATTTTTAATGATTAACAACTGTTTCCCCAGTGGTCAAGGTATCACAAATTGCTCTGGGTTGAATTAGGAACATCTCGCTCTGGTTATATCCCTGTGCTGGGTACAATTTTTTCTTGCCTTGGCTCTATGTCGTAGATACGGAAGTTTCGTTCTCGCTTGGCTTTTTTCTTTTTGAGTTCTCTTACGTTTTAAGAGCTTCTGAGTGCCAAAAATCAGGTGCGCCACATCACTAAACTTTCCTTAGCTCTACGTAAGTGTACTGGTTTACATGGCTTTTGCTACTAATTCCATTAATTTTATAATCAGTTCATTTGAACTTAGTAAAATATAACTTCATGGTGGTGCTTACAGTTCCGAAATGTATTGTGCTGCTCGTACTCATGCCTGTACCATTATTGAGCAATTGTTACACGGAGAATGACATGATGATATCATGGCTGTAAACATATTTTAGAAGGATAATCATCACTTTTCCGGAGTTATCAGGTAAAAACAAAACAAAATTTAGTAGTAAGTGAAACGGGGGTGATTGGAATTACGGAATTTCTTTTTCATAGTTCACCGTAAATGGGACAGTAGCCCCCTGTTCTATCGTTGTAGTGGTTACTCAAATCTACGCAAACTTTAAGTGAATTAATATACGAGTATATAAAAAAATTAACACTGAAAATTGGTGAAAGTAAATTGTCTCTTGCAAAGATAGTAAATTAAACTAAATAGGTCTGGCCAATTCTGTGGTGGCCCACGTTGTGGCGTGTGCTAGTTGGAGAGCTGCGGAGAAGGACAACAGTTTGGTAAGTCCAAAACAACCGTGGTAGAAGTGAATTCGCGAAGCGATATTTGGGAATGTACGGGAATACGCAATTTTCTTCAGGTGGAAAATCGCAGAAAGGAGATACTGAAAGCAGTTCCTTTCTGGTCGACAATGCGTCACGACGTGACGATGCAATTAGACTCTGGTGCGACGCGATCCTACGTCTCATCAGGGCTGATAATTGCAGGTGAGGGGGTCGACACAACCTTGGACTCTCGTCTTCATCGTTGCGCGCTCGATAAGGGCCAAATGAACCTGTACTCAGCTGAATGTACGAGTGTACTGAATACACTCAAAAAGGAGAAACTAAATAAATAAAAGTAAGGAAATGAGGTGGGTGCTCAGACTACCCTATGCCACCACTAGGGATAGAAGAATAAGGAGGAAGAGGGTGTTCCATGATAGAACGACCACTAGCTTAGATACAATGCGAGTAATACGTTGGTGATGATACTTCAGGGAACGCCTGCTGACACCCCCAGCTGACTCATCACCTCATCTCTTTTCTTGCACCACTCGCCATGCCAGGACACAGTCAATGCCATGAATGGAAATTGGGTTTTTCGGATTCAGTAGGCCTCAAAACGTAAAGAACTGAAGAAAATACCATTTTTTTTAACGAGATTACTATAATTGGGTTAGTTCCGCCAATAGGTAAATTACTAAAGTTTAATGTACCTGTTTGGCAAGTCTGTCTCCTCTGGCTGATGAGATACTGTGAGCGCCAGAGGAGACGGCCTCACCAAACAGGTACGTTAACTTTAGCGATTACTATACTTTCCTTACCCTTTGGGTCACAGAAAGTAGAAATGGATTATTAGCCATTTAAAATCGATTTTTAAAGTTTTAGAGCTTAATTGCCTATCCTTGGTGCTTGGAATATGTCACCACGGCTATCCTCACATAGTTCCCCAAAACTATGCTGGTTTCAATTATGCTTGTAACGTTCTTCTTTGTAACAATTCTTCGTTGGTTGGAGGCTGGGATGTGGAGAGGTATCTTTCTCACAGCCTGCACTCTTTCACGTGTAATGTTTGTGTGCCAATGTACCATGTACTATCTTTACAAGTAATCTTTAAAAGTATGGTGAAATTCACTTCTGAGCATTTGCAACTAGTACTCTTTTGATTGCCCATGTATTTTAATAAAAGACAAATAACATCAAAATGTTGCTTTCCAGTGAGAGAAGTAATGAAAACATGGGCATTCGTGGTATGGAAACTTATTTGGAAAGGTACAACCAGCAGGCCTGTTACCCTGTCAATGTGAGGGATTTGGTCATCAAAGCTCGGTAAGTTATCCATATTTGTCTCTAGGCTGTTACCAGTTTTATATAATGCAACAAAATGTATATGGCGTGTGAGATTTGAATTGCTAGGGTCCCCTATCAGCTGAACTGGATGTGTGGTAACTGATGGCTCTTCAAATTGGTGCCCTGAGCTCTCGACGCTAACAAATGTACAGTAAGGTTCCTCTCCTTTCACTAATCTTCAATTTACTCACGGGAAAAGATATCAGGGCACCTACCAACCGATAAAACCATTTCACTTTCTCTCTCATACTGTTCTTCCCAACTGTCCTACAGAACAAGAAAAAATACGTAATGATTTGAAGCTTATAGTCAAGTCACCTCTCCATAATTCAGTGTTCAGGACATATCTTGAAACATGCGTCTTCAAGATTAGATGTTCTTCGAAGGCGGACTGAATACTCAACAAATCTTCTTACCACATTCAAATCAGACCCTGAGTTACCTACCTCTCAGTTCACCCTTTTTACTTTCCTTGGCTCTACAAAGTAGAAAGGAAAGTTATGTAATTGGCTGAAAAAAAAATTTTAAGTTTTCTTCAGATCTTAACGTTTCAGACCCTCCTGAGTCCTAAAACACTATTTGGGAAAATGGTCTGTGTGTCTGTGAACGATTTTTCGAGAAAAACGACCGTACCAAATCAGCACAAACTTGATATCTAGCCTGCAGATTACCATGGGACGCCAAAATAAGGGTGCGAACAAAATCCACTGAAAATTTATTACAGTTATCATAACCAGTTTTAAAAGTTTGTTAAAGTTGTTCGGGGAAAATCCCTCTTTTTTGCGCTCAAGTAGCTTGGTGGACTGTATCACCATGAAGCGCAAAAGTATCCCGAAATAAACCGGGTGGGTAATTATACTAGAATTTCTAAATTTCCCTTGTAATGGGAAATTTGATACCACCCGTGTGATTCTGTTCACCGGACGGATCCCCCTCAGCTGGCGAGTCCCTGGAAAAAGAATACATCAGGAAAAATATAAATGGAATGAGGAAATGAAAGAGGACTCACCCAAGTTTCCCTAGCTCTTCGATTGGTGCCAACCCTTTTAATAAAAGCCACAGTTGATCGTATGCAGACACAGAAAGGTTTTTTTTTGACAAGGTAACCTAATCTGTTGCACTTTTCACATTGAAAAAAGGGGTGCAAAGGAAGGGGTATAAAACGGCTCTTGTTTCCGAAGAAAGTTGGATCAGAATGAGCCAAAAAATTGGAAGAAAAAGAGCAATCGAACAATCAGAGAGGGAGAGTAAAATTGAAGAAGAAAGGGAGGGGGAGAGGCGATCCCTTCCAGCGCCCCCACCAGCTTCAGGTGATCATCCAGCGACCCTTCTGTCTATCGTCAAAATAAGGGGGTTTCTATCCGAAATTGAACAACTTTTTAACCCAATAAATCTGCAAAAGTGGATACTACCCTCTTCAAAAAAATCGTGTTTACAGCCTCATTAATTCTCTGTGTACTAATTGTTCAATAATGGTCCAAGAATGAGTACGAGCAGCACTATAAATTCTGGAACTGTAAGCGCTACTGCTTTCTGCTGCTGTGAAGTGTTGTTTGATCAAGTTCAAATGAATTGAGTAAGTAGAAAAAGCCATGCACAAAGTGAATTGATACAGAGCTAAGGAAAGTTGTGTGTTGCAAGCACCAGATATTTTTTGCTGCACTCTCCATCTGAACTGCATTCTGGGAAACGAAATGTGGCAGATACCATTGCAGTTCGCCTTACTCTTTTTTTTTTTTAATAGTGATTGTTCCAAAGCATTACTATGTGATGTTTTGCGAGCTGCCAAGTAGTTATCTGTAAGGTACACCAGGTGCTCTGCCCATTCGGCACTGATTAGGTTCCCGCGGCCGTTTATTTTATTCTCTTTCCCAACTTTTCGACCAGCGTGAGCCGAGTAAATCTTCTTATTGAGTAACTATGTTAGTCGACAAAATAGCCAGTAGAGCTTGAACTACTTATATAAGATGGATTTTAAAATTAAATGTAAATTTAATCAAAATAGTTGGAATTGTTTTGATGAAAATAAGTGTTTCGATCACTATGATAACGACAGTTTAGTTCTGATTTTACCCCCACCCTTATTTAAGCGTTCCATGAAGATCTGCAGATTGTATATGGATTTTGAGCAGATTCTGCCATTTTCTCTCAAGAGCGATCCTTCACCATTTTCTCAAAAGGTGTTTTTCGAACTTTGAAGTCTTTGAAACGTTGAAGGAAATGATAGCATAGTCCAGTTAATTCAAAGAAAATTAACTGTCGATTATCTGCTTTTTGAAAGTGATAGAAATTGAATGTAAATTAAGAAATGAACATGGAAAAAGGGGTTTGAATTTCTAAACCACAATTACGTAATTGAAACCTTTCACTTTGTTTTAAAAATGAAACTCTCCTAACACCAGGAAATATTTGGTGATAGGGAAATCGAACTGGCCTTCACAGCATTGCTGGCAAGAAAATGAGGATGGTGGTGAGCAGAAATGAATTAGAGTTTGAAAAAGGCTGAAGCGGAATAAAGCTGCTGCTTTTCAAAATTATCAGAAGGACCAGTTGCTGTCTATTCAAAATATTAGTTGGAGGTTAATTCATTGGTAGTCATCGTCAAATGGTTCGCCTTCATTGAGTAGAGTATTTCTCTTCAGAAGGCGAGCGCTAATGCGAATTATGTAGTTCATCAGTTGAGACAGTAAATCTAAAAAATAACATTGTCACTTGTGTCAGCTGATTGTTTCTGTTTCCAGCCAAGACGGACGAAGCACAACTGTAGTTGTTGACGGACTAGCGTGCTTAAGATACTTGTATGGCAGCCTCCCCTGGATACCAGGGGGTCAGCACAAGGAATTCACTGAAAACCTCAGACATTTTGTTGAAAACTTTATGTCGCTCGGTGCTGAGCTCATCTTCTTCTTTGATGGACCACCAACTGAAGTGAAAATGGATGAATGGAAAAGGCGTAGGTTAGAAAAAATGAACGAAGTGTGCACTTTTTTTGATGGCTTGAAGTCTGATAGTTCGCCTCCTCACCGAGACTCATACTTCATGATGCTGCCTAGCAATCTTGGTTTCGTAGCTGCCCAACTTCTAACAAGCCTAGGTTGTAAGGTAAGAGGGTTTGCGTAAATGGGGTTTACTTATATGTTGATGGGTGTTCAGATTTTGTCGAATCGTAATGAAAGTCTTCCAAAGACTGGATGGTACTGATGACAAGCATAATATTTTGCTTGATACTGTGTGTACTGAGGTTGTTTGGAGATGCTTTTGAAGAGCTGCTGACTAAGGCAAAAATTACGGCAATCGCGCCGGGGATTCGATCCACAACCCTCAACTAACGTCGAGAATTATGAATCGACCGTCTTACCGCAAGACCACGATGAACCGCTTGCCTTTGATAGGAGTCAGTCAGCACATCTCCCCCCTCGTCTATTAACCGCTACTCCTGGAGCGAACTCTTTTTTTTTTTTTTTTTAGGGAAAGAATTTTACGAGAGTTGAGCGAATCCCCGGAAAATCCGATCTTTGATTCGAGAAAGGCTACAAGGAAAGTCTTCGTTCCCTCGCATTGTAGTAGGCGCGTCGCCCATTCCACCTTCGCGCTGGAACTTTCACAGCGTCAGCGAATCCCGGACCCGAGAACTCGTCTCATTATTTTTCTCTCTTAATTTTTTAATTTTTCTCTCGGGGCCTCTTCTTTTTCTTGGAAAGAAGAAATTCGACCACTAGTTGGGCGCCATTGTACTGAGGTTGTTTGGAGATGCTTTTGAAGAGCTGCTGACTAAGGCAAAAATTACGGCAATCGCGCCGGGGATTCGATCCACAACCCTCAACTAACGTCGAGAATTATGAATCGACCGTCTTACCGCAAGACCACGATGAACCGCTTGCCTTTGATAGGAGTCAGTCAGCACATGTGCTATAAACGACCCCGTCCCTCCATTGAAAAACAGCCATTAGGCCAAAGGATGTTTACCTTCTGTAAATCCATGAGTACTTTCAATCTATCCATCCACTGTCCTAAGAAGCTACAAGATATCGTGGACAGACTTCTCTGGAACCTGAGTATGAAGTGTCATCTTCCGTCATTTGTAAACTGGTGCACCCTTTTGGTCCTGTTTTTACCATACAGTACAAAAGGTATTGAAATAACATGAAGGCAATATGACATGGCTTCAGCACTTTCCCAGAGTTCTGCGGTGCCAGTTACAATCTACAACCGATTTAAATAGGCATGATGCGTCGTAGAAGAGAGTGCAAGAGTTCCTAGGAAATTTGTAATTATGAAGGAATTTGACGTGTTGTAGGTGACCAGGTCCATTGGAGATTGCGATGAGGAGATTGCTCGCTACGCTTATCAGAATCGTTGTCTCGGCATTTTGAGTCAAGATACTGACTTCGTCATTTATCAAGGAGCCGAACACTACTGGTCCATGAAGAATTTCGACATACATAGAATGACCACTTTAGAGTATGATGGACATAGACTAGCATATTCTTTACATTTAAGTAGCAGTCACCTCCCTCTACTTGCATCACTGTTGGGAAATGACCTCATCAAAAGGGACCAACTTTCGGTAACTATTACTCATTTTATTGCAACAATTTACAAGAATAATGGGGATGAAAATTGCATCCCAAACTATCATCCTACTTGATTCGTTATTTACTAGCATTTCAAATAATTCTTGAAAAGTTGGGGCTCTCCTTCTCTGCATCCCTCTTTCCTTTGTTCAAAAAGCACCATGGTTTTCATAGCAAAGATCGATACCGACGAACCCCTCCTGCTTCAATAGTTTAAATTATGTACATTATTGACTTCATTCAAAGTAGTTGTTTGTCATGGTCCAAACATTGAAACCTTTCAGACTTTTTTTGGCACTAATAGTTTCCTTTGCACCTCTTTTGCTACAGTTTGGACGAATCTTTGCTCAGTAGGAGAGAAAATGCATCAATAGTCTAGCAGATAGGGGTAGCACATACTGGGTTTCAAGTAGCATATGCGGGAATTCGCTACTCTTGAGTGCAGTAGGTCTAGAGCAAGGTATCAAAGTAATGCAAAGAAAAATGAAGAACTGTATTATTGATACAACACGATTATTTAATGTATTATTTACAAGCTGATTAGTTGTCTTTGATGATACGTATATGCACGTTTCTGTGTAAATAAATTTGTCGAAGACTTAGTCGGTACCACACAGCAAAATGAGTCAGTGTTCACCTGCCAATGAAGTGTGAACTTGGTTGACTTTTCAGGGTGTCGTATACCGAATAACTCAGCAGCTGCTCGTAAAAGACCAACAATGCCTAATAACTACCATCTGTAATTACTTGAGAGCTTCATCTCAGCTGTTAAATGATGAATTGTGTATTTAAACCCTATTGATAATCTCACACCATCCAATGGGAACTTTCAAGGTTTATGAACATCATCATGGTATTTGCTGGGGTGTATTTCTGTTGTGATTTTATATGTTTTTTGTATATCTTTTGTGTTAATACATAAATTTATCGATATACCGGTTGTTTTGTAATATCAGCAAGTGAGTTTCCCTGGGAATGAAGAAGTTTGCTTGTACTCGCTGCACCATCATTTAGCACTGCTCTATGAAGTAGAAAGGAAAGTTAATAATCGATTGACGAAATTTGAATTTTCTTCAGATCTTTGCGAAAATGGCGTGTCTGTGAATGCAATTGAGAGAGAACTGCTGCAATAAAGCCTGCGACCTAACGAACTAAATCACGCGACACAACGTTTTGGAAACCCTTTCAATAATAAAGCGGAGTTAGGACGATTGTCCATTTCCATTAGGTAGTATAATATATGCTGTGCCGCATATTTTTAAGAATGGGAAGTTGTGTTGTATGTGTTTCAAATAAACCGAATAGTGCTCTGTTGTTTCACGAATTAAGGTTAAATGATTCATTTTTCTTGTTTCGTTGGTAGGAATTTCACCGAAGTTTGGTTAATCGTGACAGACCTTACGCTCGATTGTATTTTTCAAATATAATTGAATGCGTTGCTCGTTTCATTCAAAATTACCCCGTTGAAGATGCATCGACTCCTTATCTCAACAATTTGGCTCAAGCTGTTTTCAATGACTCTGCAAAAGGAACGCTTCTCCAAGAGAGCATTCAATCTTACAACATTGCTCAGCCTTGCAGGGGTATGTTTACTGTACTCAACATAGTGTTGCCGTTTTATTGTGCGTTCCAATAAATGTGAGACTCGCATTGAAAACTTTTAGGTCTATTTGGGCTGCGTGAGAAATTTATCAAAACCTTTCGTTTCTGAGTTCTTATGCTACTTTGTGGTCATCTAATATCTCGTGAATACTTCTGTCGTTTGTAACTCTCTGCCTGGTCTGTTGACCCTATTATCTTTCCTCATAGCTCTTAACAACATATTTTATAGTGACGGATAATTTTTGCTTTTTTTTCAAGAATTCACTTTCTTTGCTCTGGGGGATGGCCATTAGGTTTACCATCGCTTAAGTATGTGTAAAATCTGTCAACAAATCATTGTATCGATCCTTGAGTTCCTTTGGTAGGTTGTTTTCTGTCTTGGGTAGATGGAAGCACTAAGGCCACTGTTGTCAGTGTTCGAGGGTGGTTTTTCTATCAAGACCAACTGGTCTGTTTTCTGCCCATATTGACTGTAGCTGAACCTTCCGATAGGAACCTTTGGTCAATTAAGAGGGGTTCATGAATATCATGTAGGTTGTGGATTTCCTGGTGTGTGAGAGCAGGAGCACTCATCACCCTTCAAACCCAGACATGTGGGGGTACAGTAATTACTGTCATTTAGCCAGTCTGATGGTAGAAGTGTAACCGCATGGAGACCCCATGCGTACATAGTAGGGTAAGACTGTGGGGAATCCTGTGGAGTTAATCCAGTTCTAAACTTGACTTAACTGTTGACTTGGTTGGCCAGTGTCAACTTTGTCCATGCTTTTTAGTAAGAACCTGGACGAAAGGGTTATGTGCCATGCGTATAACCAACCCAGCTGTCCAAGCTGGAAGGTTTGACTGTTCATCAAAGAATGATCACCCATTGTTGCAGAAACTACAGTAAAGTAGCCCTGGTCTGGTGGACTAGGGTGGAAAACAAAACAGTGCAGTTGCAGCTAAATAAACTGCAGCGTAGGGCGTGTCTAGCCATTACAGGCTGTATGACAACATGCCCTACGGCTGCACTGGAGGTCTTGCTAGATTTAGCTCCACTCCACATACATGTTAAAAGGATGGCGTTCCTCCAGGCTGCGCGTATGTTGGAGTTGGGTCTGATCATGCGGGGGAAGAGGAGTTCCTGCCACTTGATCCTTGACAAGGTGAAGGTGGGGGGGCCTGAACTGCATGTGGTAGACTCTATGCCCGCGAGGTTCAACTTCGCGCTACCCTTTTGGATACTCATTCATGAGCGATCCAGGTGGGTAGGGGGAGCTCCCGCTTTCGAAGCTGGGGCCCTGGTATACTACACTGATGGCTCGGTGCGGGGTGGCCTTGCACGGGCAGGCATCTTTGGGCCGAGGATCAGAGCAGCGATCCCATTGGGGTCGCTGGCCACGGTGTTCCAGGCAGAGGTGGCTGCGGTGACAGTCTGTGTGCAGCGGCTGCTGCAGAGGAGACTGAAGCGGCAGAGATTCTACATCATGGTGGACAGTCAGGCCACTCTCAAGGCCTTAGCCTCATACTGTCATACATCGCGGCAGGTGTGGGAGTGTCTGACTGGACTGAAGGCCCTGGCCAAGGACAACAGTGTAACACTGTGTTGGGTGCCAGGGCATCAGGGTATAGAGGGAAACAAACGGGCTGATAGGTTGGCTAAGAAGGGATCAGAGCAGATCCCTATTGGCCCTGAGCTCTTTGTTGGGACTACCAGGAGCCACCTACGTAGAGAGGTTGGCAAATGGGAGGACCGGTGCAGGGCTGCTCATTGGCAGGGGCTGCCCGGCCTTAAACAGTCAAAACTCTTCATCCGGCTCTCCAGAGGGAGGTCCAAGGAGGTGCTTGCACTGGGGAGGAAGGATATGAGGATCATATGTGGCCTGTTCACAGGTCACTGTCCGCTGAGGTACCACCTTGCAAATATTGGCAAGTGCGAGGTACAGGTATGCAGGTTCTGCGAGGTAGGGCTAGAGACGGCAGAGCACGTGCTGTGCATATGCGATGGACTCGCAGCATCGCGCCGTTCTGTGTTTGGGAGGCCCTTTCTTCAGCCCGAAGAGGTGGCAAATGCAGAACTTGCGGATATCCTCCGCTTTGTGCGGGGGTGGTGGGGGCGCATAGGTGACGTCACACCAAGTGAGACCAGTGCCATGGGGCCTGGGGGTGGTGCAGGTGGGCCATGATCCGAGTATCATGGACGCCCTTACAATAGGCCCGTTTGTGGCTGCAGTGAGGGTATTGCCTGCATCCACCGTTTCAAAAAAAAAGAAAAAAGTAGCACTTGGTTTCTTGTTTCTTCTGGGTTCGATTGCAAGATGTATAAGAGAGAAAAGAAGTGAAGCCGTGGATTGAAATTGCTTTGTGCCATAAGGGCACAATCTGGTCACCTCACACATATGGGGGTTAGCTCTCAAATTCCTCATCACGAAGTTTCAAGCCAATCTAATACGGCAGTTCAATAGTAATAGGTTAGACATAGGTCAAAATTAGATCTTAATTCTCCCATTTCGTGTCACGTGTAGTGAAAATCGTTAGCACATCAGATGAGTTGGTCAGTCATAATACGTAATTATTTACCTGGGCTGCTTGAGAACATCGATAAGAGTTCATGACCCTCAAACCTCAGGATTTCATGACGAGTCATGACCCTCAAACCTCAGGATTTTTGTTATTTTAATTGCAGTAAAGTGTTGAAAAAGCCGTCTGACGACAGATTCAGAGATATACAACTTCGCAGAAAAACCCTCATTGCCGATTCCCTCGTTCATCCTAATTTGGTCTGCTAGGTTGGCAGTAGTGAGTCATTGAGTGAAGTGCTGTTATTCCATATACTCGTGATGAACCAAACGAATTGCTGATAAAGGTTGTTCAATGTTTATTGGACCTTCACATATCCATTTGACTGTGCTATGCTGTTCTGAGTATTGGAACCCTGGGGCTGCTGAACTTCTCCAGAAGGATCTGCCAGCTGTCCATGTAGCATGTGTGTGGTGACGTTGTTTGAGAACTAGTTTTGTTTAAAGCGAGTGGTGACCTATAAAATTGTAAATAGAATATTTGGAGAATTTGTAGTTGAGAGTTGAGCGGAACGGCTGATTTATTCATCATACAAGGGAGTTATAAAACCTCTGAAGCTACAATATAAAATGTAGGGAATTGTTATATAGAAAATATTGCGATATTCATGTTCATTTATTTGATATAGGTTATGTTTTCTTGCTACAGATGACCTACTACTGGAATGCCAATCCACCACAGCTAGATGGCAGTCTGTTTTGCATCTGGTGCGCGAAGCTCATATTGCTGGAGCTTTGTCTCAAATTTATTCAATCGTAGTCCGAGGAATTTACCACTCGAGCAATGCATTGGAAGATTACAGACGATATGATGTTCCTCTTAGCCAAGTGGTACCTATTATGTATTTTAATTAGCCTTCTTTTTATGGTGGAGCTCCGTTTTTTACTCCCTTTTGACGTGCTGCAGAATTGCATTTTAAAATTCACAAAATGGTCCCCACACTTGAAGTAATTGAAATTGAAACTCTTGGAGTAATTAAAACAAAACTCTGAACACAATCTTACTTGCAGTGCTGAACAATCTTACCTTACAGAATTAGAGAATACTTGGTCAGAGTGATAAAAAATCATCGTTTAACCCTCTTTGATTTTGAATGAAAAGAAAGTTATATTAAATTGCTCCTTGAACAAATTAAAATGAAGCTCAGTGTTTAGTAAGCTCAGACATGGAATATTAAACAGTAAAATAGGAACAGATATCAAACAATTAATCAAATTATATCGCCATTGGCCTGTACTGCAGGACAGTTTGCAATTGGGGGAATAACTCAGTAAATGCCGACCAAAGCTTTGGAATTAGGGGAGAGTTGGAATATCGCGACTGGTCCCTGAGAACGCTCGTCTAGGAATGGAATCTGGAAACACCAACCTCACGGGCAGCCCATCCAGGCAACTCATCATAAGCAACTTATTGATTGAATTCCTGGCTTTTTACCTTCCCTCCCTGTACAGTGAGCAGCAGGGTGTTGGATAGCCTTTCTACCATGGAATATCGTGTTTTGAGGCTCTTCCCTCATGTAGCTTTCTACTAGGGCTCTCTTCTGAGTTGGAACATTCAGTTTCCGAGACCAATCGTCCTGTTTGGTCCCTTTAGGCGATTGAGCCTTCTGATTAGACTCCCAGTACAGGCCATTCTTTCTGAACACTCATCCAGTGTGGGGTGCCATTCCTTCACGTAGCATTCTGTTAGGGTACTCTTCGACCATGTGCGTTTCGATTTACGGGCACCTGTAGTTAAATCCACATTAATTTTAAAATAGATCTTTACGTGTTGCTAATTTTTGTAAGCCCTCCATTTTGTTGTGATCAGCTCATTGTTGCAGGTCTTGAAAAGCTTAAGACAAAAAATATATGGCGTACTACTGTTTGAAAAGCCAGTGACTGGAAATGAACCCATCATAGTGAGAGAATTAGCCGCTAGTGACCCATCGAGCTTAGATGGTTACGTCAATACCCCAGCTGTGCTTCCAAAAGGTGACAAAATAATACTATCATTTTAGTTACTTTTAGCTGCCTTATAATATCTGGTATGTTGATTGATGTTTGTGGGCTCTTGAGGTGGTATTGTAGGCAGACGGGTGTTGTGAATGGTTCAAATTGCAGAATTCAATTGAAATTACTGCTAGGTTCTGTACAAGTTACGCTTCCTCTCACTGCTAGCTTAGTTTTGGGAAGCTGAATGGAGTGTGTTTTTGAGTCTTGTAAATGGACCGAAAGGGTACAATGAATTAAAGCACTGAAAACATAGTACATTCACAATAGAGCAGACACACTTCTACGAAAAGGAAAGACGCTATTTTCAATGCCATTTGTGGATGACTACATTTAGTTGTTGAGTTAACTGACAACAATTTGTTTCTATCGAGTATAGAATATTTAGTAATATCTCTAAATTAAACAGTATTCTCTTTTTTGTATATTATTATTTGACATAGTAGTTTTGATATCTATCCTGTTACGTCATTTATTTAACAGCTGATTCCTACTTATTGAATTCGGAGAATGAGAACCATTTTACTGGTTTAACAATTCTACCACTTTTTGTGCACGCTAGTTGATTCTGCATCTGACTTCCTTCAGGTCCCTCAGGTCACACTTTCTACTATGGTTGGCTGAGTTTCCTAATGCATGGCTTTCCTAGGGCTGCGTTGCTTACTGCTATAATTGTGCGCAAAAGTATTATACTCATCAATCCCAACTGAGGTCACTTGACTTTGAATAACTGTGCAAATGTTTCCGGTTACGAATATAATGTCCACCTGCACAGTTCTCAACCACTTATGAGCTCACACTGGCAGTTCCTGAGACAGTACCAGGTAGCCAATGAGCAAGGGGTTGCAGCTTGTAGAGTGCATTTTCCCCTATGCCTAATGTGCGCAACTGTTCACAGTTTCTGTCGTAGTATGCTTTTGTTTGTTTTTCCAAAAGGATATCCCTTTATTTCTCATTACTTAGTAACTTGAGTTTTAGTAATATCAGGCTAATTGGTAAAGTCATCAATAGTTGAGCCAATGAGTAGTTTATGCCATACCATTGGACCTTGCCATTAACCAACTTGTTATCACATGCTGCATCTCCCATTGTTTCATGAAATCTTTGAATTCGCCCGCAATCCGTGACCAGTTGGAATGATATTCTATATCCACTTGATATGGATTTCACATGACTAATGGCCGTTGACGCATTGTTTGAAGCTATTTTCACTATATCTATGTACTTAAAAATCCATAAAATCAGCACCTAATTTTTCTCTATGGTAATGGATATATTTCATGCTTCATTAACGTTTTGAGACCTAAATGTTATGCAAGTCTGGAAATTCTATACTAAATTTGAAATTTCTGACGTGTTTATCCCATTAAAAAACACCTCTGACCAATGCTTTTGTTCATACTTCGCCCGTGTGAGTGAGATGTATACAGTTTAATATAGGCTTTCTCAATTGTTTTTGGACTACAATACTGTTTTTTATACTATATTTTAATTACGCTAATTTCACTATTAAAATTCCAATATGGCTTCACCAGATCATTGGTTTTTGGAGGAAGGCCATCCTTCTCGTTTATATAGTTTTAATTTAGTCGAATTTCCTCATCTGTCTCATTGGCGTTTTTTGTCTACTGTAGTGTTTGCGGTGAAACCACACTTGAAGTACTGCCTAGGTTAACGTGGATTGTGACCTCCTCATCAAGGTAGTTATCGTTATGTGGAATTGGAGTGCGGTGTACATATGTCAGGTAGGCAAATGTCTACCCTGATACGTCTTTTATACTACTTTTATGTCGTATATCTGCATTTGCATTAGCATATGCTGGAGACAACTTGGAACATATTGGGTGGGAGCGAACGCAGGCATTGGCAAAAGGGCAATATACTGGGACCAACTGAACTCTTCCATCTGGAGAAGGCTCATCCGAGGCATTTGACCTGACTGGACATCTCAAATGCCTGAAATTTCGATGACATCATTCGTAACCGAGTGGTTCTCTCATCGAGGCGTCGCCCTATCACCCACGCTCGCATTCACTCCCACCCACTTCCCAGTTTGTGATGATAAAACTTGGCTGAACGTAATTGTGAATAAAACTCTACGTTCCAATTACTATTAGGACGATATTGTACTTACTCCCCTTCTCACTTGGCGCAATATCTCTCTCAAACTTAACTTTTTATTTTTCCCTTAAGAGTACGCACTCGTTACTACTTTCCCTGACTACTTTCATTATGTTGTAGAGAATGCACTCGCTTAACGATGTCCGACCCAGTACAAGTATCGAATCCTAGCAGTGTTGGAACTTGCCTATTGATCACATTGAATGATATGTTATACTATTTTCCTGTGACCAGAATACAGTATGCTGTTTCAGGGAGGTCAGTACCACCATAAGCGGCAGCTTGTCCCTTGGTGTATGCAACACAGACTTAGGTATCAATAACTTATTGAATTCACCTAGCCACATGTAATTTACCTGGGTGTCGGTGTCCAATTAATCCTTGATGTGTTTACCATTTATCACCATATTCGTAAACCAAGCTTTTTCCTCACTATTCACGGTTTCAACTAGTCATTGCCTTGACTCCCAGATTTTTCAAAATGATTACTTCCTAACCCATCAAGTACTTCATTGACAGCACATTAGCTATTTCCTCATTTTCCTAAAGTGATTAAACTTTCTGCACTAGCCACATGTTTGACCGAATGCCGGACATTTTAAATAGTGAATTTGGCCGCATTTTAAACTCATGGTTGGACTATTACTGTCGCGTGAGTATGAGCAGTGACTGTTCTGTGGCATTCCTGTAAGAGAGGTTTTCTACGCCGACCCTTGTTGCCCCTCCTTGTACATTGTCTGTTAGTATCTCCTTCCTGACTGATTATCTCCACCGTTCTAGGGGGCTTGCATCTGAACGTTGTTTGGAGGCTTTTACAAATACCTACCACTTTATCAAGAGTTACATTTTCCTCTTGTAGAAGTCGGTGTTTGTAATTATCATTAAGTAGACCACATATCATGACATCCTTGGTTAGTTTATCAGTCAAATATTTTAGCTTGCACAACTAACTTGAATTTTTTAGAGCAGTAATGTAATCGTCTATGAACTCATACTCTTTCTGTTTTCGACTCTAGAATTGGTGACGCTACACTGTAATATTTTTCCTGGGAGTGAAGTGGTCTTGGAATAATTTCTCTAAGTCGGCATATTCCAGTTTCTTGGAGTCTTTTCCGAATGACAGGAACTGACTGGTGGTCCTATAAGTGTTACCAAAAGAGTTACTTTTCTTTTCTGGGACGTCTAATAATTCAGCTGTGACAATGTACATTCGGAGCCATGTTTGGGGGCTTTGGCTGACTCTTCGAGGTAGTTCTCGAACCTCTGTGGAGATATCCATACGATCTCCGTCTTTTCTAGATCAAACTCGCAGTTATCATTGTGTTTCGAGTCACTCATAAATAATGTGGGATAGTATTGTGTTCTCTGATATTGTTTTCTTGAGTCTTATAAATGGACTGAAAGGACACTATGACTGTAGTGTATTCGGAATAGAGCGAGCTGGGCATACATCTACCAAGAGAGGAGGATGGATTTTTCAATGCCATCTGTGACTATATTTAGTTGTTGAGTTAACTTAGTAACAACAATTTGTTTGAATCTAGTAATAACTATAATATTAATAATTTTTCTAGATTATACATCAGGAAGTAAAAGTGAAACTGAAGGGAAGTGAAGCTTGTGACCTTGCAGTTCCAGTAGCTGAATTGAAGTAGCTTGTTGGCAACCCCGTCATTGTCCACAAAGTGACCAACATTCATCTTTGTAACAGTAATAGTTCAGTGCACGTAGAAAATTGTTTAAGTCACTGAATAATATGATGTAGATGTATCCTTAAATCTATGTAACTTGTGTCATAATGAGGTCTGCTATTGCTTCATTGGTGCCATAGGGGTGTAAAAAATTGATAACCCACTTGCCATACAGATAAACTGAGGCCTGACTTTATCTCCATTACTCTCCACCAGTCTACCATCCTAGCGCCCATGATCACCCATTTCACATTTAAAAGCATGCTTGGGGCTATGTCATAAGTTTTTTCCGAGAGTTGTGGGAAAATTTGAAAGTGGATTGTTGTGTGATTTCTTTCTCCAAGTGTTGGAAGCCTCCTCAAGAATTTAAGAAGTATATTGAGTTCATGTTTGTCTTACTCCTTCACAGTTCCTCATCCTGGACTGTTGGCTCTCTGGAACTACCGGGACAAAACTATCGATGAGCAGCGTTGGGCTTTGCTGTGCAGTACTGTCAACATAGACTATAACATTTTATGTGATAGTGGGATACCCTGCCGCCTCTTCATTTTTATTCTGGCAGTAAAGTACCTTAGAGTGAGTAATTTGTTACTGCATGTTTCTTCCACTGCCACTGCTACAGGCCTCAGTTGGTGCCTTGTAGAGGGGTAGCGCACTTGATGGGTTCAATTATTATGTTGTCAATTTTTTTATTAGGATGAAGGAATGAAGTTCTTGTCATTTGAACTACAAGCTCTTATCTCTTCAGCTGTGCTACTTGATGGCTACTCTGTGCAAATGTTGGCAGCCTTGCCAGTGCATGAGTCAAATGCACGAGGGATACATTTGCACACTGTTGTGGCTCGAGCATATAGCACCATTATTTTACTGAATGCTTCTTGCGGTTGGCCGATTCCAGAACATGAGGTAAATTTTATATGCTATGTTTAGTTGAATATCAGTTATGCATTATCAGTGTAGACGTAAGAGCAATTGTTGTGAGAGGGGTGGTGTTTGATGGGGGAAGGGAGACCAAGAGAATGCCTGAAAAGAAGACTTGTCAGAGCAATATAAACGGGAAGACTGCTGAAAGGGAAACTGTTGAAGGAATATCAATAGAATGGCTGTAGGAGAATTCAGAGCTGAAGGTTGTTGGAGTAACGTTGAGCCTGGTCCTGGAAGAAAGACAACTTGAACAATGCAGAGCATTTTGGTGGAATAAATGTGAGAGGAAGTATTGTGACTGAATCCACATGCACACCAAACGCTGAAATGGATTTCAGATTCAAGAGGCCACTAAATGTAAAGACTGGTCTTTTGGGTTATGGAAATAAAAACGGACATTTTGTTGGTGAACGCGAATGAGAGAGATCTACTGCACCAAATTAACTCAAAAATTTTATTGATCGGAACACCCCCCCCTCCTCTAATGCTTTACACATCTTCTTTGAAGGCACGAGCTTTCAATGAGGCTGTCGTAGGTTCATATAAACTAAGTGAAAATGAAGCTATACAAATAGCTGAATAGTACGTGAGGGCTCAGAGGAAAAATGGTGGCGTCACACCAGATACTTCAATGTTCGGTGTAACAAGAAGCCTTGTGTAAAGCCTGATTGTCTCTACTAATCCAAATTTCGTCCGTCAGGCTAACGCAACAAATTACCAAGATGGAAAGCTGTTTCATTACAAGTACACATTAGCGAGGAATTGGTGCCCTATCAACGAACTCTGTGAAAACAAGGTATGGGCCAAATGAGAGTTGCTTGTTGTTGGATGTTTAGATTTGATTTTTTCATAAAGTCTTGTGTTTCAGATGGAGTGCATCAGAATGTTCCATTTGGTCATGAACATGTGTCTGTCTGCAGTCTAATTTGATAATTCATATCTGTACAAAATTTTTGTTTGATTTGTTGTTTCAAGTTGAATCTCTCAACCTGTGCAATGTTTGTTGTTAGTTTTTGAGGCTCTTATCTGTACACAGTTGACGGTTCAAGTATAAGTATTTTAATGTCTCTTTTATTTTTATTTTTGTGACCAAGCGTAAGCGTGTTGTGAGGCGTATTGCGACATAGTATATCGAGGATGGGTTCACCAGTACATCCAGAATGTAGTGCGCTAGCCAACAACATCGAGTACGAAAGAGAAGAAGTTGGTAACTGCAGGAGTGGAGTATGTTAGCAAGGGAAGGCAGGGTATGTGCTTGTATACACTACACCAGTCTGCTTCTTTTTCTCCCCCCCCTCCCAATTAGTAAAAAACATGACAAAGTCAACTAAATCTTCAGCAGGTAATAAAAACGCCACCTGCGCCTCTTCCTCGGGCTCGCCAAACTCGACCCCTCCCTCCTCGGACGATGAACAACCTACTCGTCGTCCAAACAAACAAGGGTGGAAAGAACCGGGCAAACCGCGTTCATCTCCCCCTTCTCCCCCTAGTAGCCCGGGCAACCCGGCTACTACAAGCACTCGACATCCCGTTGACCCTAATCTGTCGGACATGGAGCAGATTTGTGCATATGTCCAAATCATCCACGGCCAACTGGCACGGATGAGGGTCAACGCGACAGGACCTATGCGGGACCTCGTCACTAGTTGCCTCTTCGAAATTTCGAAGCTGGCTATAAAAGCTAATGCCCCAACGATATCGCCCCTGCCACTCCCCCCCTGCGGGAAACTGTGGCGGCTGTCGTGAGGGAAGAGCTGCGTAGGGCAATTGCCCAGCAGCCAGTGCCACCAGCCCCCCAAACTCAAGGAGCTTCAACAAGCCAGGGTAGTACCCCAGGCCCCTCATATGCGGCAGTAGCCGCTACTGCGCCTTCCTCCCCCCCTCATGGAGCTAAGGCTGAATGGCAGTCTGCCAGGGCCAGGAAGCGCAGGGGGAAGCAGAAAAAGGCCCCAACTAAGCAGGCCGAGGGCAGCGCCCCGCCTACGCCTCCGCCCAAAAACAAGGGCAAAAATAAAAATAAAAACAAAAATAAAAAGCCTCCACCGCTTGCCAAACTCCCCCCTTAAAACCCACGACAAAACGTGGTAGTGGTTAGGCGGACATGTGAGGAAGGAGAGGCTGGTCCCTCCAACCCTGATGCAATGGAAGCACTGATGCGGGGTGTCCCTGCTACGGACCTCCAAGCTCTAAGCGTCCGAGTGCTAGACATCCGCACCGCAGTAGGAGGTGGCGCCGTCATTGTGACGGAAACGCCAGAAATGGCCAAGGCGCTCACGAGCCACATTTCCACGAAAAAGGAGTTGAAGCTCCAAGCGTCAGCCCCCCTGGGTCGCTTCCCACGCATGCTATTGTGCGACGTGCGGACTGACCTTCAAAAAGAGGACTTGGCCCAACAAGTTGTTGAACACAACCCTGCGTTAGGCTTGCAGCCGCAGGATGTCAGGCCTCTCTTCACCAAAAAGCGTGGCAGACAGAAGGATTGGGTGATTGAGGTATCACCCAGCCTATACAAAAAACTAGAGGGGGCAAGGCACCTCCAAATAGCCTGGCAGCGGTGCGCCATACGAAAGTACCAAGCCCCCACTCAGTGCTACAAATGCCAGCGCTATGGCCACCTGGCAGTGGCCTGTACAAGACCTGTTGTGTGCGCCTGGTGCGCCTTGCCACATCTGAGTAAGGAATGCAAGCGTGATGCTCCCCTCAAGTGTGCCAATTGCGTCGAACGCAAAATCCAACAGGTCGCACACTCTACACGAGACGCACGCTGTACCATTCGTCAGCGAGCGATAGCCCTCCAGGAGTCACGAGTGGATTATGAATAGTTCAAAAACAGTTCGAATCCTTCAGCACAACACCAATAAGAGTTCCCCAGTTATGGCTGAGTTGCTGCAAAATGCACTCAAGAAACGCTGCAGTGTTCTCGCCATACAGGAACCATACATAGGATCCAAAACTCTTGGTCTGGGATCGCAGGCACGAGTGGTGGCTGGAGCAAGAACGGGAGCCAAGGCAGCAGTGGCCTGCATTGACCCGTCCATTGACATGCTCGCACTCACTCACCTGAACAGCCAGCACTTGGCCGCTGTGCTCATCCGAGCCGGTGGCTTTGAGCTGGTTGTAATATCATTTTACAGGCAATTTGGCGCACCAGTTGCCAACAGCCTTGAACCACTCGAGCGGGCTCTAGCAGGCCTATCAGGACGACCCTGCATAGTCTTTGCTGATGCAAACGCCAGATCACCATTGTGGGGATCCCCAACCCTGGATAGGGCGGGCGAGGCGTATATAGAGCTGCTCACCAGGTACAACTTGGTTGTTGCCAACGACCCCATGACTGAGGCAAGCTATGATGGTCCGGGAGGAAGGTCGTGTATAGACGTCACAGCCGTGTCTCACACCCTGCTACTCAAATTGCAGGGTTGGCGAGTCGTACCAGGTGCAACGCAGAGCGATCACATGGTTATTGACTGTGCCATCACGGATGACAACATCCTCTGCAAAGACACGCGTGAAAAGCGATTCCGCACAAAAAATGCTGACTGGCCACAATTCTGTAGGGTACTGGAAGGTGAACTGCGTGCCGCAGACACCGACCTAATAGCGCAAGCATCCACACCTGAAGAGGTGGACAGCAAAGTGGACATACTTACCACAGCACTGCACTCTGCTGGGCTCTCTGTACTTGGCCAACAGAAGCACAGGGCGATCAAAGTCCCATGGTGGACTGAGGAACTTAATCCCCTCAAGCATAGTGTAAATAGAGCCAGAAGGATGTACACACTCCGAACTGCCTTCATCCAAGAGAAGAAGGCCTTCCACCGCACCACCAAACGAGCCAAACGGCAAGGCTGGCGAAATTTTGTGGAAGCGGAGAGCTCTGAGAACCCCTGGGGCAGACATTACAAGTCCTCCATAGGTAAAGCAAAGGTAGAGCAGGTCTTAGCCGCGATGCAAAATGAGTCAGGCTGGGCCTGCAGCATCGAAAGTTCACTGGAAACCCACCTTGAGAAGGCGTTCCCAGATGACCGAGTAGCTCGAGACACTGAAGCCCAGAAGGCAGCAAGGGAGCTGTTCATGGACCCACCGAACGAGCCCGACATCCCACTGTGGACAACAGGCGACCTCGGCAGGGCCCTTGCGACCTTAAAGCCCAACAAATCTCCTGGGCTAGATAAAATAGAAAGCAATATGCTAAGGAAGGCTGAGCGGACAATCTCCAGCGGTCTCCTTAATCTATTTAATGACTGTCTGCAGGTCGGACAGTTCCCCACTCAGTGGAATTCGGCGCGTGTTGTCACTTTTCAAGAGGGAGGCGACCGCAATCAGTCAGACCCGCGATCATGGAGACCACTCAGCCTTCTTTCCATCTTAGGCAAAACACTAGAAATCTTGATGTTGCAGTCCCTCGAAGGAGTCTTTGGCCGCAACCTCACAGGCAGGCAATACGGGTGTACCAAAGGAAGGTCCACGCAGGATGTCATTGTCGAGATTCGGCGTGTTTCCCTGCTGGCACCGGCTAAGTACGTCGTACCAGTTCTGATTGACATCAGAGGAGCGTTTGACAACCTTTGGTGGCCAGCGCTCCTTAATGAGCTCAAAGGTAGGGGAATCCCCCGCAACCTGTACTCGCTCGTCAGAAGCTACCTGACAGACAGAACTGCTACGATCGAAAGTAGGCATGTCTCCGTCCGGAGAAAGATTGAGAAGGGGTGCCCACAGGGCTCGGTCCTAGGACCAGCACTCTGGAATGCCTTCTTCGAAGGTCTTCTCAGGAAACTCATGGAGACTGACTGCGAGCCGTACGCCTATGTGGATGACTTGACTGTGCTGATCTTTGCAGAGTCAGTCCGCCAAATTGAAGAAAAAACCCACCACGTGCTCCGCACTGTCAACCAATGGTGCGAGCATGTCAAGATGCAGGTGGCTGAGGAAAAGACCCAGCTAATCCTCTTGAAGGGGAAAGTGAATAATCCACCCACAATACGCTTTGGCGGCCACAGGCTCCTTCTTGAAAAGCACGTCAAGTATTTAGGAGTGAATATAGGTGAGAGGTGGGGTTTCAACCAACACCTCCAGTCCCTTGAAGGCACTACCATTGCAAGGTTTGCCTCACTGCGTGCCATTACTAAGGCCACTTGGGGTGTGTGTTACCATGACACTATCCTCATGTATAAGGCCATATATCTAGGTGTGACTAGCTACTGCCCCATTGTCTGGGGTAGCAAACTAACAGTCAATCAAAAGAGAGTATTGGCCCAATCCCAGAGAGCCGCGCTCCTGTGGATCACCAAGGCCTACAAGACTGTATCAACAGAAGCACTCCAGATGATCACTGGTCAGTTACCAGTTGATTTGGCTGTTGAGTGCATGGTTGACAAGTGGAGAGTGAAACGGGAGCTTCCCCCGCTTTGGGCTGAACTCCATGTGGATCTCACCACAGAACAGAAACTTGCCGCCATCGATGAATGGGCTCTAGAGAAATGGCAAGCGAGATGGGAATCTTCGTCAAAGGGACGTGATACGTATGAGTTCTTCCCCAACATCCGTGAACGTCTTTCTAGAAAATGGGTTGAGCCAGACCACTGGACGAGCCAGTTCCTCACGGGACATGGTGACTTCAATGCAAGGCTCCACTTCTTTTCTCTCAAAGACTTTCCGTCATGCACATCTTGTGCCTCCAGTGGGGAGGAAAGAAGAAACCATGTGCTGCTCCACTGTAGTTTCTACAACAGTGAGCGACGGTTATTGGGTGGGCAAACAAACTTAGCAGCATTGACTGTTACAAAGCAAGCCTATAACAATTTTGCAGAGTTCACGAAGAAGGTGTGGCTAAGAAACGTGGTCATAGTTGATCTGTCCGTTTGAGACTTGCCACCTAAGTAAATAGTTAGATCAGGTGGGAAACCAGATTAAGAACTCCTCCCAGATGGTATGGGATTCCTCAGGTGGTCACCTCCGCAGTCACACGTGGGCAACAGCTTTTTACCTGGAGACTGGCTAACGACCAAATACCTGCCATACCTCCACAGGTCTGAGTTCAGTGGATGCTGCAGAGGCTGGCCTCTTGCATATTAGCGAAGCCCGCAACTTCTATGACTGATATAACCCTCGTCGAGGGTTTAGGTACAGTCATCAAATAAAGAAACAGACCCGGTATGTGCTTGTATCAGGAAAGGCTGAAAGTTGTGCCCCCATTTGTGACACCTGGGGAGCTGAGTGTCATCAGGTTTGCTAAGGAGGGTCGCACCAGGCGATCACACTTGCATCACCCTGCTGGAAGGCAGTTTTCCACACATCATTCCATTTTTGACGAAAGGGCGTCACAGTGACCTCTTTTCATGTAAACGCCCTGGCGACTTCAGCGCTACTATATGGAGGCTGTTGTACCAAGCATTGTGCCAATAAGAATAAGGTATGAAGCTGGACCACGGCAAATATTCTGCTGTCAAACCGCGTAACAGCACTGAAGAACAGATCCAACCAACTGTCCTCAGCTTTAAGCTCTACGCTTTCCCTTAGTACGAGCTCGTTTGGTCGTCAGAGGGCAATTGGCAGAAGCCTGATGTAAAGAAGCCATTGAAAATCTCGAATTTCAAGTTTTAATGCCTACTAGACGAATAAAAAAATCTCAATCATTTAGTGTCGTTAATTTTTGCTCAAAAATTAGGCTACGAGCAGTTTTTTTAACGATGAAGGGGGGGGGGGAGATTGAAATGAGATGCACATTTATAACGCAAAACAAACTACGGTTTTTTTTGTTGTTGCAAAAACGGCTCTTAAGATTTTCATTAATTCATTTTTAACGTTGTGTCCACTTATACCCAAAGTTTGTTCTCTTCAATTGTTTCGGTAACTATCTGTTGAAACAGATCAAGAGCTATAAGCTAAGATTCACCAGAAAACGAGATTTGCCAAACATAAAATTACTTTTCTAATTTCCATAAAAATGGCTTCAACAGTTATCCATATTCACCAAAATTAAGAGGTACTCACAGCTAAAGTTTTCGTGAAATTGGGTTGTAAGAAGATATAGCTCCCGTAATATAGAATTTATTATTATTTATATTTAATGATTATTTATATCATTTAATTATATTTATATTATTTAATAATTATATTTTATTATTTATTATTAATATTATTTGTGGGAAATTGAATGAAGCCCCGCTAGATATTTTTTATCGACAAAAATGTGTTGCACAACATTTGACAAATAATGTTCGGATATCGTACAGCTAATTATAACTCAATCGTTAACATTTTGGCACCTCCATCCAGTTTTCTAAGTGTGATCACCATCGTAAACTGTTATGCAACACACTGTACCCGTCCTATTGGTGACAACTCTCTTATTCTCAATGGAAGAAATGTTCAAATTTGTCACTGCGTTGGGTAATAAGAGGCGCGCTTCGAATTTCCAGGGATTGAAATTCATTGTCACCAATGTTGAAATGGTAAGCTGCGTTTGCGTTGGGGGTTTGTGACGGTGGTGTTGTGGCCGTATGCTTTCGAATGCCTACAAAACATCTTGTTTTTGCTGGATTTTGCTAAAACATTGGTCGAGCACTACCTTTAGGTCGACTTTTCTCTGGGCAACCAAATTAATGGCTGGAAATTGCCATATTCTTGGCATTGCTTTGTTCTGGAAAAAACTTCATAAATTACCTATTACTGGTTGCTTAATAAAGTTCGTGACAAAAGTAGGAGCAGGCTAACGAATTCCGAAATCTTAAGAGATACTAGCTTCTGTGTACTACGTTATGTTATGTTCTACCATGTTCAATTCAAACAAACTGACTGAAAACAAGTAGTGTTTTGAAGTTATGGTAAGAAAAGTTGTTAAATGCGTAGCACCAAAGATAAGTATGTAAGACATCCAGAGAACAGACGTTACCAAGCGTTACACTTCAACCATTCGATATTTCGTGACGCTTCTCCGTTACATATCCCGCGTTTCATTTTCGAGTTTATGTCAAATTATGTTAGAAATAATATGGGCCAAACTGACTCCGACATTTATCGCTAATAGCGATTGAAAACAAAACCACATCAAGCCTGGATTTAAATGGAGTCATTGATTGATTTCGAAAACTAAAGCTAGGAAAAATTTTAAATTCAATTGTTATTCAGTTAGTTGTAGGCCGACCTTTATTAGCCAAACCTACACCAAGCATTAATTGTAATTAATGTTGTTACTGTTAAATATTTTCGTTACCTGCACTGCTGTACACAAGAGAGCCTTAGTAGCTTAGCAGTTTACATAGCATTGGGGCCCCATTTATGACATTTTTATGTCTTTGCTACATAAACTCGAAAATGTTTCGCAGGATATGTAACGGAGAAGCGTCACGAAATATCGAATGGTTGAAGTGTAACGCTTGGTAACGTCTGTTACAAAATGTAACGCTTGGTAAGTGACCAAGTGATGATGTCAATTGCAATTGACGCGGCCATTATATCGAAACCATCAACGAGCCCAATCAAACGTAGTTATTGCATAAAAACAAAAATAAAAGACATAAAATGTTCCTAGTGGTTGCGTACTTGTACGAAAGCTGTACCCACCGTTTGTGTTGTGAAAGGTTGCGTACTTGTACGAAAGCTGTACCCACCGTTTGTGTTGTGCAAGGTTGCGTACTTGAGAATGATTTCTTCAAAACGTTTCGAGGTTGTCAGAGGAACAGTTATGGGATTTCATCTTAAATGTCAACGATGATCCGTGTCAGGTTCTGGAAGTCGACAGCCCTTTGAAAATTGGGTCAACTAACGATCTACTAACGTTAATAACTGTGACACTCACTAGCAATGCGTTTGAAACTGACATTGGCTGGTGACACTTAAGGGAAAACCCTGCAAATTATTACACTACGGTTTATTATTCGGATAAACAGCTTGACCTAGCATTAATGCTCCGAGACCCATCCCGTTCGATTCAGCATCAAAAATATCATAATTAAACCCAAAAAAAGGTCGAAAAGAACTGAATCGTAATATTAAAATAAACAAAAAAAAACGAAAGTATCTAGAAAAAACTGAATTTTAATATGAAAACACGCACGCTAAATACTAATATCAAAATGTAACCAACAATCTACGAAAAAAAAACAAAATGAGAATGAAACGAAAGAATCTAAAAAAATTGAATCGTATTAAAACCAAAAAAAATGAAACGAACGAACTATTAAATAAATAAACCAAACATAAACGAATAATGAAAAGTTCAATCGAAGATAACAGATAATTTGCTAACGGAAATAGTTGAGAAGGAGCGAAACAGTCATTCGTGGAGGTGAAGACGAGAAATCGTAGAGCGGGCCGGGCGGGCGAGAGCGTTGCGTTGCGACGACGCGAGGGGGCGGCGTTGCCAGATGAGGAGGAGAGCGGCGATTTCGTTGAGATGGACGGGAGGGGTGGGACTTCCGTTGTGTTCCCGCGTAGTACTGCGTTTCGTTAATTTTTTTAACCGTTTTTTGCCCATAACAACCACGGGCTTCGTCCGATCGGATTGCCGAGATGGCGGGCACAACTAGATACCAAATTGGATTTTTGTGCGAAAGAACGAATTTTTTGGACCACGTTAAAGGCACAAAACGGCCCGGACGGCGGACGGACATTGCAAATTTGGAACCTCCATGTCTTGAAACGTAAAGTATCAAATTTTGAGGGGGGGTTGTAAAAAATTTTTCGTGACCGAAAACATAGGGTTATTATTCAGAATGAATAATAAACCAAAAGCGACCACACCACTAGAGAGGTTGGGGCCAGGGCATGTTGCACATCTCAACTAGTGAATTGGGTGTGTTTTCTTGTAAACTTAAGAATCAAGAAACTTTAAGACTTTAAGGGTGTATGTAGAATTTTACTCGTTTTGATTTTGATTTGCCCCAGGGCCCTTGGTTACCTAGCTACACCACTGCCACCAAGTTTTACCTCCGGCTTTATTTATGACCAAGGGATTCTAGCATGGCAGGACATTGTGCGATCCGTTAGAAGTACAGTAATGACCTTTGCCAGTTTCCTCCAAACTCATTCAAGTGTCATTAGAATCTTGAAAAATCTCTACGGGTAGTCCAATGAAGTGCCTGTACGGTGATAGTTTGATAATGCTCATAATATATAGAAGGTACTACAGAAATTCTGGAATTTCAACTACCGCCGTTTTACTTACCACATATTTCTAAAAGTTTTTAACCGATAACACTGGAAAAGTTATTATCTTTTTCAACAAAATTCGACGACCTGCTATGCATACAGGCGCTAGGATTATCTTCCTTCAACGCATTATCACGGTAACATTTGTGGAGAAGAAAATGTAGGTACTAGTTAGATGAGAGTACTCCGTAAGTTTGGTCAAATCAAATCTCATTTTCCGTGCTATCATAGCTTATATCTCCGTTCAACAGATATATATAGAAATAATTACGCAGTACGAAATGTGGGTGGCTAGAAGACACCTGTAAGATTGATAAAATCTGGTGAAGCAGTTACCCCGGAATTTACGGAAATATTCACAAAAATATTATTTTTGACACAATTTGATATTTATCTCTATTCATGGGCTGCGAGAGGAACATTTATTGAGAACAATATATAATAGGTATTAACTACTCGAAAACATCCTGTGAGTTCGATGAAAATCGTTGAAGCTATTTAGTCAAACGTATAAAAACCCTGAAATCATGGAAATATGACGTGTAGCAGTAGGTATCAGACGCCAAGGTGTCAGAGTTGGTCGAGTCAAGCAAATCAAGCAGCTAGGTAAGAAGGTGAATCAAGAGATCTTTGAGTTGAACGGAAATGAACCAACAGCCAGGTTGAGATGTAAATTTCTTCACCTTTTCATCATTCGGCAATGGTCGAGGGGATTCGATTTTTCCTTAGAATCTTCTGGACTTCTTAGGTCACTTGTTTTCTCTTTCGTGTATTTAACCTTCTTTTTTACTTTCCTTGACTCTACAAAGTAGAAAGGAAAGTTATGTAAGCGGCTGAAAAAAAAAAAGTTTGAGTTCTCTTCAGATCTTAGCGTTCCTGACCCTACTGAGTCCGAAAAATACCATTTGGGGAAAACAGCAAGTGTATGTGGTATGTGTGTGTCTGCCGCAGATCACCATGAGACTCCAATATAACGGTTTGAGAAAAATCCGCACAAAACCAACTATAGTTAAAGTGATCAAAACACCCGATATTTTGTTTCTATAGAACAGCTCTACCGATTGTGATTAAATTTCTTCCATAGATAGCTACTACTGACAAGACAATACTATAATATTCTCATCCATGGGAAAGTGACGAGAGCAGCACAATAAATTATCAAAACATAGAGAAATCGATTTTAGAGCAGTTTTTTCCTTATATACTCCGCTCAAATTTTATTAGAATCTTTGGAAAATCGATGTGGTACTCCAACTAAGTACCTATACGATGAGTAATGACGCTCAAAAGATATATAGGGGCTACTCCAAAATTCTGGATTTTCACTTACCCCCTTTCTAAAAGTGTTCACCTGATAACATTGGAGAAGTGATTATTATCCTTTCCCCGAAAATGGTGTACTCAATAATTCTCTGTGTACGAATTACTCAATAATGGTTAGGCACGAGCAGCCAATAAATTTAGGAATTGTAAGTTTTACCACTTCTTGCCAATGTGAAGTGGTGTTTTGCGTACATGAATACATTAAATTAGTAGCAAAATCCATGAAAACCATTGAATTTATGTGGAGGTAAGGAAAGCTGTGTGATGCTGTACGCCTGACATTTAGGATTACACCATGAACTACTTGCTGCTTTGGGATATTTTTCAGAATTTTCTACCAAGTTTAGTTTTTTATAACCTTTATATTTTTACTTCCCGAAACCTAAAGGGCAAGGAATGTATAGCAACGCTTCCGGAGTAACTGCGCCTATGGATTTCATCAATCTCATGGAGTGTCTTTTAGCAACCTATACACATTTTATTCTGCGTTATTATTTCTGCAGCTTTAAAATAATTTCTGGCTCTGCACAAAGATGTAGTCATCATCATCATTTTCAAGAACCAGCGTCAAACAGAATGTTCTGATACTCCATGAGGCGCCTTCAGTTTTCCATCATCCACTTTAGCGTCACAGTAAATTCACCCCCTGCATGCCTCGTGATGGAGATACGATGTATATTTGTAGTACAACCTAATCTAGGAGTGCGAAGGACCTGGAGAATACTAATTGGCTAATCACTTTGCTATGATGCATAACGATTCATGTTGATGATCTTGTACTTGCCAATGCATGATTGCTTGAACTGAAGTTAACTAGCTGAGATTTAGAAGTACTCAGTGTATGACTTATTGCAGCTTCTCTCAGCAACAATGCTCTTTATGCATTCTGGGGAATTGTACGTTCCTTCCTGCAAAGAAAATCATGTTGTTTTTGTAATGAGCTACACCGTGCCTTTCATTTTCCTCATGGCTCGAGCATCGGCCATGAACTGGAAACGAACTCTGTTTCACACAAACATCGTGAGTATTTTACAGGATCGCACTTCCGCTTTTAAATGCAAGGCGATAGTGTTAGTTAGATGTCACATGTTTTAGGGTGATACAGTCGCTTACAGGTGAGATAAGATCCAAGATTTGCTATTCTTCTTGGACCGAATATGCTTCTGTCACACGGTAGGGCCCTCAATATGGAGTGCAGAAACAGGCAATCGCAATGCTAATCAGTGCTCTGTTATTCTCCGATGAAAATAACACAACACGAAGTCACTATTTTTCTCAGCCTGGGTCTTCAGCCCAATAAGGCATTCGTAAACCAGCCATGATTAAATCGTTTAGGGCGACAGTTCCATAAGAGCAGCCTAACTGTCTTGACTTGAGCGATGCTAAGTTCGGGGAAATTGGCAGAAACTGTATGGACTTTGGTGCAAGAAGAAGACGATATTCGAAGAAAGGAATGGTAGAATCACGAGTTCGGAGAAACGAAAGAGATGCTGAAGAAGCTTGATTAACAGCGTTTGCTGAAATTGGATTCCCATAACACATCCTCTTCCACCTTTCTTTCTCTGCACTATGTAGCTACGATTAAAAGATAAATAATAGTTAAGTTAGGTGGGAATGTATACCTTTACATTGCAATTCGATTTCCAATTACAACATTTGAATGACATTCAACCACCACTAAATGTTCGGCTTTTCGTTGCCCAAGGCTATTTATTACAAGCTCCAGGTCTGCTCGTAAATTTATATTGAATCGTAATATCTATCGTAAATTGGAAGAGAACAACTAACACTATCACAGCTCTTTTTAAAATGTATTTATTCTGGCACTTTTGCACTGTGACAAGAGCATGTCTCTCTTATAGAACTATGTATACCCAAACTTGTCGCTAATCTTTGCTCTAAAGGGCTTATGCCTAAAAACAATATAAAATTCTCAAACTTGGCACTTCCTTACAAGTTGTCGTGTGACTATTTCAGGAATCAATCTTCCTAGTACTACTTGGACTTTCATACGCTGTCACCTGTACCTACGTTTATGCAGATTTGGGCGATCTTGGTTGCTACCGTTATTTACTGAATCTTGAGGATCAACGCACACCACTAAACAGAGCGTGCATTGTGACACGATTTGCCATTTCTGCTGTATTTTCCACTATCCTCATTATTGATGGCATAACGCGGTGCGTAGTTAACAAGTGGATGCTCAGACCTAAAGCCAAACAAAATTCATCAGGCGAGTCACACACCTGAACATGATCGAATAAATAGTGAATCCTCTAGCTTCATGACTGACTGGGGGGAATGAAGGGTGGAAAGTAGTCATTTGGTTGGTGTGTGTGTGTGTAGAATGGTGCGCTTAGCTGTTCATGCTTGCCTAAGCCTCCCACATAGCGTCCCATGTGCGTACATTCATGTTCCAGTTTGATCTCTCTCTACCACTATT
The DNA here is from genome assembly GCA_020466155.1 of Pachypeltis micranthus. Classification (NCBI taxonomy): domain Eukaryota; kingdom Metazoa; phylum Arthropoda; class Insecta; order Hemiptera; family Miridae; genus Pachypeltis; species Pachypeltis micranthus. The sequence continues at coordinate 31,182,128 of CM035776.1, forward strand.
CCGTTCTTGCGTTGTAAGTGCCTGCTTGCTTTGTAGGCATCTGGCTGTGATGTCGTCTTGGATTCATCCAGGATCAGCTGCAGTAGTTGTGACATGGCAACTCCATGTGCCCACAAGCCCGGTAAGCCTTCAGAGTTTGCGGATGCTCTGCGTAGTTTACCGGCACATTTACGCCTTTCATGTGATGTCACTGCCTACAGCAATGTGGTGATCGTAATGTTGTGAATGCTCACTGTCGTGCCTGTGGTAACCTGTTTGAGTCACTGAATCATGTGGTGCAGTTGTGTTCGCGAACTCATGGGGGCTGTGTCAAGGGTCATGACGTGGTCTGCAAGCAGGTTGCTGGTACATTTTCATCTGAGGGCTGGGAAGTGGAGAGAGAGTGGCACTACTAGGGTTGTCTCTGGAGAAGGATTGAGGCCTGACATTGTTGTCATGGGTCCCAACCAGTCTGCAGTGATCCTGGTTGTCCAGGTAGTATCAGGCAGCCCGGACCTTGGGCTAACTTGGCAAACCAAGAAGCACAAATACGACAGGACGCATCGTCGAATGGCGGTGTCGGAGGCTCGTGGAGTGGAGGCAGGTAACATCGGGGTTGGAGCATTGACCATGTCCTGTCGTGGTGTGTGGTGCAAGAAACGTGCTAAGAAGATACAACGGCTGGGTGTGTCAGTACATGTTCTCTGAGGTGTCAACACCTCGGTGTTGCTCGGGTCATCTCTAAACGGGCGGTTGTTCTATCCGTGGAATGTCTTCTTATCCTTCTTTCCTGCCCTGTCCCAATCCTTCTATCCCTAGAGCCAGCGTAGGGTAGTCTGGGCGCCCTCCCTATTTCCTTACTTATTATTTATTTAGTTTCTCCTTTTTGGGTGTCACCGTCTCGTTTACGGAGAGCCTTGAAAAAAATAATAAACAAAAAAAAGGGGTCAATGCCCTATATGCTGGTTATTCAATAAATAAACATCGTCCTGACATAATTAGGAGCAACACAATAAATTCTGGAGCGTTAAGCACCTCACTTCAGTACAACCCTTTTAATTGAAAAAATCCCCAGTCAGCATTTTTGCTCAGGTCAAGCCAGGACCTGTAGCACACTCAAAACTAGTGCAAACCATACACTATTATAAAAACGTATAGTAACAACATAATTTCGACAGGAACAATATTCAAACGGTAATTTACACAATTTTGAACACTTCATTTACCCACGCTACAACAGAGGAATGTCATATAATTTACAAGTTCACATGATTCGTGTATAAAATGTGCCGCATGGCAATTACATTACCTTCTAAACAGTACAGGAATGTATTTATTCTATTAAAATAACATTGACGCTTAACTATACAGTATAACTCTAATTGAATTGTTTGTACACTAGTTCATATCATAGGAAGTAACGATTCTCTATAGGAAGAGACGAGATGCAAGGCGATGAGTCCCTTTGGGCCCATTTATAACACAGTTAGATTGCTACAGAATACTGAATGTTGGCACTTTTAGTGGAAAAACGATTCAATATGTCGCTGGAGGTCATTTAGTTGAGAGTTGCCAACAAAAAAGCCATGATGTCCAACATGCACATGAATCACAGAAATGACTTGGAATGAGTTAGGGGGGTCGATAGCAACGAGAAGCCGGCCATGAAGGCTTGGAAAGACTGGAATTAATTATTGCATAAAATTCTGAAGCATAGTCTGTCCTTGTAATGCTGAAAAGTCAGGTGGTTCGGCGTAAGACCTATACATTCAATATCAGCAGCTCTTCGGAAGCACACAACAACTCTCATCTACATGTTTCAAGCAGGCTAAGAAGGTTAATGAACACACTACAGATGTTCCCACGTGAGCTCAGCAGAACAGCAGAGAACAGTGAATATGGGACGAGAATTTTCGTATTCACAAGCACTTGAGGAACCCCTTAGCTAAGAAACTGAGGGATGTGAACAAAACCCTTACGTGCAGCTTATAGTATTATTAGTGGAACTCCTTGCCACAAAATAAAATTGTTTTTATAAATAAATACGTAGTCGATTTTTCTTCCAAGTTCATTAAATTAAATTATTATTGTTAACCTCCTTCTTCATCTGATCTCACAACTAAAAAAAAAAACATAGTTAACACTTCCATCCTCAGCACAAATTTGACAGTTAGCCTTTTTGGGTGATTAAGTGATATAGAGGAATACGCAACGGAGAATACTAATTTATTAGAACGGAAAAACTGGACTGAAAAGGAATCGACATTCTGAAAACTGCTGGGGGGTCATATCGACAACATATGGGAAAATAAGGATAATATTATAATAATGGAGGCACGATACGAATGTAGGGTTAATCTACCACTTCACCCCCCCCCCCCTAATGACGTCACAGAATCTGAACGTTTTTTCGAATAATCCGTCCACTGTGAATGCGTCTTGGCTCAGGTCCAAGCTTAGACGGTGTAGAAAGAGGTAGAGATTGTGGGCTTATTTGGCTGGTTCGGTGCTGACACTGGTACGGCAGAAGGATGCTGTCCATCCAAGAAGAAGGCTGGCTTAACGCGGTGATGGAGATAGTCACGTGACGATTGGGCCCAATCTTGAATATTTTTGTGGAACTTCTAGCACTTTTTAAGGTGAGCGGCTATGCAACATTCTTTCCACAAGAAGTCGAGGTTCTTGTGCCAGAAGAAGCCCTTGTACTGGCTCTGAAGCTCGCTGGGTGGAGTTGGGACATTTCCTCAGAAAATTTGTGTACGAGAGACACGGTAATTGGTGGGTGATTGGAGGGTATTAGATATTCCCCAGGTAGACTGAGAGGCTGGCAGTACACAGCTTGGATTTATGTCCCCTCAAACTGTACTGTGAAATCCAAGAAAGACTGCTGTCGAAGCTGCTGTCCAGTTACTCTGACCACCCAGCTGAGTTCTAAGTGCTGACTTCAAAAACCGGTGACATTGTTCAATGCAGCCATTAGCTTAGGGGGGTGGTACACATTTTCTGTGCCCCAGAAGGCTTGCCAACCTGGTAAAAAGCGCCAATTCAAACTCCCTTCTGTAATCAGTTGTGATGAAGACGGGAACACCGAAGCGAAGTATCCAATTAGTCCAGAATACCGCACTCGCTGATTCAGCAGTTATATCTGCCAGGGGATAGGTTCAGGCCAGCGTGTGGCTCAATCAATGATGGTAAGGAGATATCGCATTACTACTGAATATGGGAGAGGGCCTATCAAATCCATATGAACTTGTTAAAAACGACTAACAGGGGAAAAAGTTCCAGGGGCTGACACTGTGTGACACTGAACCTTCGGGCGCTGACATGAAATGTATCCACACAGCATTGTCTCTTCTCATGCCTAGCCAGAAATAACGGTCTACCACCAGCTTCCTCATTGCATGTACACCTGGATGACTGAGGTTGTCCAGCTTGCCAGAAATTACCTGGCGAATGGAGGGAGGAAGGTATGGATGGCACTAAGTTGTGGGCCGACATAATAAAGGTTTATTCAGGAATGATAGTGGTATTCGTTCAAAAGTCAGATGGTCATGCTGCAATATCTTCGGAATTTTCTCTACCAATGTAGCATGTCATCTGGCGGGTTGAAAGCTTCCACATGAGAGAGTGCATTGGTAATGTGTGGTCCTGGATATGTGATGAACATCGGTACTAAATTTACTATAATAAATATGAGTAGGACGCTTTATTGTTGACTGGCTGAGTCGAATTTTTGGGAAAAGGTGAGCACAGGTGGTTTGTGGTCAGTGAAGATGGTAGAGTGCCGTCCCTCAACTGATAGATAGCTAACAGTTCTCAGTCTTATGCAGCATAGCGCTGCTGTGTTGGGGGCAGAACTTTACTGAAATCCCAGTGGTTCCATCTAATACATAGAAACATGCCAAATAAACAGGAAAGTAAGTTTGATGAGCTTCCACTGTGGCTTCAATGAAGCACCTCCTTATGTGGTTTTTGCAGGCTTGTGGAGGAGCTCTCTATATTTCAGTACTTCCATCTTAACTACTAAGAAATTGAAACGCTTTGACGGATCGGAAGTTGACAATTAACGTTATCCGAGGCCTCACCTAAAACTTCGAAGTTTACAGGGCAAATCCAGCAATCATCGCCTCACATTGTTATGTCTACAGGTATCAGACATTGCTCCTTCAGAAATTCCTCCTATTTAGTCCTCTTCCAGTCAATAAAATACTCTAAACTACTAAAACCTAAAAGATCATTCACAGAGCCTACAGAGTCCAAATATCTTACCATCTTTCAAAATTTAAGTCCAGTCTTATCATCGGAGACAAAATCGATCAACAGTTGCTACTTATAGTTGCTGAGAACAACGCAACACGCTAACTAAATTTACCTTATAGTAAGTATAATTCATTCGTAATAATTTCTAATGAAAATCAGCCAAAATCGATAATTAAAGCGTTCTACGTTGTTATCGACCCAACTCTAGCACGAATGCACACCAAAATAACTAAATTTCCCAGTTTTAAGCATCAGATGAACTTAGAAGGCTGGAGGTTACCGCCAATATTCAGTTGCGCTCATCGCTATAGAAATAATGGGAAGAAAGTTTCTTAAGTAGTAAGAGGAAGCGGTGGTTACTTTGAGAGCTAAAGATCAGGATTTGAAACAGGCAAAGGGCCTGTGGCAGAGGCGTCAATGTCAGGGGGAATGTCTTCTATGATCCCTTGAATGCTTGCCTGAAGGCCAGACAGAGATGTTTCAACCTGGAAAAGGCGAATCGACGTATTAAGAAGATGACGAAGAGAGAATGTGTGATGTGTTCATAGCAATCACTGTAATATTAATATCTAGTGCGATTTATTGCTTAACTTTACTCAACCCCTTGTTTACGCAGTGAGTGTATCTTTGTTCAATTCATATTTGCATAAATGCTTATTGGGAACAAAATAATTAGAACCGTTTTTGAGAAAATGTTAAACAAAAACTTTGAAAGTTTGAAGAATTTAATTAAACTCGTACCTCTGTTATCTGATATCATATCCTGATATGTGTTCTCCAATATCATGCTCCATCGGGTATTCTCTTCTATTATTGTGAATAATTTACGTATGTTATTACAGTTGCTTTTCCGCTACGATGATAATCTAATATGTTAGGTCACCTGGTGCCTCAGATGGATATCATGTATTTAAATTCTGTTGCGAAGAAAATTATTACAATCTTTGAAAACAAGCAAGTTGCTGTTTGCGTAAAATGTGTGTTGAGCAGTTTTAGAAAAAACTCTAGACGTCATATTGCCGTGTTAGAAAATTCAAACGAAAATGGCTTACCTGGGTGGATTTAAAAGCAGATAGGTAGGAAATGTTAAATAATAACACACTTTAACACACACGTTAGTGTATTAAAGAACTTTTATTAAACATGATAATTTTCCCTTCCTTGTTAAAGTTCCTTGATTGTAAAAGTTGTAACTCCACAATTTCAGTTTGTGTTATTTCTTGCTCAGCACTAATTTTCTTGAACCACTCTTGATTTTTCCTGTTCACACAAAGCCTTCTCCCGGACTAATTGGGCCTTTTCCTGCAGCTCTAGCAGTTGGAGTACGCGTATTTTCACTTTATGCTCCTCTCCAGTTTCAGCTTCGGCAGAGGTTAATGCGGCCACTTTGACTTCTGACAATTATCAGAAACAATAATTTGATCAAATCTGGATTGTTGAGGGTGGGTACGGTTAAGGGGCCATTTACGTTTACACACACTTTGTTTACAGGATAGGATGTTGAACAGGCCCCCAATTTCCTTACTTTATTGTAACCTCATTAGACCACTGCCTTCACAATGTGGGTTAATTGCAGCGTAATCACGGACATCCTAACTGCATCCCACAGCGACTTTGGCTGGTGTGGTAGGAACGAAACAGGTTAGCCTTGATTAACTTATCTAGCCGTGAAGAGTTGGATCATGATCAGCGTTGCTTTGGTGAAAACGGCCTTAAGATAGAAGAAGAAGAGCCATGCATTGAAGTTGCCTTGTCCTGTAAGAAACTGGCTTATCAAGTAGTCTGGCTACACGCACTTACTCCTAAGATGTTGATGAATGTTGGGGGAAAAAACTCATACGAGTCACATCCCTTTGATGAAAATTCCCAACTCGCTTGCCATTTATTTAATGTGAGTGTCCAGAGATGGGTCCACGTAGGCAACCTTAGCTCCCATCCTTTCTGCAGCCATCACCCTTACTTGCGACTCCAAACCAATGGTTTTGAAACCTCTATAAAAGGGTTCTTGCATGGCGATAATGCTACAGTGTGTATCATGTGTTCAGCACAGTTGACGCATTTAAGAGGAGTCACGCTTCACAGTTGACAGTGGGTCAGCTGGATGTAGCCACAGTTCACCACAAATAAACCAGGAGTACTTGTAATTGTAGTAGCTGGATTGCCCGGACTACTAGGAAAGTTAGCCGGCTTCCACCTTTGCTTGTGTGGACTACAGGCTGTACATGCGTCACCCAACGAGAGAGGTGGTGGGGCTTGGCGCAAGTGGCTTTGTTATTACATGCATTTATTTTTTGGGACCTAGTTATGATTTTTATTTCTGGGTTTTAGGATGAAGAAAAGCGTGTTGATTGAATGGTCCATTGAGGGTCTAGAGGTGGTCTCCACATGAGCCACAGCTGCGAGTCTGGCCACCCACTAGGACTGGTACTCATGAGGTGTTTGGCGGCTGCTCTGTGTCATTTCTCTGCCACTGGTGATGTGGTGAAACTTCTTTCCCTCCTCCTCATTCTGACGACGTGTATAGAGGATCGCTTGTAGGTGTTAGTGAGCTACCCCTAGAACTTTCTTCTGCTCACTATGAGTTTATTTGAGTCATTGTGTTCTGCGACACACAACCGTTAGTTATTACATCGAGTAGGGACTGTGATGAGGTGAGGTTATTTTGACCAATAGTGGCTGCGTTGGGGAAGCCCCACCAGATACCACACTGACACCTTTTCTATCAAGGTAATAACAACAGGTTATGCAGTATTTATAACTATCTTCGTTGTTGAAGTGCACTAACCTGTTGCAATAAATGCACAGAAGCCTTCAATATGCGCAGCCACCTTTCAATTTCAAAAGCGTGTAACTGCTCCTGTTTCTGCAGCAGAATCCTCCACTCGTCTGGCGTTTTAGGAGCAACCCTGAGGTCAAATCAAAGCCAGTTAGTCTAGTGTGTATTATAGTGTTAGTAGTTTGATGAATAATACAGAGTCTGAGTTCATCTTTAGCATAGTATCAAAATGGTCAGAAAGACTGCTCCAAAAAGGAAAGTTACAGAAAACATTTTAGGTTTATAGAGTTATACAACCGTGAAGGTCTGTATGAAAATTATTCAATACTGAAGGGCTTACAAAACTACCTAATGTCATGTAACCAATCGTTCTTGGAAGCACAAAAGGTTTAAAAATGCAACTGTCCGCCATCTGCACTGAAAAAACCACAACTACTCACTTGCACTTAAAATAGGGGGAAACGCCCTGCTCACTTCTTGGGACGCAGAGGTCAAATTAGAGATGGGTCGAAATTATGGAGGAGACTTTATTAATCAACAAACTTCTTTAAACAATATCAAAACACTTGATAACATTTTTTTAAAGAAACGGAGATGCAGGAAATATTGTTCTGCGTGGGAGCAGTCCCGATTGATAGAAAACGGCAGCACTAAATCAGCTAAAATTTGAAATATCCGACCTGCAAAAATATCTGGCATGAGCAAAATCAGCCGAAAACTAACTCAGTGTTCAAGAAGCCAATCGTTTTTACTTAAGAACGATTTTGATTAATCGTATTGACAGCTTCCAATAACATAGCAATAGCATAAAATTCTTTTCAGTGTGAAAATTCAGAGAGAACCACAATAAATTACCGGAGGTCGACGAAAACCGATTGTACTACAGTTTTTTCCTCATAAATCCTGCCTGTATGATAGAAGCGTTCTAAAAAAATCATTGTGGTAGTCGAATGTACTATCTATACGATGGCAGTTGAATAATGCTCATAAAATGAGCAGAAGCAACTGCTAAAGTTCCGAAATTCTAACTAATGTCGCGTTGTTAACCTTTTCATAAAGTTCCCCCTATTATTTCTCCCCCCGAAAAACCATGATGACAATTTTATCACTCATTAGTGGTCTATAGGTTGGTTTTTGAATGAAGGTCATGTCATTAAGAACTTCGTATGTGCCGAGTGAAAAATATATCGAATTAGTTGCTAGAGCAATAAAAATTGCTGAATGTACGTGGGGTGGAGGAAAGTTGAGTGATGTGTCGCATCAGATATTTTCTCCAGAGTTATAAAAATCGTCATATCCTCATATAAAAACCCCTTCTCCACCATTTAACGAATAAAAAGTCACTGTCGAAATAGACTACTTCTTTTCCGATTTTGGTTTTATAATAAAAATGGATTACCACTATATCAATGCAAACACTTCAAGTTTTGACAGCACTGTACCTTAATTCGTTTACGTCCAAGGCGGAAGTTGGGTCAGTCCACTTTCTTTCGCTTTGTTCCAGACCCCAAAGTTTATAGTAAAGAGCGGCATTGAGAATGAGGAGAAGGAAGAGAGTGAGGAAGACGATCCAAGCGACAGTGTCTGTCATGTGTGGTTGAGCGAGTGCCGTTTGGTTCGGAAGCACAATCGGCTGCACTAGAGGTTTTACTTCCATATCTGATACAGGATGATGAGTGGTTGGTTTGAGCGTTCCAGTCCGCCTCCGATGAAGCCCTTTTCTCTTTGTGCAGGGTAGCCGTGCTGCCATCGTTTGTTGAGTTCTTTCGCATTCAACTTCCAATGCTTTGACGAGGCTGCTGAAATACTCTTCAAGGCCTTGCCAGCAGTGTTTTTCTATGTAGGATTTAACAAAACCCCAAACCGATTTCCTGTATTTGACTTGACAGTAGACAGCGATGGTTGAGGTGTTGGGATCAGCACTGCGGGTGAGACAGTAATGATTGGTAATGTAAAATGTGTCGGAGTATGGAACGCCAGAATTGGCAATTTCAATTTCTATGGCGTAAAGTTCGCCAGGAGAGCTGCATGGCAACATCACCTGAAACATAAATTGATGACTGCCTTTCTAGCTGATAAACCGCAAATAAACGTAAAACCCTGCAAGTTATTACACAACGGTTTATTATTCTCATGAATAGCTTGACCTAGTATTACTGCTCCGAGACCCATTCCATTCGATTCAGCATCGAAAAATACTAGTAAACCATACGAAACATGACCTGACTACAATGGAACTACGGAAACTAAATATTCCCCCGGCGCCAGGCGCCTGTAAACGTATGTATGTGCATTTATGATCCGATGTAGGGGTGTGCGGAGGATGTGCCGGCCTCATCGGCCCTAATAGAACGCCTAGATTATTATTAAAAATTAGGATTAAGCCAGAAGAACGAGCCTGGACGAAGAAAGCCTGAGAAGTGGTGAAACAGAGCAGAGGGCGCCCTTAAAACGAAAATGCAATAAAAAATAGTAACCTGGGACTCTGTGACTTGAGCTTGTTTGGGTCCAATGGTCGGAGCCAGGTGAACTGTATGGGAAACTATCCTCCCCTTCTGATTTGTACCGGGATTCATTGTCCAAGCTGACTGTTTCACATCTACCAAGAGAATAGAACGTACAAAAAGTTACAAACGTGTGAAAAGCAACAAGATGACAAATGTTAGATGGTACAAGATAATGGAAATGTAGAATGAAGTAGTCAATTTCCACATGGAGCACATGGCTTGCTCTAGTGATTCACATAAAATTCCTAGCCACACTTTTTTCATCAGACGACATTAATCTAAAATATCTGGTGCGACGAATCACACAACTTCCTTCAGCCCCACGTGCAATCAAATACTTGTATCACTGTGCTGCCTGACTGATCGTGGTCTAGTGGTTAAGACAGTTGATTCATAATTCTCGACGTAAGTCGAGGATTGTGGATCGAATCTCCGGCGCGAATGCCGTAACTTTTGCCTGAGTCAGCAGCTCTTCAAAAGCATCTCCAAACTTCCTTTCGTAACAATTGGCGCCCAACGTGGGAAAAAGTAAGCGCCCTTTCCTTGTCGCCCTCTCGTTCCCGAATCTTTGATCGGATTTTCCGGGGATTCGCTCAACTCTCATAAATTCCTTCCTTAAAAGAGTCCGCTCCAGGAGCAGCGGTTAAAAGACGAGGGGGAGATGTGCTGACTGACTCCTATTAAAGGCACGCGGTTGATCGTAACGAGGATTATGAATCAACTGTCTTAACCACTAGACCACGATCAACTGCGTGCCTTTAATAGGAGTCAGTCAGCACATCACTGTAACAATTAATTCAGTCATTGTTTTACTCAGTTTATTATATATATATATATAGGTATCGCCAGAACACGTTAGTGGCTCATTTTTTCTTCGAGAGCACGTTAGTGGCTCAAAAAGTGGCTCACTTGGTGAGCCACTAACGTGAAGATTCTACAGCACGTTAGTGGCTCACCTTCGAAAAATACTAACTATTCAACTGACATTGGTTCCTTTAATTTCTCAAGACTAAACGCGGCAAATCTCCGTCGAAAATAAATGGTGGGAAAACTAAGATGCGTGATAACTTAATTCGATCAACTTTCGCCTTCGTCCTTCTGAGTGGCAATCGCCACACTTTCCTAACATCTTAGTAGGAGCTTAAAGTACACAAATTTGAATATTTTTTTTTTAAATCGTACGTTCAATTCCTTTACTCTGATAAACTTTCGCCTTCGTCCTCACTGAGTGGCAATTGCCACACTTTCCTAACATCTTAGTAGGAGCCTAAAGTACACAAATTTAAATATCTTTTTTTTTAAATCGTACGTTCAATTCCTTTACTCTGATCAACTTTCGCCTTCGCCCTTCTGAGTGGCAATTGCCACACTTTCCTAACATCTTAGTAGGAGCCTAAAGTACACAAATTTAAATATCTTTTTTTTTTAATCGTACGTTCAATTCCTTTACTCTGATCAACTTTCGCCTTCGTCCTCACTGAGTGGCAATCGCCACACTTTCCTTACATCTTAGTAGGAGCCTAAAGTACACAAATTTGAATATCTTTTTTTTTAAATCGTACGTTCAATTCCTTTACTCTGATAAACTTTCGCCTTCGTCCTCACTGAGTGGCAATCATCACACTTTCCTAACACCCTGTTAGGAGCCTAAAGTACCGAAATTGGAATGTCCGTTTTATAGAAAATCGTACATTCAATTCCTGTACTTTAATAATTTTCCTCCTTCGTCCTCAGAGAGTGGCAATCACCACACTTTCCTAACATCCTGTTAGGAGTCTGATGTACTGAAGTCAACACGTCTGTTTTAAAAAATTGTACGATAAATTACTCTTCTCTGGCGATCATCCGCCTTTGCTCACATAGAGAAACAGAGGGAGAGAGAGACAGAGAGAAAGAGAGAGCCATTAAGTAATTATTGGTATTACATGAAATCTGGTCATGGATACAAAACCCTCTCGAAATACCAGGCTGGGGGCCGATTTTGATCATTGCGAAATTTTGAAAAACTGGATAAAGTCGCACGTAGATATTCTTTCCCTGTTTTCAACTTTGTCTCATATTCATGCCTGCAACCATTCACTTCTTGGCAAATGGTTAATATCAAGTAGCCAACTTTGAAAGGTGTTAAATTCTGAATAACTGGAAAAGTTCCCACTTATATGTTTTATCAATGGTCGCGTCCTTCCATGGTAACATTCACGACTTCTTGGCAAATGGTCAAAATCTAGTGGGTTAGGTGGCCAATATTGAACGAGGCAAAAGTTCGAAACATGGACAAAGTTCCACCTGGATATTCTTCTAGAGATTTCTAATTTGTTTCATATTTATGTCTGTGAACATACCATCCATGCCGCCTGCCCAAATTAGGTTGCCAATTTTGGATGGGGCCAAATTTAGAAGAACTGAAAAATGTCCAACCAAGATATTCTTCCCCTGATGGCAAATCAGTTTGATAATCATCACTGCAGCCATCCAGGAACTCTCGACAAATAGTCAAACTTACGATTCTGTTGCGAGACCTGGTGACCAGCTACCTGGCGAACATTACCCGGCTGGCTACAAACGCAGGTAGCTGCCAGGCAACTGCACTCGGATCAACAGTACCTTTGTGGGAGGAGCTGAGCAGCACCTTGTCCTGCAGCCCACTCAGGTACAGCCCTGTCCTACCAAATTGGAAGAGCCCCATGTGCTCCTGAAAGACCCCCAAACCCAGAACCCCTATCAGTAGCTGCTACCGAGTCTCCATCCACCCAAAGGTGTCAGAGGCTGAATGGCAGCCTGGTAGGGCAAAGAAGCACATAAATAAAAAGGGGTAGCAAAAGCACGACTGCTAGACAAAGGCACCCGCAAAGCCGAAATTAGAATGGGAGAGCCTCTTCCACTGTTTCTTCGAAGTTTGGGCTCGTTCAAAATTGGCCACTAGATTTTGGCCATTGGTCAAGAAGCGTGGATGGTCCCAGACATACACATGAAACAAATTGGAAATCACAGGAAGAACATCCAGGTGGAGTTTTTTCTATCTGGGGTCATTTTACAAAACTTGGCCACGCTCATGATTGGCCAACAAAAAAACTTTGACCGTTTGCCAAAAAGTCGTGAATGATCCAAAACAAAAATATGAAACAAATTGGGAATCGCAGAAGGAATATCGAGGATGGACTTTTTTCAATTTTCCGTAATTTACCCAGTTTGAATTGGCCACCTAGTTCGCCCATACGTCATGGAAGGTAGCAGTGATTGATATAACACATATTTGAAATCAGTCGAAGGATATCTGGTAGGGACGTTTTTCAGTTTTTCGGAATTTGGCTCTTTTAAAATTGGCTCTTTCACAATAAGTTTGAACGTTTGCCAAGAAGTCATGGGTGTTCTCGGACACGAATATGAAAGACATTTGAAGTCAGGGAGAGAAAATCTAGGTGGGAATTTTTCAGGTTTTCGAAATTTTGCCTAGTTCAAATTCGGGCAAACAGCATGGTATGTCAAGTAGGTCTTATATCCATGTCTGTGACCATCCACGACGACGGGGCCAATGAAAAAAAAAAAATTCGATAGCCTATTTCGAATGCCTACAAATTACATCCCTCAAATTACATGTAATACCATTGAGTACTGACGAAGATTGAATTTTTAGTAACTTTGTAGAGTTACACTGCGTATCTTTATAGAGAAGAAGTTGGAGGATGACCGTGAGGAATTAAACTTACGACTTGTATTTCAGTATTTCGCGTTGTGTGCGTAATAGTACCTAATAGATAATTGTATCTCAAGAAATTGTGGTATTTGAGTAACAATTCGTGACTCTTCTGATGACGCGTTCTTCCACTGTGACGTCGTTGCCGCCTCTCGTCTACCTCCTTTTCAGTCGACCGTAGAGGTTCATCGTATAATTTTGCCTCTCATCGGTTTTTTAAGATGCGCTTTGGAGTTTTTCGCTTTAGATTTACCAGCTATTCTCTTTCTAATTTTCTCTGGTTGGGAAACTGATGTTCCATTCAGTCAACAGCATCTGATATAACACAGCAGCAACCAATTAATATTTTATCTCGTAACTGAGGTGATATTTCCGATTTTCTGAATATTTTTTGATTATTTGTGTTTCTCACATGTCATTTAAACGACTTTTTGGTTTTTATATACGAAGAAAAGGTAAACAGGATGTTGATGGAGCATCAGTGAATGTCAGGGGAAGGAAGTCATGTACCTCATGGGGGAAAACCCCCTTGAGGTGAATGAAAAGTCTTGAATGATCTGTTAATCGTGGAATGTCTTTTTACTTTCCTTGGCTCTACAAAGTAGAAAGGAAAGTTATGTAATCGGCTGAAAAAAAATTTTTGAGTTCTCTTCAGATCTTTACGTTTCAGACCCCCCTGAGTCCGAAAAACACTGTTTGGGAAAATGGTCTGTGTGTCTGTGAACGATTTTTAGAGACAGCCACGGTACCAAATCAGCTCAAACTTGATATCTCTCTCGCAGGTCACCATGAAACGCAAAATTAGGGTATGGGCAAAATCCACCGAAAGTTAACTATAGTTATCATAGTGATCAAAACCCCAAATATTTTTCTCAAAAACGGCTCTAACGATTTTGATTAAATTTTTTATATTGATAGCTGTCAATGAGGCAATGATACCATGATATTCCCATTCGGGGGAAAATGACGAGAGCAGCACAATAGATTATCAAAATTTTCGACCAAAAGCGTTTTTAGCGCAGTTTTTTTCTTATAAACTCCACTGGAATTTTTGTAGAATGTTGAAAAAATTTAGTATTGTAATTCAATCCAATACCTATAGGGTGAGTGTTTTAAAACGCTCATGAGATACACAGGGCTCACTCCGAAAATTCCTGAATATCAACTACCACCATCCCACTTACTACCAGTTCAAAAAATTTTTTACCCAATGACTCTGCCAAAGTGATCAGTATCCTTCTTCAATTCGTGTTTACAGCCTCATTATTTATCAGTGTACCAATGGCTCAGTAGTTGTTCTGGAATGCGTACGAGCAGCACAATAAATTCCGGAATTGTAAGCGCTACCGCTTCCTGCTGCTGTAAAGCGTTGTTTGTCTAAGTTCAAATTAACTGAGTGATAAATGAATTGATTAAACTGAATTAGCTATGTAAAAAGTGAATTGATGTAGAGCTAAGGAGAGTTGTGAGTTGCAACGCACCAGATATTTTGTATAGGGTGGTCTGTAAATCCGTCAGTTGGTTGTTTTCGTTTGTGCAGTGTTTTGAGTGGTGTGAATATGGTGTAGCATTTTGTGGTGATTAGTTCATTTATGATCATGGTCGCATTTATGGTCATAACGTTACGAAAGTGTAATAAGTGTCCCTCTCTGAGGAAAAAGGTGGATGACGACAAGAGGCAAGGAACTAACCGCACGATTTTTACAAACAGACAATTGAGTACTCTTGGCTCCTTGGGTGATTACCCCTATCTGGGAACAAAGGCGGTTAATGACTAAAGGGGAGGAATTGTCCATACGATTTTTATACAGACTATTGGAATTGGACACTCGTCTCGTTTGTTATTCCAACACCTTACTCATCACCATTAGCAACGCATTTATTTATGCCAGCTGGATCTTCAATTCGTCTCCAAAAAATGTCGGTAAAATGGTGTCGTGTCGTTTATCTCGTTCTTAAATGTTTTTCCTTTTTGCATTCTGTTTTAAATACAAATTTACTACTTTAAAACAGTGATCAAATTTCAATAGGTTATGGGCCCAGGCCACAATTCAACAACTTGCTTTTTTACAACCAATATGTATAAATACAAATTCCACTTCACCTTTGGTTTTGTCGTTTATTTTTCTCACTTAATTTCTAACATTCTTTTGTTCTCTCTCTTTCTTTTATTAACAAGCGTTAAATTAAGCGCAGCCCAGCCACGATCTTGTATTAACATTATAGCCTTACCAAAGCTGGCTCCGTTTTACAGAGAGCCTGATCAGGCGGTTGGGGCCAATTAAGAAGTGCCTGACCAGGATTTATAAACTTGGTGAAAACGACCCTAATTGCGAACAGTTTAATTTATAATAATTAAAGTATAATTAAATTATAGAACTTAGTGGAGCTCAAGGTTTGGACGGAATTTATAAAATAGTCTAAAGATCAACTTTGACACTCCTATTCCTCCTTCACCATAGATAGTATGGCCAACAGTGATGACAAAACAAGGCTTAGAGATCTCTCCAGGTGAAACAGACTGGGTCACGCTTTCAAAGAGGCCAGTGAAGGGTTGTGCAACTGTGAAGGCTCCCCTGATGTCTCCTTTAATTGAAAATTACACCATGTTCCACTTAATAGATCGAAGACAATCGTCTCTTGACAACTTCAGCATCTTAGTGTGCATGTATGTGGAAAGTCTAATCAACAGGACTTTGGCACACTTAGGTTATTATCTATCGTTTCTGTCTTCCAAGTTGTAATAATTGGCGACTAGGATCAACAGTAAAGTTATTGTGTTCGTTTTTCTGTTTACGTATAGCGCTTTGCTACGTCAGTTACGCGTGAGTCACTAACATGGCTAAAGCAGCCGACTTGTCCTTTTTCTATCTGTTTGTATGAGTGCCCTAAAAACCTCAAACACAAACAATTCACAGGTTGAACGTTTTTTAAAATCGTTCTCCGACTCATTCACAAAAAGTCAAATTTCGTTGGTTGAGCAATTGCGAACGAAACCAGTTTTGTACTCCACATTAGTTACCATCGTTTCCGTCTCCCAAGCTGTAATAATAACCTACTACATTTTTGCCGCTAAGGCCTACATTTCTGTTCACAGATATTAATCGGGAATTAAAGTTGAGTACCAATCACCAGGAAATAATACGAAATTCTAATAAAAATCGTATGATCCGTTAAAAAAAAAAAGAAAGCGTAACTCCTTCCTTTTTGGTACATTTGGACCCCCTTCCTTATATGAAAATTGTTCACAACCTTATTTTTGTGCCTTCAAAATATCACAAACAGCATAACAAACGGACCCGCTCAATCAGTCTGGTCATCGTCCCACAAATCAAGCTACAGAAACGCACAGACTGTGCACTGAAATTAGGTTTTATCAATTCACAAGATGTCAAAACATAAAGATCTCCGTTTTAAACGGGATTACAATACTTTCTTCACCCGTTGGGTTGCAAAACGTATAAACAGAATGTGAATGTTGCACTGAGCAACACACTCAACAAACATGACCAGGATTGTGTACATTACAGATTTTTAAATATTTAGGTTGATTGAAAAATAATACCAGTGCTTTTTCGAACTTCGTGAAGGTCCAAGAAGAATTTGGAATTTGTAAATAGAAGGGAAAAGAGCTGATCGACGTGAATGGAGAGTGGCATATGGAGCATCAAACGGCCGTCGTGATGAATGGGACACTTGATGATGCCACTCGTCGTTCCTTCTGCAATAGACACCCAAGAATAAGGTTTAAATTACGGACATCTTAATTTCTGGGTTTAAAATATTGAGTAGCTGTTCAATGATTCAAACTATTTAGTAACATGTTGATGGTAGAACAATTGGTGATCTGCTCAGAGCACTATCTGATGTGTGGGAACATAACGCATCTTGTGATCCAGCGTTGATATTAAAATCAGTGGTTCTCAATAAAATAGGGCATTAAGAGCTACATCGCCTATGAGGCCTCCATTAGACGTACGAAAGCTAAGGTGGTTGATTAAAACAAGAGTTACTGAGAGCTTTGATTTGGTTAAAACGTTAATTACGCTCAAGAGGAGCTCACCATTTTTTTCGGACTCAGACTCGCTGACAGAAGAATCACTGAGGTCTGTAAGAGACTGAGTAGGCATCACAGGGTCGACTGATAAACCTGAAGCATCTTCAGTGCAAGTCAGACTTGTTTCTGGGGAATAATTCGAACTCAGCGCCCTCTCACCCGTCTTTTCTGTTTCACCGACAGCATTCTGAAATTGAAAACAGCTACAATAGGCAAACAGTATGAATCTAAAATAACAAAACAATTATAACGTAAAAAAGTAAAATAACGTAACAAAAATTACAATTCCAGTTTTCGCGTTGTACATTTATCTGCAACAACAGAACTGACTGTGCACCTCAAATGCCCCAATTAGCTCAAAACTTCGGTGTCATCAGTCGAAACTGAGTGGTCTCATCCAGATGTCACCCTGTCACCTGCACTTGCATTCGCTCCCATCCAGTTCCCCTTTTGTGGTGGTTAATTCGTGAATAAAACTCCTTGTTCCAATTACTACTTGGTGGATATTTTACTTACTCCCAGACTCACTTAGTGTGATATCTTTCTCAAACATATAATAGAAGGATGACTTAATCAAGAAATTATTACTGATGTGTAATTGTTACAATGGTTTACCTTAGTAACTATCTTGTCACTAACTCCTGAAACCGTTTTTAAAAGCTAATGTACGAAATAAATGAAGCGAAAAGTCGGCAAAACAAACTACCTCAATGATATCTGCATTCTTCTTATCGTTGTTATTGTTGTTGTTATAGTGGTTTCGCTCATCATCAGTATTGCTTGGCGCAATGTAATCGTCATCGTCGCTGGTAAGACCTAATTCCTCTCCATAACAAAGGTGAACCCAGTGCCACATTTCTTGCGTGGACATTGGCTGGAACCCAAACATCCACAATAACAGTAAAACTTGAAACTCCTAAACAAGTACTCATGCATTAAACGCACGAACATTACCATTGAAATGGAGTGATAAACACTCGAAATTAATGTAACACATTTTCTCCAACTAGCAGCGACACTGAAACATCCCATGTTTCCCAGGTGGAATGACAACAGTTCTAAAGTGTAAAAGGTCGTTACCATTCCTGCCACCATTCCTGCCACCATTCCTCAGGTTAAAAAGTTACGCAATGAAATATTAATGCTAAGGACATCAAATATTGATGAGGATTCACGGTAGAGAGGGATTTCAGAATTTCAAAATTGATTTCACGGAAGTCAATTTGTTAGTAAAAGGATTCGAGGGTTCCAATAAAAACATGGTGAAGGGGGGGGGGAGGAATGTCTACTGAATGAAGTGGCACAGTACTTTCCTCATCACCTGGAAGGAAAACGGGGGAAATGTAAATACAGCGATTTTACAAAATTTGTAGTTTACAAAAATCTTGAGAATCTGTGTGTCAAGAACACAACTCATTACATACGTATTTCATGGACTTGGTGACTGTTGTGATTCTCACTCCAGTAAACCAACCACAAAAAAGGAAGTTGGAAAAGTTGCTGCCTGCTTTCCCCCAGACGTAACTACTGTCGTTAGGGGTTCTCTACTAGCTATGAAGGGGTCAGACTTAAGTCAAGATTTACCAAAACGCCAAAGGTAAAGCCAAAGTTGGCAGCTGTGAAAAGGTAACTGTTACGGTTTTGCTGAAGATCAAGTTCGTATGGTAGACAAAATATCTAGTGCGATGTATCACAATTTTCTGCCACTCCTCCACATTCAATGATAAGAGCTAGTCTGTGAAGAAATATGTTTGATCCAGATCATTGGAGCTTTTTTTCAGAGAATTTAAAAACGATCATAAAAGGTCCTGCAAATCTAATTTCCCAATGTACCTTCGCTCTTATATCTTTGTTCAAGGGATAGATCCACAAATAATTGCGAGGAACGAACTTAGGGTGTCAGTTGCACGAAAAAACTACCGTAGCTTGATCAAATTCAGTCATGTGTGTACCGTGGACGATTAAAAAACGTTAACAATGAGATTTTTGGCACATTTTGATCATTTCCGTTCAACGTACAATCAGAGGAAAATTTATGGAGAACATTATACAGCTATTGACTATTTGAGCTGTTTCTCCAACAAGTTGAAAAAATCTCGATTTACTTTATAGGATCTCTGTTCAACGGATTTTTCTGTTGTTCCAGATTTTTTATAGAGACCGTAAGTTAGATACTGATGAGTAGAATATACTTTGAAAGTTTCATCAAAATTCGTTAGAGCGATTTTCGAGAAAAATACTCGAAAAAGGCTGAAATTAGGGTTTTTTGATTTAGTAGGTCTTAAAACGAAAAGATTAGAAGAAAACTCAACTTTTTCCCAAAAGAAGTGCAGTATGAAACATTTAAAAAAACGCTGCAAATTATTACACAACGGTTTATTATTCGGATAATCAGCTTGACCTAGCATTAATGCTCCGAGACCCATCCTGTTCGATTCAGCATCGAAAAATATCATAATGAAACCCAAAAAAAGGCCGAAAAGAACTGAATCGTAATATTAAAATAAACAAAAAAAAAATGAAACGAACGAACTATTAATAAATAAACCAAAAATAAGCGAATAATGAAAAGTTCAATCGAAGATAACAGATATTTTGCTACCGTTGAGACGGAGAGAAAGAGTCATTCGTGGAGGTGAAGACGAGAACAAGGCAATCGGACGATAAAGAGACAAATCGTAGTGCCAAAGGTTATATACGAAACACGAGCGCTTCCTAGGGAAGACAAAAAAAAAAAACCCCGGCGCTAATTGGGCGAACGCTGTGAGTCGAGTGGAAAGGGTGGCGGGCGGCGGTGTTGCCGGACCAGTGACGATCGCTTTTGATGGGCGGGAGCGAGGGACTTCAAAGACGTAACGCGTTATACTGCGTTTCGTTAATTTTTTAACCGTTTTTTGCCCATTACAACCACAGGCTTCGTCCGATCGGATTGCGGAGATGGCGGGCACAACTAGATACCAAATCGGATTTTTGGGCGAAAGAACGAATTTTTAGACCACGTTAAAGGCACAAAACGGCCCGGACGGCGGACGGCGGACGGGGACGGGGACGGGGACGGGGACGGCGGACGGACATTGCAAATTTGGAATCTCCATGTCATGAAACGTAAAGTATCAAATTTTGAGGGGGGGTTGTAAAAAATTTTTCGTGACCGAAAACATAGGGTTATTATTCAGAATGAATAATAAACCAAAAGGAAAAAGGAAAAGTAAGTCACCACAGACCGCATGTAAACAATTCGTCATCCCATTCGAACACAATAGCGTGAGTCATGACTACAAAATGCTGCTGAACGATACCTGCCATCAACCTTGTCTTTCGAATCTCAAACCAACCCAAAAGTTCGAGCATTATCTGGACTTTCTGTTTATGAATTTGGGCTAAGTGAACTTCTCGAGGATATGGTACAGCATTTCTTAATTTCCGAACTATAAATATCTTAAGTGGCAGTTGACACTTTATACTTTCACTTAAGCATTAACATTTCACTAAATGGACTGAACATACGTGAAAAGAAGTTATTGCTCAAAGTAATAATGTAAATTGATCGTTTTGCTTACTGTAACCACAGGTTTCTAATAGATATTAATTAGACACTATTTTAGTATATGAGCAGCATATGTAAATGTAAACGAGCGGTGCGTAGCAACACACAACTTTCCTCCATCCCCGTAAGTTCGAACATCAGCTACATATCCCGCATACTATATCTTAATTCAACGCATTTCTACAGAAACATTTATGTAGGGGCTAGTTAGCTGAGAGTACTCCTTAAGTTTTATCGAAATCGTTAGAACCGTTTTTGAGAAAATTGGAATGCCGATAAATTAATATTAGCCAAATCCTGAGTTAACCATTTCTGAGTTAACTTGGCTTATATCTTCGTTCAACATATATACAGAAATAATTATAGAGAACGAAATGTGGGTATGGGTGGCTAAAAGACACTGTAAGATCTATCACATCTGTTGAAGCAGTTACCCCAGAATTTACAGAAATGTTCGTAAAAACGTTATTTTCGAAACATTTTGATTTTTATCTCTCTTCAATGGACGGTTAGAGGAACATTTATTCAAGACAATATGTAAGTATTAACAATTCGAAGCCGTTTTGCCAAAACCGTAAAAAACCTATTTTTGCTTCATAGGTCTATATCTCTGTTCACCGTATTTTCATGGAGGAAAAAGAAGAGTTAGGTATTGATTAGTAGAAGATAATTTGAAATTTAATCAAAATCGTTAGAGCCGTTTTTGAGAAAAATGCGAAAAACCCCAGTTTTTGGTACATTTTCGCCCCCCCCCCCCCTTCGCATCAACCGAAATCGCCCATAACCTTATTTTGGTGTCTATCAAAAATAACAAAAAACCAACAAAACAAAAAAAAGAACCAGCTCAATCGGTTCAGCCGTACTCCTGACAATCGAACTACATACACACACACGGACCATGGGCTTAAATTGGGTTTTTTAGACTCAGTGGGCTTCAAAACGTAAAGATCTGAAGAAAATCCAAATTTTTTTGGCACGATAAATAAAATAATAAGTAAAAAACATTGTGGGGTTACTCAGATTTTAGCTAAGAGTGGGAGAAGCCTTGTCAATCAACAAGAATCCCCTAGTTATTGTTGGAGATTAGAAACAGGCCGTGACATGCTACATGTCAGGGTTTTCGTAGGGCTCATTGAGTCAAACACATTGGCGTTCAGTGCAACCATGTGCCACAGCTTCTTCCTCCTTCTGACCATGGCAGTATTTGCTGAATCGTAATGCTGGCGAGTACCCGTAGTTGTTTGACCTGGTCACTTTGATTTTAGTTTCGCTTTGCTAATGTGTTCGTATTGTCATTCACTAAAAAGGTTGCCACATTTTCACTTCTGTTAACCTTTTACCCAGTAAAAATTGTAAAAGCCGAATACGAAAAGGCAAACGAGTTCTTCCCCTCTGATTTAATAGATTTACGTAAGTCGTCAATGAAATTTTCAGTAAAAATTTTGAAAAAGCTTACCTTATCCATCAAAGCATTCTGCCAGATCCTAAACAGCATTACGTAAGCTTTGTCTCTCGATACGAAAGATGTTAGGAAATATTTTTCATTACTGGTGTGAACGAAGATGGCATTGGGTATAACACGTGCCGTTTTCTCTTTAGTAATAGAAGTAATTTCTCTCCACTTTAAAACGACCTGTTAAAAAAAAACACGGGAACAGTAGGAATGAGGATGGCAAAACTATACGAGTACATCCAACAACAGCAAGAAGGTAGAGATGTCTGCCAAGCGCAAGCATCACTTTCTATTTAACATTACGGCTGGAGGGGGGAAGGCAAAGATACTGGTCCACGAAAATAGAATGGATGGATGGATGGATTACTTTTTCAACCAAAAGCAATAGTGGATGATTAGGAGCGAACCGATAAGTTTCGGAATTACTACTACTAATTACTACGAACTACTATCGTTTTATTGACTAACTTTTTTTTACAGTGTTTACTCCAGAACAGTAAACACGAACCTTCCCATCATATCAAGTTGATAGTCCCATGAATGACCTATTCGTTGATCAATAAAGCCTATGACTTAGGAAAGAGCTACCGAATACGTTTTGGATTCTTAAGTGCTTCCAGGTTGTGTTTCGAACATAAAGTTCTATCGAGTTCTAGAGAAAAACAGCACAAACACAATTCGCTGATTGTGCGTGAGGCTAAGGAAAGTAGTATGAGTCGTCTCACGACATTTTTTGGATCGTGACGTGCCCAGAGGCGGTGGGAAACTAGAGAATCCTAGTGAGCCAAACGTTTGAGCAAGCAAGGCACAATTCCCAGACCACCAACTTTCGTCCCCATTTGACCCAGTCAGTGGTGTGAACCTAGTTTTGCTTCATTATAACTATCCTGCAAAGGGTGAGTTGCAATCTGAATAGTTTCACTGTCATCCCTGTTTTCCCGTGTTAAACTGTTGACTATTCAAATCCGTGTTTACGTTATTCTTTCAACTGTTGCAAAAAGTCATTTAATTAAAAAAATTTATTTATTTAATATAAAAGTGAGATAAACCTTTATTTGTAATAACACTTACCTAATAATCCGAAAGCCTATTTGACGAGATGCAGGTCGAATTAAAGTTAAGATTGTGTTGATATTTTTTTGATTTGTGACTCCCAATCACGTCACAGGATGCACTCTGCGGATCTGGCTAGAACACAGGTAAACCCTCAAAGCCTAATCAACACTTCTAGCTAAGATCGCTTATACCTAGAGCTGCTGGATGAGGATAAAGCGGAGCACTCAACATTTCGTCTCAACCCATGTCTGCCCACAACTGACGGGTGACAGTTTAGAGACCATTATGCTTTGCCTTTCAAGCTATAGCTATTCTGATTCCTTTGTATTGCAAATCCTGCTATGGCCTTTGACACTTTCTGCAGCGAGTAGGGGGATAACAATTACAAGTATTGCGGGATCAGACACAGTTTTATAGGCACACAGCCCTGAGAAGTGTTGAATTCACAGTAGAAGAAAGTGGATTGGGAGATGCACAACAGGCTCAAACTCCTAAGTATTCATCACATGTTGGCTGACCTACCGACTGTGACAACGGTTCACTCTTAGCTTAGTGTCAAAGTGAAAACCAAGATACTTGTTCAGTGGAAATCTCACAGATGCCTTCCAAACTGCCAGGCTTTAATGCTGCCAAGAATAATCCACCAATATCCTTTTTTTGAGCTTGAGATAAGATGAAAATCTTAAGTCTATCGGCACAATAATTAAACTGTCCTTTCAACTAACGTACGACTAAAAAGCAAATTTATTACACGAATATAAAAATTAACCTACCTGCGTTTCCCAACGAAAAATATTTGCATAAAAACTGAGGTGGTTTTGTGAAATGTACAACCTCCCTTGAACCAATATGTCCCGCTGGATCGCACAAGAATATTCTGAAAATAATTGAAAGGTTGTCTATGAGCTTCAAACATGGTTAGTCTGGCTTTGGTTCTAGAGTTATGTTTATCATAAATAGGTTATGTTAATAAGTTATGTTTATCTCAGGGGAAAGCTGGAAGTTGACAATTAATTACAGTCTCGTAGGTGTTCACAGGAGTGGTCGTAGAGTGAGGACAGAGGCGAGCTGACTTGTAATGAGTTGTCAGGGCTGAGAGAAGAAAGTAAAGGGGGGGGGGAGGCTATCGATAAACCCACTGGAGAATTGGAAACCTCCCAAATCGAAAAAGTTGATGACCATGGAATGGCATTCAGAAGTAAGTGGGTTCTAAAAAATAAAATTATCTGTGTTTGGTCGTTACTTGGCACATTGAAAGAAAGCCTAATTTGGAGCTTGGGAGGTTCCAAGTGGAATTACTCCTTAATTTACAATGGCAACCACCGTCTCTTGCAATAATTTGATATTCGCGGCAAACAAATTTATTAGATAATCACTAATTCGCCAACTGCAATAACCATCAATTTAAAAAACCCTGCAAATTATTACGCAACGGTTTATTATTCTCTTGAACAGCTTGACCTAGTCTCACACCTCCAAGACCCATCCCATTCGATTCAGCAAAGAAAAATACCATTAAACCATATGAAAAGTGACCTGACTACAATGGAATGACGAAATCTAAATATTCCAGTCGCATATAGGCAATTGGCATGACGATGCCAGTCGAGCTGGCTAGTAGTTTTAATGGGACGGGAAGGAGGGAGTACAAACGATGAAACGATTACCTTCGCTCTAGTCATTGTCCCGCGAGTTCTTTCAATTAGTAGACTTTGATTCACTGTAATTAATGTAATTTCTCTATACGCAGTTGCACACGTCTGATACTCATTCCATTTGACCGAGGATGTAAAAATACCTTGAAAACGAAACCAAATACTGCGTATTTGCAATAAAACTGCCGAAATTCCGTTTTTATTAATTTTTTATCCATTTTTTGCCAATAATAACCTTGGGCTTCGTCCGATCGGATTGCCGAGCAGGCAGGCACAACTGGATACCTAATGGGATTTTTGGGCGAAATAACGGATTTTTTTAGACAACGTTAAAGGCACAAAACGGCCAGGACAGTGGACTGACATTGCTGATTTAGAATCTCGATGTCTTGGAAGGTTAAATGTCAAATGTTCAAGAGTGGGGGGTTGGGGGTTGTAAACAATTTTTCCAGATTGAAAACATACGGTTATTATTCAGAATGAATAATACACCAAAACCAGATGAAATCGTCACACTCCTCTACCCCCCACCTTCAAGGTGTTTCTGCATGATCAATGCTAGAGAAAAAGAATTCATGTAGGGATATTAGAGAATAAAAAGGCGGATGTAGCAGCGAAGGGAGCTAGCTGGAGTGAATGTTGGGCTCATGGAGGATTTCGCGCTCTTCCTTTTTTGTTCAGCGAGTCAGACAAAGAGTTTTAGAAGCATCGGAAAATGAGTGAGTTGGGACCACCAAGGCTGATCACGAGAAAAAGTTCTTTCCAGGGGAGGTGGATAGATCAAATACCTCATTCAAATTATGATAGACTGACTCAGGCGTTGAATTGACACAGCCTACCTAAAGTATTTTAACATTATCGAGGAAGACACATGCAGTTGTTCTTGTTCAGGAACAGCACCTCAGGCGTGGGACGATCTTACTATAGACACACAGAACAGGCACAACTTGCAAGTTTTATGGGGTACCCTGCGCTGTTTGGGGCTCAGTGAGATCAAGATCCACATCTTAATAAGAGAATTTGCAGCCGGTTCCATTATATTTATTGATTCTTGAAACTTTAATATATTTGAAAATAACGTATGATGGGATTGAAATGTTTCATATTGTTTGGTTGCTGCATTTATTTTCCATTGATGTTATAGCATGTTATATTTGTGTATATTGTATTAGTAAAACTGCCTGTATCGCCAAAGGGCGCAGGTATTAATAAAATTCTGTCCTGCAGGTTAGTCAGGGATTTATACTCAAACAACTGCACAGAATATAGCATTGCATTTAAAAAAAAAAAGAAATAATCCACAAACTATTACCATTGAATCAAGTGCTGTGTGTTATTGTCATCCCCAGAAGAATATCTGTAGTGAAAGACCTACAGTGAGATCAATACAACTCAAAAAACCCTGAAAATTATTACACAACGGTTTATTATTCTCATGAACAGCTTGACCTAGTATTACTGCTCCGAGACCCATCCCATTAGATTCAGCATCGAAAAATACTAGTAAACTATACGAAACATGACCTGATTACAATGGAACTACGGAAACTAAATATTCCCCCGGCATCGGATGCCTGTAAGCGCTAGTAGGCAATTGGCACGACGTTACGAGTTGAGTGGGTGGGTGGTTTTGATGAGACGGGAGGGAGGGAGTACTAACAACGAAGCGTTTACTTCCGCTGTAGTTCCCCAGAGTTCTTTCAATTAGTTGACTTTGGCTCACTATAATTACTGTAATTTCACTATACGCAGTTGGACACGTTTGATACTCATTCCATTCGACCCAGGATGTAAAAATACCTTGAAAACGATACGAAATACGGCGTATTTGCGATTATACTGCGTTTTGTTAATTTTTTAAACCATTTTTTGTCCATAACAACCATGGGCTTCCTCCGATCGGATTGCCGAGATGGTGGGCACAACTAGATACCAAATGGGATTTTTGTGCGAAAGTACGGATTTTTTAGACCACGTTAAAGGCACAAAACGGCCCGGATGGGGGACGGACATTGCAGATTTGGAATCCACATGTCTTGAAACGTTAAGCATGAAATTTTGAGGGGGGGTTGTAAAAAAAGTTTTCCTGACCGAAAACATAGGGTTATTATTCAGAGTGAATAATGAACCAAATAGTACTTACCAACGATTAGCCTTTCATCGGAAGGCATATCCTTGAAAAGTCGCTTAAACTCATCGCTTCGATATTTGTAGGAAGGGTAGAGCGCACTGTACCACGGAGCTTTCTTCTTGGCCCGATCTCCAGATTTTTTTTCTTTGATCGGCTCTTGACTGTTACTTCGGACGAGTTCAGGGCTTGTAATGGGGTCTATAGACGTCTGAAACGACAGGAAAAAGTTTTCAAGATTAAGAAGGGCAATGCTAGTTTGAAAATAATGAAAATGTCACATACATACCATTCTTCTGGAATACCACTATCATAGTAGTGACAAGTGTCGCGCTGGAAAGTTCTTTCGTCTTAAGGAGGCAATGCATTCAGGACTTTGAATGTGGCAAATTTGCTTGCAAAGCAGAATGTTACTGGGTGTTAGGGCAGATGATGTTGCCATGTTGAACTTCAGCTCTTCGCACACAAAATACTATCACCAATATGGGGCACCCCCCCCACTCCAATATGAGCGTTCATTATAGTTAAGAAACTGTCTCAACATATTTCAGCCAAAATGAATGAATTCGAATAACTCTTCGATGATCGAGCACAGCAAAAACAAAATCGATGTTCCCCTTCTGATATAAAAATCATTGGGAACCGTATGGACGTCAACGCACAGAAAAACAGATAAATTCTCTCTTACAATAAAGAATCGTCCATGCCCAACCTTTCGAGTGTATGGACATGAAGTGTATAACTTCTGAAAGTTGTAGAAAGACCCACTACTACTTTTCTCACTCTAATACGGTTGGGCTTTTATGAACGCACATTGTAGTCGTATTGAGACCCTGATTAATGGCGTGTATCTAAGCGTAATTAGTTTTTAATCAATTATCAGGAGAACTAAGTACAAAGCCGCTCTTATTTATTATATTTAATAAATAATATATAAACTATATTTGTTCGAAACGAGTAAACTAAAAACGACTGAAGTCTTATCTCTAGAGTGGGAGGGGAGAGAGAGAGAGAAACACAACTTTCTACAATCAAGTTTGAGTAAACTGTTAGTCATTATTGAGAAACTAAAAACCCAAAAATTTCACAGAGATTATTAAGCGAAAGTTAGGTATTGATTAGAAGAAAATAATTTGAATGTTCAATCAGAAGAGTTAGAGCAAAAGAGTAACACTTATATGCTCGCCTGGGAAGATGATTTGATTGTTTTCACTCCTAAGGCTAGGGATGCTGAACATATAAAATCAAGTTTAAAGTAATAAAGCAATAAATTCTAACAATGTGAAGTTCATAGGTATCAAAATTACCAAAACTAAAAATGGACTTTTTCTCAGAAAGAAATTGTAGATCGATAAAGTGATAAAAAAATTTGGAATGGCAAATTGTCGCCCTTCTAAAATTCCTATTTTGCCCAAGGGGTTCCTTGAGAAAGTTTCTGGCACTTGAACTGCCCCC
Organism: Pachypeltis micranthus; assembly: GCA_020466155.1. Taxonomy (NCBI): domain Eukaryota; kingdom Metazoa; phylum Arthropoda; class Insecta; order Hemiptera; family Miridae; genus Pachypeltis; species Pachypeltis micranthus. The sequence goes on from CM035776.1 coordinate 31,210,695, forward strand.
TATAAAAAAGGTTTAATGACTTCGTGAGAATCCCATTTAAGAGTGTATGCAGCTATTTCGTCAAGTACAACAACTCACATGGAAATCATAGAAATATTCGTTGTACGCGTTAGAATACATTGCTATGTGGTTGTGCCTCTCTGGGTGCACTTTCTTGAAACAAGTCCTCGTACACTCTCCGGAGTTTGAAATTGAACAAATGATTTTATTTGAAGATCAACAACAACAAAAACAGACAATCAGTATCGCAGAGTCATAGGAAATCAAATTTACTAACTCTTAGATTAGAATACTTTCGGAAAATGTTGAATTGAAATAATTTAAAAAATTTGCTCCTTTTTTATTACCTGGAACTTTGTACGAACCTATCTGCTCTATGTTATACTGTGTGGTTGTCTACTGTCAGGTACTCTTCAGAATTATTACATACAGTTGACGATTGTACCATTCAAGTATTCATCTACAACCATCTGAACGACAAGTATCCATTATTATCTGAACGACATGAGCCAAAAAATTTACTCTTATTTTTGGCACATTTTTATTATTTTCTTATTGCTTTACTAATACAAAAGAAATGTACGTTAAAGAATGTGAATACTTGTGCTGGAAAACAACAGCGAACACAAAGAAAAAGAGGGTAATCGCAGGAAGACACTATAATCGTATCAGGGAAGACCAAAAAACTGATGTGCGACCGGGAAATCACTACGCGCGTTGAACTGGAGAAAAAGGAGATCATGAGTTGGAGAGGGGAAGGAAAACCTATGAGAAAATTTTAGGTAGTGAGCCATTCATATTCAAGCCATGAGAAGACAATAAACGAAGTTTTCACCTGTGTACATGTCGTTCAGCAAACCAGCACATACGTTGCAATTTTAAGGACAGTCCAATGCAATTACTTCTACTCCTGCTAATAATACAGGGCTGAAGAATGCAAACATCCTGCCCACCTGTTCTCAATTAGGTTTACAACTTTTTGTAAACGCCTTTCTTCACGTTTAGTACAGTGCAGTAACAATACTTACGAAGGTCACGGAACGCCGTCCTTTAAAATACACTGCAATGTCATTTTCCGAGGAAAAATTACGACAGCGATAAAAGTTATAAGCTTCAGCTTTGTCCATTGGGAGTGAAGAAGTTTAAGGAGCACTGGTTTATTGGGTGAAGTAGCAGTCAGGGATGAGCGCATTATCTTAGAAAAAGATAACACTTATCAGTTAAGAGGTAACAAACCTAATTACAGAAATCAATTTGACATGTCGAGGGAAATATAAACACCTGGTTAATCTATTGATAGTTAGTGAGTCAATCGCAATTACAGGTGTGTAACTCAAGGAGGCTTGTATGAGTAATTAATGTTTACGTTCTTCAGTAATTTTTACAGCAGAAACCTTAAATGAATATTATAGCATGAGCAAATTAGTGTTTCTAACCCTCATTTTAAAACCGTATAATAGTCACTGTTACCAATCATTGAAAACATACTGTGCATAATTTTAAATAAGTGGCTGGTTCCCCTTTGCCAGTTGTGTAAAAATTATGGCATCAGAGTGAGCAGCACCTGCCTGGCTCTTTTCCCCTGAGACCAGATAAGTCGGCGAGTAAAACAAATTTGATTGACTTTATTTATATTTATCTGGTTTATTTTATATAATACTTATTATTTATTTGGTTCAATTCGTAATTTTTCACGCGGAGTTCCTTTCCACTCTTTTTTAGATGGAGCAAATGCAAGTTAGTTTTGTTAATACATTAACCTATGTAAAATTGGCAATTGCTGTTAACAATTATTCATTTATTTCTTCCTAGCAAAGCGGTTGAATTGAATATTTTGAGGTGGTAATTGATCATGTATTATTTCAATACTTCAATATTTGCTGCATACTCTGGTGATTTGGGAAGTAATTGACAAGAGTTACTGAAACGTTACAGTTTGTGTGTGAGGGACCTCCACCCCTTCATCGAGCACTACAGGTTGCAAAAACTTTCATCAGGCAGTAGCGTCTCAAACCTGTTGCCCTTGTTGCCACTTTGAGAAACATTACTTTTCTCAACTTCGCTAAAAATAAGACCCCAAGACGCCAGCTAGCAGGTCCAAAGCACTGAGGAAATCATTCCAATCAACTGAGGTCAGCTAAACCTCGAGTACTGCAGCCATCACTGGAGGTGAAGTTTCCAAATGATAATTTCTCCCAGTTCCCCAGTATTCAATTGCTCCCCAAGTCTAGGCTCAATTGCTTCTTAAATTGCCCAGTTTACCTCGTTGCCTAATAAGTTTACATTTCACTTCAAGTTTAGTTATCGTACTTACCATGAGACAATATTCCACTGAGATGCCTCTGTAATTTCAAAACAGGCTTCCCACTCTTGTATGATCAACTCACATGTACCTGCTATCCATTATAATTTGAGGGAGTTTACTTCTACATTAGTATTTATATTTTTGGTTTCTATAAACAGTTGCCTATGCATACAGGTGTTAATTAAATTAGTTTACCGAGATTTTCCCTCTACTATAAAGTACGACACATTCATTTTCTCTGTCAATTAATATTTTGCATGAACTATATAAATGTACGTTCCTTTATAATTTGGTGACCCAACATGATCAGGAAGAGCACATGCTTGAACCTCTACCAAGAGCAGTGCAAATGTCACCCAATTGAAAAGCAAATGTTGCTTTGTGGTTCGTGCAAGTTTAGCCTTAATTTAAGAGTATGCGCCCTGACTCGAGCGAGCCACTTATTGACTAACCCTCCAGCACTAGGTAAGTACGAAACGTCGAAGAAAATACTGATAGAATGTTTCATTGATTGTGAGAAACGAAGGTCGAGAAACTGCAGAGGGACGTTGCCCTAGGCGTAACGAAACAGGAAGTTCCTATACTCCCTTCATAGTGACTGTCGGCTCATGGCAATCAGAGCTTAGTTCAATTTTGTATTCGGAAGTCAAATACACGCTTCGGTTATCAATCTAGTGTTTGAGCAAGATTGAGTAGGAGGGTGATGGCTGAAACTGTGGATTTGAGCAGCTATTAGGGAAGATGCTCTGTAAGCTGTGCATTGTTTACCTTTAGTAAACAAATTTGTGTGACCTCTGGATTCACGACTAAACTTTAAGCTGTTTCCTCCTTTAACCAAGCTGAATTCTGCAACGCACTCTCGCACAAGCGCCATCAAGAGTGCACTAGAGTACGTAAGTCTTTCTATACTACTTTCGGCTACTTCACAGACCATATGGTAACGAATTCTTCGTCAAAGTTTGAGAAGTTACACTTCTCAGAGCCACTTTTTTTAATTGGGCGACAAAATATGCAACACTTATTCAGTAATATTCAGTCTTTACCAAACGTCCATTGTTCCATTGCCTCTGATAGAGCTGGCTCCAAATGATTGGTATTCAGCTTAATAAAGGCAGCCTAAGTTTTGTCCTAGGGTTTTCCGTAGCACATAGTGCACTGATCAAAGTGTGAGCTTCACTGTCGTTGTGAGATTAGGAGCATGGCTGCTTGTTTCGACACGGGCGTTCCTTCTGTGAGAAAGATCAACTCCAATGGTTTGACAAAATGGCTCCAATTATCTCCTATTGGAAACCCGAAGTGTTTCTGTTCATGTCTGGTTTCAATTGGATTACACCAACTTTTTCTTTTGGCTTTTCGTTCAGTCTTCTAAGTTTTACAGGTCCACACGAACTAGTTTTAGTACACTTTCAGACTAAAGTTAACGTACCTGTTAGGTGAGTCCGTCTCCTCTGGCTTGTGAGTTACTGTGGGCAAGCGCTTTCGATGTAAAGACATCATCGTCTGGCCTTTAAGTCAGTACTCCTGGCCAGACGATGATGTCTTTACATCGAAAGCGCTTGCCCACAGTAACTCACAAGCCAGAGGAGACGGACTCACCTAACAGGTACGTTAACTTTAGTAATTTGCCTACTGGCGGATATAACCCAATTTCTTTAATACCTTTCTCAGACCATCGATTGATTTTGATGACGAACCTTTTCTAGCGCTAGGATCAAATAGCTCAAGCAACTGGGGCTTTGTAAACCCATAAACCCATTCAACCCGCTTTTCAGTATCACCATCATTGCCCAACAAACGACAGAATGTTAACAGTTAACAGCTACGGATTTATCCTCGTCGCCAAATGGCATGTAAGAGAGCTAATAGCTGACAACTGAAGAGAGGGGAGATCAGGAACAATCCTGGTTTCATTGTCCCTTTGATAAAGAAAATCTAGCGACCTACTGAGAAAGATGAGAAAGTTGGCTAACAACATAGTATGCGTCAATATTCTCAAAACCCTTCAATTTCAGAATCTGAAACCCGGAAACCTCCTCATAATGTTCCGTTTCTTATCATCAACATTTTCACTCGTATTTTGCGTCTGAAAGTCTCTCTGTGGTACTGTGAACCCCATCTTGGCTAATTGCTTTAATCAATGGAGTCTCAGAGAAACTTATTGAGAACAATACACAGGTATTAACTATTTAAAAACATTCTGTGAGTATGGTTAAAATCGTTGAAGCCACGTTTTAGGCCTAAATCTCCGTTCGCTGTATCTTCACGGAGATTTATAGAGAAGAAAAATTGGGTAACTAGTAGAAGATAATTTGAAAGGTTTTCAGAATCGTCAGAGCCATTTTCGAGAAAACGCCGAAAACCCCTCGTTTTTGGTACATTTTCGTTCCCCCCCCCTTTCCCTTCTACTGGAATCGCTAAATAAACAACATTGACTGTAGGGATAGGAGGGTTGGGATGGGGAAGGAAAGAAGGATAAGAGTATGTTGCACGATAGAACAACCACCAGTTTAGATACGACCCTTGCAAAACGTGGGTGGTGATACTTCAGAGCACGCCTGATGACACACCCAGCTGACGCATCTCCTCACCACGTTACTTTACCACACACAGTCAACACTGCAACCCTGATGTTACCTGCCTCCACTCCAGGAGCTTCCGACACTGCCATACGAAGATCCATCCAGTTATGTTTGCGCCTCTTGGCTTGCCAAATTAGTGCAAGATCCCGGCTGCCAGATA